>CM051035.1:41066134-42266134 GCA_027627225.1 Congeria kusceri
AATGACATAGATCTACAACTAAACTATTTTTTAGCTCACACGTGCTCAAGGGTGAGCTTTTGTGGTCAGTTGTTGTCCGTCGTCCGCCGCCGTCGTCGTCCGTCGTCAACAATTTACTAAACATTCTCCTCGTCTGAAACCTCTTAGTGGAAAATAATGAAACTTCGTAAGAATGTACATTTAGTGGTCGATCATCAAACGTATTCAAATCACATATATTTGTTAAACACCCGACCACCAGGGGGATGGGGCAGTTTTCCTTATATGGCTATAGTTGCACGGTTCCTTAGATGACCTTCTACCAAATTCCTACAAATCATTTGATTTGTTAAAAAAAAATTCCGAGTATATTAATAACTTTGATAATCTTCTTCTCTGAAATTGACGGCTTATATATTTTCCTTTTTGAAACCCGTCATAATTCCTTTGGCTTGGATCTGAAAATACCGACGGGTTATGCTGATAAAGGCGGTTGGCGTTTTGCTTAGTTCAGAAAAGAGCCGTCATGGTATACCATAGATTGTAGTATTATCTCTTTTTAAGAATGTCCATAATAGCTTCGAGTTTGAATTATTTGTTGCGTCTAGTTCCTGGTCAAGTGATATTATATTAATTCTGTTATCCCAGTATGATTATTTTTGTTGGGTCAATTGCTTTGCTTTCTTGTATGTCTCGATATCAGATAGATCGTTTGATTTCGTTGTCTTTGGTAGGCTTTCTCTCTAGTAGTGTTGTTTTATGTCTGTATTTAACCATTTACAGTTTATCTTTTATTTTAGCGATGTCAAGTGGGATGTGTTTGTTTATACTTATTTGTAGGCTTTCGGGGAATTTGTTCCATAGTTGGTTGACATCTGTTTGTAATGTGGCCATCTTTTTTATGGTATGTAGAAGCTGTCTCCGCTCTTTCTTGTAAAGCGCGATTTTTTTGGTTTTTGTTTTGTTCTAACTGGACTGATATTCATTTCCATAAATATTGCATCATGATCTGAGATTCCTGAGATAGTGTCTGCTCTAAGAATTTTACCTGGTGTGTTGGTGATGATGAGGTCTGGTTTCTAGAAGGATGTTCAATTATTTGAGATCAACGGTTATCATCAAGGATATGTGTCATCTGTTAATGGTATTGGACGTGCTGGGTTCCGTGCTTGATAGAACGTGTTTTCCTGTACTAAACAGGATAAATAATAATAGTTTTTCCCGGACAGGAAGATTATAGATTTTCATCTTTGAATGCATTCGCACCACAATACCAATGTATATAACTGTGTACATAATTATTTCTATGTTAAAAGTACCCTAAAATAAGTGCCTCATTAAGTCATTTTGGGGTACTTTTAATATAGAAATAATTATGTACTCAGATTAAAATTTATTAAACGTCAAAATGCGATAACATAACACAGTTATTTTATTTGTTTCTTACTGAAGGAAAATAAATATGATGCTCATTTCATTCAGAGTCATTTGATCTCATTTTTGCGACCATCGATTATACATGTATTATGATTGCATATGTTATTGGCTAATCTGAGCAGAAAGTGATTTTATATGTTAGTTTTAAGTTTTGTAATAGATATTTTTTACTGTGAAAATATATTACCATTTGACATTTACTGTATCATAATACAATACGAAAAGACATATACTCCAATTCAGATAAATATAACCAGCAAACGATAATTATGACCTGATAATTGCTGATCGCTCAATGTAAAACTTAAATTATGTTCAGTAACATGTTCTAGTCCGCTTGAAACACTGCTTTACCATAAGTTGTGGGATGCCACGATGGTAACATATTTTCAATATCACCTTTTAGCATTTATAATAAATATAATGTAAAATATAGTAATAGGAGGTTTGAAAACAAACCTTGCTGTTAAAGAAATGAGAAAGTGTGTCTTTTCCGATTAAATTACGGATGTCTCTGTGGGTTTCGGCTTACAATTAATAATAAGGATGTTTATAGGAGAACAAATAGTTGAAAAAAAAATGAAAAAAACACATAGATCAAGTGTAATTGTATCACATTTTCCATGAATATATGTGTTTTGAATGAAATATGCTTTATTAATAGGCTTCTCAACTCATATTAATTCTGCTTAATGATAAGCTTCTGTGTGTTTTTACAGCGATTCATACTGAGAAAGGAAGTTCGCACAGCCATAATATGAGGTTATACAAGCTGAAACATTTACAGCAATAGCGTTAGTTTTCGGTTTAATTTGCAAACACAGTTCACCATGAGCCTGACATTCACTGTGGAAACGGTGTCTGAACCGACGCCGACGCAAAGCAAACTGGGGCAGCATGAAACAACATCAGAGGAGAGGACACTCGGCGGAAATCGATACACCAGACGTAAGCAGTTTTGCTTTTGTTGTTACACTATAAACGCGAATTGGCAGTTGTCATTTGTTAACGTTTTTCTACCTACAGTTTTGCTCAATAATTGTAATTTTAATTATTCTTACTTGTGATCTAAGCGTAAATAAGCTTCCGATATTAGACATATTTGAATTCAATCAGGGATAGACGTTACATTGTTAAACAAATCACTATGTCAAGAATAACGTGCCATAAGTCAATGACTGTGTCAAGGTATAACTTTTTAGTTTGAAATCATCTTAACCCTGTACAGTACGTCGGTAATCCAAACTAGAAAGGATAAAACCTAACTAGGATTAAAAATGTCGTTAGTTATTGACAAGTGGGTAAATGCTTATTTTCTGCGACTGAGTTAGTATATGTACGTATTGTAATTATTGTACACCTGTATAAAGTTATATCCAGCAACATTATGTGTGGAGTGTGCTTTAATAAACTCTAAAAAATATATTGAGTATCTTCAGGAAATACAATATGGATAAATACTTTGTCGTCTGTACTTAATTTTCAGCATCTTTAGTGACAAACTATACTGTTTCAAAATGGTTAACGTTTTGTATTTATACAGTATATTTTAATGGATCAAAATCAATATTATCTGAGAAGTATATGTTAATTCATTAATTGATAAAGCCTAAACTTGAGAAGACATTGTGTAGAGAAAGTCAAAATTTAAAACGGATTAAACCCAAACCACATGATAAATGAGAAAGTTTTGAAGAAAAGGCATTGTTTTCGTAGTATATTTGCTCTTGGTTTCGCACCATTGAGTAGTTTGTCGGAGTTTGTGTATGAAGGCAGGTCATTAGGATTTGCCCATCAATCACCATAACACAAGTATATGTGTTGTAACTAGAAATATTTGAATTTACACATTTGACGACGACAAATAGCCAAAATAAAAGGCAAATATACGTACGCATTAACCGACAATTATGATATATATAATTATATATATACTGAGTCAGTGACCCTAGTGGATAAAAAAGCGGGTGCACTGATATAAACAGTGTTGCGATTATCATAACTACCGAATATTAAAAAGCTGACAGCGTAGAAAGACCGTTAGCTAGAAATAAAAATAAAAACATGTGAATTATTATCGTCGGAACCCCCGGCATATATTCCGTTACAAAACTACATTATAAACCGTGGGAGAATTGGCTGTCCAAAGTTCTTATGCATTAACATTGATGAGCCACCTGATGACCAATGACATTACACGTAACATTTAAGTAGTCTTCGAATGAAGTCTGAAAATAAATTGTCAGTTGACCGGTTACTTAGTCATTATGTACACACCGCGCAAAATAGGATGTGTACGCACGTATTCATTAAGATACTTTTTATCGGTTCACTGTCCACGTTTTACCAACCTACGTTCGAAGTGCTTCATGGACCACGTGCAGAACAACGGTAAATAATTAAAGCGAGCACAACCTAACTGTTTTCATAACGTGCCGTCTGATTGGTTGAATTTTCCGTGCAGTCTTTTCCACGGAACCAATTGGATGTCTCATTAATTAGTCATAAATACGCAGTTTTGCTAGCCTAATCTCCAACAGTCAATAAAGAAGCATAGCGTATTTGAGCGAACGTCGGTTTCGATGGTGAATTATGGGTGCATTTTTTGCCTAAAAGGAAACATTTGTTTGAATGAAGTTCAATTTCCCAACTTCAAACTTAATAATAATGTGGCTTTGTATTCAATAGTATTCGATATCATATTAAAAATTCATTTGTAAGAAACGAACAAATATATTTTGGAGCTAATTATCCAATACAAACGGAATTATATAATTATTATATACGAGCAAATAAGCCAATCTGCAACGAGCCAAAATAACCGATGAAGCGTAGTAGTTAGGAGCATCTATTGCTAGTGCTTCGTAGCCTACAAAGTCAAATGTAGTTCATACGATGCGTGCTCTCAAATTTTCCAAGAAATGACTCTTTCCCAACAAGTAAAAATAACCGATGTAGCTCAATTATTTCGTGCTTATTATTCCAGAACAACGAGGTGAGTATTTCGGTTACATACAAGTAAATGGCGAAAGCAGAAGTGTCATTAGTCTGAAGTAACAGGTTTAATAAATTGACTTGTTTAGAAACTGTAATTGTAATAAAGCACATTTTAATATAAGCATTATAATACATATGGCATATATTATATTAAATAATAAAAAAGTAATAAAAAAAAAACAGGCGTGTTTGTTTGCTGTTGTAAAAAATGACCCTTTCAAGTTTCGAATTACTGATTCGATGTATGCAAATGAAATTAATAGTTTTCTGCAATACTTGTTTTGGAAATTACCCTCTCAAAAGAGCGTTGGTTTCCGTTAACAGTCTAAAAACGATCTCTGACTTTATATGTATTCGTGTTTAAGAATTTATGCATATGTAAACTTGATGTTTTATTGATATATTTTATAAAATCACATTCACAAAAAAATCCTTAGTGCAGTTTAGATTTATAACCATATTTGTTAATAGATTATCAATTACTAACTCCTTGTTTTTCAATGCATTGTCAGTGTGCTACTCTTTACAATGATATATCATTGCCTACTTTGTTCCGTGATATTTCTGGATTTATTAATCTGGATACAGTTCTGTCTGGTAACATAATTTGACCGACGTGTGTTCATTTAAAATAAGTTCTCTAGCGTTTAATATTAATTTACTGTGGTATATCGTGTTACTTTATCTAATTAAGACTGATATGTTTCTGGACAGTAGAAGCATTTGAAATGTAGAATGAACTATTGAATCATGTAATCTCAACAATGTTAAGACATGCTTAAAAGGGATTAAATGCATAACACAATTTACAAACTTCTGCCAAAACAATTTTCATTCTAGTTTTGGTTATTATCCGTTCAATTTAAAATTTAGTTTGCACTGTATCAACTAACAGTTTGGGCTTTATCCATTTCACATTACGTTATCCACGAAAAATGACTATGTACAACGTTTATAAGATGCATTTAAAAACACCGCTAAAGCAAACTCATAAACTAGATTGGCTAATTTGCAAGGTCGTACGTGCAAAATGTATTTGCACGGTACATTTCAACCAAAAATATTGATTATTTTACTTATTTCAGTACATTGTTTATATTAATTCGGCTAAATAATTGACATTAGCAGAAATATGTAACAGCGCATTACGCGTACATACTATCATTGTAAGTTGTTGTTTAAAATGTAGAGACTTACCTTGAAGTAATGCGTTTTGTTCAAATAAATGAAGATATCAACATTCTGCTAGCAATGTATTATCATAGTTAGGTTGTATCCTACCAAGCTTGAATTACCGACGTACAGGGGGTCATATGATAGTCACTATCCAATAATTTCCGGCATATTTTTAGTGGGAAAAAGTCGTCGCGGTGGAATATTGGAAACACGGGGATGGTGGCAACACAAAATGGACGGTCGAGAAGATTATAGTGGACGAATCTTCTTCACAATCAGGTAGACTCGTTTACCGAACCTGAAGTCATTGCAACTGGAATTGTAGCAAGTATCCTATCAATATGTATTTCAATTAATCAGCTCAGTTTAGATATGTGCACAACCGCTTTGTTTGAAATTTTAAAGACACTGTTTTGCTGACATGATGGGAACACCAACAAATACATAACGGAAAATGGACAAAAGGCACATTTTTAACTAGAAAATTGTAAAAGCACGATCGACAACTTTTTTGAGGTCAGTGCTCATTTATACTACATTGTACTTAATATATAAAAGTATTCTGTTTTAAGTTTACCTTCATCTGTATTTTAAGGAATCAATCCATTTGAGCTGAAGTCCTACTCGCCAATCGCTTGGAGCGTAGCGCATATTCGCGGCACATGGCTGCCCCAAGACGATCCGGATAAAGGTAATTAAAATTAATACGCACTATTTAAGTGTAAGCTGCTGTTTATCGCCACAGGCGCTTAACGCGTTGTTGGGATAATAATTCGTAAAAACAACATTATAATGTCGAATATTCAAGAAATTACGGAAAATAACCTTTTAGCTTACGTACATACTATGTTGATATAATTTTTCCCAACATAAATACAGGAATACTCTGCGTGCATTGTGATTTATTGCTGCTATTAATGAATTTAATGCATATTACTTACTACAGACGAAAGAAAGAGGAAGGTGTTGGAAATGAGACAGCTGTTTGCCTTTACCCAGAGGGCTCACGGGATACCGTGTCAGGTCGAAACGGTTCCTGACGACCTCACTTTACATTACAAGAAGGCTGCAATAAATGACTTAGTGTTAACGTGGGATTCTCTGTGGTGTTACCTCACTTTACCTGCGTGGAAAACGATCGAAGACGTAAAGCGCGTCTACGGCTCCGATTTTCAACAGCCATCAGACCGTACGAGGTATATTTTTGATAATTAGACATGTACATGAGGCGTTACAATACTGTTATTTTTTCTATGTATTATATACACGTTCGTTTGTATAAATTAAATTCGTTTTCTACAATACATTTTTAGTATTAGTGTTACAAAATGAAATGCTTAACTGTTATAAGCCATGTTCATACTTGCACTCAAAATTGCCTTGTATTCTTAAACCTCGTGTTACGGTTCATTTTTAAGATGGGAAAACGATGTGAAATTTGGAATGCAGCGTTTGGCTGGCACAAATAACACCATGATAAAACTCTGCACGCAAATACCCGAGAAACTTCGGGTTACACCAAGAATGCTGAAACCGTTTCTGAAGAAAGACACTTTGACCACGGCGCTTCATAAAAAGCGACTGTTTGTTATGGACCACGCATATCTGCAAGATTGCCCTACTCTTGCAAACATTACAGTATGCAGTCCCATAGCGTTGTTTTACCGAGACAAACACGACAGAATCGTACCAATCGCAATACAGTTGTTCCAAGACAAAGCAGAAGACAATCCCGTGTTCCTGCCTTCTGACCCTAAATACACGTGGATTCTCGCGAAGATGTGGTTCAACAACGCGGATGCCTGCGTGCATCAGGCGATCACCCATCTTGGATACACGCACATCGTCATGGAGGGATTTGAGGTATCAGTATATCGAAATCTTTCCCTGTCACACCCGATGTTCAAACTGATGGCACCGCACTTTATGTACCTGATGACTATCAATAAACTTGCTTTGGGTATTTTGCTCGGGCCCGGCCAGTATATGGACACAACTATTTCTGTCGGGACGAAAGGAGCCTATGAGTTGATCAGGCGTTACCGAAGCAAATGGAGGCTTAACGTTGAAGGAACGCTCCCGGCCGACCTGAAAGAGCGAGGCGTTGACAGCCCAGACGTAGTTCTTGATTACCCCTTCCGGGATGATGCTCTGCTCACGTACAACGCAATCCTGAAATACGTAACTGATTACGTAAACCTATATTATCCGTCAGAAGAAGTGCTGTCCAAAGATTCTGAGATACAGAGCTGGCGGGCAGAACTGGACAAACCAGTAGAACAGGGTGGTCTGGGCGTTCTGGGAGTCGAAGGAGTCAATGGGAAATTTACGTCACGTGACCAGCTAATTCAGGTCGTCGCGAGCATCATCTACACGTGTAGCGTGGGTCACGCGGCCGCAAACTTTAAACAGTACGACGAGTACGCCTTCCCAATGAATTACCCATCTTTGCTTCGAGGAAAACCGCCTACCGACAAAAAATGCCGTTCCCAATGTGACGTACTCCAAGCTATTCTAGAACGCTGTCAACGCTACAAGCTGATGACAATCACCAAAGTTCTCAGTGACCATTCTTACGGGAATTCACTCGGCAATTTCGACGAAAACTTCATAACTGACCAGAAAACCTTGAAAATTGTAGAAGAATTTAAGTTAAACCTTAAAACGATCACTGCAACAATCCATGACAGAAATGAATTTAGAAAAATCCGTTATGATTACCTGGACCCGGCAAAAATTCCGAACTCAATCAATATTTAAGAGGGTTTTATTTGATGATCGATGAACAGATTTATGATGAAAATGAAACAATATACATGTACCATAAAATTTACAGTGTTAAACGTTGATCAGAAATGACCAGTTAGAAACAATATGACCAATTCCAGCATCTACAATTCTTCCAAAACATTATGAGAACCCGAGTGTGCGAGACTGCTCCATGTTACATTATATAAAATGCAGATACGTGATGCACGAATAAATGATTTTACATATTGTAATACATCCTTATACCAGTGTATTATATATTGTTGTTATTGTTTAGATTTATTGGCTTCGGCATACGTGTATATACGTGCTCACAAATGTTTTAATGCTTTGGTAGAATGTAATTGTTTTTATCTTTTATTTAAACAAATCAAAATTTTAAAAGCAAACATTTCAATATGTTATATGCAACTACTTCTAAATATGATTAACTAATTTTATTTTGTTCATGATTTTTGGTAGCGCGTGCGTTTACGACCTAGTTTCTCGTAAATACGACTTAGTATCTCTTAGTTACGACTTAGTTTCTCGTAATTACGACTTTTTATCTCGTAATTACGATTAAAAGCCAAATGTGATAGGAGCAGTATTTCTTAGATTGAAATAGTATTGTGACCTTATTTTCATCAGACGAATTGATATGGACCTTCAAATTCGATCGTTGTTTGAATTGGGCTTAAATTATTCCGAAATTCTACGATGTCTTGCATTGAATGGCTTTAAAATTAGCAGCAGTAGTAGTTCATTATTCCTCTTTCTTCTCTTCCTCCTCCTCCTACTACTACTATTACTACTACTACTACTACTACTGTTACTACTACTTCTCCTACTACTACTATTGTTACTGCCACTGTTGCTGCTGCTCTGCTGCTGCTACTACTACTACTACCACTACTACTATTGCTACAACAACAACAACAATTATTACTACTACTTCTACTACTACTACTACTACTACTACTACTACTACTACTACTACTACTACTACTACTATTACTACTACTACTACTACTACTACTACTACTACTACTACTACTACTATCACTACTACTATTGTTACTGCCACTGTTGCTGCTACTACTACTACTACCACCTACCACTACTACTACTACCACTACTACTACTACTACTTCTACTACTACTACTACTTCTACTACTACTACTATTACTACTACTATTACTACTACTATTGTTACTGCCACTGTTGCTTCTGCTATGCTGTTGCTACTACTACTTCTACCACTTCAACACCTGCTACAACTACTACTATTACTACTACTACTACTACTATTACTACTACTAATAATAATACTACAACTACTATTGCAACTACTGCCACTGCCACTGATACTGCTGTTACTGCTACTGCTACTGCTACTACTACTACTACTGCTGCTGCTGCTATTACTACTTCTACTACTGCTACTACTACTAATACTACTGCTACTACTACTAATACTACTACTACTACTACTACTACTACTACTACTACTACTACTACTACTACTACTACTAATACTACTACTACTACTGCTACTACTACTACTGTGAAAACAATCTTTATTAAATGAAGGTTTCAACATGTATTTTTTTCAGACAAACAGGCAGACAGTGTACAATTAGTACTATTTCAATCTACAATAGCCTTATCTTTATCATCTTTTACAAAAGCAAACTATTGGAATTACAGATATGCAGCTCAATCTGTGTTCGCTCATCTACTCATTTATCTATATTCTAAATCGTTTTGTATGTACGTTATTAAAACTAGTACACTTCAACATTTGAGTAGAAAATAACTATCTCATTGAATTTAATTGATATGAGCAAAACTATCAATTAACTAACGTAATTTAATGAATTATCAAAATTACATACTGATTGTGCAACCGTTTAAAAAAAAAGATATTGTGTCATTTGAATGATTCGCATATAAATTGTTAAAGGTTAATGTTAATTCACGTTTTCAGCAAACGAGTCTCCAATGACAATGATCAGATGACCGCTTTCTGTCCATATACGGTTGACAGAGGAAGCTGTTAACTAGCTGAAGCAGTCCAACAATACCGTGAAATTAACCATGTGCTGCTGGTGTTTGGAATGTATGCCAGTATCAGTTCATAACATTATGCTCATAATAACTGATCAATTTTCACTACTCATTATTGTAGTAGTATTATATGTGCTCATTGTATTATCTATTTGCATGTTGTATTATATAGTTTTAATATATGGTGAAAAAATAAACACCCGAATGAATAAAAGAATGTTGCTATTTTTAATGTTTTAATTTCTCATTTGTGATACTATTATAATTTATTCTTGTATCACTTTGTCACAATTATATTTAAAAAAATATAATGATATCAATATACAAAGCGATCAAGAACAATGATTAGCAATTTGCTTATTTAAATTTAAAAAAAAGAGCTTAGACGAGTAGTCAGCTATTGGGTCTACTTAAATAAACAATTGAACATTCTTGATCACCAGTCAGGGAATGCATAATAACTATTTACCGGCTAAAAGAGGTAGTCAGTACTTTGTTATAATTCTGTTTTACATTAGAATGAAACTGCAACAAACTACGTCCAATGCAGATATTTTCAAGAAACTTTTAGTTATCACTTTACAGCGCAAGTGTTACAATCCAAGTCATATAATACTAACAGGCTCTTTTCCAACGAAACCTGATATTGATTGCAGTATCATAAAACTATTCAATCAATATAGCAACTAAGATAATTTCGACAATACTAATATTTTATGTTAGAAAATGTCATTGTACTTCTACTGGGCATTATAAATATAGAAAGTCGGTGAATCAACTTCTGTCATTTAACAATCCTATACCACAGTATCATTCAAACGTTTTAACATAGACACCATTACAAGGAAAAAACAACATATAAAGGTTTATTTCAAATTTTAAAGGCAACATTGTGCACATAAACAGTATGTGTCAAACTCATTTAAATATAAACCATTCCAAAATATAAAACGCACAAATACGTTAATTTAATATTAAAAAGCAACATTTGATCACAAAACAGTATAATTTAAAAGTATTAATAAACAAACCATCACAAAATATAAAAGACGTACATACCATAATTTCAATTTAAAAAGCAAAATTTTTACAAATGAACAGTATTATTTAAGCGTATTCATATACCGTATAAACATATCAACACGTTAATAAATAGAAAACACATTAATTCAAAATTCAAATCAACCATTTACACGTTCAGTTATTCAGAAACAAAAGGGCGTGAAATCTGTGCTGCATCGTTCATCCACATAGACAATCATTCACATGCGGTGACCAGAAACAAATTGTTTGGCTCTTAGCACTGTAGTTTACAACTCGTTAACGAAAAAAAAAACTGATCAGCATCTTAGTTCCATGCTTTGTTGCAAACACACACATCAATGAAAAAAAAAACAGTAATGTCAAAAAGATATTAAATACACAATAACACACTAAAAACTAAAACCTAAAATTATTCTGATTATTGGTTACTATTTATACAACAATCTTAAGTCATCTTACAACTAAAGTACATATTAATTTCTTCTTAGATATTGATAGAATTTGGTATTAAGATTGGATCGAGATAATCATAGCGGATTTCTCTTGTTCTGTTCCTTTCATGGACAGTTTTATGGATCTCTTTCAGCTCTTATCGAAACTGGTTTACAATTTCCAACGCATTCCTATCAAAAATGTAGTTTTCGTCGAAATTTCCCAATGCATTCCCGTAGGAATGCTCACTGAGAATTTTAGTTATCGTCATAAGTTGGTAGTGATTGGAGCGTTCTTCAATGGCTTGAATGACGTCAGTCTCGGAACGGCGTCTTTTGTCGCTAGGCGGTTTTCCTCGAAGTAGAGATGGGTAATTCATGGGGTAGGCGTACGCTTCACACTGTTTGAAAATCGCCGCCGCGTGACCCACGCTGTACGTGTAGATGATGCTCGTGACGACTTCAATCAACTGACCCCGTGTGGTAAAACTCCAGTTTACACCCTCGACCCCCAGAACGCCCAGTCCACCCTGATCTATTGGATTGTCTAGTTCTGCCCGCCAGCTCTGTATCTCATAGTCTTCAGACAACACTTTGTCCGATGGATAATAGAGGTTTACGTAATCAGTAACGTATTTCAGGATTGCGTTGTACGTGAGCAGAGCATCATCCCGGAAGGGGTAATCAGGAACTACTTCTGGGCTGTCTACACCTCGCTCTTTCAGGTCGGCTGGAAGCGTTCCTTCGACGTTGAGCCTCCATTTGCTTCGGTAACGCGTAGTCAACTCATTGGCTCCTTTAGTCCCGACAGTAACAACTGTATTAATATACTTCCCGGGCCCAATCAAAATTTAATTGATAGTCATTAGATACATGAAGTGCGGGCCAAAAGCTTGAACGTTGGGTGTGACTCGGAGAGATTTCGATGGATGGATACCTCAAAACCCTCCATGACGATGTGCGTGTATCCCAGATGGGTGATCGCCTAATGCCCGCAGGCATCCGCGTTATTAAACCACATCTTCGCGAGAATCTACGTGCATATAGACAAGGGCCCGTATTCACAAAAGCTACTTAGGACAAATTTAAATAATTTTCTCAAATTCATAAATTTCCTTAAGTCTGTGGCTGATTCAAAAAAACTTCACGACGAATGAAGCTGACAATGAAAACGCAATGATCCAGATCAAAAATGTCCACAACCAAAACTGAAAACCAGAGAATCTAGATCTAGATACATGTATGTTGTAAAACCCGTGTATGAAAAAAAACAAGGGACGTAACTCTTGCAAAAGTAGTGTATGTTAAATATACGGTACTGACATGACTTTAATTAAGGTTACACCATACAAAATCCAATCCTTATGTAATTTAATATAAACGCGATAACTTTAACCAAATATAAATGCATTATTTTGCACATAGAGACCCTCATAACCATACATTTTCTTAAAGAGCATTCTAAGTTGAACTGATTTAAGCAATACAACGGGTATGTCATGTAATATGTAAGAAAGAACTCGACACTAAACAAAGTTGACTGTTTTACCACCATCTTTTTACCGGCTACTTTCTAGTGGAATGTAACCTGCCTCAGCGCAAGTGTCCTACTGTAGTCTCCTGGATATATATATATATACCTGGACCAATAATGCAACATGTCTATGTTATTGTTTAAAAAAAAATAATAATGATAAAATTAACTTTGTACAAAAATAAATTTTTAATCTCCTCATACTCGTCTCCCCTGAAATCTTTAGAATCTGTAAGTTTTAACTCGTGGTGGCAGTGGTAACTGAGAAGAGTACCAATGGGTAAGTAACCACTGCGAGAAGTTTGTGAGAGCATGATAACTTTGCAGAAGATAAGATAAAAAAGTTTATTCTGAAATTTCAAAGGCAATATTGTACACATAAACAGTATATGCCAAACGAGTATATATATTTAAGAGTAAAATGTTGCTTCTGAGTATGTAACTTACGTAAATAAACGTACCATCACAAAATATAAAAGACGAACATACCAAAATTTCAATTTCAAAGGCAAAATTGTGCACATAAACAGTAATAGTCAAGCGTATTCATAATTATTATAACATATCAGCACGTTACAAAGTATAAAACACATAGCCTCTACACCTGCACGTTCGTGGATGTTAAGCATTCGACTTTGCGCATGGGCATCAAATCCCACTTGTTTCACTATGAAGTGTTATAAATCATATTGGTATTTTAAACAAACGTGCAGTAAAATCAACACTGACAAAACTCTTAGATTTATTTTCTTTTTAAACAAGAGCCATGACACATATACTTCCCCGCCAAATTACGACTATTCCATGCATGTTTCTCTGCACTTACGATATTTGTTGATGAACGGAACTCTTGCAAAGATAAATTGAATGGATTGAATTTATGTATCGACCTTACATTAAAAGTATAATACAATAGTAAATGTAGTTGTCAAACAATATAATTTTGATATATGACTTATGATGTTGTGTTGTGGGAAAATCTAAGTCATATTGTTCACTTTAGTGAACAAATGTTTTAAAACAATATTAAATTTGTTATAACAAATATACTGCATTTCTCCGCAATGCGATATATAAAAAGCGTTATAAATTTCGAGTTAGAATATGAGAACGTTGTGGACCTATCCTCCGGATAAAACCTCCACACATCAACTCTCAATTGCACTTCTCCACAATGAAATATATTGACTTTAAGCCAGTATATAAAAGGGTTGTGCATTGGCTCCACCTCCATGGCATTGGCTCAACCTCTGTGCTAAACAACCTCCGAACAACGTCAATAAGTTGACAATAAAATAAACAACAATAGTGTGTGTATTGTTTGCCTCGATACAGGTATTTTATGCGTAACAATATTAAATACATTGGCAAATGTCAATATTGTGTTTGAATCGAGTCGATTTTACCTCTCATAAAACAGAAAATCTGTCTACCTATATGTGTCGTAAGATCATTTCTTCGTGGGACTACAATAACACGGTCTGATTTTTAAAATAAAGCTTTAAATCGTTGTATTCAAGAATAAAACAGACCCACCTGTTACCGTTGTTTACGTTTTTGATAAATTTCCTGTTCTGAGCTCTACCTCGGTAGTTGCATTGGCTCATTTTTCCATTCACCTCCAAAAAGAGGTGGAGCCAGTGTTTACAGGCGGTGGACAAACCAACGTCAGCGCCATTAAATTTTTTAAGAACAAGCATCATTAGAATAGTAATATATTCAGCTTACTCTACACAAACTTTATTAATTTTAGTTTTTAGCTCCAATGGCTCGAAGCCAGCGAGCTTATGCTATGGCGGGTCGTCTGTAGTGCGTGCGCAAACTTTTAATTTCAACAACATCTCCTCTGAAACCGGTTGACCGATTTTGTTGAATCTTCACAGAAATGTTCATCGGGTGATCATCTAACAAAGTTGCTCAAATGGTTCCGGTCCGCTGCACAAGATGGCCGCCATAGCTATAAATAGAAAAATCTTTAAGCGACATATCCTCCTAAACCGCTAGGTAGATTTTCAAATAATTTCAGAGAAATGAGCGGTAGAGCTCTACCAAAGTTGCTCAAATTGTTGCCAGGGGGCGGGGCCATTTTTCCTTATATGTGAATATTGAAAAGTTTGAAAAGCCTCTTGTCAGAAACCACTGGTTTGATTTCAAAAAAATAATTTGACAGATAATTTCCTTGGGTGGTTCTCTACCAAAGTTGCCAGGCCGACTAGCTCAGTTGGTAGAGCGCTTGACTGTCACTCTGGGGTTCGTTCCCCAGCCCGGCCACATAACTTGTGTGGGGATTGGTCATGAAATAATTTCAACCGCCATTCTCCCCGTTTGTCAACAGTTGTCAGTTACTGGCATACGTATGTCCACTTAGTACTGGTAAACCGCTTTGATCGGCTAAGATTGCCCAGGATAAGTGTGAGTAGGGTAACCGACTGAAGTGCTTATAAATCTTAACAAACAAACATCTCACCCAAAGTTTCTCAACTGGTTCCTCTCCGTTGAAAACAGGACCGACAGGTGCGGGGGGGGGGGGGGCATTTTATATTAAAAACTATGAAAATCTTCTTCTCAGAAATAACTGGTTGGATTTCAAACTAATTTCACAGAAATGTTCCTTGGGTAGTTCACTACCAAAGTTGCTGAAATGGTTCCGCTCCATTGAAAAACATGGCGGGTCATTTTCCGTATATGTCTATATTGGAAACTTTGAAAAGCTTCTTGTCAGAAACCACAGGTTGGATTGTGAAATAATTTCACAGGAATGTTCTATTGGTCCCCTACCAAAGTTACTCAAGTGGCCAATTTTCTTTATATGACTGTATTGAAAATTGAAAAGCGTTTTGTCAGAAACTACTGGTAGCATTTCAAAATAATTTGACAGATATTTTCCTTGGGTGGTTCTTTACACAAATATTCCTTGGGTGGTTATTTACCAAACTTGCTCAAATGGTTCCGCTCCGATAAAAAAAAAAAACATGGCCGCCAGGGGGGCGGGGTAATTTTTTGTTATATTCCTATATTGAAAACTTTGAAAAGCTTATTGTCAGAAACCACTGGTTGGAATGCGAAATAATTTAACAGAAACGTTCTTTAGGTAGTACTGCACCAAAACGCTTTCAATTATTTTGATTTGTTAAAAAATCATGGACGACAGAGAGCAGGGCCTTTTCTCCTTGTATGGCATATCAGCAAGGGGGTGAACGTAAATGACGTGACGATGCATGTGTAAAATTTTATTGATATCATAATGTCTGTGCAATAAATATGGCCGTCCTTTGTTGACGTTTTTTTTTGAATTCGTTACATTTTCATGCAGATGAGTGTTAAATTGTTAAATATTTGTATTTTGACCTTGACCATTCTATAACCACATCATTCCGTTTCACGTAGACACTGTTTGTTGAGAAGAAAACGCACTTATTGAAGGGAAACGTTGTCCTCATGAAGTCAAAATTGTAAAATGAGGGGTAAGAAAGGCAAATAGTTTGTATTAGTGCGTTTTTTCTATATATATTCAGAAGCAACGTTGTCTCTTAAACAGTAGAATTCAAACGTATTCATAAACATACCATCACAAAATATAAAAGACGAACATACAAAAATTTCGGTTTCAAGGGCAAAGTTTTACACATAAACAGTAATAGTAAAGCGTATTCATAATTATTATAATAGACATATCAACACGTTACAAGGTATAAAACACATAAATACGTTTATTCACATTACAAAAGCAACAATTCACACGTTCAGTGATTAAGGAAAAAAAACAGAAGGAATAATATGCAAGCAAAAAGCAGAATGCACAACAATGGTGAAGTCCATACCAAAAATTACTTTTCAGGAATGCGTGAAAACTGTGCGGCAATTTTCATGAATATAGACCATCATTCACATGTCTCGTACACAAACAAATTGTTTGGCCTTTAACACTGTAGTTTACGACTGGTTAACGGAAACAAAAACCCAAACGGATCCGCATCTCACTTCCATGCCAGGGGCATAGTTTGGGTTCAAAAAATGTATAGGCACAATAGGCGGAATCTATAAAATGACGCTGTAAGCGATAATTTGGGCCAGGCGTGTTTATATTCGTATGTGGCTACAAAACAACTAACTTCAGCTAAACCCAGATTCTACAAAATAATTGTTAAACAATGAAGTATCAACGCAGCCAATAACATCCCCTCCCCATCATCCCCCCTCTGTTTTTATTGCATTTTTGGCATATTTAAATTTGTCATCTCTGGAAAAAATGTATAGGCACGTGCCTATAGTGCCTAAAGGAAGCTACGCCCCTCCATGCAGTTTTACAAACACACACACATTAATTAAATAAACAGTTATGTCAAAAAATATATTAAATAAACAATAATGCACCAAAGGTTAATAGCTAATACCTAATAATTATTCTGATATTTTGCTTACAATGTATGCTACAACAAAAAATACAAATGATATACAGCAGTCAGTCCCCGACCCCGGATTCTGCAGATCAAAAGTGAACGTCTTTACTTATAGTACATATTAATTTGTTCTTAGATATTGATAGAATTTGGTATTAAGAATGGATCCAGGTAATCATAGCGGATTTCCCTTGTTCTGTTCCTTTCTTGGATAGTTTTATTGATCTCTTTCAGGTTTGATTGAAACTGGTTTACAATTTCCAACGCTTTCGGATCAAAAATGTAGTTTTCGTCGAAATTTCCCAATGCATTCCCGAAGGAATGCTCACTGAGGACTTTAGTTACCGTCAGAAGTTGGTAGTGATTGGAGCGTTCTTGAATGGCTTGAATGACCTCAGTCTCGGAACGGCGTCTTTTGTTGCTGGCGGTTTTCCTCGAAGCGACGGGTAATTCATGGGGAAGGCGTACTCGTCATACTGTTTCAAGTTCGCCGCCGCGTGACCCACGCTGTACGTGTAGATGATGCTCGTGACGACTTGAATCAACTGACACCGTGTGGTAAATTTCCCGTTGACGCCCTCGACGCCCAGAACGCCGAGGCCACCCTGCCCTATTGGTCTGTCTAGTTCTGTCCGCCAGCTCTGTATCTCATAGTCTTCAGACAACACTTTGTCGGATGGATAATATAGGTTTACGTAATCAGTTACGTATTTCAGGATTGCGTTGTACGTGAGCAGAGCATCATCCCGGAAGGGGTAATCAGGAACTACGTCTGGGCTGTCTACACCTGCATGGGCCGAAAACTTTACTGCAATCAAATCATGTTTCCAAAAAATACACGGGTGGAAATTAGGTATTTACTTGACTCGTAAACAGGTTGTCGACCCGCATTGTGACAGTTTAACAATACACGTAACCTTCATTTGCAGTACAAGAATAATAGACGGTTTGTTACCTGGATTTGGGTACGTCCTGTGGCAACCACGTACCCCTTTGTTTCGCATCCCATTAATGTGCTGAATAGACCTTTGGTTTGCGGACGGATGGGTCGACTCCTTGAGAAAAGGGAAAACCTTTATCACATAATAGTATGGTTTTTTTTTATTTGAATCTTCAAGATTCATCTGATTGTTGCAAATATATATTCATAGAACTTAGCATTCTGCTTTTACACAGCTCAGTTCGTGTAAGCATAATAGCTGTTTAGACAAACAGTTAGTTAAGAAAATATTAAATGTGAAACATTGTTCATTTCCACGAAAGGTTTTACTATCGGTGCCAGTGAATTTTGTTTAATTTCAATTTCTCTAAACAGCTATTTATACATGTAAATCAATATAACAAGTTATTAGCGTTCGGAGCAATTCTGTACACTTATATTTACTAGACCTTTTTGTTTTAATTAGTTATTGGTTAGCATGCCATCTGTTGATCATTAGCCCATATTTTCTCGTAAATCTTTCAACCATCCACTTTTTGCTTTCACCATCGCCGTGTTTCCCCATTTGCACACCAGACACTTTGTCCCACTGAAATTGCATTGCATGTAATTGCATTCTTTGATGTTTCTTTTGAGTTTATTTTAAGGCGTTTTGGGAACAGTTACAACTAAATTCATTTAGACGAGGGCGTTATACCCTGGATGGGTAGGCCTTTCTTGACCATGTGCATCCAATCATAGCCAATAAACAAACAAATTTAAGCCAGCAGATTATCCCGGTGGGTCAGAAACTGATACCCATTTCTTCACCTGAACCACCCTGGTCTCCCACTCAGTTTTCTGCCACTACTCTAGGCCCAAATTGATTAAAACAAACATGAAAAGCATTTAATAAACTTTATTCTAATGATATAATATTTCATTGACACTTTGTGCAGTAATGCTCTCATGTCTTTTGGTTCGTGTTGTGATTTATGGCTGTTGGTTGTATTTGAGCCTGTACAGAGCATACGTTGCTTCACCCTGATACAAAAGTGAAACAAATCAGTTTTTGATCATTTTTAGACTGATCATTTGTCCTAAACTGGTATAAATAGGGCATTCGGTTGGCCCAAAGACAGAACTGAGTAGATAATAGAGAAATAGTCATAAAAAGAACCCTGTTGTAGTTTCACATGTGGGTTTTAGGCATAAAATGTAACATATTTGTAAATCAGTAGCAAAGAAGTATGAATTATTAATAATAGAAGTACCATATAATCAGTAACATGCTGCGTTAAATAACATTTTCTGATATGTTTTCTGATGCCCATTAACCATGCAGTGCAATTATTATGACACTTTACGTCACATAGATAGATTGAAGAAATACTTTTCGATTTATCGTTGTTTATCGGCCAATTTGGTGTTCTGATTCGTAGGAATAAAACCACGAGGGCATTTGCCAGAGTTGTTTAATAGCCACGCATTAGAACGATAAAGAGTTGTTTATTGGCCGATAAACAACGATAATGCGAAAATTATTTCGACTTTTACATGATCTGACATATATTTTTGCAATTGTAATTGGAACTACTGTGGTATGCTCCGCTCAGAATCGGGACTTTTTGCGTTGTTTATTGGATAGTTTAACAACAATAATATTGTTCTTTGTCTATAGAAACTTTAGCGAGTATTATGTTAGAATATTATTTTTTCAACAATTAATAGACGATATTTAATCAGTAAAAAAGATAAGTACACCACCTGCATTATAATTACTTGGTCCATTGGGTCTATAAAAATATAAATGGACAATTTTTACAGATATAAGTAGTAAATAACAATGCGTGTGTCATAAAACATACAATAGGAGCGCTCAATGCGTCGAATTATGTGGGTATAACTGGAAGGCGTCGGGTTTTATGTGCAACACGAGCTATTAATCGGCTTTTTAAATAAATCCAATGAGCTAATAACGAAGTAAAATGTTTGTTATTCCTGGATTTGTTTTTATTTATAGAGTATTAATTAGTATTTCTTTTTGTAGGGTAAAAAATCTTACTATATTTCATTCAAGACAATTATCAGCATGGCAAAACTGTATTGCAGTACATAGGACAATGATAAAGCTTTATTTCAGCATGCTCTGGCTTGTGTATTACAATATATTGCAAGACATAAACAATCGGTAAGTTATTGAGGTTACGCATGCGCAAATAAATTCCTTCTTTGTTACATATAAAATATTCAAAGTTTGATCTCAATTTTCACCATGACCAAGCTACTTTCCAATATATCACCATACATTGTTGGACAGATGAGGACATAACCTTTTGAAAACATAGCACGTCAAACTACTTTGTGTGTTGTAACTCAAAATATTTACCTTAAAAAAAACACACCGGTTTTGACGGGCATGGAGGCTGCTATTTTGTGCATGAATACATGGGCCAAAAGTATTGAAGCTGGGAACCACTAGACAAGAGTAGTGCACAAAAACAGCCTTTTTTCTTATTCCTTACATATATACGTTTAAAATGATACCAAAACATATCATTTAAACTGTATTTTACAAATTATATGCTCCTGCACTCAACCATATGTGCTTATTATCTAACTGACTGCATGTAACCCTGAGGATGTGACTTCCGTTTTGGGGTAATTAGACCTAGATGGGCCGATAATCGACTGGAGTCGAATAATCATCGCGCTAAGATTTGTGTTCGCGATCGTCGACTTTGAATTCCGGCAATCGATTAATCGAGAAAAGATCAAATGTTTAATACATAGTGTTTTGTAACCGTTTTTGTGCATTTCTTGGTTAGATAAACTTTGGTCAAGTACATTTCCTTTAAAATGCATGTGGTTCCCTAGCAACAATACGACTTCTATATGTACAAACCCCGATTTTATTTTGTTTCCCACCCACATTTTTCTACAGATCTGTTTAAAATATATAATGCACGATACTAAAATCGAAGATAATTCATTAAAGTCTGTATCTATTGTCTTTATTAATTTATATAATCTTATCCCCAGCAAAAAAACACACATCAAAAAGCTGTACCACTACAGGGAAATTAAATTAAATGTGCTAACAAAAATATAAGAGAACTGTATCATCACTATTGTCACAAGAGCTGTCAGAGGACAGCGCGCTCGACTATTCGAAGTTTTTCAGTTGGTTCATATTTTGTATAGTGGAAGGGGTATAAATTTGTTAAAATACACAACTTTTAAGTGAAGCCTTGTATAGTTTATACATTTTTTGGAACAAAAACTTTAACCACAAAATCTATGTAAAAAGTGTGCATAACTCTGTCAAAATACAAAACAGAGTTAAGGGTAATGTTGCCCCTGATACTAGAGTTCATGACAAAGGTTAGTTCCAAGTTTCAAGTGAATAATTTATGTAGTTTTGAAGTTACAAAACTTTTGAAAATAAACTTTAACCAGAGAATCTATGTGAAAAAGGTGCATAACTCTGTCAAAATACAAAACAGATTTATGGGTAATGTTGCCCCTGATACTAGACTTCATGACAAAGATTTGTTCCAAGTTTCAGGTGAATAACTTACGTAGTTTTCAAGTTACCAAACATTCGAATATAAACATTTAACAGAAAATCTAAGTGAAAAGGGGGCATAACTCTGTCAAAATATAAAATAGAGTTATGTGTAATGTTGCCCATGATACTAGAGTTGATGACATAGGTTAGTTCCAAGTTTCAAGTGAACAGCTTATGTAGTATTTAAAAAGACCAAAACATCAAAGTGAAAAAGGAGCATAACTCTGTCAAAATAAAAAACAGAGTTATGAGGAATGTTGCCCCTGATACTGGAGTTGATGTCAAAGATATATTCCAAGTTTCAAGAGGTTAACTTATGTAGTATTGAAGTTACAAGACTTTTCAATAAAAACTTTAACCAATTCAGACGCCAACGCTGACGCCGGGGGTAGTAGGATAGCTCTACTATTCTTCGAATAGTCGAGCTAAAAACCATTTCAGATTACTATTAGATGTACTTATTGTTTAACTTAACTCTACTGTTGAACACTGTATATGTGTGCTTATTTTCAATCATTTATTTTCATTTAAAATATTAAACAGAATAAATAAAATATAAACCATCATTTGTATTTCTTTATTCCAAACATAGTAGATTATTATTAAGTGTAACATAAATATGCATTTTATTTACACATTTAACTTGATATATCCTGTTGTAAAGAATGGAAAGATAAAGTACACAACTCGATTATAACCGATTCTAACATGACA
This sequence comes from Congeria kusceri, assembly GCA_027627225.1. NCBI lineage: Eukaryota > Metazoa > Mollusca > Bivalvia > Myida > Dreissenidae > Congeria > Congeria kusceri. Next base: position 41,089,156 of record CM051035.1, read on the forward strand.
CTCGCTAATTTTTCTATAGACAAAAAACTAAGTTATCGTTGTTAAACTACCCAATCAACAACGCAAAAAGTAGTCCCGATAATGAGCGGAGCATAGTAAAATGTAGTTTGTATTACAATTGCAAAAATATTTGTCAAATTATGTTTGAATCGAAATAATTATCGAATTATCGTTGTTTATCGGCCAATTACCAAATCTTTGTTGTTCTGATGCGTGGCTATTATACTACTCGGATTTCATTCCTGCGCATCAAAAATTATTTCTCAATTATCGCATCGACTGAACTGGTCGATTAGGTCGATTAATCGATTGGTCGTTTTTAACCGATTTGCCCATCACTAGTTTTGACGTTACTTTTATCCTTACACTATTAATTATACCAACAGAAATTTAAAAATAAAACGTCTTACATCCGACAACTTTTTGTGCGATGAAAACATGTCATAATTAGAAAAGATAGCTCTGGTACAATGAAAAGAAAAACTGTAGCATATGGTGAGATTCGAACTCGTGACAGAAAACTTTGTATCACACTGCTGTGCAACCAACACATACTCATTCGCTACCACTGTTCTATCAATGCAATCGAATAACTTAGTTTTAGAAAAGAATTATCCACAACAAACCGATATTCAGGACAAGTCAATGTTTATTTACAGTACAGTTACTATTTTTAGGCCGTTCAAATTTGATTTGGTCGAACTATAAAAGTATCTTATCGTATATGCAAGCTTCTGTTATATTCTCCGTCAGGAAACAGTTCGGTTGCTGGATACTGTTTAAAATAAAAACATTGATATCTTCCAAGTAAACTGTTGATAAACATTTGCTTTGTTTATTAGCTAGTCATCGTAGCGACGTGGTCTTGATCCGAATCTTCCCCGTTACGTTTCGGCGAGCTGCATGATAAACCAATAAATCACGAGGAACTTTCGCAACTGTTGGTTTCGTCGTGTTTAAAATGTAAACAATAAAGTGGGAATTAAAAGTACTCAATTATTTGAAGAAAATGTAAAATAGATTTTTGATCACAGTGTTTTATTTTATATGTTTGTAAAATCTTAATTAAAATCTTAATGGCTGTCTTAACTTGCAGCACCTTGTCTTTGCCTTTAACAATCCGATAACACAGCATTATTCAAACGTCTACAAAGAAACCATCACAAAGTAGAAACACACATACAAGTTTATTTCAAATTTCAGAAGCAACATTGTACACATAAACAGTATTATGTCAAAAGTATTGATACATAAACCATCACCCAAAAAATATATAACTCGTGCATACGTTTATTTTTAATTTTCGGCAGCAACATTTTACACTTAAACAGATTTATTTATAAATCTTCAAATATAAGTCATCACAAAGTATAAAAGTCGTAGATACGTTAACTCCAATTTCATTGGCAATATTTTACGCATAAACAATATTATTCAAGCGTATTCATAAAAATATATAAGACATATCAAAACGCAACAAAGTACAAAACGATGTACACGTATAGTTGTTTCCAAAACAGAAGTCAGCACATGTAAGAAAAAGCAAAATCAATAAACTAACAAATGATTGCGTAACAATGGCAGAGTCCATAACACAATACAATAATACACTTCTAACTAATAACTAAAACATTACATTTACTATGATTCATTCTGACATTTTGTACAACAAAACCAATACAAATGGACATGCACTGCTCTGCATTCAGTCCATGGTGCCACATGTTATTTAATGTATCATGAAGCAGCCCCCACCCCCACACACACGTGCTCTGATAGTTAATGTTTCGCTTTAATGTCTGGCGCTGGAATAGTGTTTCTAATTGTCTACATCTGATCAACGATAACATAGTAGAATATGAAATATGTTTAGTGTTCATTATCAAATTGTTTATCGATAATCAGGGCCGCCAAATAATTACATCATGTTAGATGTTGATAGAATTCGGAATTTTGGCCGGTTCCAGGTAGTCATAACGGACATGTCTGTATTCATTTTTCTCGAAAATGGTTTTACTCACAGTTGCTAGCTTTGCCCGAAATTCGTCCACAAGTTTTAAGGCTTTTTGGTCAGTGATGAAGTTTTCGTCGAAATGGCCGAGTGGTTTTCCGTAGGAGTGGTCACTAAGAATTTTTGTTATCGTCATAACTTGGTAGTGTTCAGTGCGTTCAAGGATGGCTTGCATGATGTCCGTCTCAGATCTGGCGCTTTTGTCGCTAGGCGGTGTTCCTCGCAGCAGAGATGGGTAATTCATGGGAAAGGCGTACTCGTCATATTGTTTAAAGTTCGCTGCCGCGTGACCCACGCTGTACATGTAGATGATGCTCGTGACGACCTGAATCAGCTGGTCACGTGACGTAAATTTCCCGTTGACTCCTTCGACTCCTTCAATGCCCAGCCCACCCTGCTCTATTGGTCTGTCTAGTTCTGCCCGCCAGCTCTGTATCTCATAGTCTTCAGACAACACTTTGTCGGATGGATAATATAGGTTTACGTAATCAGTAACGTATTTCAGGATTGCGTTGTACGTGAGCAGAGCATCATCCGGGAAGGGGTAATCAGGAACTACGTCTTGCTTGTCCACACCTCTCTCTTTCAGGTCGGCCGGTAGCGTTCCTTCGACTTTGAGCCTCCATTTGCTTCGGTAACGCCTGATCAACTCATAGGCTCCGTCAGTCCCGACAGAAACAACTGTGTCCATGAACTGTTTGGGACCAAGTAAAATACCCAAAGCAAGTTCATTGATGGTCATCAGATACATTAAATGTGGCGCCAAAAGCTTGAACATCGGGTGCGACAGGGAAAGATGTCGGTGTACAGAGACCGCAAACCCCTCCATGACGATGTGCGTGTATCCAAGATGGGTGATCGCCTGGTGCACGCAGGCGTCCGCGTTATTGAACCACATTTTCGCGAGAATCCACGTGTATTTGGGGTCAGAAGGCAGGAATACGGGATTGTCGTCTGCTTTGTCTTGGAACAACTGTATGGCGATGGGTACGATTCTGTCATGATTATCTCGGTAAAACAACGCTATGGGACAGCATACTACAGTGTTTGAAATAGTAGGACCAGTCTTGTAGAATAGCGTGGTCGACAACAAACAGTCGCTGATGCTGAAGCGCCGTGCTGAGTGTGTCGTTCTCCAAAAATGGTTTCAGCATGGCTGGAGTCACCAGAAGTTTTTTAGGTATTTTTGTGCAGAGTCGTATTACTGTGTTGTTTGTGCCAGCAAAACGCTGCATTCCAAACTTGAAATCGTCTTCCCACGTTAAATAAGCATACTGTTAATAGTTAATACATTTGTATAAATTAGATCCTTTCTAAATGGGTTATTTTATTAAAAAGTCTTCTGATTAGAAAAATTAAAGTAACAACAAGGCTTGTCATACGATGTTACGTATGCCCCCGAAGCATATGCTTGTCAAAGGAAGGCAACACAATGTCAGTTACATGTTGGCAAAAATGATGCTTCCTAAAAAAAGAGTTATGGTCCTTGTACTCCGCACTTTCTCTCAACATCCTCTATCAATATATGAGGTTTTATTTAAAATCCCTTTAATAATAATGGAGTTATGCTCTGCACACAAAAAAATCGGGCAATAACTCCATAAATATTGAAGAAAGAATTCTGGTCCTTGTACTCTGCACTTCCTGTCACTGTCCTTTATCATTATGTGAAGTTTCATTTGAATTCCTTCAATTATAATGGAGTTATGCTCCGCACATGAAATTAAACAACGGGCAATAACTCCTTGATATTGAAGAAATAGTTATGGTCCTTGTACTCCGCATTTCCTCTCATTGACCATTACCATTCTATGAAGTTTCATTTGAATCCCTTCAATACTAATGGAAGTATGCCCCGCATAAATCAAGAGCTGTCAGAGGACAGCGCGCTCGACTATTCGAAGTATTTCAGTTTGTACATATTTTGTTATGCTCCCCACAAGAAAATTAAACAAAGGGCAATAACTCCGTAAATATTGAAGAAATAGTTATGGCTCTTATGCTCTGCACTTCTTCTCAATGTCCTCTATCATTATGTTAAGTTTCATTTGAGTCCCTTCAATACTAATAGAGATATGCTCCGCACAAGAAAATTTAACAAAGGGCAATAACTCGGTAAATATTGAAGAACGAGTTATGATCCTTGTGCTTTACACTGCCTCTCATTGTCCTCAATTATTATATGAAGTTTCATTTGAATCCCTTCAATACTAATGAAGTTATGCTCCGCACAAGAAAATACATGCTTCATATAAGGAAATAAAACAAAAGGCAATAACTCCGTAAATATTGCAGAAACAGTTGTGGTCCTTGTGCTCTAAACATCCTCTCATTGACCTCTATCATTCTATTAAGTTTCATTTGAATCCCTTCCATACTAATGGAGTTATGCTCTGCACAAGAAAATTAATGCTTCATATAAGGAATTAAAACAAAGGACAATAACTCCATAAAAATTGAAGAAACAGTTGTGGTCCTTGTGCTCTGCACTTCCTCCCATTGTTCTCTATCATTAGATGAAGTTTCATTTGAATCCCTTCAATACTAATGGATTTATGCTCCGCACAAGAACATTAAACAAAGGGCAATAACTCCGTAAATATTGAAGAAAAAATTGTGGTCCTTGTGCTTTGCACTTTCTCCCATTGTCCTTTATTATAACATAAAATTTCATTTGAATCCCTTCAATACTAATGGAGTTATACTCCGCAAATAAAATTAAACAAATGGCAATAACTATGTGACTGCTGAAGAAAGAGTTGTGGTCCTTGTACTCTGCACTTCCTCTCAGTGTCCTCTATAATTATATGAAGTTTCATATTAATCCCTTCAATACTAATGGCGTTATGCTCCGCACAAAAAGCGTCACGAACAGACGGACAGACAGACAGACGGACAGACGGACGGACGATGCGATTACTATAGGCCCTTGAAGTTCCCTTCGGGGGCATAAAACGCATGATTACCCAAACACAAAAATAAACTTGAAGTTAGGAATCAACAAGTGTGTCGCAATGGATTTCAGATCTGTAGAAGACATTCCTAATTAAGTCGTCAAACGCTGATCCAGGTTTATCAAAGGCATATATCGATTACACATAAAAACAACTGCAAATGGAATTACTATTATCAACAATATACCTTGTAATGTCTGAAGGCTCATGAAATTCGTAGCCATAGATGCGCTTCACGTCTTCAGGTGTTTTCCACGGACGTGACCACTTGTCCCAAAGCCAAGCTTTCGCCAGTAAGAACTTGTCCTCTATTGCAGCCTTCAAGTAATGACATGTGTGCATATCCGGAACCTTTCCGACCTGACACGGAATCCCTTTTGCTCTCTGAGTATATTCATACTCCTTCTGCGTTTGAAGTAACTTCCTCTTTCTTTCAGCTGTGATAAGCAATATGCATTACATCCGTGAATATCAACAACAGGACAGAAATAATAATAATAATAATAATAATAATAATAATTACACTTAAAGGCACGTGAGCGCTTTGATTTTAAAATTCTAGTGGCAATTTTAATTAAAGTATATTGATACAAATCTAGTATTCTATGCCATACCATACTGTAAAACAATTTTATACATAACGTTTACTTTCTGAATTATGTATATTTGTTGCTATTGTGAATAACCATGTCACGGAATTCAATCCGAATATTGAATATTTAGGTTTTGTAGTGTCAGTATACACATTACTGATGACTTAACTAGACTTAAATCTTATGAAAGACAACTCATAATATACCGGTACACGTGATTTCCCGTTGGACAGTTCAGTATAGTTTAACACTATTCAGATGTATAAAGAGAATAATTGTTGATCTACAGGAAAATGACTGATGATATTTATTGTTACTTTATAGAAGGAAATAATTTATTCTCAATGCGCATTTGGAGGTTTTAAATGTGTATAAGGTTTCGTTACCTTTATTCGGGTCATCCTGGGGTAGACATGTATCACCGCCATTCATGGTGCTCCAAGCCATTGACGAGTAGACATTCCGCTTTTGCGGAATCTGTGAGATGACTCCTTAAGACATATTAATAAAGTAATTTATGACAGAATTTTAATAACATTATTATAGCATTATGTGAATGAAACAGGCATTTTCGAGTAATCAATTACTTGCTAATTTATTCTCAATGCGCATTTGGAGGTTTTAAATGTGTATAAGGTTTCGTTACCTTCATTTTGGTCATTCGCCGCCGTTATCCTGGAGTAGCCATGAAGCACCGCCAGCAAATGACGAGAAGTTTTTCTGCCTTTGCGGAATCTGTGAGATAACTCCTTAAGACATATTAATAAAGTAATTTAGGACAGAATTTTAATAAAATTATTATAGCATTATGTGAATGAAACAGGCATTTTCGAGTAATCAGTTACTTCAGAATTTTCTGGTTATCGTTTAATAATGCGGCATTTGTCCGGAAGTGAGTACAGAAAAAACGTAATTTGTGTAATTGTGCATCAATTTAAAGGTGTCTTTAAAATTTCGAACAAAGCTGTTGTTTCGGTAAGCTACGCAACCTGATGGGGAAGACTGTCGGAGTGTTGGAGATTCGTCCACTGTAACCTTCTCGACCGTCCATTTTATGTTAGAACCATCCTGGTGTTTCCATAGTTCCAACCCGGTGACTTTCTCCCACTGAAAGTAAGACGTAGTCTTTATGTTATAAACGCTATTGTATTACAAAATAAACTATTCATGTTTATTCTGGATACGGTACATCAAAACTTGTGTAACTCGAATCTCTGACCGGGCAAATGTTCAGTCCTGACGAAATTAACAAATTCTCTATATGAACGTGCACTTATAACTCGGACATATACACCTTTTTAGTTAATTACAGTACACATTCAGTGTATATCACAAACAGTAATCCCCGAAGTTCGACATACCACAATAATAAATAATTATTAACAAAATAAGTTGTGAAAGGTTATAACGGTATTTACATGTGTCAGATCTACAACATATTTTACAACAATTTAACCCGTAAACATGCCCCAAATCTAATTCAGCGATATAAATATTTATACCGACAGTTTTATTGAGACATTTTATATGAGCAAAATTACGTTTCATTAAAACATTGCTGTGACGTCATCCCATTTGTTATCTCTGTTACAATAAATTAAATATTAGACGGGTAGCCGTTTATCTGGCGTGTTTTGGTAATATTGGAGTGTAGGCGGTTAATAATGGACAGCACGTGCTAGCTAAGGTAATATGAAATCACAGTGTCGCAAGCAGACGATGTTGTTCTGGCGCCTATTTGATAGCACTGATATAATACTAATATTTAAGGTAAAAATGCAAATAGTTTAGGCATGAAAAAAAAAATATTTGTCAAAAATAGAATTTGCGACATTACCATATTCCAAAAAAAAAAAACATTACGACGAATATCGACCAAACTTATATTTTGTGAGAGGTTTAACGTTATAGTATCCATTCATATAGTACGTGATATCCATTAGTGACTACGCCAATCTCATTAAAACCATCTCCAGTCGGACGCTACTATATTATCCGCTGACTGGATCTGATGACTTCGCATTAGGGGTTACGTTCAGACGACGTTTTCATGAGCCAATCAAATTGTTGCCTTCCATTCTATACACAGAGGATGACGTCACACGCCAAACCTCTGTACTTAACCGCATTATTTCGCCACAAACGGCGAAATGTGCTTACGCATGAAGTAATCCCGCGTATGAAAGTTATTTCATGTAATGACTTTATTGATACCAATAATCAGTCTAATATTCAGTTAATACTGACAGTAGAATATATTTCTGTTAATTAACATAACAGTAGTTCGTGTTTAACGCTGTGTAGCGTGTTTATTATAAAAAGCTACTTTCACTTTCGTTTTGTGTGAAAATTCAAGGTTAGATACCAGTAAATCCAATTCCCATAGGGTCCAATTATAAAACGGCGAACTTTCAGAATTCAGATTGTGCAAGCTTACTGTCTGTTAAAAGATGATTCTTTCCTCTTCCGAAAATTGCAATAAAAAGATATAGCATGTTCTTCTAAGAAAATGCGTCTCACCTGAACAGTAAACACACCCCAAAAGCTCATCTTTAAAGTTAGCCTCCAAAGAAATGCACACAAATATTCCAAACACACAGAGGATATTAGAAATAACCACAAAAGGCATGTCTGACATTGCTAAATGTTTTTCATAGCAGAAAAAAAAATAACTATAGTAAAAGGCAATATTTCGAATGTAAAACGGAGGGAAACACATTAATTTACTGGTATCTAACCTCAATGCGATGTTAAATCAACCATTGTGAACTATGCTGGAAAGTAGCGCATACCCATAATGCTTAGAGCGTGAGTACACAGGTCTTTCAGACCGGTGTAGACACAACGGTTGCCTTCATAATGTTGTGGTACAACTTTATTTATAAACCACAAAAACTATGCACGAAATTTACGTGAACTTTGGATGTTAACTTTCCTAAGATACCACTATATACATTGTTATCCACGTGAAAATTAACTGTAAATGATTTATCCCCGAGGATCAGCTGGAAATGCGTCACCTTTTCAAAAACCGTGGCCAAACTTTGCTGTGCAACAAGCAATTACATTGGGCGCAGCAGGGCTGAGATTGTTATTGTTCGGAAGGTCATTTGAACGTGACCTGTTATACGATGTCTTCAGATCCTAACAACGTTAGAATTAGATTTTAATGAGATTGTTTTTACGCCAATATTAAAAGTATTGCCATCGCATACTAGAATTAAGATATATTTGACAGCCAAAACACACAGCGGTATGAGTTTGTAGAAACTGCGTTTTATAAATGGTACTCCTTTGTATGTTACACATTTTTGCAAATGCTCCCAATCAGAATCGTTCATTGAATTTGCCAAACAATTGAGAGAGTGGCTGGAGATAGTCCATGCGCTGAAAAAGGGCATTTGTCTGGTGCGTTGACATTACGTACATCGGTCATATAAAAGTGGATATCAGTTCGAACGTATGAATTTTTACATTAAATAATAGTTTTATATCAGTGCTAAAATAGGCGCGCGTCAGAATGAAAATCGTCCCCTTGCGACTTTTAGAAAACCTAAGCTAGCACGTGCTGTTCGTTATTAACCGACTACACCCTAATATCTTATCAAAACACGCCAGATATTGGCCGGCTACCCATCTAATATTAAAATTATGGAGCTTTTCCTTATGTCCGTATCCGCATTGCGCAAATCCGCATACGCAAAATATCGAACAAGTTGAAAACAGTTGGACCGTTTCCATATGTCCGCAGTCCGTATCCGCAAAGCGCATCCGTAAAAGCCGTCCGCAAGAAATCACGCGGTGAGCAATTTTATGCGGATGCGGACGACATGGTATTTAACTAAGCATGTTAAACAAAGGGCTGTTATATGACTTACCTATGTCGTGGGAACGACATAAATAAAAACATGCACATGTCACATCTATGCCACCGTGTTATACATAAAACATTGGGAAAATAGAACAAAAGTCTAGATGCACCTGGATAACTCAACCTAATACTCACAGAGTACAATAATAATTCGGTAATAACGGGTAACCGTTACATGAGTCATGGCTTACGCTGACTGGATGCTTTACATTGTTTAAAATCCACCACATGTGAATGTTTTCACATACTGGCATACATATTTGAATAGGACGTAATTAAAAATGTTTAACGCTTCTTACTCAAACATTGTAACTATTTGAAAATGAGAAGAAAACTAAAATATTGAACGTTTATTTGCGGATTCATAGAAAAGCGCGTCCGTATAATATTTATGCGGATACGGATACTGATGCGGATATGGATGTGGATACGAACATAATGGTACAGTGAGAACAATGCGGTGACGTCACAGCAATGTTTTAATTATTTTGCAGTTTAAGTTATTTGAAGTTGGAAAATACATGTATCGTGTATTATAAATAAGTTAGATGTCACTAACAAACACATAGTAAACATAGTAAAATGTATCGTGTACACTTTAGGTAAGTTATTAAAATTCAACGTTCAACGTTCGCAGATCAGATTTATAATACTTAACTGCTTGCACTAATGCACTAATCCATATATATCCAATATACATTTCCAAACTGTAGCAATGAAATTTTACACGTGCATACTGCACTAACCAGAAACAATATTACATTTCATATTGTTTCTGGTTAGAGTATTTGGAATGTCACTCGCTCCATTGCGACTAGCAATAAATACTTTTTATCCCGTCTTCAAAATCAAACATCCTCACCGTACACTTGTTTTTACCTGGATGAACATTTCGCAGTTTGAAAAGGCTGGATATACAGTGTGCACCAAAAGCACATGGAACTCGGGTTGTGTGTACTGATTCAATATACTGTAGAGGTTCTTTAAGGAAATTTTAAAGACGATTTCGGTAGTTTTTTCTGCGTATCTTTTCGCTCATCAGTAGAGTTGATTTAAATCTTCATTATGGGAATTGTTTTGACAGATAATAATATTTATTTAATATTGTGTACACTGTAATTACCAACTAGAATCAAATATATTCATAATAATTGCCACGATCACAGTAGGAGTGTCTTGTGACTCGATTTGATTTGCGAACGTTTGATAATACACTGAAAACGAAAGTAGGAAACACGCTGACTGAACATTGGACTCGCATATAGCTGTGCACATACTTGCGATTATTGTGAAAGTGTTTTGGCTGTAATAACGTTTTGTACATAGTCATAATCAACTAGCTGCTGTTACTAAAATACTTATATATAATATATATATATGTATACTTTTATAAGTGTATTGTTATAAATTATGAGTGTCATTCCATCCTGTTTTTTACAGAAAAAATGTCTAATACGCACATGTAAACTACATATTTTTTTCTCGAAAACAAGCACGTTGACCCCCTTTTTTGCAGTTTGATAGGAATATAATTATGTAATTAACATCGAAAATTCAGGAATTTTCACGGAACGGAATTTTTTCTATAGTCAAAACCAAACTTTTATATGATTGCAAGTAGGGCATTTGTCAGTTACTGGCATAAGCATGTGCACTTACTACTGGTAAACCAGCTTACCCAGGAAAAGTGTGAGTAGGTTAGGTTAACTGACCGCCGTTATATGACTGAAATACTGTCGAATACGGCGAAAAATCCAAACAAACAAACAAACAAAATGTATATTTTTTCATTAAAAAATGATGAAAAAGCATTTTGGCAAATATAATTTTTTTTTACTATGTAACGGATTGCTTTCTTACAAGTAGCCATTTGAACCAATAGGATGGCGTTATTTTATACCAATCAATGGTCAATACTATTTTTTGCTAAAACAAAAACAGCATCAAAATTTCCGAAAATGCATTCACGGGTAGATCATTTACATGCATTTTCCAAAAAATCTAATGCGGTGACCACCATTTTTATGGCTTCTTTGTATTAGGCATTGAACGATCTGCAAAATATGTAAAAATTAAAAATTGTAACGGAAGGGAAAAAACTGTAGAAATCGTCTTTCAATAATTAATAAAACAGTGTTTTGTATTATTATAAAATATATTTATTTGAGAAATTCACACCTGTTATTATTTCTAACATAATAACAATGTGTTTGGCAAAGTTTTAAGTAACATATAAGTCCCAAACTTTCCATTATGTAAAATATCTGACAATCTTCGGCGCTACGAAGACCGTCCGATAGTTGACATAATGGAAAGTTTTCAGCTTATATCTATTACAAAACAACATCAAATACAAATTAGAGATCACATCTGTATGACGATATAAATAGACGCTACATATAATTCGAATCGAAATGACTACTTGGACAGAAGAGTAACCATCAGAAATTGCGCCATAGAAACGACCACGTATAATTATGTACGTGAAACAAACGTAAATCGACCATTAGTTTCCATCACTGGATTATGTTTGGTTTCAAGCTGATTTCGCTTACGCATGTGAACCATCAACAACTTATCATGCATGCGGTACTCCCGACACATGCTCAGATTAGCTTGTTATTTGCTGTTATCTTTTTATCATTGTGATTTATTTGTGTCGTGTTGCACTTACTCTGGAAATACATACGTATGCACTTATAGCCCTTCGGTGAACAAGTTTTGTAAATATTTGCTAATCACGGTCTAATCAAAGAACCCAAAAGCTCAACACAATGCATGTCTTCAAAGACCCATGCACTAAAATTTAATCGGAGGCAAGTGTCAATTGTTTACAGTTCTCAATTTCAGTGTCAGTCTTTCGTTTATTATTCTCGCTGTTAGCTCAAAGTGCTACATATCATTTTGTTTTTTCATACAACTATCGGTACATTGTTACAGTTATATCAATAATTGAAAAGACCTTATATGTTAAATCGTCAATTGACAATGTTACAACAAAAACAAAAGTACCTACGTTTGGAATATCTACCGTGAACGACAACGCGCCTTTCTGCCCCTGCTTGGGGGCTGGCTTATTCAGTGTTATTTTACGTCGCTTCCGCGCCTTAATTGCCTTCCGCCTCCGTTGAGCCCTCGTTTCCACGGTGACTTCCATGACAAATAGTCCAAACTTACTTTTCAGCAATGGCAAGCGTATATGAAATTAGCTACAAGCTCTACTGCTTTTATACATATCGTTCGATCGTCGTGCAAGGATACCAAGAAATGTGTTTATTGTCGTTAAGCAGAATTTTGAAAAAAAATATTTTTTTAGAATTCTGCTTAATATGCAAATTATTGTTATAATTCATGGAATTAATCTTACTTACTGTGGGAGGAGACAGCACACAAATCTTGTTTTATTGGACGCGAAACATTTTTTTACAGCATAACATTTATCAATGCATTTCACTTTAAAAAAAAACGTTTTACGCCTACAGTATAGAAAGCACAAAAATCGACATTTACAAATCCCGGAGTTTGGACAAACTAGTTTCAACTCGTTAACGGTGGCATAGATGTGACATGTGCATGTTTTTATTCATGTCGTTCCCACGACATATTAATTCGTGGGAACGAGATCTTTTCTCGTGGGAACGACATAAATAACTCGTTGGAATGACATATTAAGTCGTTGGAACGAGATAATTAATTCGAGGTAACGACATGTTAAGTCGTAGGAACGAGATATTATCTCGTGGGAACAACATAAATAACTCGTGGTAACGACATAATAAGTCGTGGGAACGAGATAAATAAGTCGTGGTAACGACATTATTAACCAATCAGAATACACTTTGTTTAAAAGCATGTTTAAAAATGGATGATACAAGAGACGCTTACATAATACCGTATTTCAATGCTGGATTATACGGTGGTACAGATGTGACATGTGCATGTTTTTATTTATGATGTTCCCATGACATATTAAGTCGTGGGAACGACATCTTATATCGTGGGAACGACATATTAAGTCGTAACCACGAAATAATTAACTCGTAGTAACGACATATTAAGTCGTGGGAACGAAATCTTTTCTCGTGGGAACGACATAAATTACAACTCGTGGTTACGACATTTTAAGGTAATATTTACTGTACCCCTCACTGTGACATGCCTATTATATTTATCAGGCGCATAGCTGCCTATATGCAATTACGCAACTGAATCCACGTGATTTTGACTAAAAAAATCAATGTTTACACATGGCTCTTTACTAAATGCGTATGTTTAAACCCGTTCCGGATCAATAAGGAATAAAATATCTGCATTTTTCAATATGCCCAGATCTAAAGATCTACAAATTGGATACAATGTTGAAGTGAAGAAAGAACTATATGACAAGTAATAAAATATTTCGTCAAATCTAGGTTATAACATTGAAAGGGATTTAAGAACTATGGCCAAATCATTAAAATTTACAGTCGTTAATAGGATACTAGTAGTCAATATACTAAATGTGAAAGGGCATTGAGCCGAGTCTTCTTGAAAATGAAAAGCGCACAGCTATATGGATTGTATCTGCAACGTAATTATATGTGGTAAGGTATAACATTACAAGACTGTTTCAAGCAACATTAGCAATGCTTGCAAATGTACTGTTAAATATACTATTCGGTTTCTTAAGCATTTTGTAATAAAATGAAAAAAAAAATCAAGAAAAATCAGCAAAAACTGACAATTCGGCGTAATCAGTAAATCTAAAATTACATGCATTTGCATTGGATAATATCTGTAGTGTACGCATAAAAAGCGGCAACTTAAAATGAATAAAATGTATTCATCGTTTCAAACCAGTAGATTTATTGCTCATTAAAGGAAAATTATGGGTAATCAGTAAATCTAAAGTTACATACATTTGCATTGGTTAATATCTGTAGTGCTGGGAAATGTAGTGCACAGCTGGGAAATGGCTGAGTATAGCAAATATATATGTTGATTTTAGCAAACTTTTCAATTGTGGAAATCATTATCCTAAAATATTATCAAATATGATTACAAATCCCTTTTGGAAAGATGTTTTACTCAGTCTGGTACATTTCCAAAAGCAATTGCCTTTTAATGCAAAAGATATTCTGCATCAGCCACTGTTTTATAATGAAAACCTTTCCATAGGAAATACAAGTATATTTTCAAAGCCTGGTATAAGGCAGGCTTACACTATGTATGTGACCTATTTGATAAAAATGGAGACTTCTTAAACATGCATATAATCAATGAAAACTATAATCTTAAAATTGACTTCCTCTTGTATAACGGTATTAAAAAGGCTATCTTTGCAATGTTTAAGAAATTAAATGTTGAAGGAAATTACCACCAGTATGCAAACATACAAAGGCCTTTCATACCTCCTTCACACAGAACACTATTTATGCCTGTTTCCGGAGCAAAGCCAATGTATACAATATTAAATAAGACCGAAAAATGCTTACCAATAAAACAAAAATGGTCAGGTAAATTAAATATTGAAATTACTGACAATGTTTGGAAGGATATTTTTCGTGAACCATTTACTATAACTAAAGATGTGAAAATGCAATGGTTTCAATACAGAATTATACACAGAATACTTGGAACAAATAGTCTACTTTTTAAAATGAATCTGAAAGATTCTCCCAAATGTACCTTTTGCAAAAGTTGTGAGGAAACGATTGAACATTTTTTCTGGGAATGTCCTATTTCAAAAATTATTATTGAAAACCTTTTCCCCAAACAGTTGTTTCCATTTTGTAACATATATACTTTTCTTCTGGGATATATAGAAAAGAATAGTGATGCTGTCAACAATGCTTTTATTTATGCCAAGTTTTATCTGTATAAATGCAAGATGTCTTCAACACAACCAACGGTTGAAAATGGAAGACACTTTATGAAATCACAATATGACAGTCTTAAAGATGTAGCAATATATGAAAAGAAAGTTGACAGTTTACTTGCTTGGAAAGATATTTTGAATGTCAATGTATCACAGAACCACCTCTTTTTGCAGTTGACTGAAAACACTTCATAGCACTATCTAGAGTATTTACGTACGTTTTTTTTCTCTATACATATACGTGCTTGTTTTGTAGAAACGCTTTCCATAACAGTTCAACCTTACTCAATAATACATTTTCTATGTGTGTTACACGAATATAGCCCTGCATTTATCCACCATGCGTTCCTAAATACTAAAAAACCTCTACAAACTACAAACTTTACCCAAACATATCATATGTCCAGTGCTCAATAGACCAAGTCAAAGCAAGACCTGTTACCTTTCCCTTCCCCCCCTTCCCACACTTATTATTTGATTCTTTAATCCTATGTTTTTTCTTCCTTGTGCATGAGTGCATCTCTAAAAAGCGTACTTTATTTACCTTATGATGTCTACTTTATGTGTGTGCACTTACATGAAATAAAGGTATAATTTTGAAAAAAAAAAAAAAAAAAAAAAAAAAAAAAAATATCTGTAGTGTACGCATATACATGTAAAAGCGGCAACTTAAAATGAATAAAATGTATTAACCGTTTCACACCAGCAGATTACATACAAACCAACGCCGACGCCGGGAGGAGTGGATATACATGCCGATGACTCCGCGCAAAACCATATACATGTACAAACTATAATATTCATAAGATTCTTCAAATGGGTTGACATTGTTGCGCCAATGTGTGGAGACCTAAAATATCAACAATGCATTCACATCAACCACACAACTATTGAATATTCACAAACGCATGTATTGTTGTTGTTTGCATTACATATGACCACTTATGTATTTCTCACAATGTATAGTACGGATGGAACTCGCTTTTTCCCATTCGCAAGGTGGACACCATACACAGTATACCATTATGACTCTGTTATGCACCTATCGGTATTTTCCCCCCGGGGGGGGGGGGAAAGCGGCAGGCAATCCCAGGGTAGTTTGACACATTGTATTTTTGTCTAAATCTCCTCAATGGGGGATGCTTAACTGGGGTATCAAATGGCCCGGCGGCCAATATTACCATAATAAAGTCCCATATATGCCGCCTCCCCCCCCCCCCCGGGGGAAAATATTGATAAGTGCATGACTTTCACTACTATTACTATTTATTTATATTGCCGTCATTCTTTGAAATATCGATTAGGCACGCTCAATGCATCCAAGTACGTGGGTGTATAACTGGAAATCGTAGGGTTTTATGTGCGAATGACGAAGCGAAATATATCAAGTATCCAGTAATAAACGTTTCCATGAATACCAGTGTTTTGAACACAAAATGTAGAATTAAGCGGTTTTTTAGCGCATGACCTATTTTGATATCACACAATGTAGAATTAAGCGGTTTTCTTAGCGCATGACGTATTATGATATTAAAATATTAATTCTACTTAAGGATAAATGTTTGGGGTGTTTTTGTACCGAGTTAGACAAGCATTAACACAGCCATTCAGTTATAAAAGCTGAAACGTTGGCAATAAATGTACACGTGCTCACTGTTATTTGCGAAAGGTGCAATACAGATGCATTTACAGTAATCATTTGGGACCAAGAAGAAGACCTCTTGAATGTCACAGGGGCACCATCATGATCATAACATAAGACTCTATCCTGCACAGTCCTTTTTGGGGGGCATTTTTTTTTATCACAAACAAGGAACAACACCTAGTGTTTGTGGTTCGATGTAGGCCAATTTTCGATTATTTTGAGATCTTCTTTGACATTCTTCAAGAACATAATGACACTATCCAGTAGACTTTTATCTCAAGTTTGTTTTATTATTATTTTCCTATAAATGTTTATCAAATATCATTGTTTAGCTTCATTAACATCTACATATATGCGTGCTTACAAATATGATTTGTTTGCATGCATACTTATAATTTTATAAAATTAGACCTCTATTTTTGCATGGAATATATTTCATTTTGACTCAAGTACATGTAAGTGAATCATCTTTTTAACAGCGTCAGCGTCATTAAACATTTTAAGAGCAAATAGAATATTTTTAGAATATTTATACACGTGAGAAAAATATTCTACACAAGCTTTATTTTAGTTTTTGATCATATTTGCAGTAAGTACCTGTTAATAACCGATGTGTTTGCCGCCTGCGTGTACAGATATACGAAAATACCCATTACTTTTCATTGGCTTTATTTAACAGTTGAGGCGTGTCGTGGGAAAACCGGGCTTAAAGCACGTGCTTAGTGTCGTCCATGATCAGCATGTGCAGTCGCACAGGCTATTCCAGGACGACACTTTCCGCTTTTTTGTATTTTCTGTTCCAAGGAAGTCTCTTCAAAACATAAATCCACTGTAGGCGGAAAGTGTCGTCCCGGAGTAGTATTGCGGACTGCACAGGTTAATCCGGGACGACACTTCACGCACATGCATTCAGCCCGATGTTCCCACGATATGCCTCATATGTATTTTTATACACATGTTTTGAGTCAGTTCTTATTGTTTGCTACATGCTCATGTTGTTGCTATTCATGAAGTAAGGCGATCATCGGAATAATTATCAAGTCATTATAATCATCAAGCACTTATAATCATAAGGCGATGATCGGAATCGGAATAATCATCATGCGCTTATCATCATGCAGCGATCATCGGAATCAGAATAATCATCATGCGCTTATAACATGAAGCGAGGCGATCATCGAAATCGGAATAATCATCATGCGCTTATAATCTTGAAGCGATTATCGGAATCAGAATAATCATCATGCGCTTATAATCATAAAGCGAAGCGATCATCGAAATCGGAATAATGATCAAGCGCCTATAATCATGGGGCGAGGGGATCATCGGAATCAGAATACTCATCAAGTGCTTATAATAATGAAGCAAGGCGATCACCGAAATCGGAATAATCATCAAGCGCTTATAATCCATGGGCGAGGCGATCATCCAAATAGGAATAATCATCAAGCCCTAATAATCATTGGGCGAGGCGATCCTCGGAATCAGAATAAATATCAAGCAGTTATAATCATGGGGCAAGGCGATAGTCGAAATAGGAATAATCATCAAGCGCTTATAATGATAAGGCGAGGCGATCATCAACATAGGAATACTGGCATTGAAGGTATTCCGAATCACTGGTAGTCCCGGGTCACTTGAAGATTAATGGTTCTGAAAATTACTGCAACCCACCCATTTCGTTTTTTTTTTTTATTAACTGGTGTTTGAACAGCCATACTATTGCAATAAATCACCAAAGTTTCAACTCCGTATGCTGATCAATAAACCGAAACGGGGTTTTATGAGCAATACATGTTGAAAATCTACCTGAACACCGGTTGTAGAAACTAGGGTACGGTTGCCATATTACTGCAGAAAAAAACGGTAATATCAACACATGTGTATTGGGGTGTTCCGGGTCATTGAACGGTCCTCATTGTTTAAGGGGGATATGTCAAGAGATTTCTAATGTATATGCTTTATGGATGGTTGGTTGGGTCAGTTGACTCGTACACAATGTAGATAATTATTTATTGGACAATAGGTATTATTTGTAATACAAATAATGGGATTTTATAGGTACGCATCTCGGATAGGGTTGTTTTACAAGTTATAAATAATATCATAGCTTTTCGTGGTATTTCGGACTATAGCCTGGTGTCAGCCATGGGGCGAAGCAAGAAGACCATTCAATGTTTAATGTATAGTTGATCTCATTAATATCATCATTACAGTTGATCAATGTATGCAAGATATAATATATGTGTATATTATATGTATTCAAAAGCTGCCCGATTTTTTATTAGATAATATTGACTTTTTTAATAGGAGTTGGGACTGGAAGTTCCATATTTAGAATGTTGTTTATACTTTTGTGTACAATGATCTAGTGCCCTGTCTAGGGCATCATTCAGCTTCATGTTTACATTTGACATATCATCATTTACTTGATTGTATATGTGTTTCAGATTGTTGATGTTACCTTTGGAATGTTGCTATATCTTATCTTAAGTGGTCTTATACTATAATTATGTGTTCTGTTAATCTTAATAGTCTTAGGTTGTTAATTAATCGAGATGCTTGTGATGGTTATCAGTGTTGATCTTGTTGTTACTGGTGATACATATATGTTTAGAATCTACGTACAATTACCACATTGCGTACGTGTATGCGATTTGGATTGTTTATCGCATTTCGGTTAATGTACAGATTTCTCTAATTTCGCGGATTTTTTTTTATAACTTTTAGCTGGTATTTTTACATTAGGTTTACTGGTCAAAGATAAATAAATAAGATGGCAACCGTTGAAAAATCTTTAATATGCCCTTACTATTATATTGTGATTATTTGTTGCCCGTTTCTAGAAATGAAAACATCTTTCTTGTGGTGTTGTTTGACAACTAATTAGTCCGTTTGACAGTTAAAAATACTTTTAAACTAATCCTCAAGGAAACTAAAGTAGAAGTGTGAAGTGACCCGGAATACACGTACCTGATTCGGAACCACCGTAATCAGTGCATACAGTTCAGCACATTTAACAAAAATATGTAATGCTACCAAATGTTTCAAACATGCATATTGATGCCGAGATATCTGTCTTTGAAAGTATATATAGTTTTACGTAATTGTAAGTAAAATTAAAATGAAGACGGTGCTTTTGTCGTTAGTGACCCGAAACTACCCAATCGATAGTAATCATCAAGCGCTTATAATCTTGGGGCGAGACGAGCATCGAAATAGGAATAATCATCAAGCGCTTATAATCTTGGGGCGGGACGAGCATCGAACTAGGAATAATCATCAAGCGCTTATAATCTTGGGGCGAGGCGAGCATCGAAATAGGAATAATAATCAAGCGCTTACAAGAGATCCTTTGCATGTGACCAGTGCAGTGCTCGTCCATAAATTAAGACAAGATGAGCACAGTTGTTTTAGTTTCGCTTCTGTTTGTATATTACGCTCTTATGCACCATGTTTTAACAAAATCACCGATCAAATTATTACATTCCTTTCCACAGTTACTAAACATACACTACAGTAAAAATATTCTTTTGTTGTTTAGTTGACTTCCTCTTTACCTAACTGAATGGTTCCGAAACGTTTGAATAAAGTGAATTATAATTTGTACGGTTACGCTTCTATTCATGCTCATAACTAATACTAGACAAGTTGCCAAGACGGATATAATTATGACCTCCATGACAATTGCAAAACAGGACACATGCCCTCCCACGATGTATACAAACTATGAGATGACCTTACTTAGGTAAAATTATAACAGACCCTATTAAGTAAGTTTGAACAAGGGTGCCAAACACTGAGTAATTACATGCATCACAGAGGTATGCCATTGTTGTTAGTATACATAATGAGCCGATCAAGTCCTTAAGTTATTAAGTGACCGTTACTGCATTCTTGTACCTTTTTGTCACGTCAGGTAACACTAACCCTTGATATACATATTCCAGTGATCAATGTTTGGGAGGGCTCAAGTCGACTTCCTAAAAATTTATGACAGGGCATAATTATTCCAATATTCGACAGTAGATGCTATGGGTGCATTATATAACAAACTCTGGAGAATGTATTGACTGCTCAAGGTCCTCGTGCATTTGAAGACTGACCAATTGTTTCTTTACTTGAATCAAGTTAAAGCACTGAAAGGACAATGGAGATAGAAAAACATTCCTTTTTATTAATATATAATGAAAATGTAAGTATATGGAGAATTTATATTGCACTTGTTACCAATGTGCTTTTGTTTTACCAGTACGTTTAAATGTCAAATTATTTCAGTGTATTTGTATTGCATTTATATTCAATTTGATAATCTTACCTCATGAGTCTACAAATCTGCATTTTCCCTCACCAACCCAAAATACGTTTACAGAAACTGTCCACTCTCGTCCAATTTACCACTACATAAGGCACAGTAATGCATAACATGTGGATTTCTTTTTAAGCTATGGGCGTTAAACACTGCTTAGAATGCAGAACAATCTCTTCATGGAAAAATTTAATGTATTTTTCCCATCTTCGAAAGAAAAATAAGAAGCAGACACACTTATCTGTTTAAATAAATACTAAAGCCGCAATGAAAACAATGCTATTTAAGCCGTATACATCTATGTATAACTTCTTTCATATGTTAATTTATCTCTGATAACTCAAACACAAATACATCTATCAATAAACACTATTGTTCGTAATTTAATGTCATATTTCATCAACAAGCTCAATACATGCACATTTATCGTATACATAGAATTGTCAACTTTCATAATGTACATTCACTCACCTCAAAGGGTAAATTGATAATTATATTATTATTATATAGCCATTATCATCAGTAAAATTATAATAACATGTCGACAGAATGTAATATAACACTTTCATGATATGGTACAATTGAACCAATTAAGTCAAATTATCAACGAAAATATGCAAATCTATGCATTTCAAATATATTATTTGATGGCTAACAAATCCACTGCCATTATTGAGTTACAGCATAGAGTGTCTGAGCATGTAACGAGAGGACGTCTTTAACGCTTTCCGTCATCACCTCGTCTTTCTGTCCTGGTTTCCGGAACAACTTCACCTGGCGGCCATCTTGACCAACAACGACTTTCGCCTAAAGATGGAAAATATTATTTTGGCATTAATCTTGTGTGAAAAGTTTTAGTTTTTACATTTGATAACAGCTTCATTGTCCCAGTCTTCTTTGTCTACTACTTCTAGCAATTATTAATGTATTCATCAATGGTTGAGAATCAGATGTATGTACATAAATACATCTAGATTTAAGTTAATCAATAAAAGAAAGACAGGAAGGGGATATTTTAGGGTTGTAATGGAAATTGCAACATTACTAACCTTTTTTTAATGTTCATGCTTTTTATCCTAAGACTATACAGTACACTACTGTTTGTGATCAAAATCTCAAGAGGTTTGCTTGGACTGTAATACTGAATGATCTAAAAGTATATATTTGTCTTTACAAATATATCTACAATTGTCTCGTTTACTGACAAGATACCAAACATGTGGATTCAAAGACTTACCTGGGCCAGCAGCTGTGCCACAGTACAAGTTGCCCCCCTTGGATTTTCTAAGAGTAATGTCCCTTTAACGCTCTTTCCAGCACTAGTAAACTCCAAATTAGAGAAATGACACACAGGGGAGGTAACACTACAAGCAGGTGCACTTCCTGTGGAGGGACTCAGGTAGAGTGTTTTAGATGCCAAAGTGGTAACATCTGTTGAAGCAGAGACTGGAACGCTACAGATGGCATCAGTGTATAGTTCCATTTTACGACCACGCACACCAAAGGCAGATTTCACCTAATAGGAAGAAAATGCAAAACTAAATATCTTTTAGGGAAGTAAGTAGAAGTCACCAATGGAATAACCCCTGATATCATTTATTGCACATCTAAATCTATATATTTTTTTCACTAAAATCTAAAATGTAATCCCCACCCACTTATAAAACAGAGAAATACAGGTCCATAGTATACAAGTGTAACTGCATTTCTCAAAATGATTGATGTGAATGATCCAATAGTTTTAAAATGCAATACTTCAAGATTGCTAACCTGATCTCTGAGAGCCTCTGCAGTGAGGATGAACTGCCCTACAGGATTCTCCAAGAGGACAGTAGCCTGCTGGCTTCCCACAAACCCTTCCTGGCATTGGGCCCTGCACAGCTGCACGTTCAAATAGCGGCATGACGGCTGGATCCCAGCAACAACAGGGGCTGGGGCAAGGATCTGTACGCTTGGCTGGGAACCAGAGTCTGAGGACCCATCTCCTCTCTTCACAATGGCAAGTTCAAGATGAGAGGACTTAATCTGAAAGCATGTGTACCTTGACACTTACTAACCCTAGCATTCAATATTTTTGAATGAACATTTTTCACCACATATTTTACCCTACTATGGGAAGTAAAATCAGAAAAAGAGCATTGATGACTAGAGAAATAAAAAACTATTTATCTGATTAAGAGAGTACACGTTATTACCTTGTTTATTTTCCATATATTTTTTCCCTGTTCTTGGCAACTTATTGTACCAGTCCTTGTGTTACAATGTCTCACAAGCATGTGATCAATGTTACAATAACTAAAGAAATGCAGCTACCTTCTGGTCCTCTTGTATGAGGACTTTCTACCCGCCGCTTGTGCTACAATGTCTCACAAGCATGTGATCAATGTTACAATAAGTAAAGAAATGCAGCTACCTTCTGGTCCTTTTGTATGAGGACTTTCTCCCCGCCTGGCACAGGGAATGGCTGCACGGGCTGCTTGATTGTGGAGAAGATGAACTCGTTGAAGTCGTTGACGACCTTGACAAGGTCGGGGCTAGCATTGTAGTACACCGTGATGTCGTCTGACGGCATCAGACTAGCCTGAAATAGAAGACATACATGAGAGGAAGAGTGGCTGACCTTTCAAGGTGAGGGAAACCCTTCTGATATCAATTGGAATTAATTTGAGGCGCGTCGTAGGAAAACCGGACTTAATGCATGTGCGTAAAGTGTCGTCCCAGATCAGCCTGTGCAGTCGACACAAGCTGATCCGGGACGACACTTTCCGCCTACAGTGGATTTATGTTTAGAAGAGAACTCCTTGAAACAGAAAATACCATAAAAGCGGAAAGTGCCGTCCTGGATTAGCCTGCACAGGCTAATCCGGGACCACACTTTACGCACATGCATTAAAACCGGCTTTCTCATGACGCACCACATTTGGATTTTGGCCGGACTAAAATGAGAAGTACTGGAGAAAACACAATGATACTCTCACTGACTCTAACATATAACAGATTTACTATGAGTATGGCAATCTCAATGGCTACTAACTTTCTGCAGATAATAGACCTTTAAACACAAGTCACGCCACCTTAATTAGCATTGTAATGTAATTACAAACGAAATAACTAAACAACACACATTTTCACATACAACACATCGGAGACTCTATACAGTCAGCTGGTACAGTAGACTTTGCATGAGAAAATACTGAACAATCTTGTGATCCTGACTGAAGAACTGAATTTACAATCATAACCTGTATCTTTAATGTGTTTGCAATGCAAAACAGACACATACCTTCTTCCTGAGTTTCTGTATGCGGTTGATGACCTCCCTGGCCACTCCCTCGTCCAGCATGGACTGGTCTGGGGTCACATCTAGCAGAACCAGGACCTGCCAGGTAGCAATGTAATCTAGTAACAATGCTGATCAGTTACACTTGAAACTGATGTAACTGGATCTTACCAACTGATATTTGATACTTGTGAAGTAAACATACCAGTTCTCTGAAAATATTATATCTAAAAGCTTAAGCTGACATCAGACTCGATAACCTTAAAAAAACCATTAACATTCCTTGTTACTTTGTTTTGTAAATAACAAATAACTTCATAAACCTGACAACAAACAAAGAAGTCGAGACAGCCAGGTATTTATATGTATCTGCATTGTTGTCAATAAACCTAAGTTTCATATGATGCTTATGGCAATATTATATCAGACATTCTATGATTTTATCTGTTAACTCATATAAAACTAATATAGAAACGCTTATCTACAGTTGAACACCGCTCTTTCAAAGACCATTAATTCCAATTAATCGCTATTTCAAACTATTTTTTCGGTCCCGATTTTTTTCCTTCTTTATTTAACTAAAATAACAATCATTAATTCAAAGTTGCCTATTTCAAATTCATCTCTATTTCGATATATAAAATTCCGGACCCAACTAGGTTTTTCACATGTGATCATCAGTGTTTATTTCGAAGTAGCACCTTAGCCCAAGCTGTCTATGAAAGGTGTGATGACTTGGCAGTCGTCGCTCGGTTAGGCTTTCGCACCTTCCATTGTTCTTGGATTTACCAAGAGTTGACTGACGCGTGGGTAAATAATCAGCATTAAGTGAATATACGATAGTCATAATTGTGAGTAACAAACAATGCTTACAAATTAACAATCTTTACAATGTTATTTACGAACCTTCATTATACATGCGAACATCGTATATGCACACGGAGTTATTTAACAGCATGCGCAATTTTCAAAACTATAACATTTATTAGTACAATGGAAAACATCGCCAAACTCCACGCAGCGGTAACTTTTCCTATCAGTTAACAGTAACCACTGCTGTCACAAGTAAAATCCTTCCTGATCTAGAAGTATTATGTGTTTGTATTTGTTTACTTATTTAATGCAACTCAGTGCAATTTTCTACATAGTAAAAAGGGAAATGAAAATAACGAATTAAAATCATAATTAATATTGTCGAAGACTTTGATAGATCATTATCATGTGGTTTGTTTTGACGGCAGGGATTTGATTTGAGCTATGATTGGAAGCAGTAAAATCTCTGTGCGGAGGTTGGAACATCGCTATTTCGAACTATTTTCGTTGGTGCGAACTACTATGAAAAAGGGGTGTTCCACTGTAAACATATGAAAGTATAACAAACATAAATGTCAATTTTATAATTGTATTTTACATTTCAATCGTTCTCATCTGCACAATACGTCTGTACTCCATTACCTGAGGGTCAGCATGGGCGTCGTAATGTTTGGCTCCCTGGTCGCTGTCAAACTTGTACATGAGGCGTAGATCGCCCTCCTCCAGACGATGTCCCAACACAGTGATCTCCCCTGACTGCTGGAACGCCATCAGCTCCTTGTCTGTCAAGGACTGGATAGCTTTATGAACCTGAAATAATAATGTATTAACATTTTTTGCAGAGCCAACAATAGATCATTTCAGCTTTTGCCACGAATAGTTTAAATTGCAGATTTATTTGCATACGATTGACATTCGTTGAAAGGTCTATTGGGCCAAAACTGTACGGACATGATTTCACAATAAAACTTGTTAATGATGTTAAGTCATGTTCAAAAGGAGACAATTTACCTTTAATATGTAAGTTAATACCCTGTTTTATTTGTAATAATACAGAATACACAGCTGAACAGGTAATCATGACCCTAAATATAGTAGATATTAAACAGAGTTAAATAATTTCAATCAAAATGCAGTTCTCAAAATTGGTTTTCACAATGGAATCCTTTGAAATGTGTTTTGCTGAAATCTTGTATGCAGTACATATCGAATTCCATGACTGAGAGGAAGCCTACATCTTTGAAGTCTTGTTTCAGTTTGGTTCCCAGCACGCGGTGGTCTGGTTCAGCATGAAGCCGGGCACCATACTTCTCCTTGTCTGTCGATGTGGTCAGACTCTTCACATTCAATTCCTGAACATGAACAATAACTGGTTGACAATTGTGAACTTACATATATATCTCATTTAGTCCATTAATACTTTGTTTATAATCATGTAAAAGCCTGTAAAATGGATGGATTGGTAATTTTTGACACACATACAATACAGAAGTGTGTTACTCCAGTCTGCAATAAATATCAATAGTACCATTATCATCTACATGTAGATATACCCAAAAACCCTATTTTCTTACTCTGTTTTCTCACAAGAGAAAAGGTGATTATCAGCATAACATATACACTACTGAATATAAAAGAAAAATAAATAACATGGAAGACCATGAAACAAGAGCACCTCCTACGGGTGCTGGACGCTCGACTTTCTCATATTTGATAGTCCTATGGGCTTTTGTTTATAGAATAAGTTTATCACTGTCATGAAGTAGTTTTAGTTTCAAGTCAATACCTCTTATATTGAGAAAACTGACATACAGCAAACAATTCTAAGTTTAAAAAAGGGCAATAACTCAACCAAAATTCTTGATATAGTTACCTCATCTTGTCTACAGAATGGGTTCATAACTGTGATTAAGTATTTTGTGTTTCAAGTCAATACCTCTTTTAGATATTGTGACATTTGACCTAAAGTGGAATTTCTAAGTTGAAAAAAGGGCAATTACTCAAGCCAAGTCCTGGATAGAGTTACCTACTCTTGGCTACAGAATAAGTTCATCACTGTGATCAAGTACTTTGAGTATCAAGTCAATACCTCATATAGGTATTGAAAAATTTGACCTAAAAGGAAAATTGTAACTCAAAAAAGGGTAATAACTCCAACAAAATCCTTGAAAGAGTAATATCCTCTTGTCTGTAGAATGGTGTCAGCACCATAAATAAGTACCTTGAGTTTCACTTTAATGTCTGTCATAGTTTTTAAGAAATTTTATATTTACCAAAAAAATTGTCAAAATATGCCAAGTTGCAAGTCCAAACAAGGGCAGATAACTCTGGAAATACAAATCCCAGGGTTACCTGCCTTTTTGTAATGGAGTACCCTTTTGATAGTGAACAAGTATTGAAAGTTTCAAATGGATACCTTTGATAGTTTTTGAGAAATGGACTCGGACAAAAAACTTAACCAAAAAACTTAACTAACGCAGATGCTGACGCATATGCAGACGACAGGGCAACATCAATAGCTGGACTTTTTTTCTTCGAAAAGTCGAGCTAATAAAATTATCTAAACTACATAATAGAGTGATCACAGTGATATTTTTATTTTATCTATTGAACAGTAACTATGAATGTAGTGCATGTCAAGTCATATTTTACCTCAACAATGTAGGATTCTAGAGCCTGGATGTCACTCAACGTGGCTGGGTCACTGGCAATGGCCACAACTTCCTTCAGTGGATACTGAAAATGAACGCCATTGTATTTCTAAAGTGGATGTAGTTATAGAACCGTGAGAAACTTTTATAAATAGCCCTCAAAATGTAGCACAAATACATTTCAGGCGTGTTGTGGGATAACCAGACTTAATGCATGTACGTAAAGTGTCGTCCTGGATCAGCTTGTTTAGTCCCGGACGACACTTTCCGCCTACAGTGGATTTATCTTTACAAGAGACTTCCTTGAAACTAGGGATGGGACCGAATTATTTGAATAACCGAGTATTCGAATATCATATAATATTCGAATATAAAAAAACGAATACGAATATTTGATTTTCAAATTTATTTAAAGAACAGAATTTCTTTAAAAAAAAAAATTTTTTTTTCCAGTTTGATTGCAAAGTTAACATGAATTCTAGTCATATTTCTTGCCTAGAAGGCGGGCGGGGGCAGTGTAACGTTTTTACAACACATGCCAAACATGTCCAATTAATGACAATTGATAATTGGCAGGGGGGCCGCGAATTAACGGTTTGTAGGAGGCGCGAATATGATGCATTGTATCCACAAATAACAAAACTGGGCCATGTTAGTATAACGGTTTCACAGTTTGCACAAGGCGTACATTGTTGTTTATCGTCCTTAGGTGATATCTATTCGGTTAACTTGTTTACAGTAAATTACAATTACTCTCTAAGTAAACCAATCAAAATGAATCCATTATCAGCCAATCAATTTCTTTAAAAAAATTAGCGTGATCTGGTCAATCTTAATATACGTCACTTGTAAATTATTCTCCATTATATCAACACCGTATATTATACAAGTCTTGATTAATAAACAATGCCACCATCTTGTGCTTGGAAATACTTTACGCGGTCATTAGACAAAACCCAGGCAACGTGTAATCTATGTTATGAGAAATGTGTGTACGGAACAATTAACAAATTAATTAACAATACATTTAACAATATCTTACATTTCTTTATATTTGCCTAACACTCACTAAGTTATATGGCTCATTTACCACTGGAACAATGTAAAACAACTACGTACACATAGTATACATATTTCGGATAGTAAATATTGGGACAGATTTCCGTATATAGTAGTATTTACAAAACGAATATTTGAATATATTCGAATACCTAAAACGAATATTCGAATACTGATTTCAGTATTCGGTCCCATCCCTACTTGAAACAGAAGATACCATAAAAGCGGTAAGTGCAGTCCTGGATAAACCTGTGCAATAGGAACAGACTGATCGGGGACAACACTTTACGTACGTGCATTAGGCCTGGTTTTCGCACAACACGCCTCATATACTTCGTGTTGATTTATTTATGTTAAATGATGGACAGAGCTGGGCAGAGGCTGCATTTATTGTGTTGTTTTCTTTGATGTATTTCTAATGGATCAAGGTGTTATTAGAGAAATGTTCAAACTGCAGATACAGTTTATCGTAAAATGAGCACACTGTATTCAGTTGAAAAAACATCAGCAAAAGAGCTGTGGTTTTGAGAAGAATATAATACTACTCTTAGTCGATGCGATGAAAAACAAGCAATTTCAAATCACTGCATAAATCACTTGAGCATTTATTAATGGTTATTTATACCCAAACATACTGCTTTGACACAATGACTTTCAATTTAGACCTTGCCCGTCGACAAACAAGCATGGGTCATGTACGGGGCACATCATCTGGTCAGACATGGAGACTTATATTCAGATGATTCTGCAGTAATATGAAAATCCTTAAAGGCATTCAAAGTTTCAGAGTGGAAACGAAATACGGACAGACAAGACAACGACATACTGATGGACAGACAGACAGACAAGCATGCTTCAATGCTATAAATCATCACTTTTCACAAAAAGTGAGGGTATTATTACAAGAATTATGTGTGTAGTCTGGTTACCTTGAGAGGCAGGGTGTTCCTGTCCCTAACCAGTCTGCCGAGTTCTATAACAGACTGCATCCTAGATACTGCAGACTCAATGGTCATATCTATCAGCTCCTCCCTGCAAGTAAGTGAAAGGAAAGGAATTCAAACATGGGCAGTATCATAGTCTTTAGCTAATATTTTACAGGTACACATATTTTAATGTATGTCAACAGAACAAAATAATGAAAAAGAACAAGATTATGTGTTTAATAAACACACATGCCCCCGGTTGGTGCTGGATAGTCCATTTCTTAGTCCAAATTAGGTCAAGATCAAATTGAGTTTTGTTGATATGGGTGGATTGGGGATAGTCATAAGCAACAACTGTGTAAGTATCCAAGTGTTGTAGCAAGGGGTGTTGGTGCTAGACGAAATGGTAAAATCTAGGTCACGGTCAAAGTGAAGTTGGGTGATATGGGTGGATAGGGAATAGTCATAAGCAACAACTGTGTAAGTATCAAAGTGTTGTAGTAAGCAGTGTTGGTGCTAGACGAAACGGTAAAATCGACTTAACCTTGTCACGGACGGATGGATGGACGGACGGACAGGACAATCACTATATGCCTCCCACATCAAGATGCAGGGGGCATAAAAATAATTGCATGAATGATATCCAGTAAGTTTGTTTGATTTTTTTCTTTTCAAACTTTCACCCATTTGCACATACATAACGGGAAGCACAACACTTTTCCTGATTACTTAAAAACAACAAAATCTGCAAAAATATAAGAGCTGCCCTCCTGTAATACCTTTGTTCCGGTAAAATCAAGAAGAGCATGCCATATTTAAGAAATCATTTTCAATTTATTGTTGTTTATCATCCAATAAACAACAATTTGGAGTTCTGATGTGTATGAATTGAACCATGAGGGCATTAACGACAAAGAGTTGTTTATTCACCAATAATGCACTTTTTTTTTTGATTCTAACATGATCTGACATATATTTTTGCAATTGTTATTGTAACTACTTTTTACTACGCTCTGCTCAGAATCGGGACTTCTTTTTGCGTTGTGTATGGGTAGTTTAACAATGATAATTGTCTTCTTTGTCTATAAAAAAATCGGCGAGTATCATGTTAGAATATTGTTTCCACAACTCAGTCATCAATTAGATGATATATTTACTTATATAGTAATGCTTATATGCAGGTGTGTAAATATGCACAAATACTGGAGCAATCAGCCACTTGGGTTTGCATATCATCGTAAAGTGCACACCATATGATTAAAGTGCATAAATACAATGAGTACCTTGGTTCAAGAAGTGTCATATACTGCATTCATACATGTCACAAATAGCAGACCAATCAGCAAGTCTCATCTGGGATAGAGTATGTTCTAAAGTGCACACTATACTAGTATACCCACAAATACTGGACCAATCAGCAAATCATCAAGCAGTTCATGCTGTATATTATTCCACAAAACGAAAGGACCAATAAGTAAGTCTGCAAATAATCGTGCAGTCCATGCTGTACTATTATTCCCTGAAAACTAAGGACCAAGAAGCACAACTTACCTGGGTTCGGGGATCATGGTAAAGTGCACGCTGCGGTTGTCCTGACCCTGCACGTACTTGGGGTCCAGCAGGTGGCGCAGATTCTGGAACATGAGCTCCGTGATGTAGGGGATCAGAGGGGCCTGCAAACAGCAACGCATTCAGGTATTAACTGTACAAGCATGGAGGGCAAACGATATAGCATGTAGCAATCATATGAAATATGAAATAATGTAACATACAAAATTAGTGACAGGAATGTTTATCTGTATTGCGGTCTCATGTAATAAATATTTCAAGTTTAGCATATGTTTGTTTTATTTCACAAAAAACAGTACATGATCACAAAACTGTACAATGAGCACTCTGTTCAACTCAACAGTCCTTGAACACAAAAGTAGGAGCTTTATAAGAAAAAACTAAAGACACAAAGTTTGTATAATCGTTTCTTTAGGCCAGAATTGAAAAGAAAACAGCTCATAAGTTTGTACTTACCATGACTTTTGTCATGGAGTAGAGGACACCAAACAGCGTAGTGAGAGCGTGCAGGCAGTCGTCTGCCCCTGTGTCCCCCTTCAAACGCTTCCTGTTCATACGCACATACCAGTTGGTCAGCTGGTCGACAAACTTCACCAGTCGAGGCATCACAGTGTACAGCCGGTACGCTTTTGAATGATAGAACATATGTAATGAGGCTGGTCAGTGAAATTAGGTCACGAGAGAGTAACAACATACCTTACAGAAAAAAAACAACAATTTGTTATTTATTTACATACAATTTATGTTATACTGAATATAGGCTACCCAACATCTTTCTTTATTGCATTTTAACTTATTTAAGCCAAGTTTTGATCGTTGCTATGCAGAATGGTTACATTTTTGTTAATTTGTTACTAGCGAGACAGTAATATAAGTAAAACATCATTATAAACAAACCAGACTTATGACTTATAAAGAATACATTTGTTATAAGTAGTTGTAGCAAAATGTTCATCTTCAAATCCAGCAACATTTTTCAGCACAACACTGTCATCATAAATTTCGTACCTTGCATCTCGGTACGGACGAACTTGATGAGGGACTGCGTAAAGGAGAGGATCCAGCGGTCCATGTAGTTCTCCGAGGTACCCAGCTTCTCCGGGCTGTACTGCAGGGACACCCCTTCCTCCTGCAGAAACACCGTGGCAAATCACACACCAGACGACTATGCAAAAGCAAAATGATGAAATCAATATTTAATATCGTGCCCAATTACAAACCTCACAACATAGCCAAAATGGCATGATGAATAAATTCATTACATCTTTTCTAAAACTTGCAGTAAGTCATAACAAAGGTACATGCTACATTTGAATACATATACACAGGGTTTGCCTGTCGAATAAAAGCCCAGGAATGGTATACAACCACACACACACACTCGCTCAATATGCCAGTGAAATTGGTGCACTGGGTGTTTGGTGAACCCCCATTTATGAAAAGTAGTGTGAACGCTGATATGCTATTGTAGTACTCACTCTCTCGAGGCACTCAAATACCAGTACACGAGTACTCACTCTCTCGAGGCACTCAAATACAAGTACACGAGTACTCACTCTCTCGAGGCACTCAAATGCCAGTACACGAGTACTCACTCTCTCGAGGCCCTCAAATACCAGTACACGAGTACTCACTCTCTCGAGGCACTCAAATGCCAGTACACGAGTACTCACTCTCGAGGCACTCAAATACCAGCACACGAGTACTCACTCTCTCGAGGCACTCAAATGCCAGTACACGAGTACTCACTCTCGAGGCACTCAAATGCCAGCACACGAGTACTCACTCTCGAGGCACTCAAATGCCAGTACACGAGTACTCACTCTCTCAAGGCACTCAAATGCCAGTACACGAGTACTCACTCTCGAGGCACTCAAATACCAGCACACGAGTACTCACTCTCGAGGCACTCAAATGCCAGTACACGAGTACTCACTCTTGAGGCACTCAAATGCCAGCACACGAGTACTCACTCTCGAGGCACTCAAATGCCAGTACACGTGTACTCACTCTCTCAAGGCACTCAAATACCAGTACACGAGTACTCACTCTCTCGAGGCACTCAAATGCCAGTACACGAGTACTCACTCTCGAGGCACTCAAATACCAGCACACGAGTACTCACTCTCTCGAGGCACTCAAATGCCAGTACACGAGTACTCACTCTCGAGGCACTCAAATGCCAGCACACGAGTACTCACTCTCGAGGCACTCAAATGCCAGTACACGAGTACTCACTCTCTCGAGGCACTCAAATGCCAGTACACGAGTACTCACTCTCTCGAGGCACTCAAATGCCAGTACACGAGTACTCACTCTCGAGGCACTCAAATGCCAGCACACGAGTACTCACTCTCTCGAGGCACTCAAATGCCAGTACACGAGTACTCACTCTCTCGAGGCACTCAAATGCCAGTACACGAGTACTCACTCTCTCGAGGCACTCAAATGCCAGTACACGAGTACTCACTCTCGAGGCACTCAAATACCAGCACACGAGTACTCACTCTCTCGAGGCACTCAAATGCCAGTACATGAGTACTCAATCTCTCGAGGCACTCAAATGCCAGTACACGAGTACTCACTCTCTCGAGGCACTCAAATGCCAGTACACGAGTACTCACTCTCTCAAGGCACTCAAATCCCAGTACACGAGTACTCACTCTCTCGAGGCACTCAAATGCCAGTACACGAGTACTCAATCTCTCGAGGCACTCAAATGCCAGCACACGAGTACTCACTCTCTCGAGGCGCTCCACGTTCTGCATGAGGAACCTGTAGGCGTTGTACCAGGGCAGGAAGACATCCTTCAAGACGTCCCGCACCCCCTCCTCCTTGAACTTCAGGAAGTCGGCCCGCACAGCAGGGGAGTTACACAGGTACAACCTGTAATATCATCAACCTTGAAAATACTGGTATGCACATACAGAAAATGAATTTAATATTTACAGGCCCATCATGTCACAATAATATGATGTATGTACATAATTTAAAGAAAATAGTTTTTAAGGAATTGACTTCTATACAACATTGTGGGTCTTTAATGAACAAAAGCACAATTTAACATTTTCTGAATCCAGAATCAAATGGAAAGATGTAAGTATCAATAGCAGCAAGCTCTCAACTACTGGTTTGTATAGTATATATTTAAACAATGTTTCAAAAAGAAATTATTTTTTACAACCAATTTTTTCTAGAACATTACTATACAATGCTGAAAGGTTGGGCTGGAAGAACAAAAACAACATTAAATGTTAAATAAATCATAAAACATATTTCGTAAACACTTCATTAAAAATTCGCAATTGTGAGGTTTGTTAAATGAACCTGAATAATCATAACTAGCAGGTAATGTATCTCCACTCACCTGAGGGCAGCAGGTAATTTATCTCCACTCACCTGAGGGCAGCAGGTAATTGATCTCCACTCACCTGAGGGCATCAGCCCCATACTTGTGTACAACATCCAGGGGGTCTGGATAGTTCTTCTTTCTCTTGCTCATCTTTTGTCCATCTCTAAACGAGTCAATGACAAAAGCAGATAAATTTATTCAGGATTCAAGTAAGTAGACAGAAATGTCAGTAAACATTAAAACTTCAGTGTGCTATAAAAATAAGAGCATAGTGAAAAGTTTAGTGACTACCACACTGACACAGATATTAAGATGGAAAAATAATAATTAACATGCAATTTAATCAAGTATGTAATGCAAACTGTTGCAGGTTAGATTTTACATAGAATTTCAGAGAGTGCTTTTTGTCATGTGCATTGTAAATGGCCATGTGCCACTAATCAACGACTACAAAACTGGAAAAGTGTGTGTTACTTACGCAGCTAATACAAGTCCATTACAGACCAGATTTTTAAACGGAGGTTTGCCAAACAGCAGGGTGGACAACACAAGAAGGGTGTAAAACCTGCAAGACAAAAAT
Organism: Congeria kusceri; assembly: GCA_027627225.1. NCBI lineage: Eukaryota > Metazoa > Mollusca > Bivalvia > Myida > Dreissenidae > Congeria > Congeria kusceri. Next base: position 41,124,626 of record CM051035.1, read on the forward strand.
AAGTGTATCAGTGGTTCACGTACACATAGCATTTGTATATTACTTACACAGACATACTTTTTAATAAAATTCAATAATGATGGGGTTACTCTTTAACTGCTAATTTCCTGGGTAAGACACATAGGTACTTGTACAGCAAGAAAGATATGTATAATGCACCCTTTGCATAAATAATCAGCATGGACCTTCACATTAAGGTGCTCACTAGAAAGTATTCTAGTAAATGTGTGATCAGGTTTTTCATAAATAATCTTTCTCTATTAATAGATATTATGACATTTCATTTTCAATACATGAACCATAGTAATGAGATCCCTTTTTGCAAGGTATAGAAGAATTAAGGACAATGTTTTTCCCAGTGAATCCTTTAAGTAGTGAACAGGTTTTCCATAAATAATCCAGATAATCTTTCTCTTTTAAGAACTGTATGATATTTTGCAGTCTGTTTCCCAGATACAAATTAATTTCTTACATAATCTAAATCAAGACAATATTTCTCACTATTAACAACTCGATTTTCTATTTTCATTATGATTTATTCAAATGACCTACCAGCCCCTGGTCTGATCAATGCCCTCGGCAATGAAGTCGGCTGGGAAGGACTCGTCAAACTCCTTCTTGTGCTGGAACGGGTAGTGTTGCTGGGCATACGGCATGCTCCCGCTCTCGAACCAGCAATCAAACACCTCCGTCACGCGCCGCAACACGCCCTTACCCTGACGAGACGGGATGGTTAGCTTGTCAACACTGAAAAATGAACAAATATATCATGGACATACGATTTGGTTTTTTAGTACGATCATTTAAAATATTATAATCGAAACACACAGCACAAAGACCTATAACCATGCTGGTTATTTTCAGAAAAAAAGTCACAATATAATTTTTGCCAGCGATTGGGAGCAATTATGTAATTATTTGACTGTTATTTATTCTGACATGAATTTCTTTCAATCAACAGAAGAAATTAAATTGTGTTATTTTCTTCAAAGTGACATCATCAGAAATACAGTAATACATTCCCAAGAAAAAAAAAATCAGATTTGTCATTAGAAAAGGACAAGCAGTTGTGTAAATTTGTATTTGTTTCTTTCCAACAACATTGTAACATTCCATAGTGTTGTGCCTTCTTACCAGAAACAAGTATTTCCCCAAAGTTTGTATCCTGCATCAGTACTCACACAGCTAATTTCGATAAACTTTATGGTGTAACAAATGTATTCAAGTGTATTGAATTGAGGAGCTTTATAAATATTTGATCCAGTCATGCTTACTTTTCCCTGTGCAGGTCAGTGATGTCAGTCACCCCAGTCAATGTCTTCAGTTCCTCGATGGAGCCCACGCACACGACCTCCTCAAAGTCGTCTGACACCCAGAGGGGTATGGGCGTGCCCCAGTAGCGGTTACGAGAGATGGACCAGTCACGCGCCTCCTGCAGCCAGTTGGCAAACCGCTTTTCCTTGACAAATGAGGGTACCCTGACAAAACATACATGCGTACTAACATTTCCATTTTGGACAAGTTAAGATTGAACGTTGTAGCGTTATTACTAGGCTCCACAAAAATGTAAACAAATACCAAAATTACATTCTAACCAGCAAATATGGACAAATATGTCAGTTAAGTGTTGAATAAAGACAGAAGTCTAAAACTTTCTTATAAAATGCTGCAAAATGTGTACACACCAGTATGTTTGTGCATTGTTTGCTAGGAGCATCTCTTGAGCGTGCTCCACTCGCACAAACCAGCTGGGGACAGCCTTGTAAATCAGGGGGGTCTCTGACCTTTAAAAACAATGCATATCTCACTGTGACAAAAGAAATTCTTACTGATTTTGGTAACATTTTTATTTTGACGTAGCATTCACTGGATTAAATTACCTGCTTCCTGGTGTTAGTACTTGGAAAATTGTTTGTAGCATAATTTTGATGCAGTATTCATTGTGATGAAATTGCTTACAGTTTTAAGCAAAAAATTTTTTTCATAGCATGATTTTTATAGCTAAACAAATATATAGCCAACATTCTCCCCTCCTTGCCATATATACTTAACACAGCAAGTTATTCTATACAAATAAACTATTTTTTATTCTTTTACTACGACAACAATTTAATCATCTATGTTTTCCTTTTCCACTTCGAATTCTCTTTCTCTTTAGGTCAAATTCTTTGATTTTTCCAAGATTTTTTTTCAAAATTTTCAAATTCCGAGCAGGGAATGTTTTTTGCAGTTTCTCAGTTTCTGAAGTCGGTTGCCATCCTGAAAGTGTATTTCCTTTAAACACATTCATCACACATGCATAAATTAAAACATAACCAGGGTTGTCATTAAGAGCTGGCAGCCGGCCAAATTGACCTTTTCAAACAAGATATGGGCCGGCTCAAATGTTCAAAGAAATAAAAATAAATTATTGTGTACCTTGTTCTGAAAGCCAGTCTTTAAAAGTTAATATCCAATAAGTTGTCCATCGCTACATAGTTTCCATTTTAATTACAAGACATGTATATTTCGTCAACCCCATTTAAATCTCCAATTTATCAAATGCAACAAAACAACATTCTTCATGATTTCCTTGTCAGCATTTTTTTGACACCCTTGATATTTCTCCTAGAATGCTAATTCATTAATGCTCTATTTACAGTGCTTGGGTTGTTCAGGTACAGTAGTATTGATTGATGCCTTTTCACACCCGACCATGTGCTGAGGGTTACACACTTAATAGCTACAAACTGCTAGATGATGGCCCCAATTGAGCAGTCACATCAAAAACTTGTGACTTCAGACCTACACTGTTGCTATGGGTGTTGCTAACAGCTTGCTGATTTGGAAGCAAATCTAATTGATGACGTCACGCTGTCACTCTTAGTTTAACAGTTGTTAATATTTAATAACTCGTGTTTTTAACGGATTGAATTGTTCTTCAAATTGAAAAAATAATTGCAAGGTAATATGAATGCAGTGTTTTATTGATAAAAAAAAACTTCATGAATTAATAATTAACAAAATATTATGAATATATAGCTTTTTCTAATTAAAATTTTCGAATTCCAAAATAGTATTAAGACTATTATTCTAGATCTACATTGTAGTGATTGTAGTTCAATATGTATAAATCATTTAAAATCATACGCAATGACACAAATGTTTACAGCTTTATTATTTTATTTTTCGTTGTTTGTGTTATATCTATAATCAATTATACAAAATCTGAACTATTAAAATTAATTTGGTAAATAAAGGATAAATTTCATACGTCAAACTATCATTAATCATGTGTCTAAAATCACTCAAATGCTACGATTTTGAATATAAATTTCAAAAAATTTCCAGGGGGAGCATACCCGGATCCCCTAGATCACTCGCGCCTTCCATGTTTGAAGCTCTGGCCTCCTCAATTGGTAATTGAGCCTTCATGAAAAAACTTAATAACAACCCTGCATAACGCACACAGTTGCAACTAGAGAAAATCTCTACATAATATACAAGGGTGCAGAAACCCTTCAGGTAGATAATATCCAATCACCTTAAAGACCCATTGTGTAATATATTTTTTAAACGGCAAACAAGAATTTACATTTAGCATGAAACTATTGTATCTGATATGGAAATATGAAGCAGATACAACAGTTACACGCTTATTCCTCAAAATTTAATGTAAATTCTTGTTTGCCCCTTAAAAAATATATATTTAATTTATAAACGTCCTTAAGGCGCAATTTGCATTTGGTTTCGGGTATACTTTCATTTATCTTCCGAAAAATAAACGCATTACTAAAACGTCCAGGGGGGATGTTCTACATTATGACCTTATCTCTGTATATATGGCTATTGTCGATATCTACTTATAGACAGGATTTTTTTTCTATCATTTTTTAATTTAGTACATTGATGAACATTTGCATATTTAACTGTTTTGTTGATATAGAATGGCAAATGTTTAAGTTTAAAACTATATTCTTTAATGTTAGTATACATTATGATAGCATAATGGGCCTTTAAATCATATTCAAACAGATCCAGCAAACTGAAGCACTATTTGTATATAACTTTTTGCATTCAAATAAAGATAGACTGGTTACCTCCAGCAGAAAGGGTAGCTGTGCTTCATGGTACTCTGGTGAACCAGTCTACCTTCGGCCTTGAGCTTCTTCATGATTCCCTTGTCAGCATCCTACAATACAGTAATACGTTGTGAACAAGAGCTGTTTGCAAAACAGGTATGACCCCTCTAGGTGCAGAGCAATCTTTTAAAAGGCCAATTTGAGATAATTCAAGGGCCATAACTCTGCAGTACCTGGGGACATTTGGTTGAGTATAAAAACATGGCCAAGATAGTATGCCCACACAGATTTTCATCTGGTTTGGTGAAGCTCGGATGAAAATTGTTGGACTTAGAGAGTGGACAGGAATGTGCTCTACCTACAGACCCACATCTGCAAACAAATAATTTGCTAAAACTAATATTTTCGATGGCGAGCATAATTATAAAATACATTTGAGAATCAATAAAGTAACTGCATAAAGTTTAAAAACTGCATCAACAACAAATGAATCTTGCATTATTATAATTTCACCTTGATGTACTGCCCTTCAAAGTCCTTGACAGGGGAGGTAAATCTGCCAGTTGCGTCGACAGGGCAGACCATCTCCATGTCCTTGGTGATGATGCCGTACTTCATGCACACGCGCTGATCGTCCTCTCCGAAGTACGGTGCCTGGTGTACCACCCCCGTACCACTCTCTGCGGTGACGTACTTGTCACACAGGACACGGAACCCTCCCATCTTCTCCTTAAGCTGTGAAGATCAACAACTAACACACTTCAAATTTTAGTTCAAAACTATCATTAAGAAAATAATATCATGGCCTGTTATATCTTTAAAGTAGTCATGAAAGACACAGAGATTGCAGTCATGTGCTATCCCTATCTGTGGCCAAATGTTAAGAAATTGTGTTATATATGGAGTAAGTAATAGTAAGACAAATAAATTAAGAACAGGATAGGCATATGCAATGTTTTAAATATACAGCTGAAGTACTATTATTAACACGGACATGCGTACATCTAACATACTTACATGAATGAAGTAGTCAAACAGAGGCTTATATGTCTTCCCTTCTAGTGTCTGTCCTTTAAACCTGTACAAGTAGAAAAGAAATATGGCACATTTAAACCTGAATGTGGACATTTGTCAAACTCAGTACTCCAGGCATTTCACAACTGATGGCAAGCAATATCCTGTCCAGGCCAGACCAGTGGAATTAAGGTGAATTCACAAGGAACGAGTCGTAGTAGGCATTGTCAAACACTTTACATTTGGTCAGTAAAATGAAAACATAGTTTCTATGACTAGTACTCAATAAAAACATATATGCAAACACTTTTCACTAATAGTAAATTAAATTTACACTTATTTGAATACTATTTAATATCATTATTTCTTAGTTAGTTAGCATTTAACTTGAATCCAAACTTAAGTGCAATGAAAGAACTGACGTCTGAACCAACCTTGATAAATTAAGAACGCTATGTTTACATAAGAAATATAGTTGTTATTTAAAAACTTGATAGAAAACAAATATGAGGCACGTGGTGGGAAAACCGGGCTTAATGCATGTGCATAAAGTGTCGTCTCGGATTAGCCTGTGCAGTCCGCACAGTCTAATCCGGGACGGCACGTTCCGCTTTTATGGTATATTCTGTTTCAAGAAAGTCTCTTCTAAACATAAATCCATTGTAGGCGGAAAGTGCCATCCTGGATTAGCCTGTGCGGACTGCACAGGCTAATCCGGGACGACACTTTACGCACATGCATTAAGAGCTGTTTTCCCATGACACGCCTCATATGAACTTTAACTGATCCTACAACTACGCTAGTTCTCAATCTCCAATAAAAATGCTTGTTAAATACAGACTTGATTTACGAATGTTCGTAGTCATGGATGCCCGAGTAACTTACTTGTCCAGGATAGTGTATTCCTCCTCGGACTTGAACAGTGCAGAGAGTCGGGCCTCCATCATGATATATACCTTCTCCGTGGAGTTGTCTGCAACAGGCAAAAATGCCATTAGCGCTATAATCATTTCAACATCAAAACATCAATAGCCAATAGCTTCCATTATAAATTTTTATTAGCATCAATATTTATACATTAAATAAGTTACATTTTTCCATACTATTTTCAAGTTCTTAATCTGAATAAACAGCAAATTTTCTAATATCTGAAAAAGATATAGTATAGAATATTCATATGAAAGGATTTTTTGTAGAATCATTAAAAAAGAAAATCGCTGCTTAACACTCATATCTGACTTAGACAAGCCTAAACAAAACAGACAGAGCCATGTTTAGTCTCTAGTGTATACAATAAAACGGCTGCAGCTTCATTATGTATTCACTCTTTTGCACGTGTTTTATTCATCATATTCAAAAATTTAGAAACCCTAAAAAACTTCCCACATTTTAAACTTCATTTCAATGTATTAATGATGGAGGAAATGGAAAATAAAATCCCATTCACAGTCTCCTTTGTAAATCAAACCTGTGTTTCATGAACTGATGTACATTTTTGCAATTCAATGAATCCAACTGCTACACTTTAAGATCATAAAACATGTAATTTTCATTATTAAAAAACTTGACATAATCCTAGAGACATCTTCATAAGACAAGGAAAAAGCATTTTCTTAAAAACTATATTAAATTACCTTTGACCTCTACATAGTCCATGTCAGGGTTCACACACAGAGCGAGGTTGCTAGGCAACGTCCAAGGAGTGGTTGTCCACCCTATCAGAGCCACACTGGGGTTCTCATCCAAGGGGAAGCTGATTATCACTGGAAAATGGACACAAAAATGATGTTAGCAGGATAAGAAGGCCATGAAGGCCATAAAGACCAAAGGTCACTCACTATGTTTTAAGCAATCATGACAGAGTAGCTGGAAAATAAATGAAAACTACATTGCATAAAGCCATGTTTCCGCACAAAATCAAGACGGCTTGAATAAATGATATATTTTCAGTTTTGCATTGTGTAAACACAGTCAGAAAACCAAGCCCACCCTCTGGTGGCCATGTTGTTTCTTTATCATAATTATATATAACAACTCATTAAAGTTAATCACTTTCTCTTGACAGTTTATTTATTTATGCACAAATTTAATGGGCAGATAATCAACAGGAAGCAGAGTGCTTCCCCACTACATTGCTCTACATTTTTCTATGCATTTACACGGTGTTAAAGCGAATCGGTACCCTCTCCGTTAAAAATAACCCAAAACGCACCCTCTCCGTTACAGTACCTGCCTCTCTCCGTTATAAACCAACACGGAAAACTACCGATAGGTCAATTACACGTTAATACATGTTTCATCGCTATAATTGGAGTGTTATTGGTTTCACGGAACATCTTGGATATTTAACTACTTGAATATCGTGTATTTTACTCTACAAAGCCGTCTGTTTTCTTGAAATAGTGAAAACAGTTCTCACCTGTGACTGACATTTCCTAATTTGAGTGACATTTTGTGTCTTTTTTTCTTTTGTTGAATTAAAAGGCCTGTGTATCATGAACGTAACTTAGTTTTAAAATGATTCCCTGATGTATGCATGTTGTTACCGATAACATAATAGGTAAAAAAATGATATAAATAACATAAACCTAGGCGATGACACAGTATAACAAGGTACATGTAACCTCTCTGTATGAGAAACCGGTACCCTTTCCATCGCCACAGCTTTTATTCAATGATATTTTCGTAACATACAAAAACAGCTTTTTCGTCAACAACTCTTATTGATTTTGATTCACAATTACTAGTATTCGGAATTTGGGTACTCTTATTTGTTTGAATTCTTAAAATGGCACATACGTAATACACAGTTACGGCAGTTCACGACCTAGTACATGCATATGAGCAAATTTTGCCTTTTTAGCTAGACTACCGGTATTAACCGAATAGTCCGAGCTATTCTACTCACACGTTTGTCTGCGTCGAGATTTGCATGCAACAAGTACATATCTCTGTAACAATTACATATGTTCAATTGAAATTTCACGTACGTCTTAGGGTCATTATGTTAGGACAAAGACCCATGACTCTGACCTGCAATTAAGCCAAAGTATGCCCATTTTCAGGGGCGTAGCCAGGGTTGTAAAATTTATACGCACACGAGAACATTCATCATGGGGCAGGGTGTGACAGGCGTCTGTCCCTCACGCTGATGGAGATTCGTAAGGTTCCCGGGAAAAATAAAATAAGGGAGGAAATGGTGCATTCTGGATCATCTGAGGCAATTTTCTGGCATTTGAAGTATAGAAACTTACTTTCATCCTGTACCATACATGGATTTTTATCGACAGAATCAAAAACAATGAAATCTACGAAATGTTATTATGAACAATAATCAAAACATGACAATTAATCACAATTGGTGTTTGCAAAGATGTAGAATTTACACCACCATGCACACTGATGATCTTTTCAACACGAAACGACGGTGTCTAAGACTTAAATTGATCGGCTTCAGAAGGGTTTTATGTGGATAAATCGACGGATGCCCCTCTAGCGACGTTTAGAAATGCCTTTTCGTGCGATATGTTTCTTTCAGTAGCTTACATCATGAGCAATAAACAGGCCATTTATATAAGAAAATGTATGCACCATGCGACTTGCCATTCTGTTCTCAACGTTTAAGGAAATATTTATTTTGTTTATCCTCCGCATTTTTGTATTATGCACGTGCGTATTGTGCGTATAGGGCGCTACGCCCTTGCTTTTTATAATTAGAAAATTCTGGTTAATGTTTGCGTGCAACAAGTTTATATCTCTATGTTTATTTCAGATATTAAATTAAAACTTCACACATGTCTTCATGGGATATTATATAAGATCACATGGTTAAGGCCTATACCTGTGACATGCATTTTAGCAGAATTATGCCCTTTTGTACTTAGAAATATTCAGGTTAAACTTTTCAAGCAAGTTCATGCCTCTGTAACTACTACATATATTCAATTGAAACTTTACACGTGTTCGGGTCATTATACAAGGTCGCTGGCCAAAACACATAACTCGGACAAAGAAGTATGAATAGTCAAGCGCGAGAGGCATTTGTTTGAATTGATCTGTGACTCTTGTTGCACTCTGTCTTGTAATTATTATCATATTATAATTATTGGTCACTAGTTTATAATTATACGGTCAATAAACCCAGATATTTTTATACACTGTTTTACAATACACATTGGATTAAGGAAATAAAACAAAGTATTCAAATTACAAATTTTACTAAGTTTGATGACGACTGTAGATCTTTAATCGGCCTAGTGTGATGTTTCTTAAAAGGAAGACAGGCACTTTTACAGCTTATAGGTTTTAATCTTCTCCGATACCATCACATAGTTGCAACTAACTACTTACAACAATAGGAATATACTATTATCTAAGCAGTGTAACAAGATACATCAGGCTGGCGCCAGGGGTGAAAACAAATACTAAATAATGGTTTAAGTACTTGTCTAATGACTAAGAGGACCTCGGTTCGAATCTAACTTTTTGCCTTTCTTAATATCCAATTAAATGTTGTGAAATTTTCTCGCCAGTGTGTCAGTGGTCGCAGATGTACTAGTAGTTCCTACACGTTTACTGGGTGTCGAAGTGAGATCTGTGGGCCTTATTGACAACAATGGCCCCTCTTGTTGGCTGTCCAGATTCACCTTTTTAGGCTGATGGGGCCAAATATTTCCTTTCTTTTTGCGTCTTAAAAAATATTATATTATCATAAAGTGTAGAATGCATTGGCAATAATTGTAAAGCATCGCAAAATGCGTTTAAGCGTCTTTTAATTGTCTGTTTCCAGAGTTACCGGTAGATTTATTATTTTCATTCTTATTTTTAGAGCTTTAAATATATTAAGTTAAAGTTGATTTTTACATTCACGACAGACACTTGCAGACAGTCTTGTGATGGCACAAGTCTGTTCAAAGATAAATCGCTCAACTAATAGCATTTTAAATAATAAATTAGGGATATAAAGAATACATGGTTTGTGCCCAGATGGAGAAAGTTTATCCAGTGAGGTTTAGAAAATAAATATAGGGCAAGCTTTAGCATTTGATATAATGAAAACAAGGCGCATTTATTACACATACTTCCCGAAAACCGTCGGTCCGACGGACATGACTGGCAAATTTTGAGTGGGTACGACATCTATTTAACAAGAATCGGTCCGACCGTCTGAAAGCTTTTTCAAGAATTATTTCTATATGTAACTGAAAAAAACAACTAATATCAGAGCAATTGAATACAGATCCGCTATATCGTTATCCGTATGTAAAATAAATGGTGTCTACACAAGATCTAGACTGAGTAAAAATATGACACATACAATTTGCACATCCTTCGCGATTTTATAGACACCTTATTGTTTTTCGCTACAAAACTTTCATACAAAAGTCAAGATTTCACAGTTCTTTGCGCTACAAAATTTTTATTTCACTGTCAATACGTCCACGCTTTCCATGCGGATGACGGGACGTTGTGATTGTCAGCATAATTTTCGCTGGCTTTTTTTTAGCTAACCATGGGTTTTACATGAACAACATGTGCATTCTAAATTTAAATAGAAGACGTGTGTATGTCTCGTAAACAGTAAAATTTGGATATGCATTTCGGATTTGCGTTGTCATATCGTAGTTTGATATTAATTAAATGTATGGTTGTTAACAACGATAAATAAGGTGAGCAAATTACGTTTGGTGTTTGAGATCGCGAAAATACACTAGTGTATACATGTATACTATAGACTATACATACATGAATGAAATTACGGTCCGGCAAATTTTATTTCGGTCCGGCAAGTTTTGAGAGGCTGTCGGACCGAATGTCTGACACTTTTTTTGAGCTTTCGGGAAGTCTGTTATTACATACAAAATATAAGCAAATAATATATTCATATTATTATTATTATCATTATTATACGATGTCAAATTCATTTGTTTTATAAAGCGGACATAAATTCAATAATATTTTTAATTCTAGTTGCTTATTAATAATGATACATTTTCATTTTCTAGGAAAATGTCATTGTAATAATTTTCATTTGGAATTAAATGATTCTAAATGATTTTATTTTGTAAAGCAAAACTCAAAATGAGCGCGTCTGGCGGTGTTAATTACTCAAAGTTTAACGAATCAAGTGCTTTTGTTTTGTATTATTGCGTTATTTCGTTAACATGTATGTGTATGGAAAGATCTAGAGCAAAATAGCAGGGTGCTGCTGCACCCTGCTCCTTTTTGGTTCCCCCCTGCTGCCCCTCTGGGCTGGTCAACACAGAAATGCTAAAAATCTTTTGAAATTAAATATATTTTGCAAATATTATATGACATATGAATAGACTATGCTAAAGAACCTCAATTAGAAGCATTATACTCATGAAAACCCTAAATTTAGCAAATATAGAACAAGTCAACAAACTGGTTCGGCTTTCGACCCTGCTCCTTTTTAGCAGTACCCTGTACCTTTTTGGATCCTATATCATTCCCTATATGTGTACCTATTTTTTGTTTGTTTTTATAACTCGCGATACAACGTATCATTCTAAGCCCTATATAGATATGTCAAAACGCTTCTAAATAGTTTATGGAATCACGGTTAACAGGCCGCAAAAAGATAACAAATACACTTGTTGTTGCATCATGCGTAAACAGTATTTTTGTCTGAAAATCGCATGTATCATTGTATTTAAGCATCAAAGCAATTGAGTTCTACACATCTTTAGTTAAAACAATTTTTTTTTAAGAAACCATCCCCATATCACTAACCATATAGATAAGAACTCGTGTACATATTAATAACTATAACAGAAAGGTTACAGGTACCACAGAGAGGATACAGGTACCACAAAAAAAAGTAGTAACGGAGAGGATACTGGTGCCGGTGTGATTCTCATTTTATTCGTTTTAAACATATTTAAGACAACATTTATCTTTTTTGTGTGATTTTACTAATAGAATATCAGCCCAGACTGTACAAATTGAAAACAACAGATATGAATATAGACACAAATTTCAAATCTAAATATGTGTGGTTGAAGACTGTCTGAAATAGTTTTCTTTCATTTGAGTTCCTTATTGCAATTGTACAAAAAAAACAACATGCTTTATCAAAGCTTAATGATGCCAATGTTCCATGTGCCATAAATTTTCAGGCAACTTACCCCATAACTACTGTTTTTTCTGTGTTGTTCGATGCCTCCGTATACCAAAACCTGCTAATTTAACGGAGAGGGGCAGGTACCGTAATGGAGAGGGTGCGTTTTGGGTTATTTTTAACGGAGAGGGTACCGATTCGCTTTAACACCATGATTTATAATAGAATAGTGCCCACCTGCAGGATCAACGACATCCTTGTAATTCTGTCCTGACTCGAAATTTGACAGCGGAGTGTTGCAGGCAGTTGAGAAAGGCATAACCTGCGAACAATGTTATAATATGTCCAATCTTTATGATATGAGTATATTTATTTATTTCAGTTTTTATGTGTCTTCACTATTTATGTGTTTTAGCAGTTTGTTTAAAGGCATAAAGTCCAAATTAAAAGGAAAACAAAGTTAGCTGTAAGCAACTATTATATCTGAATAATGATGAACTATCGTTCACTTAGTATTCAAACTTTAAAACTACAAAACAATTAGTTATCACATTAAATAAACCAAATGATGTAATTTGAATAGGGCACATTAAACGTTTGACAACTGCTATGTCAGTATACACACCTTGAAGCCCCTGTAAACAAGGCCCTTATTGTAGAGTTCCTTGAACACCCACCAGATCGTCTCCATGAACCAAGGGTACATTGTCTTGTAGTCATTGTCAAAATCAATCCAACGGCCCAGTCTTGTGACAATGTGCTGAAATTGCAAGCACAATGACAATTCAAGTATAGACAAACAAATCTCAGGCTTTCAATGCTTAAAATCAATTTACAGTTCTCCCAATCAGAAGTGTATCTCATTACCAGTCTCCGCAAAAGTCATCAGACCTCAGACAAAAGCTCTCCTGTCTTGTGAAAACTTATAGTCAAGTACCTTTTTGTAAGCTAAATCTTTTTGAATGACCAGTAAAATGGGCCAGTAATTATTAAAAGATTATCAGACCTTGTGGCCAGTAAGGGATTTGGGACTTTCGCGGACACTGTATTACCCTACCTTCCAATCAGAAGAGTATCTCATAACAATCTTCCTGCACTCGGCATTGTACTTCTCGATTCCCATCTTGGCCACATCATCAGGACCCTTGATGCCCAGGGTCTTATCAATCTCATACTCCTGTGAAAAAATAATAACAATTATCGCAGAAATAAAGCGAATTTGATATTTGTTTTTTAAATTCCATAAATATTCATTTTCATTGTGTGGTATACAAAACTCTTATAAACATTATTGTAGTTGACAGAATAGTTAAAAGGGCAGAAACAAATATGATTATAATTCAACTTGACGCTGCTGTACCTTAGACATCACACAATTTTTGCACACTTACTACTGGCAATCCATGACAATCCCAACCAAATCTTCGTTCCACATGAAAGCCACTCTGATGTGCCCAACGAGTCATTACATCCTTGATGGTTCCAGCTAAAATATGTCCATAGTGGGGAAGTCCTGTTGCAAATGGTGGTCCATCATAAAATGTGTACCTAAAATTGTGTAAACACTTAGAATATTGCTAGGGTCATGTTAAACACTGTTGATTTAATGAATTAAAAATATACTTAGATGACGTTGGTGATTCAATGAAAATCAATTGGTTTACATCAAATGTGTAATCTTCAAAATACCACCCTTTGCCTTAATTTTTTTCTGAGCACAAGTCCATATGGGAAAATTGCTGAGCAAAATCACTAGCCCGAAAGCTCTTTTACTAGTCCGAAATCTTGCAATCTTGCTTTATTGTAGCACTATGAAAATGCAATTAGATACACTGAATTCTGTTTTTATGCTAAAGATTCTCACAGATACAGATTTTATCACTGATAAGTCTATTTTATCAAATGTTCCAAGCAAAAATGCCTGACAAAACATATGCTGTGTCACCCTAATTTCATGGGTCTTATTTACGTTTGTGACGCATGTGTGTTAATACATTCTGTTATCTCACCAATGAGTTGGATAAAACACAATTTGCAATGTCCTCTTTGCAAACAAAGTGATTAAAAGACCGATTTGTGTTGCTATTTCATGTATATATTATGTTAGTGTACCTGACCCTACTGATCTGTATCGTTTGGAAGCTTCTCATAATATCGTGGGTTCTGATTGGCCGGCCTACTTTGGTTGTGAAAGAGTGTTTACAGCATCAATTTAGTTTCACTTTGTTTGTGCTGGACCCTGTGCTGATCAACAACCGAAAATCTTGGTTAAAACTAGTGTTTTTGAAAAGTTTATCATTATAAATACACACTCCTTATCATATTTTTTAAAAGGTAACAATATTGGCCTGACGAAATCTACACACTTGTTCAATTTTCTTTGTGCAGGTTTAACTTTAGGCTTCATGAATCTATAAATATTCTGTTGCGTTAGTTATTGTTCTTAAATATTAAATAAATGATAAAATTGCACGCAGCGATTTGTGGGTAGGAATGCTAACTTCAAGTTAAAAGTTTAAAAATTTCAGTCAAATTTAGGGAAGGGGGGTTGTTTATATATTATTTTTTTTACCGAAAATAGCAAAATTTCATTGAGAAATAAACACAAGGGAGATAATCATACTTGTGCAATTATTCTTGGAAAACTGTTCTAAATATACGATTTTTATAGAACAAAATTTCATGAATTTAATTTGAAAGTAGTTGTTGGGTAGTGAATAATTTGTATATTTAATGTCATTAATTGGCGATTTGAATGACCAAATCACACTCTCTGGTTGACATTTAATATGATTTCCTTTTCAGATACTGCAAAAATATACAATTAAGTTAACAGTTATAGTAATTCGGACAATGGTTTCGGATGCACGAGCGAACATCCTATTAGTTTTAAACAGCCACGAAATTATTGTAACCCACAAAATTATGGTAATTAGGCATACCTTGGCCTTCCCTTTGAAAGTTTCAGTGAAGTTTTAAAGGCATCGATTTCTCCCCAGTATTTGAGGATGTTCTCCTCCTCATCTGGGAAGGAAATCTTCTCTGGCACCGGCTGAGCCATGGTTCTATAAATATGTAAAATACATTTATTGTCCTATTCTTCAAGGAGAGTGAAGTGTTATGCCAATTAATTTTTTAATAGAATGACAGAAGACACGAAAACATATGACAATATAATAAGCGAACACAGCTAAAAACTCACAAGTCTTATGATGTCTGTCTTTTACGCGCTTATTAAATTATCTATTTTACTATATGTAATGCAATTATATATGATATCCAACCGCACTTTCAAGAAAAATTAATAAATTTCATCATCCACATGTACCGGTACCGAATATATCAAACCGTGCCTGTCGTTGTCGTCAACGCTGTATAGGCTAAAAACAACTATTTTCCAACAGATACCTTGTAATGATCTCGTGACACCTTGTAATGATCGCGTCGCTAAAATATTGACTTTTCAATTTAAAAGGACTTGAAAAGTTCAGCAAAAACTTGTACAATGCACAATATACACTCCTTTAATATGTCAATATTTTAGGTAAAAACGAAAGTAGCTACGTTGAATGATGCAATCAGTATATGACTGTGCGTGCGTTTTGCTTGAAGTATACACAGATATATCTAAAACTGGTAATCGTAATATATATTATACAATATATTCCATCATGTGCAGTTAATTTTGTACCGCAATATTTTGTGAAACTGAAATTGGAAACTGAGTTGTATTGACAAAATCTCACGCACCCACTTAACTGAAACCTGAAACCGCCGCTGGCTTAATATAGCACCACATATCACAGACACCTTATTACGGGTGTAACACTACTATAAATTATCATACAATAAATTACTATAAATTATAGCTAAAATGCACATAATAATGCAGTAATAAAATTAAACAAGTTTTATAAAACTTAGTAACACAAATGACGTGCTTTTTCATTGCATATATCCCTTAAAATTATAATATTATGGAAATGTGAAGTAACTTACTTGAGCGAAACTCTGCTCGCAAATAAAGCAAATCTGTGTGCGCTTCAAGGATATATCGTGCATTAGGCTGTCAAATGTGCATTCTGAAAATCAATGCATTCGTTATCACCGTCCTATATCTAAAATATTTTGCGTGTCAGTATAATTAGAAAAAAAGGAAGTTATATTAGCCAACATGTTTCTTCCAATGCAATCGGCGCCTTTCATGTCGCTTAAAAAGAGCATTTGCCTGACTAAGTTTTAACTAATTTTTAACGTTGAAACAAGAAACAAGCGGAATGTACGTATTATTGGCTTTGTCAGTTCTTTCGTAACTTCATTCCTTCCTTGCTTCCTTAAGCATGCCTCCTTTTCTTACATTATCCTCTTTCCCATTGCCTTCTTCCCTTTCTGCAATCTTTCTTTCCCTTCCCCTCCTTCATTCATTCTCCCTTCCCTTTCTTCCCAATATACATCATTTCACTCATTCTTTCCCCGCCTTCCTGTCTCAATGCACCCGCTCTATAACGCCATATTCCTTCCTCTATCAATTCCTCCCAGTTCATCTCTAAATCCCCCCCCGTCCGTCTCTCTGTCCGTCCTGCCTTTGTTTGATTATTCAAATTTCTTTCTCCGTACATCCCTCCCTGTCTCCCTTATATAAACTACCCTTTGAATTACTTTAATCAAAGCAACGAAAATACTAGTAAACGACCTTGAACTCAGCATCGTTTTATGCGATATCGTTGCAAATGGAGTTTACTGCATGTTTGTGTTTCGCAGACAGATATATGGAAACGTCCTATAGTGCCACAGTCTAAATTTGTGTTTTCCTAATTAGGAGAGACTAACACATAATAAGGACATACTAATTCCTAATTAGGAGATACTAAGTCCTAATTAGGAGTTACTAAGTCTTAATAAGGAGATACTTGTCCTAATAAGGAGATAGTATGTCCTAATTGGGAGATAGTGTGTCTAAGTTAGGAATTACTATCTCGTAATTAGGACTTTTATATAGTATATCATAATTAAGAGATAATGGAATACACAAATAATATAGACTGTGGCACTGGGACGCTTCTATACAGATACCACTAAGAAGAAGGGAAAAAAATTACAACAATAAAAAAAAAATAACACAGACTTTAACAAATTAATGACTAGAATTTCACAAATAGAAATGGGCAGTGATATTTAAATCTGCATGAAATATTACTTATAGAAATCATATTACACAATATTAACTTACCGGTAATCACTGCATGATAGCCATGACATTAATACCAATAATAATAACATTAAAAGGCAACGTTTATCATATAAAACTACCGTTAATATGCTCACACTTAAATACAGTACGTCAGATATCGCTGGACAGTGGCCATAGTATATGCATATAATGTTAATGAAGTGAAAACGAACTGAATATATCTTATTAATAAATCAATATACACCAATGAAATTTGTTGATTACAATATTAATTTAAAATTAGAAATGTGTATTTATTACAATGATTCTAAGATCTTAATTTGTTTTTACTGAGTATTTTCTTTTGACTTGAAGTGTTGCATGATGTATAAAATAACAGAGAACAGATCATATGGATTATTCAGCGATATACAGTCACAATGCATGTTAAATAAAAGTAAGTCTTTTCTGAAGCGTTTTTTTTCGGCGTAGCTGTCTAAGATGACTTTTGACCCAGATTTTCTTGCGATAATTATGCAGCGGGAAAATTGAATGCCAATAGAATTGGGCAAATTTTCTAATTCTAGGGAATGCAAACTTCAAACAATGGTTTAACGTATACCAATAACTGTTGCATACTTTTGAGGAATAAAAATTTACATAATATTTTACATAAGCGGTTAACATGAAGTTATAAACATATCTTCAACATATACTCTAGAACAGAGGCTAATTATGAACGTATTTTCTCATTGTATGCAATAAACAGAATGCTATATTTATTCACGTAACGAAATAACTATTTTGTTTAGCCTACATTTATAAAAGCTGTACGCTCTATAAATAGCAATTGTGCAATGTTCCCATTCATAAATCTTATTCACAGTGTTGCTGTTCCATGTAGCCCATTGATTCTAGCGAGTTCATCACATTCCAGAAACAGTAGTGTCATTCTAAAAATAGCGCGCGTAGCTAGCAACCGTTGAATAGCTGTGTTAATATACTCGTACATGCATCAATAATAGCGTTCAGAGAATCATAAACCTAAAAATTTCAATAAATGGGGAATTTTATATTTATAAACTTACTGTTAATTTGAATTAAAATTGTGGTTACTATTTATTAAGGATTATTTATAATTGCATCTTTCTATCAACTTCTCCAGTAGATGTTATTTAATCTATAAAAAGATGCTACATTTTCTATAGATAAAATGTTATGAAAGAAGATTCGGAATACGTCGAATTGTTATTCGCGTAGCATGAATACACAATTTGCAATACTAATTATACACAGGAACCCCTGATATATCATATTTCTACTGATATAATTTTAAATCGTCATAGTCTAATGAATTTGTATGGTTGCGTTATCAAATATAAAGTCTTAACATTTCAAAAATCGCTGAATGCTCCCTTACTATTGCTTTTTATTGGGATACACAGTATAAATGCTTATTTGACTTCAAATCGTTATTATATTAGATAACTAACATGAATGGTATATTACTTGTACTATAAATAACTATATAGACTCGTCTGATACATAATAATTTTAATTCATTCCCGAAATTATTTTCTGACATTGTTAATTTGTTAAATTGGCTTGACAAATTAAGATAACAATTATGTTAACCTAAATTATTTTGGTTATTCATATATCACTGGTGGAAACATGGGCTGTATGATTGGTTTATTCACAGCATAGATATTAATTATAATTTTATTTAATTTTTAAATTAATAAATTTATCTTAAATTAACTTTTGGGTCCGAGAAAATTTCTTATAGTGTCCCGAAATATCTGGAGTCCAATAAGTCTAATATTGGTGGGGACCAACAAATTTGGGGTCTGAGAAGTCACGTAACCGATCATCTTGGCCGTCTGTTTAGGTAATTTTTAAATGACATCTCAATATTAATTTCAACGCCGATTGTCTTTTTTAAAGACATTTCTTGTTTGCATTCCGTGTAACAGGTTGAAACTCTTTCACAAGATCATTTTTATGATATCGGTTACATTCTACCATTTATTTTTATTTATTTATTATTTATTTCATATTTTATTTTATTTTTTGCTTTTTGCAAAGCAATCGGGTCGGCGGATCCGTGGACAACCTAGGAATAAAGAACTCTCGCTTAGAGGGTCCCGAACAAAATCAGTTACACATATGAATGCTTTAATAGTCGGAAGTCGTGTTCTACAATCAATTTATTGCAAATATATTTGCTCGTTTTGTGGTATTTTCGTTAAATTGTTCCGTTTTGACGATATTGCATCTCTCCGATACATGTATCGTATAAGAGACAACAGAAATTTGTTGGCAGTAACTTAATATTTACATCCCTTCTAACCAAAAATCCCACCCCCTCTAACCCCAAATCCCATACCCGCACCTGGTTTAGAACTCATCCGAGTTCTACAGGAAAATATTCAGCATTCTATCAAGATAATATACAACTTTTTATAATAATTCCATTTCAACAACATGTATAACATAATTAATTTCAGTTAATTACTGATTTATGGTTTAATACTAAATTACATGTACATGTATTAACATTTTGCGAATTTTTTTTTTATTAGATTGTAGCTCATCTAAGATTATTACAAAGTTATTAAGATTATTACAAAGTCCTTTTAATATTTGATTGGTATTCGTTTTTGTAATTCAAAGGAACTGTTGTGTACGATTATATAAAATAACGTTGTCAAACCAATGGTACCGAATATATATGAGGCGTGTCGTGGGAAACCCGGGCTGAATGTATGAGGGTAAAGTGTCGTCCCGGATTAGCCTGTGCAGTCCGCACAGGCTAACCCAGGACGGCACTTTCCGTCTACAGTGGATTTAAGTTTAGAAGAGACTTCCTTCAAACAGAAAATACCACACAAGCGGAAGGTGCCGTCCTGGATTAGCATGTGCGGACTGCACAGGCTAATCCGG
Organism: Congeria kusceri; assembly: GCA_027627225.1. Lineage (NCBI taxonomy): Eukaryota > Metazoa > Mollusca > Bivalvia > Myida > Dreissenidae > Congeria > Congeria kusceri. The sequence goes on from CM051035.1 coordinate 41,144,898, forward strand.
GACGACACTTGACGCACATGCGTTAAGCCCGGGTTTTACCACGACACGCATCATATAGAGTATTAAAAAAGGCAGTTGCATGTAAGAGAAAACAAATATACTTTTTTGTTAACAGTTTATTTATATGAGAAAGGATCGTGGTTTGTCAACACACAGAAAAGCAACATGAATTTTGATTTTAACAATATGAAAACAACATCCGTGAGAAATGTGAAATATTATATTGTAATAATGAAGGATATTGTGAGCATGTATGCGTATTACATTATGAATTACATACATTACATAACTTACATATAGTGAAAAAAAATTATATAAAAATATGTACATGTATATAATTAACTCGCACTGTTGTAGAATGTTTGATGCTCATCGGCACATTCACGTTATTTCACTTGTTCCTGACCCATATCCACAAAGCTCCTTAGCAAAACCTTAGAAGTCATTTTTAAATAATTAAATCCTAAAGTAAAGTCTATATCTGTTTTGTTTAAAGTGTATTTGGTATTCAGTGGTTTTATTCTAAAGAATCAAAAGATGAATCAGATTTTACCATACATCTATAATCAATGATTTTAACAGGCGATTTTGTATTTGAAATATTCACTTAAATATTCAAGTAAAACCTAAGTTTAGATGGTCCGTAGGGGCTTTATGAGCAAGGCGCCTGGAAATATCTCACGATTTCACCCACACTCTTGTTCCGAGTATAAATTTAACAAACACACTCACACAAATATACAAACAGCAAACAAACATGAGATAAAACGTATGTATGCAATACTATCTAATATTCGCAACAATAGCGATTTATATTACTAAAATTTTTGAGAACATAAACATACATATTGGATTGATGTAAACATATGAAACAGGTCAATAATAAACATTAAACTATATATTTTACAATTGCAATTACATATTTTGTTTTACATGTATATACAAACAATATATGAGGCGCTTCGTGGGAAAACTGGTCTTAATGCATGGGCATAAAGTGTCGTCCCGGATCAGCCTGTGCAGTCTGCACAGGCTAATCCGGGACGGCACTTTCCGCTTTTGTGGTATTTTCTGTTTCAAGAAAGTCTCTTCTAAACATAAATCTACTGTAGGCGTAAAGTGCCGTCCCGGATCAGCCTCTGCGGACTGTATAGTGCATAAATAGTGCTAGGCTAATCCGGGACGACACATTACGCACACGCATTAAGACCGGTTTTCCCACGACGCGCCTCATATATTTTATCAATCACTTTTAAACTGAATCACCGTGAAGGTTAAATATGTAGCGTACTTTCCACAACATTCAGTCATATTTAAATAATTAAAATCATTTTTCACTGGTTGAGCGTTTTATACAGAAACAAAGGTTAAAGAAACTCTTCACAAAAGCAATGATGGCGAATCCTTATTTATACAAAGTTTGTATTACAATCTGGAAATGTCGATCCTGGCGTTGCTTGCTTGAATGCATCTCACAATGAAGGCACATCTACCGGGTACACGCATTTGGTATTTTGGATCCACGAGTAAGCAACTTACAGGATCTAAGTTTGCGGTAGTAAAATGTTTTATTTAAATATTTGCAACGATTTAAACAGTGTAAACTATCGGTATTTCAACAACTAAAATATGGATTCATGTCCAACCGCTGTCGAAGCGTCCCATGTTGTTTGAATTAAGTTGTTACAAGAAAACAAAAGCAAGGTTTATGTAAATAGATACGATAGCTTACTTATGGTTATCAGCATTCATTTATTCTTTACGCAATGCAGACGTTTGTAGCGTGCTTTTATGGTTGAGAGGACATAACTGACTGCAAACGGAGATAGCTGGATCAGGGTATTTGAACATTAATAAAACGGACATTCACAATTATTTAAAGTCTTTACGCTTAATGAAATATAATAACAAAATAATTTCAATCGTATGTAAACGTATTATGTGTTACTTTAAATGAGCCAATTTGAATGGTGCAAACTCTTAATTAAATTAACGATATTGTATATCAAAAAACCTAAACATTGCAGCAACTAATTTATTGAGCATTATACAAATAAAGTTTTATCATTTTAATAATAAATGCGGTAATCAAATGCGCGAATGTGTTTATGAAATTCACATTTGAAAACATAATTATTGACGGGCGATAGAACAAATATACTGTTTTTTATTTAATTTCCTGGTTTACGGGTGCTGGTTTTTTTCGCAACCTTTTCGGTATTTTCAGTCGCATCTTCATTATCTTTTCCCCCAAATATCGTCGACTTGACGAGATCGAGTAAATCTATTTCTTCGTCATGGTGGTTTTCATCTTTATCAGTATTTTTCAATTGAACAGTCTTTTTATTTTTTGGATTATTAATTGCTTTTTTATTATTTGGAGATTTTGGAATGTTTTTAACGACCTTCCTTTTCGTATTTTCATCATCACCTGACAGGAATAAATTCTTAAAACTTCCAACGATTTTCCCCACTAGACTCTGTGTCTTACTGTCATCTTCCGAATCAAAGTCGTCTTTCTCTTGTGCCACTCCTTGGTGTTTACTGTTAGAAGGGTCTTTTGTGTCAGGGAGACCATCATTATCATCATCAGTATCAATATGATCCGGAATGCCGTCTCCATCACTGTCTGGAAGCTTGTCAGGAATGCCATCACCATCAGCGTCGAGATCAAGGTAATCAGGGATGCCGTCCCCATCCGAATCTTCCTTTTTATCAGGAATTCCATCTCCATCGTCATCATCATCTAACTCATCGGGTATTCCATCCTTGTCATCGTCATCATCCAAATAATCTGGAATTCCATCACCGTCTGTATCATTTTCAAGAAAATCTGGAATACCATTACCATTCGCATCAGTATCTTCATCGTCCGGTATACCATCGTTATCATCATCGTCATCAAGATAATCCGGAATGCCATCGCCATCTGAGTCTTGTTCAAGATCGTCGGGAATTCCATCACCGTCATTATCGTTATCTTGATAATTAGGAATACCATCGCCATCGATATCATCGTCCTGATCGTTAGGTATACCGTCGCCATCAATATCATCATCGAGATGATCCTGAATGCCATCTCCATTCGTATCTTTTTCGAGATTATCAGGAATTCCATCCCCATCAGCATCGTTGTCTTGATCGTTAGGCATGCCATCCCCATCGATATCATCGTCCTGATTGTTTGGAATACCGTCTCCGTCAATGTCGTCATCAAGATAATCCTGAATGCCATCTCCATCCGTATCCTTTTCGAGATTATCCGGAATCCCATCACCGTCATCGTCATTGTCTTGATCATTAAGAATACCATCTCCATCAATATCATCGTCGTGGTCATTTGGAAAACCGTCTCCGTCCATATCGTTATCAAGATAGTCCGGAATTCCATCGCCGTCCGTATCTTTTTCAAGGTGGTCAGGAACTCCATCCCCATCATCGTCGCTGTCTTGATCATTAGGAATACCATTGCCGTCGATGTCATTGTCCTGATGGTTTGGAATTCCGTCTCCATCAATGTCGTCATCAAGATAATCTGGAATGCCATCTCCGTCCGTATCTTTTTCGAGATTGTCTGGTATTCCATCACCGTCATCGTCGTTGTCTTGATCGTTAGAAATGCCATCCCCATCGATATCATCGTCTTGATCGTTAGGTATACCGTCGCCATCAATATCATCATCAAGATGATCATGAATGCCATCTCCATCCGTATCTATTTCGAGATTATCAGGAATTCCATCTCCATCAGCATCGTTGTCTTTATCGTTAGGAATGCCATCCCCATCAATATCATCGTCCCGATCGTTTGGAATACCGTCGCCATCAATATCATCATCAAGATAATCTGGAATGCCATCTCCGTCCATATCTTTCTCGAGATTGTCTGGTATGCCATCACCATCATCATCATTATCTAAATCATTAGGAATACCATCTCCATCAGTATCGTCATCAAGGTGATCAGGAATGCCATCTCCATCCGTATCTGTTTCGAGATTATCTGGAATTCCATCTCCATCATCATCATTGTCTTGATCGTTAGAAATGCCATCCCCGTCTATGTCATCATCTTTATCATTAGGAATCCCATCTCCATCAATATCGTCATCGAGATAATCCGGAATACCATCTCTGTCCGTATCTTTCTCAAGATAGTCTGGTATGCCATCGCCATCATCATCACTGTCTAAATCATTTGGACTACCATCACCATCAATATCATCATCTTGATCGTTTGGAATACCATCTCCATCAATATCATCATCAAGATAATCCGGGATGCCATCGCCGTCCGTATCTTTCTCCAGATTGTCAGGAATACCGTCCCCGTCATCGTCGTTGTCTTTATCATTAGAAATATCATCTCCATCGATATCATCGTCCTGATCGTTTGGAATACCATCGCCATCAAGATCACCATCAAGATAATCCGGAATGCCATCTCCATCCGTATCGTTTTCGAGATTATCTGGAATTCCATCTCCATCATCATCATTGTCTTGATCGTTAGAAATGCCATCCCCGTTTATGTCATCATCTTTATCATTAGGAATCCCATCTCCATCAATATCGTCATCGAGATAATCCGGAATACCATCTCTGTCCTTATCTTTCTCAAGATAGTCTGGTATGCCATCGCCATCATCATCACTGTCTAAATCATTTGGACTACCATCACCATCAATATCATCATCTCGATCGTTTGGAATACCATCTCCATCAATATCTTCATCAAGATAATCCGGGATGCCATCGCCGTCCGTATCTTTCTCCAGATTGTCAGGAATACCGTCCCCGTCATCGTCGTTGTCTTTATCATTAGAAATACCATCTCCATCGATATCATCATCCTGATCGTTTGGAATACCATCGCCATCAAGATCACCATCAAGATAATCCGGAATGCCATCTCCATCCGTATCGTTTTCGAGATTATCTGGAATTCCATCTCCATCATCATCATTGTCTTGATCGTTAGAAATGCCATCCCCGTCTATGTCATCATCTTTATCATTAGGAATCCCATCTCCATCAATATCGTCATCGAGATAATCCGGAATACCATCTCTGTCCGTATCTTTCTCAAGATAGTCTGGTATGCCATTGCCATCATCATCATTGTCTAAATCATTTGGACTACCATCACCATCAATATCATCATCTTGATCGTTTGGAATACCATCTCCATCAATATCATCATCAAGATAATCCGGGATGCCATCGCCGTCCGTATCTTTCTCCAGATTGTCGGGAATTCCGTCCCCGTCATCGTCGTTGTCTTTATCATTAGGAATATCATCGCCATCGATATCATCGTCCCGATCGTTTGGAATACCATCGCCATCAAGATCGTCATCAAGATAATCCGGAATGCCATCTCCATCCGTATCATTTTCGAGATAATCCGGTATTCCATCTCCATCATCATCGTTGTCTTTATCGTTAGAAATGCCATCCCCGTCTATGTCATCATCTTTATCATTAGGAATTCCATCGCCATCTATATCGTCATCAAGATAATCCGAAATACCATCTCCGTCCGTATCTTTCTCAAGATTGTCAGGTATGCCATCGCCATCATCATCATTGTCTAATTTATTTGGAATACCATCACCATCAATATCATCATCTAGATTGTTTAGAATACCATCTCCGTCAATATCGTCATCAAGATAATCAGGAATGCCATTTCCGTCCGTATCCTTTTCGATACTATCTGGAATTCCATCTCCATCATCATCGTTGTCTTGATTGTTAGGAATGCCATCCCCATCGATATCGTGATCTAGATAATCTGGAATACCATCATCATCTGTATCTTTTTCAAGAATGTCTGGAATGCCATCGCCATCATCATCATTATCTCTATCATTTAAAATACCATTACCATCGATATCATCGTCCTGATCGTTTGGAATACCGTCTCCATCAATATCGTCATCAAGGTAATCCGGAATGCCATCTCTGTCTGTATCGTTTTCTAGATTATCCGGAATTCCATCACCGTCATCGTCGCTGTCTTGATCATTAGAAATACCATCGCCATCGATATCATCATCCTGGTTGTTTAGTATACCGTCTCCGTCAATATCGTCATCAAGATAATCTGGGATGCCATCTTCATCCGTATCTTTATCGAGATTATCTGGAATTCCATCTCCATCGTCGTCATTGTCTTTATTATTTGGAATACCATCACCATCAATGTCGTCATCAATGTAATCGGGAATACCATCACCATCTGTGTCCTTTTCAAGATGATCTGGAATGCCATCCCCATCATCATCGTCGTCTTTTATGTTCGGTACACCATCCCCATCGATGTCATCGTCTTCAGTGTTTGGTATACCATCACCATCGATGTCATCATCCAAGAAATCGGGAATTCCATCTCCATCAGTGTCTTTTTGTTTCCAGTCCGGGACACCATCTTCATTATCGTCGTCATCCCTGCTATTTGGAATACCATCACCATCTACATCATCGTCTTTGTCGTTGGGAATTCCATCACCATCAATGTCGTCATCCAAATAATCCGGAATGCCATCTCCGTCAGTGTCTTTTCGTTTATGTAAAAATTCATTCATGTGTTTTTCGTTTTGATTCAAAATACCATCTCCGTCTATATCATCGTCTTTTTCGTTCGGAATTCCGTCTCCATCGATATCATCATCCAAATAATCAGGTATGCCATCACCGTCTGTATCCCTCTGTTGAATGTCGGGTATGCCGTCGCCATCGTCATCGTCATCAAGTTCGTCCGGAATACCATCGTTATCATCATCGTCATCTAAATAATCTGGCACCCCATCATTATCAGAATCAACTTCCTTAGAGTCAGGAACTCCATCATTGTCATCGTCTGTATCTATAACATCTGGAATACCGTCTCCATCGGAATCTTCCACATTGTCCGACACGCCATCATTATCATCGTCTTCATCTTCTTCATTTGAAATACCATCGCCATCTATATCGTCGTCAAGATAATCTGGAATACCATCTCCGTCAGTATCCGTTTCGTATTTATCAGGAATTCCATCACCATCATCATCGTCGTCTTGCGCATTTGGAATACCATCACCATCGATATCAGGATCTTCCTCGTTAGGAATCCCGTCTCCATCAATATCATCGTCCATATAGTCGGGAATACCATCTCCATCTGTGTCGATTTCTTTCCAGTCTGGAATTCCATCTCCGTCAGTGTCTTTGTTAACTGCGTAGTGTTTTTTTTTTCCTTCGTTGTCCATCGTTTTACAGTCGTCCCCATCGCACTGACCTTCGTCGTCGTCGGCGTCTGTATTGTCGGAGGTAGTTCCCCACATTCCGAAAAGCTTCCGTTGACAAAAGGTACACGTCTCCTACAGATTTTAAGAAAACGATAGTTATTCCTCTTCGAACTGTTAAACATAATCGTATGGTTAGTAAAGTGGAATCAACAACATTAAATTGTTCACGATGCATTTGAAAACTGATTTGAATTTAGCGCATGCAAGATTATAAATATTTAATACAACTAGTCAAAATTTTGTTTACGTACCGGTATATAAATAAATTTTATCTCAAAACGTACATGCTTTAAAAAATAAATAAAAGTAACGTCAATGAATATGTGTTGAACATGCTTTACCATTTAACATTTTAAATGACCCGAATCCAATGACAAAGGCTGTCTTCTAGAATTAAAGGGACCTGTTCACAGATTGGCAAACTGACAAATTTCAAAAAATCTTGCATAGATCCCAAACATAAAAATAAATTATATACCGGCAAGCGAAATAACACCTCTGGCAAAGAAATATATACTGAACATATTGTGTCCTTTATGAAAAATCATCATAACGCTTTTTCCCGGTATTTTGGAAAGCACGTGTATCTCTCACATAGGGTTAAGAGGTCACTACCATTAATGTAAGTCTGGAAGGCCGATCGGTAATCAGAGCGACTGCTTTTTTTATTCCGACAATCGTACGTTCGAGTCCCGGCTAAAACAATTGTTTAATTACTTTTTTTCTTTATATAATATTTGTCTTTGTTAGTCCAGTGGCTTTAGTTTTATTGATTTTTAAGATTATAAATGGCATTCGTCAAAAATTGAAAAATCTGTGAGCAAAACCCTTTAAAAACTGATTTATTATTTGCTATTAGATCAGTTAATTATTACTTAACTTAACATTACATTTAAACACTCTGCAATGAATATAAAAAGAAATAAACGTATTTAAAAGAAATGCGTATTTCTAGAATCGACGTGATTACTTTCTAATCAAAGTTTGAATTAATGTCAAAACAACTCATGCTACTTATGTGACTGTCATTTTATTTGGCACAATAATTTATGTAGCTAATTATATATGTAATATTCAATTTTCATTGCCGTTTAATAATACTAGCTGTGATAATTATACTAAAACTTTTGATAATAATAATAATAATACATGTAATAATAATAATAATAACAATAATAATATTATTATTGTTAAAATTAATAATAATAATAATACATGTAATAATAGTAGTAATAATAATAATAATAATAATAGCTATTAGCTGCGATAATTTTCCTTTCGGTTATACTGTATTTTCAACTAAATAATGTTTATCGATATTTCTGTCTTCAATATCATCTGACTGCAAAAACATTTGGAGACAAGTTCGACAGCTCCACCATGCGCGGCGATTGTCCGAACGCAAATCAGGGCCTATAACTCCTCCTTCTGAGGTAGAATCTGAATTAACAAACAATATAGACAATATAGACGCCAGGGTTGAATGGCTCAAATGTAAATTGGAAATGGGGACACATAAAATACGTAAGCCAATATCCGAAAAATATATTTAGAAGTTGTTGAGCTCCATGTTGAATTTGTTTCACTTAAATTTACCCGATATAATAAATGTGAAAGTAACCAAGTGAATATAAAAATGTTAAATATTGGATTCCAATTATGTCTACGATAGGGATGCGTTAGTCTTAGTTTTATTGGGCGGTTTAATTGCCGTTTCCTAAGAAAACAATAAACCACTGCTCAATAGTTTGAAATACTGAGTAGTAAAATATACATTGCTAAAATTGTTTGTAAATTTAACTTCTTAAACGATTGTTGTCGACAATACCTTGTACTTTGAAATCCATTTCAAAATATAATCTGCAATGCCATCGTCATCAACATCACTATCAATATCATCAATTATCCCATCTCCGTCAGTGTCAATTTCATCCTCGTCAGGAATTCGATCATTGTCATCGTCTTTATCAATATCATCTGGAATACCGTCATTATCATCGTCAGCATCTAAGACATCGGGAACGTTATCTCCATCAGTATCTTTTTCCATAAAATCTGGGACGGAGTTTCCATCTTTATCTGTGTCTAAATCGTCAATAATTCCATCATCATCTTGATCGGATTCAACGATGTCAAGTATACCAACATTGTCATCATTGTCGTCTTCATTGTCAGGAATACCGTCATTATCATCGTCGTCATCAATGTCGTCTGGCACACCGTCCCTGTCTGTATCACGTTCAAACATATCCAAAATTCCGTCATTATCATCATCTTGATCTAAATCATCAATGGCACCATCATTGTCTAAATCTAATTCATCTTTATCAAATATTCCGTCATTATCATCATCCTTATCTTTGTCGTCCGGTATACCATCATTATCATCGTCCGAGTCAATAATATCAGGTATTCCGTCTCCATCTGAATCTAACTCATTACCATTATTATCGGCATCGTTATCGTCAGGAATTCGGTCATTATCATCATCATTGTCTTGGTTATCTGGTATTCCGTCACCATCTGAATCGAAATCATTTGTGTCACTTATGCCATCATTATCATCATCGTTGTCCTTATCGTCAGGAATTCCGTCATTATCATCGTCATTGTCTTGGTTATCTGGTACTCCGTCACCATCTGAATCGAATTCATTTGTGTCACTTATGCCATCATTATCATCATCGTTGTCCTTATCGTCAGATATTCCGTCATTATCATCGTCATTGTCCTGGTTATCTGGTATTCCGTCGCCATCTGAATCTTCATTATGGTCAGTTGTGTCATCATTATCACCATCGTTGTCCTTATCGTCAGGAATTCCGTCATTATCATTATCATCATCATTGTCCTGGTAATCTTCTATTCCGTCACCATCTGAATCAAATTCATTTGTGTCACTTATGCCATCGTTATCATCATCGTTGTCCTTATTGTCTGGTATTCCGTCGCCATCAGTATCGATGTCATTGTTGTCACTTATTCCATCATTATTATCATCGTTGTCCTTATCGTCAGGAATCCCGTCATTATCATCATCATTGTCCTGGTAATCTGGTTTTCCTTCACCATCTAAATCTAATTCATTTGTGTCACTTATGCCATCATTATCATCATCGCTATCCTTAGAGTCAGGAATTCCGTCACTATCATCGTCATTGTCTTGGTTATCTGGTATTCCGCCACCATCTGAATCGAAATCATTTGTGTCACTTATGCCATCATTATCATCATCGTTGTCCTTATGGTCAGGAATTCCGTCATAATCATCGTCATTGTCTTGGTTATCTGGTATTCCGTCATCATCTGAATCGAATTCATTCGTATCACTGATGCCGTCATTATCATCATCGCTGTCCTTATCGTCAGGAATTCCGTCATTATCATCATCGTTGTCTTGTTTGTCCGGTATTCCGTCGCCATCTGAATCTTCATTATCGTCAGTTATGCCGTCATTATCATCATCGTTGTCTTTATCGTCAGGAATTCGGTCATTATCATTGTCATTATCTTGTTCGTCCGATATTCCGTCGCGATCTGAATCTTCATTATCGTCACTTATGCCATCAATATCATCATCGTTGTCTTTATCGTCAGGAATTCCGTCATTATCATCGTCATTCTCTTGCTTGTCAGGTATTACGTCGCCATCTGAATCTTCATTATCGTCGCTTGTGCCATCATTATCATCATCGTTGTCCTTATCGTCAGGAATTCCGTCATTATCATCGTCATTGTCCTGGTAATCTGCTATTCCATCACCATCTGAGTCAAATTCATTTGTGTCACTTATGCCATCGTTATCATCATCGTTGTCTTTATTGTCTGGTATTCCGTCATTGTCATCGTCGTTGTCTTGGTTATCCGGTATTCCGTCACCATCAGAGTCTTGTTCATTTGTGTCATCTTTGTCATCATCGTTGTCCTTATCGTCAGGAATTCCGTCATTATCATCATCATTTTCCTGGTAATCTGGTATTCCGTCGCCATCTGAATCTTTGTCATTGTTGTCACTTATACCATCATTATCGTCATCATTGTCCTTATCGTCAGGAAGTCCGTCATTATCATCGTCATTGTCTTGGTTATCTGGTATTCCGTCACCATCTGAATCGAATTCATTTGTGTCACTTATGCCATCATTATCATCATCGTTGTCCTTATCGTCAGGAATTCCGTCATTATCATCGTCATTGTCTTGGTTATCTGGTATTCCGTCACCATCTGAATCGAATTCATTTGTGTCACTTATGCCATCGTTATCATCATCGTTGTCTTTATTGTCTGGTATTCCGTCATTGTCATCGTCGTTGTCTTGGTTATCCGGTATTCCGTCACCATCAGCGTCTTGTTCATTTGTGTCATCTTTGTCATCATCGTTGTCCTTATCGTCAGGAATTCCGTCATTATCATCATCATTTTCCTGGTAATCTGGTATTCCGTCGCCATCTGAATCTTTGTCATTGTTGTCACTTATACCATCATTATCGTCATCATTGTCCTTATCGTCAGGAAGTCCGTCATTATCATCGTCATTGTCTTGGTTATCTGGTATTCCGTCACCATCTGAATCGAATTCATTTGTGTCACTTATGCCATCATTATCATCATCGTTGTCCTTATCGTCAGGAATTCCGTCATTATCATCGTCATTGTCTTGGTTATCTGGTATTCCGTCACCATCTGAATCGAATTCATTTGTGTCACTTATGCCATCATTATCATCATCGTTGTCCTGATCGTCAGATATTCCGTCATTATCATCGTCATTGTCCTGGTTATCTGGTATTCCGTCGCCATCTGAATCTTCATTATGGTCAGTTGTGTTATCATTATCATCATCGTTGTCCTTATGGTCAGGAATTCCGTCATTATCATCATCATTGTCCTGGTAATCTTCTGTTCCGTCACCATTTGAATCAAATTCATATGTGTCACTTATGCCATCGTTATTATCATCGTTGTCCTTATTGTCTGGTATTCCGTCATTGTCATCGTCGTTGTCTTGGTTATCCGGTATTCCGTCACCATCAGAGTCTTGTTCATTTGTGTCACCTTTGCCATCATTATCATCATCGTTGTCCTTATCGTCAGAAATTCCGTCATTATCATCATCATTGTCCTGGTTATCTGGTATTCCATCGCCATCTGAATCTTTGTCATTGTTGTCACTTATACCATCATTATCGTCATCATTGTCCTTATCGTCAGGAATTCCGTCATCATCGTCTTTTTCTTGGTTATCTGGTATTCCGTTACCATCTGATTCTTCATTATGGTCGATTGTGTTATAATTATCATCATCGTTGTCCTTATCGTCAGGAATTCCGTCATTATCATCGTCATTTTCTTGGTTATCTGGTATTCCGTCACCATCTGAATCTAATTCATTTGTGTCACTTATGCCATCATTATCATCATCGTTGTCCTTATCGTCAGGAATTCCGTCATTATCATCGTCATTGTCTAGGTTATCTGGTATTCCGTCACCATCTGAATCTAATTCATATGTGTCAATTATGCCATCATTGTCATCATCGATGTCTTTATTGTCAGGAATTCCGCCATTATTATCGTCATTGTCTTTGCTATCTGGTACTCCGTCACTATCTGAATCTAATTCATCTGTGTCACCTATGCCATCATTATCATCATCGTTGTCTTTATTGTCTGGAATTCCGTCATTATCATCGTCATTGTCCTGGTAATCTGGTATTCCGTCATCATCAGAATCTAATTCAGTTGTGTCATTTATGCCATCGTTATCCTCAACGTTGTCTTTATCGTCAGGAATTCCGTCATTATCATCGTCGTGGTCTTGTGTGTCTTGTATTCCGTCGCCATCTGAATCTTCATTACCGTCACTTATGCCGTCATTATCATCGTCATTGTCTTGGTTATCTGGTATTCCGTCACCATCTGAATCAAATTCGTTTGTATCACTTATGCCATCCTTAGCGTTTTCCTTGTCGTCAGGAATTCCGTCATTATCATTATCGTTGTCCTTATGGTCGGGAATTACGTGATTATCATTGTCATTGCCCTGCTCGTCTGGCGTCCCGTTGCCATCTGCATCTGCTGCCGTATCTTCATCAGCGCCCAACCAAAGAAGTTTTCGTCCACACGAACGGAATGTGGTCTGTTTAACATAGAAGAGAAGCAGCATTAGCATCCCTAAAGTGATAGATTATTGTGTATAGAGATATTTTTAATACGACAAGGTAAAGGTTTAGGGCGAATGCCATATCAGTAGCCAAAGGTGTCAAAGGTCTATTAATGCCCAATCTCCAAAAGGCTCATTCCTTGTAAAATAATAACAAAACGGGATAATTCAATATTTTGTGATTAATGGTATCAATAAATTCAGGTGAAAAGAAGAAGACTTCGGTATTTTAAAGAACTGTACATCTTTTAATCAATGACAGATGATATGATTTGGTGTATTTTAAACTTACCATAAAGAAACATAGACCAAGCTTCGATTGCAGTAACGCAAAGGAATCATCAGATTTTTCTCGCTCATCGACAACGGAAGGCCATCAAATATATGTTCTTGTTATTGTTGTGAGGAATGAAATGTTCCCATATATCTATTTCAGTGTGTGTTTTCAAACATAGATGCTTTTAGAAAGTATATGTATATCTATTTCAGCTAGTTTATTGTTGTTGTTTGTTTGATAACCAAAGGACCATTTAATACGGTATATACAAAAATATGCATGCATGAGCAACACGAGGTCATGAATTCTATTTATGAGTTTACTATCCTCGTTCACATGTGTCGATATGTATTGGTCGCTTGCGGATATGACCAGCTTTCATTAAATCAATTTAGACAGCACATTGTAGAATACGGTGCACGAGCACATATAGTAATAGCGCCTTCGTAGAACACTACAAACTATACGAACAAGAGCTGTTTGGGAAACAGGTATGCCCCCTCTAGGTTAAAAGAAATCTTTAAAATATCAAGTTTGTGAAGATTGATTGACAACTGGTGGACATAGAGAGCGAAAACGGCTAAAATGGCTTATTTTAGATAAATCAAGGGTCATAATCCTGCAGTTCCTGGGTCGATTTGGTTGATCATCAAACTTGGCTAAGATATTTTGATCTCAAACATTGTCAGCAAGGTAGGTGAAGATCAGATGAAAGCTGTTGGACTTAGAGAGCGGAAACGGCTAAGAAAGCCAATTTTAGATAATTCAAGGGCCATAACTCTACCATTCCTAGGGCGATTTGACTGATTAGGCGTAAAAATATGTTCGTTTCAGGTTACATGCCCCAACAAATTCGGGTAGGTAGGTAGGGATTTATTTTTGTTCTTATTATTTTTATTTGGTAAATGGCCAGCTTGAAGATGCTGAAACTGAATAAAGATTCAACACATACCAGTGATATCCTTAAACATTGTTTTGAAGTGGATGCAATCAAAACAAAACACTTATTTATCCAAAAAAACAAACATTTAATTATTGGGAAAAAAAAGTTAATAAAACAAAAAAAAAATTTCTGACAACTCAATAAAATGTTCTAGGGTCGGGGCATTTTAAGGGTAGAACTGGTAAACTGAAACAAACATATATATTTTTTACGCCTAAACGGACATGGCCGAGATAGAATGTCCACAAAGAATTTCATGAAGTTTGGTGAAGAATTGTTGGACTTAGAGACCGGAAACGGCTAATTTTCGATAATTCAAGGACCACGACTCCACAATGCCAAGAGCGATTTGGCTGATAATTGAACTTGGCCGAATATGCCGACAAACAATTCCATGAAGTTTGGTGAAGATCGGATGAAAACTGTTGTAGAGCGGAAACGAAAATGGTCTACCGACCGACCGACCGAAATTAGCGAACCAATATGCCCCGCCATCTCCGATGTGGGGCATAATAACAATTAAGCTATATGTGCCATACCATCATTAAATTTAAATAAAGATTTTCAAAAGAACTTCACTTACAAATGAGATTATGTAATCCTGAGTAATGGGTAATCCCGAGTAAATATGAAACAATAACTTTGTTGAAGCTTTAAAGCACGCGTTCTCTGCAATGGTCAAACCAAATCAGCAACATTATATTGGATGCTCATAATTAGACAACCATACATAACGATTACCGGCATTGTAATAACATGTATGCAAAATCACAAATTTACGAAATTATGAAATAATTTGCTGTTCCTTTAAAATTGACTATTCGCAAAGTGAAAATTGCGAAGCGATTTTATGTGCGGAAATCTGCATAAACCTCTAAAGCTTTCAGTATTGGGTACGATTAAGACGAATGAGATTTCTTTTTAAATACATCCAGACACAGGGATAGCATTTAATCAGTATTCGAGTGGTACAATGTCAAACATATTTGGTCTCAGTTTTATAATTTGTTTTGAAGGAGTTGAGCCCTTTCCATTTCCAAAGAAGCAGTTCCGTGTATACGCATGCGCATATAGAAGTATGCTGTAGTTAACGTCAATTAAAATTGGAGATTTGATCATTCTGTTTGGCGACCATGGAGTTTTACCAGCCTATCTTTAAAAGTATGATGGCACAATGGGAGCGAGGTTTATACACATTTTAAAGATATTCTTTATCTGAAACAGTTTGATTCCTAAAACAACGTTTGGGAATAGCTAACGTTGGAAACCTATAATGTACATTTAGTTACCCCCCCACCCACCCACCCCTCACGATTAAAAAGAGGTTTAAGGTTTAAGATTTCACGACTTTATTAATTCCCAAGGGCTACACAGAGGTATACTCAGTATGTGTTACAAAAATCATAACAATCCACAAACACGTGGCATTAAAACGCACGAGAATGCACACATATATACATGTACAAACATACAAAACATGAATTGTTAACTATGAATTTGAATAGTACATGTAAATAGTTGGAACCAAATCAATGTACATTTGCACAATTCACACGAATTAATTCCAGTATTTACGGTGCGCCTGCAGCGTTGTGGTGTCCACAAACCAAGTTTAATTAATTGATACTGTATGCAATTAAATTGAAGTAATACCTATGCGTGTGCCTCTGTAACTCTAATTCCTTAAAGAGCGAAATTGTCACAATTTCTCTATTTAAGGAATCCGAGGTACATAGGCATACACATATGCATTACTTGACTCATAATAGTGGAAAGTATTATATTGAAAAATCTGAAAATGCTACATAATTATTAATAACAATATGGCTTGGGCAGTCGCATATGCTAACGCAGTATTACGTTGCTGATAAACTTGTTCTAAATAAAGATCGTTAACTGGTTAATACTTAATGACAGCTGGACAAAATAAAACGTAGCATGGCCCTCACGCAACAAATGTTACTGCTTCTGACTGTATGCAGTACACCATAAAATACGAACCTTAAATTAATAAACGCGTGTAGCCTGGTGGTTCAGCGCCATGTCACCAGTATTGTAGTGGGTATACCAGTTTCTCTCTTGCTCAATTGACTTCGTCGTTCCCGTCATACAACAATCAATAAACTGGTTTTAACAGTTTCGTTTCCATATTATTATAATTTATACAACTACAAAAGAGCAAAGGCTGGCTAGCGTGATTTGGCAATTATTTTTAATACAAACCGTATTTACCACTAATAGTCATAACAAGAGGGCCAAGATGACCCTATACAGTTCGCCTGGTTCAGTAGAGCAATTTGATGAAACAGGATACAAGGGTGTAACACAACTTTATAAGTCGGTCAATAGGTTTTCACGTCATTTGACCTAGTTTTTATCACAAATGACCAATATTTTGCCGTAACATAGATTTCATAGATGACTGTAATCTGACTGTTTTAACCTGATGTAATGATATGTCCTTAAAGTGTAAAGAAGCTGTTTAGATTATTTCATCTAGTGACCTAGTTTTTTACCGCAGATATCCCGTATTTTATCACAACCTAGATGTTATAGGACAATAATCTGACCAAGTTTCAACCTGATCTGATGACTTAGTCTGTTAACAATGTTTATTTCATTTGACCCAGTGACCCATATTTAATAAAAAAACCTATATTTAATGGAGGACAAACTGACCAAGTGTCAAACTGATCTAATGAAAACCTGGGCAGCTAGAGTGCAAAATATGATGTGAATTTTTTTATTTGAGCTATAGTGACACAGTCTTTCAATAAACCCATATCCGAACTGTATTCAGTTTTCATAAGAGTTTAACATTCTGACAACGTTTCAGAGTTCAACCTGATCCAAAATAAAATGAAGCTGCTAGATTGTTCATGTCACTTTACCATGCAATTATATAAACTGACTGCATTTGACCCATCTAGTATTAGAGCCAAGAGTTCATAGAGGACAACATTTTGACCAAGTTTAAACATTTTGTGCAACACTATTTGATGAAATAATACCTAAGGACATTAAGTACAACACAATCCTTGGACAGGTCTTAAGGACATTTCTTGATAGGATGCCTAACAACTGTTGTGCAACAAGATCAGTACATAGAATACCCAAGGACTAAAGTGCAATCAAATGTTTGGTAGAAGGTCTTATGACCTTTAGAGGAACACAATCTGTTTGCAGAAGGCATAATGATAAGGGCCTTTACTGAAACACATTATAGAGACAGAAGCCTGAAGGAAATTTTTGGTACAATACAGTATGTTTGCAGTAGGTTTAAGGATATTTAGCGAAACACTATAAACAGAACACTCGAGGACCTTTAGTGTAACTCAATTAGTTTGCAGAAGGCCAAAGAACTTTTAGTAAAATCCCTTGTGTTGACAACAACTTAAGGGTATGTTTGCAGAATGCCTAAGAACTTATAGTGCAATATGATCTGTTAACAAAAAGACTTAAGGACATTCAGTGCAACACAATTTGTTTGCATGAGGCCCAACAACTTTTAGTGCAATTCAATATGTTAATATTAAACCCAAAGACCAGTAGTGCAACACAATATGTTGACAGACATTCTGGCCTTTAGTGCTACATCTTTTGACCGAAGACATAATGACATTTATTACATAATGATCTGTTGACAGAAGACTGACCGACATTAAACAATAGCAATTACTTTCACACCAGAGCATGGCAATCACCACAAAACATTTGGTTATCACATTGGTTTAGCTTTATGTTAACATTCAGATTAACTACTGTTCAAAAATGGCCTTAGTTAAAAATTATTAACAGAAACAAATCCAACAAAACAGATTTTAGAAACATATTTTATTCATTTAAGTAATAGATAAATACAAACATCTTCATAAAAGGCATGACAAAATGTCCTTTCATTCAAAATTTGAACATTCATAAACATTTAATAACTAAACATTCAGGCATCAAATCTCTGGAACGTTAGCACTAAAACTGTGACACCCTTGATCTTGGTATCATACTCGCAATAGAGACTCGCACTTCTTACTCAATGGTGACATTGCAATAGCACAATTGTACATACATTATTACTTTATTAGGTATGTCTATTGCATTTTCCCACATTATAATCATAATGGCATTACATTTGGTCAGTTTTAGGAAATGTTCATGAATGGTTCTAATTCAAAGCTGGCAAATTCAGCACACAAAAATGACAATTTTCAGCAAGTGCCCTTGCTGAAAATTGCAGATTCATCCCATCGGCAACAAACAAATACTGTATCTGTAATTGTTTATTGAATTAATTTATCTCCACGCACTACGTAAGTATTTGTGTAATAAGTAATTGTTAGCACTAATAGTTTTATGGAATGGTTTCCAATATCAATTCAATGTATTAAAATGTTAAAGAAAAACCTCCATCAACCCCTGCTATATATACAATAAAATTCATAAAGCTTTAAATACTTTGATATAGCCACTTTTATACCAAACAAATGACAAATTTAAAAGTGAAAATTTGTGCAAATAATACAAATAAACTTGTAAGTTTAACAAACTGTGAAATGTTTGTTACACTGTTATGAAAATGAGTCACGATACATAAAACACTGATTTTGTTGTAACAAATTTACAAAATGGTCCACTAATTTAAATCACAATTCACAAGTGTTTCATCAGTCAGAAAAGTTTTATGCCATGATGGGAAGACAATTTCATATCTTCATCACTGGTAACAAACCGACTTTTATTTACAACCATAAAATATTAGTATAATGTTATCTATTAGGTCACATTTAGTTCCCGATTCAATGCAAAGAGCAACAACTACAAAGCCTTGAAATGTTGAAACGAGTAATTGATTTTGATATGAGAAACAAAGTTTTGATAATGTAATCAAGTCAGTCAACCTCATGAACGATGTGAGACTGAAGTCAATGATGAGTGATATTTGAGATGCTTCTTGGACAAACAAATGTTACAACTCGTCATGTGGATCTTCGGTCTGAAATGATACACAAGGGAGAAAACTGTAAGTTATCTTGCACACTTACACAAGATTGCTCTCCCTTTGTACCATTGCTTGCCTGCACTGGTGCTTCAGTGTGTTTTACTTGCCGCATGATGAAAATGACATGCAAAGACGTTTTTTCTCGTTGCAGATGTGTTTATTCGAACAAAATGGTGGGATATCAAAAACATGGAGTAAACAGGGTACAATGGTGTATGGAATCAACCAAGACATTCATGCAGATTCCAAATTGAAACTTCTATTCACACTTAGAGTAACCAAGGTGCTTTTTACAGAAATCTTACCCCCAAAAAAGTTAAAACACTTCAACAATTTCACAAACAACAATTGAAATAAGATTTATTTATCAAAACTTTATTTATTAGTTTTATTTAAGGTTATAATGTTCAAAAATACTTATGCAGCAAATAAAAAGAAAGGCAGAATATGTTTCGATTTGATGTTTTGATAAAAAATTAGTACACACGGAATGTCATAAAAACATCCTTGTTCAGATGCATAAATTAAACAATCTGTGTATTTTACATGTACTATTGCCTTGGCCTTATGAAAGGCCCTGGTTACTTCATGTGAGCATAACTAAAACACACAGACAGACAAAGCTTTGGTACAAAAGGAACTTCATATCATAAGACTGTTAATATCTCTGCAATGCATTCAATTAATGTCACAAAATATGGCAACTGCCAAACAAAACAATTTCAAATCATAAGAAATACTACACTACATTGAAATAAATACATTTAGCAAGTTCTGACTGAAATACATATGTACAAACATGTTTCTGTTAAATAATTTAACAAATCTTAATTTTAAGTTTTAAATCCTGTTTTGCTGTTACAATTAGCTATCTTATTCCAAACAGAGCTCGAAGTTTCTTTTAAAATACGCACACAACTCAGTTGCAAGGCCGCATGGCTTACATATCGTTGATATTCATTATCTTGCCACAAATTCAGAACTGAACAATTCTAATATATATTCACACTGTATTTACCTTTTCTTCTGTGTCTTCGGATTTTTCTTCAGCCTCAGCAACGACTTCTTCATTGTCGTCTTTATCATCATCAGCAGCTTCAACTTCCTCAAACACAGGTTCTTCCTCCACCTGTAGGAGTGCACCAATTGTGTGATGATTATCAATTTTAAATGATGAAAATTAGTTAGCTAAAATTCTTATGAGTTTTAAAGGGACCTGTTCACATATTGGCAAATTGACAATTGTCAATATTTTTGTCATAGATTCCAAAAAGAAATTATACATTATATAAAAACAAGCGAAATAACACTCATTTCTAAGAAATATATTGGAAATATCGTTTCGTTTAAGGATAATCATCCATTGAATGAGATAATTATTATAAAACGTTTGTAACGCTTTTCATCGGTATTTTAGAAAGAAACATGTATCACTTACATAGCCTAAGAAATACACAGCCAAATGTACAAGTCTGAATGGCCGCATGGTTAGCGCATGAGATTTTTTATCTCAAAGGTCCCGAGTTCGAGACATGCAAAGGCTATATTTTAAATTTAACCTTTTTTCTGTATCTTATACATGTAATTGTTTTAGATTATTCCAGATGCTGTAGTTTTTGCAATAAAGATATTTGATATTTTTCAAAAATACGAAAATTCTGTGAACAAGTCCAAATCTTTGAACAAATCCCTTGAACAAAAATTTAAACTTTCATTCTTGGACTTTTTTAAAAATACAAATAAATAATTGTCATTATGTGGGCTACTAGGACTGCGTGGCTAATTTAATTCCAAAGATTACATATAAACTGCTGTATTCAAATACATTAAAATTAAATATGGGTTACACTATCATATGCCAGAGATAATGATAATCACATTTTAACCATGTTGACCTTACAGTTCCTCATTTGACCAGACTGGTAAGGTCAGCAAATATTTCATAGCAAGGGTGATTTACCTCAGCATTAAGATCTACGTCCATGGCATGCCTCAACATTCTCTCGATTCTCGAAGCGAACGCAGCAGAATCAGGTACGGTGTAACCTGACCGCAGGGTGGCCGTCTCAAACATGACCATCGCCAAGTCCTTCGCAGTCTCATCTTCGCTGCTAGCCTGAAAATTGAAATATATAAATATATCAAAACTGTAAACTTCTTTACAGCAAAACAGAGCCAAACTGTGTGTCTAAGTTACAAGAAAAGATCCATAACTACAGTTATACTTTTGCATACACCAGTAAGAATAAAACAATGCATGATAGATATTTGTTGATTTCAATATAAGATAGTTTTTTATTGAAATAAAATATGAACTTACCCCGAAATCAACAAATTTTCTTTTTATTTAATTTTTTTTTTTTACATTTTAAATCGGTTTAAGTGAAAAATTTTGCAGGACTCATAACATGACGTCAAAATAACGATGTCACTTCACAATTTTGAAAATCTGGCATCGTTGACGGTTCATTTCATTTACTGTGTTAAATCGAGAACCAGTGTGATAATTTTCAGAGTTTTAAAACAATTACCAATTTTATTTCATTGATATTTTCTCTATAAATCACTGGAAAGCATAAAATAGAAGGTGGGACTTTGGAAAATGTGAAGTGTCTTCATTAGGAATATCCCAGTACTTACTTCCACTCTTGTTTTCAATTCCTTGATCAAAGGATGCCTTGGATTAATTTCAAGTGTCTTCTTTTGGGAGGCATAGAATCTGCAATAACAATTGTGTATATAGCTGTCAGCTATTTGCGGTTGCAGCAAAATATTCTCACATCAGAAGGGTATATGTTGAAGCTGTAAAGCCTTCTATATCAAGCACTGTGCAAGATTTAGTCTAGGTAAAACTAACTGGATAATTCATGCCAGATTTACCTGGCATATTGTACCTTGAGATGCTGCACGACTTACATCATGCTGACAGGCAGAAAACAATGATTTTATAGTTTACAATTTGTCTGAATATAAGGTGAACATCAAAGCTACTAACGCTATATTGATGTACGTAACAGTTATATTGAAGACTTAGCAGTACTGACTGTTTAGACAATACTATACGGCAGAGCTGGGCCGGGCATCTATAATCGGCCCGCTGCCGATATAACGGCTCTGCCGTATATTATCGTTTATAATACATATTATCCTGTCACAAGAAAAGAATCATGTTACTTTCTTTATTACACAAAATGTTAACAAAAACACCAAACAAACTTTCTGTACTTGTATTTAACATTCAACTAATTACGCAATACGTGACGCAACTCTAACGAATGACGTAATTTATAAACAGAAAAACAGTGACGAAACAAACCAGTTTTCGCTGGACTCGCAGTTTTATTGTGACAATGTAATGTCGTGTTTGCTTTTATTTTTAGTAAAATACATTACTATTAGTTTAATAAATCATTCATGGACGAATTCTGAATGATGAATGTGTCAGTTGGATAAATAATATATTCTGAGACTTTTAATCGAATAAAATCAAACGTTCTGACCAGTCATTGCGATTTCGTAAATCGTGTTTCTGGTCAGAATGGTTAACATGAAATTAATATCATGATTGTTACAAATTAAGGCTTATGGATACAAGACAATGGAATTGAAGTGCTTACAGTATTGTTGGATTTTTATTGTTGGAAGCAATGGATTGAAATTGAGGTACAGTAAAAGTTTCCGATCTGTTCAATTTTGTTCAGTGATTCTTTTTCTCAAACTAAAAGATGCATAGGCTATAGATCGTATATATATTTAATCAATTTAACTACAAACTTTCGTTAATATTCAGTATTTGCATTTTCGGATATAACCGTTTAATTTTGACTAAATACGCCATTCGTGGTCGTTGACGTCGCGCGATCGGATTCTCTTCGATTATCGAAAAATCGGCCGCGGCCAATTATAATTATATCGGCTCATCGGAACCGCGTAACGGCCCGTAATCGACGTCAAAATGTTACTATTTTTAGTAACACTATGTATTATTGTCAATTAACATAACACCCAAAAGGCTTAACATATATATATAAAGGCTAACAATTAATCTGTTGTTGTTGTTTTTCATGTATATTATCCATCAGTTGATTTTAGGAAATTTATTCATGTTCTTGTGGAGAAAATAGATTTTACTGAGAAGCAAAACATATTCTAAATCCTGATCATGAGCACCAACATCTAATCATTGAAGGTATACACTGCTGTTAAGCTAAATCATTAACAATAGCAACACCTAACGTTACCGAGGAAACACTTACTGTTGCGAGGGGTCCTGTGCCTTGGCGTATGCCTGTGCCTTCATGATCCTCTCCATGTTACCTGACCAGCCGTACTGGCTGGCAACGAGGGCACAAGGTGAGGAGGTCAGTCGCTCGGAAACCACGGCCTTCTCAATCTAGCGGGTGGATGTTAATGTTAGACTGTACAAATAATCATTTTGGCTTGTCCAAATAATATGTTTATATATTTTACTTTAATGCCTTTTTGGGTGATCGTTAGGCAAAACAAGTAAAAAATAATTCACTTCAGAAAATACTCTCAGACAATAATTGTACAACTAATTGAAAAGACATAATCAATAATTATGCAATGGTTTTCCTGACCAATGCCGTATTTTCTTTACAAATTCCTTTCACATAAATTTAATAATTACATGCCAACACTCACTTACAGGTAGTTAACAAGCAGCAGAATTCTCAACTTAGCAATACCTGCAGACATACATGTAACAATGTGACCCTACCTGGTCCTTGAGTGCCGTCTCTTTGAGCCACTTGATCAGGGGCTCGTAGTCCTTCTCCAGCTGCTCCTTGTACTCCTTTGCCTTCTCTGATTGGTCGATCTTCACGCCCTCCTTGGCCACGTTCTGGAACTTCTTGCCGTCAAACTCAGGCAGCGACTGGATGCAGTATTCATCCACGGGCTCCGTAAGGTACAGGACTTCGTAGCCTTTCTTCAGGAGGCGCTCAACGAAAGGAGACTTTTCAACCTGAATAACCATACAATATATTGATGTTAACGACATGCTCCCTCAGAGAACGTGTATAAAATGAAGGTAAGAAGAAAAATTTTGCGTAAATATATATTTTTTAATTTGTAGCTGCAATGGGAATATCTGCTGCTATATTTCTACTCAGTTACCATAGTGTGTAACACATGTTCCAAAACTAGTAGTAACAAGCTGCAATTGGTATTCATTATCACCGAGGCCTTGGGTTTTTTTTGCAATAAACTAAGTAATAAGACCCTCTTTCCACTTGTATAATAATTTATTATTTGATTATTTTCTTTTTGATTTCATGCCACTAGAACACATGAAATACATTTGTACACATACCGGTATACTAAAGTTCGAACTTATTTTGTACTGACCTCAGATCGGCTGGTGCCGGCCATGAAGTAGATGTGTTCCTGCTTGTCCTTCATTCTCTCTATGTAGTGTGCAAGTGTCGTCTGCACCGTGTCCGAGTTGGAAGAGAAAAACTTCAGCAGTTTTGCCAGTCGAGTTCTGTTCGAATGATCCTCAATCACACCAAGCTTAATGCTGCAACAAGATTAGATCAATTGATGTACTGATTTTGTGCTAACTTATGGTACATACTGATTGCTATCTTTCTTGAAATGTACACAATGGCTTTTATGCAAGATAATGAATAATGGTTATGTTGATACTGTCAATAGTATTTGTTAAACTGGGTTTCTAGGATTTTTTTTACAAAATGTAATAGGCTTAGTGGATTTAGAAATAGGGCAAAAAAGCCTGGTTCTCTAAGTCTTAAAATGAAAATGAAATTGTTATGACGAAACCGTCTATCACACTGGTCAGATTATGTGTATTTTCAATTTAACTGGGGTTCGGGTAACCTTCATAAAAAATATCATAATTTTTTAATTACGAACAGGATCAGTTCCTTACTTTGTGCTGTATTCCTTCCAGAACTTGTCATAATCCTCACCCTCAATCTTCTTAATCATATCGAGCGTCTTGCGGACCAGTTTCTTCTTGATGACCTTGAGCAGCTTGTGTTGCTGCAGCGTCTCCCTGGATACGTTCAGGGGAAGGTCATCGGAGTCGACCACGCCCTTGATGAACGACAGGTACTTGGGCATCATGTCCTCGAAATCCTCCGTGATGAACACACGTCTTACGTACATCTGTTAAAACATAGAGACAGATTGTGGGAACCGACAAGAAGAGAGAATTAAATTTGTACAATATTAATATATTGAGTTATAAATACATGTCTCACATACATCTGTTTATACATACAGAGAGATAGTGTGAACAGAAAATGATGGATAATAATGATAGATATTTAAATTTGTATAATATTAATATCATAAATGATGAATACAATAGTCACATGCATCTGTTGATATATAAAAAAGAGACTTTGTCTCCTAAAAAACGAACATAACTTTTATCTCAAAAACTGGTACCTTTAATATCTTCAGCGATGAATACTGTAGTATATCAGTTAACGCATAAAAAGAGATGTTTGTATTGAAAATAACAAATAATTTGTATCTCTCAAAAACTGAAACCATTAATATAAGAGACTATTATGTATTGTATATGATAATTTGTTTAGCCCAAAACCTATTAACGTAAAGCTAAAAAGACTGTGAACAAATGTATCAAATCTATAAGCCAATTGGACTAAATGTTGTACCTTCAAAAACTTTTCTACACACATAAGCATAGGTTCTATAAATTTGGGTTTAAAAAAAGAAAGACAATAAACACTAGTTCACACCTTAATTCCGTCCATCTTCTTGCCATAGCTCTGGAACATGTCACCGGGGCTGGACTTGGGGACAAACAGGATGGACTTGAAGGTCACCTCGCCCTCCGCGGTGAAGTGGATCTTGGCCAGAGGCTCGTCCGAAGTCTTCGAAACCGACTTGTAAAACTCGTTGTACTCACGGTCTTCTACGTCAGCTGGTCTGCAAGAGGTTAACCATAACAGGTGAAATCCTGTTTTCATCCGACAAGGAATGATTTTTGTCTTTACAGTTAAAAAAATAAAATAAAACAAAACGTTTTGGGAAAAAAAAAAACATGCATAGTTACTTACAAAAAGCTAATGTTGTGACTGCTGACAGATGGTAAAGGTAAACATTATTAAAACAAATGTCACTTTCTACAGGTTTTTTCTACAAGGTACTTAAAATTATTCAAAACAGAACATTAGAAACAAGTTGGCTTCTTTGATAACACAGAATTTATAACTAGCCTTGTTTAATTTTATATAGCTCGCAAACATTAACCTGACACTGTTCTTTATGTATGAATTCATTAAAATACCGTTATGATAAATATAATAGTTTCCGTACTGGAATAGAGTTACATCGATTTAAGTGTATCGCACTAAATATACAGTTATGACATCATTAAACTCGTATGTACAAATATAGGAAAAATTCAAGCGCGTAATTTATGCAAATCAAGTTCACGAGTATCAGGTTAATGTTGGCGACCTATAACTGTAAAGCTCCATGGAGAGGCGACAGAAAAGCCTGTGAAAACTCACTTGCGTGTCCAGATTGGTTTGACGTTGTTGACGAGTACCCAGTCCCAGATCGTCTTGGTAACCTTCTTTGTCTTAGGCTTGTCTTCCTTCACCTCCTCCACCTCAGCATCGTCATCATCATCGTCTTCATCCTTGTCCTTGTCATCAGCTGGAACTTCATCATCATCAAGAGGCTCCTCCACCTCCTCAGTCTAGCAAACATAAACATGATACTTGTTTCTATGTCACCACTAGTCAAAATAGACCATGGCTATTCATTTGGTTTAATTATGTGAAACCGAGATATATTTTGTGTTTTCTGGGCAAAATATTTCCAGTTTATAGGTATTTTTGTAAAATTTAAACAATTACATTCGGAATTTCTTAGTTGTCAACCTTGACTTTTAAATAATTAGCCACCAGTTAACTATGATTGGAGTAACATATTATGCCTTACAAAGCATTTGAAAGATTTAACTGATAAAAATATTTCACAACAGACTACATATTATTCTCATTTTAAATGGAATGTAATTGATATTTCCTCACCAATACCAGTCAGTGAGACCAACACAGATTGCTAAGTGCATGAACAAGAAAGGCCAACAATGACGTCTGTCTTCCAATGGATGAGTATCGTGTTTATTAATATTTGATCACTAAACTGTGCTACACAAGTTATTAAGGAACAAAAACATTTCATTCACAAAATGTTCAAATGGTCTTTAATGTAGGATTATAATATTAGCCACAAGCTTTTAGCACTGATCAACAGGGATGGAAACTAATGGTTGCCCAATAGCCTGGGTAAGTCCATTTCAAAGCTTGGTAGTCCGTCCTGGCTTCTAGCTTTTTGAAAAGCTGGAAACATTAATTTGACCCTTCAGGCAATAGTTGGACACAGCCGACAAAATCATTTTTACACACAGTTTTTTATATCTAAATTTGATTTTGTTGAAATGTTTTAGGTATGCTAGGCTTTGGTCTAGTAACTCTGGCCTGGCAAGCCAAATACAAAAGATGGTTTCCCGTCTGGGTAACCAAGCTTTAAAAGCCAGTTTCCATCTCTGATAAAGGTTATAATATCCCTCCAGTGCAGTGCTCTGACTGCTGTGCCCACCTTGCTTTCCCAGAGGAAGATGTTGAAGTTGATGAACTGGCTGTACTTCTGGACAAGGGACTTGAGGGAGCCCTCCTCCAGGAAGTCATGGGCCTCTTCCTTCAGGTGCAGGCTGCAAGGGTCAAACAATTAGTTATTGTTCGGTGGGAAACTGACATATCTAATATGCAAGTTTTAAGTAGTTTACATTGTCTTGAATTTAGCCAATCAGATAACAAAACTTGCTTCGTTCTCGGCACAAAACTTAGATAACTAATATGCTACTTACATAAGGAGTTTACATTGTTTTAAACTAAGCCATCCATTGCTCTATTTCAAATAGCACCCTTTTGGATGATAAATAAAGTTCTCATAGTTGCATCATCTTACCATCGAGGGATCAGCACGAAACTGTTGTATTTGCTTCACATTTCTATATCAGATATAATAGTTTAACGCTCAAACCTCACCACGTGTGATTGTTGTTTGATATTAATTTAATTATTTAATTGCCATTTCAGATCAAAAACAGTTCTGGGGAAACATGGATGTACCTGATCTGTGTACCCCGTCCCAGAGTGTTGCCACGGGGGTCCTTGGAAACGCTGAACTCAGTGGAGTCGGATTCCCAAATGTGCTGCTCGTCGTCATTATGCTTGGAGGTGACGATCACACGATCAGCAACTGTGGAAAAAAAGCATGAAACTTATTATAAGGTTCTAGAAAGATGATGGTAGACGGAGATTTAGCTTCAATTTACAATGGAAAGTGTTTTTCAGTAGTTTAGATGTATTACTCATTATGTTACCTCAGTCAGTCAAGGAAAAGAGAAATGCAACCTGAGAATTCATGCAACAACAAGTTTGGTTCCATTCATGCTTGCATTAGAGGTAGACCATATTAAGTTTAGTATGACCATTTCTAGACGTTTCTATTATTTGGATAGCGTTGCCCATAGCTAAGATAGGCAATGGCTACTAAAATTTATGACAGTTTTTTTTTTAAATGAGGCATATTTCAATATGACTGGTATTTTTGCAAAAATCTAAAATCTTGCTAATATGTTTGAGGCGCGTCGTGAGAAAACCGGACTTAATGCATGTGCGTAAAGTGTAATCCCAGATTAGCCTATGCAGTCCGCACAGAGTAATCCGGGACGACACTTCCCGCTTTTATGGTATTTTCTGTTCAAGAATGTCTCTTCTAAACATAAATCCACTATAGGCGGAAAGTGCTGTCCCCGATTACTCTGTGCAGACTGCACAGGCTAATCCGGGACGACACTTTACGCACATGTATTAAGACCGGTTTTCCCACGACATGCCTCATTTCTTTATTTCCAAAGCACCAACCTAATGTATCAAGGCTTGCATTAACGGAAGTCTGGGAGTCATTTACTCCCAGAATTTGTCACAGGACTTCAAAAATTGAAGCCATGGAAGTCCCATGTAAGGATAAAATAGTCAGTAAAATGTTTTCATCTAAATGGAACCTCTTTCACTAAATTAATTGGCATGACATCACCTAATGAACAAGAACTGACCAAAAAACAAAGCTCGAATTACATACATTATTTCATGTCCTAAAATACTCACGATTTCCAATATCCAACACTTGGAAGTGAGGACTTCCACAATTTTCACCTTAGTGCATGCCCTGGTATATGTTTTACACTACTAACCAAGGAATGAGGAGTAGAATCCCACTCCGAACTGCCCAATGAGATCATTCATCTGCACAGTGGACTCCGATTCACCCAGCTTTGTGAGGAATTCACTGGTTCCCGACTTGGCGATGGTTCCCAGGTTGCTGATTAGGTCGCTCTTGGTCATTCCGATGCCAGTGTCAATCACGTGAAGAACATGATTGTCTTTGTCAGCCTGAAACGAAGCATTGACACCCGGACATGTTTTTAAGAACTTGTAATAAAAAAAGAATCATGAAGAAACAGTTCTAATTCCTGGGTGATGAAATTAAGAGACAAATCTTGTTTCCAAGCAATTATGGGCAAGTGAAATTTTGCAAGAAATAACTTTAATAATTACGAGTACATTACCCACAAGTGGTAAACAACATTTGTCAAAAACAGACAAATTAAAGAGTTTGCCACCATTGCCGTAACTGAATTTTACTTCCTCAATACTATGAAAGCTAGATTTGTGAACAGACAATATCGAAATACTTCATATATACACATAATAAACGTGCATATTATCATTATATCTATTGCCTGCACACTTTGCCCCGACTAAAAGGACACCCGTCAAAGCCTTACTGCAAGCTGCAACTTCAACTCAGTACAAACAACAAGAATTTATAAAATAATCGGTCTCATTTCCGCTGACTAAACTATATGCACACTATCCTGGTGATGACAATGATGGTTGCTCCTGTACCTTGATTTTGATGCTGAGTTCAGCCGTCGCAGCCAGTGCTGATTTGTCGGTGAGGGAGATGAAGCGGATCTTGTCGAGGGCGTCGGACGCGTTCGAGATCAACTCTCTCAAGAATATCTGGAAACATAAAACAGTCAACAAGTTTTGTAAAACATTGTATAACAAACTGCAAAAGCTCTTGTAATTCACCAAATTCATCACATTTCTTGCATCATTCCAATGGAAATTGATATTTGATGAATTAAATGTTGGTGTTAGTATAACATGGCTTTAAAATAATGGAACACTGAAATAATGGCAAAAAAAATAAAACAATGAATTCAGTACCCAGTACATACAAAATCTATTAAAATATATAATTTATTACTACAAAACAATATAGTGTAAGTGTTTTATATCTGAATTCAAGTCTATAGGAGAAACAATTTCCGCAGTAGGAATTGGCAGCCTTTTCTTCTTACAGTTAGTTGTTAAGGAACACGGCAATCTGAGTGCATTTCCTTGACGTCACTACAGTGAAAGCGATTTTCTAATGATTGCAACA
Source organism: Congeria kusceri (assembly GCA_027627225.1). NCBI lineage: Eukaryota > Metazoa > Mollusca > Bivalvia > Myida > Dreissenidae > Congeria > Congeria kusceri. Next base: position 41,176,122 of record CM051035.1, read on the forward strand.
CTGCCCTGATTTTCATCCAAATTCCATTAACATCTGGAGAATAACATTAATTTAAAGGAGAATTCTTTACACAGACAGAAAGTAATATAAAACCATGTAATTAATAGAACTAGATAGAACTGTTCTTCAAAATTTGGCTAGTTAGCCTGTTAGAAGAGGCTGATTGATTCTTTCAAAATTTTCTACATTTAAAGCAAATCCTGATTTTCTGTTAAGCAGTGCCTCATCTGAAGTGACATTTAAATTACTGTTTCTTAGAAACGGGTGGATGCATTGGCAGAGAACTAATTTTCATGTCGAAAATTGTGGACATCTTCACAATACTGATCTTTTTCTTGGAAATTATGAAAAACAGCGTAATTTATGGTTACAAATATTCAAATATGTAGTTTCTACCCCGGTACCTATTTCTGTTACCTAGCTGTAAGATGAATCTATGTAAAAGCCTATTTATTCAAACATCAATCACGGAATAGTACGCAGCAGAAATCTCCACTCTTTTTCCCCCCTACCCAAAATATAGTGCAAAAAGTTGCCAACACTCTAAGATTGGCAAATGTGTTCGTGGAGACAAGATTTGTTCAGCACGTAGCAATGACAATGTATTGATGTAAACATAGTGTTTAGTGACATCAAGGAGAAAACTGCTTTTTTGTAACTAGTGCTAAGATAACCCCAATGTACCCCTAGAATTCACTACTGCACAATACCACCTCAAGCCAGTGTGCCATAAGGCATGTAACAGCAGAGCAGTAAATGCTTCATGTACACCCTATTAAGCCATGGTATATGAAGGTTTACAGGTAAATTCAAGCCAGAGTTTACCAAGACTTGACAGGTACTGAGGTATGTTTACAGCACCAGTGTAATTGTTTCCCAAGACAACATCTCCTCATGGGCCAACAACAGGCTTTACCAGACCTCTTAACATATATGTTGTATACTGTTTTGTTTAATACTTTTTAAAACCAGCAGTTTTAAGTTCAAGGTTTCCTATCAGGGTTCAAATTTAGGCTCACATATTCACAAAATGTGAGTATGTTTCGGAAACTGCGAGTACATTTTCCCCGAGCTCGCAAAATTTGCGAGTTCTGTATTGTGTATAACGTGCACCCGATTTTTGAAGCAAACTGAGAACAATTTGGAGTAGTTGATGTCAATGTCTGTTGATATTATATTCCCCTTTTTTCTCCACATTTGTCATTGTTCTGTAATATTGTACTAAACTTACATTCATAAAATAAACATAAAGTAAATTTCAAATACTCACACATAGATTCTAATTACCTTTAGCTCGAAAACATTGAATGTAAATAGTAATGTCAATATTATATGTTATAATAGTTTGGGAGTTAATTTAGCATTTTGCGAGAAAGCTCAAAAACCACTCTAAATTTTTTGCGAGTGGCATTTTTCGTTAAATAAAAACCCTGCCTATGCATTATTTTTTTGATTTTCAATTTAAACTCATTATAAGCTTGAACATATCAAGGGTTGTAATTCAAAAAGACATGTTCTTACAAAAAATAAGCAAACAGCATTCACATGAAACTTGTAATACCTTCATGGCAATACATTGGAGACTTGCTTTTCTTTAAAACATTCGATAACATTGGCATAAGGAAATTTTACAATCTTGACTTCACCCATTACAATTTAAATGTCTGTGCCTGGGACTGTTTTCAACCAGAATCTTGGAACTTTCAGCACTTGTTTTTATTGTTTTACCTTCAGTAATTGCAAAAATATTCATCCTTGATAGGTGTTTAACTAACAGCAGGTGTTTCAGATAAGATGTCATAGCAACTAACAGCACATATCAGTACGATCTGATCTACCTGATATAGTATGCCCCAAGCGCCAGTAAGTTTTTAGGAAAAAATCATGTTGGAACTGAGAACTGTAAACAATATCATGGTTTAGGAATAATGGTGAAAAATGCTAGTATGTTTTTTGGTTAGTATGTTTTTTTAGGGATGTCAACGGATACCAGAATTGGCATCCTGATATTCGTGTGTAATATCCGGATACTATCCAGATAACCGTATACACGGCATTGGCCGCTGGAATCTTGCGCATGTTAAAGTAGCAAAATTAAGTTCACATCTAGACGAATCATATCTTACTAAATTACGATACTTCTATTATGAAAACACAATAGTTTTAAATTATTGAAAAAAGCACATGTAACAAACTATGTCGATTTCTGTTCGTAAATTGCGCATTTTGTTTGTTTTGTGTAGAGTGCAATGCTGTTATGCCTTTCAAAAATAAATGGGGAATTTAACGGGAAAGTGACCTGAATACAAATGTGCTCAACATAAACAATGTTTGAATTAATAATTAATTACTTGAAATGTTCCACACGTCAGATGGAACCTTAGGAGGTATAGTTAATCCGTTAAGTTGAATGTACTAAAAAGTTAATAACGTTGCGATATTTTTCCGGCTGCACAATACACTGGTTTGTAAAATAATAAAGCAAGAAAAAAAATTGAAATACCAGTAACAAGGCAGTCTAAAGGACAGCTATATCCCCTGACATCACACTGACCTTAATCAGTTTCATGAAAATTCCTTAAAAGGCATAGGAGATATGGAGCTGACACAAAAATGGAGGCTCAAACATTTCACCTTTAAGCATGACCTTGACCTTGAGGTGGCAAGACTGCTCCATGCCTTCTGCACATTGCCTCAATGTGATAAACATTTGAGGCAAGTTTATGCAAATCCTTCAAAGGGCATAGGAGATAAAGAACAGACATGAAATACAGGCTCAAATATTCAACCTTCACCTTGACCTTGAGTTGGTGTGACTAGCTTATGCCTTCTGCACATGTTCTCAATTAGCAAAACATTTTAGCCAAGTTTCATGAAAATCCTTCAAAGGGTATAGGAGATATGGAGCAGGCCCGAAACACAAAAATGGATGCTCAAAAATTTAACCTTCAAGTGTGACCTTGACCTTGAGCTGGCGTGAAAGGCCCATGCCTTCTGCACATCGAAGACCTAAACATTTGAGCCAAGTCTCATGAAAATCCTTCAAAAGGCATAGGAGATATGGAGCGGACACAAAATGGAGGCTCGAATATTTGACCTTCAAGTGTGACCTTGACCTTGAGCCGGCATGACTGACTCATGCCTTCTGCACATGGTCTCAATGAGCAAAACATTTTAGCAAAGTTTCATGAAAATCCTTCAAAGGGTATAGGAGATATGGAGCGGACACAAAACACGAAAATGGAGGCTTAAAAATTTAACCTTCAAGTGTGACCTTGACCTTGAGCTGGCGTGAAAGGCCCATGCCTTCTGCACATCGTCTCAATGACCTAAATATTTGAGCCAAGTTTCATGAAAATCCTTCAAAAGGCATAGGAGATATGGAGCGGACACGAAATGGAGGCTGGAATATTTGACCTTCAAGTGTGACCTTGACCTTGAGCCGGCGTGACTGACTCATGCCTTCTGCACATCGTCTCAATGATCTAAACATTTGAACCAAGTTTCATGAAAATCATGCAAAGGGTATAGGAGATATGGAGCGGACACGAAAATGTTATGGACAGACGGACGGAGGGACGGACATTCTAACAAATGAATACTTATGTGACTATTTCATGACTAACCCTAATGCCATTTTAGCCCCCTAAGGGACTAATTTAGCCACCTAAGGAAGTTTTTACTTACAAAGGGATACTTATGTGACTATTTTAGTCACCTAATTATCCATTCGTGTGTACGGACGGACAGACGGATGGACGCAGGGCATTCCTATAACCCCCTCCCGCTTTGCGGCGGGGGATTAATAATTAGATGCAAACCCATTGGATAAGACAGTATTTTATGTTTTGCTGATTAGAAATGATTGGTTAACAATCGATTCATTTGATTTCAATAGTTGGTTGGAACATAGATAATTGACATTAACTGACATTGTTAATTGGTAGAGAACCATCTCTTACCAAGAGGGACGCACCTAATTGGCATAATCGATTGTGACATCTTGTTTGTTGAATAGTCCTGTCAAAGTTAGTGTGGTGTGAAAGCACTAACTCTTGTTTTATGATAATCGTATACCAACCGAGGGGAGCGTTTATGACATGTCCACAGCAGGAGCTGTAGAGGCCTATAGCTGCGTTGAGTTAATCAATAATATACATGCAACAAGGGCGTTTGTATCCAAAAAACAAGAACATGCAACAAGGGCGTTTGTATGCCTAAAAACAAGAACAATCGATTTCTCGATTTTTATACGAATATTTGGTTACTAACTTGGTAACTGGATGGTAACATAGTAATCAGATAAACGGATATCCGGATATTCGTTGACATCCCTAGTTTTTTGGTATCTTTACTTTTATATGAAACTGTTTTCTCCAAGAATACTATTTTGAAGTTGAATGGATCATACAACTCACATGCATGATAAGATGCCTATTATGGCATGAAATTAATATTTAAGACACAAAATTCAGATTATTACACATATTTTCTATATAAATTATGCTTCCACAATGGGCAATTATTGTTATGGGGTAGATATATTGGTAGGCCACACAGGCTACTGACCTCCTTGTTTTTGTAGAGGGAGTTGATGATGAGTTTCATCATACGGTCCACCTCTGCCTGGAATGCATGCTTCTCCGCCTTGTCTCGGAGTTCCTTCATTTGAGCAACGTTAAGGCCATCCAGCTTGATGGCTTCCTCCTCTCTGCAAATACAAATGTTTTTAGTTTAGTTTAAACCTATTTATTTTAATTTGATTGTGTTTCCTGGGAAGAACCAGTACTAGGTGTCTTTTGAGAAAGATCCTTCAAACCATCCCCAAGTAGGGACTAGGGTTTGAACTCCCGATCTCCCGATGGCAAGGCGGACACGATATCCATTTTTTGGATACTTTTTTGAGGTACATATATAATAGTAATAAATTGCATTATTTTAGGTATTTAGCAATGGTACACTGGTGTCGCATAAATATATTGAACTGCTTAGCCTCAGGGTTCATACAAACATTTCCAAACAAAATTCAAGCACTTTTTAAGCACTTTTCAAGGTCAAAAAGTGAAATTCAAGCACTATTTCTCTTTGTCGCTTTGAAATTAGAACAATTTCTTTGGGTACATTTTATGACAATTCTTATGAAGATATATTTGTACATACAAAGCAACTCAATATGTGTAGCCAACATAAGACATTTTATCAACAATGCTACGGTTCATAAGATATTTATAAGACAAATGCTTACACAAAATCAGTTTAAAGTATGACTAGACAAGTTTTTAGTGTTCACTTAAATAATTTGACAAATGCTACATTTAACAGTTTTCAACATAACCACGTAATCTCTGATAGGCCAAATATTGACATTAACAGTTTCCAACATGAAAACTTATATAATAGATCAACACTTACATGAAAACAGTTTTCATCATGAACACTTACATGACTGGACAAATACTGGTATTAAAACAATATTCAACATCACAACTTTAATGAAATGTGGAATACAGAAACAGTGTTCAACATGACCTCTTAATATGATAGCACAATGCTAGTACATCTTAAACAGCTTTCAGTTTCAATTCTGTCTCATCAATTTTCTTTGCAAATTTTATGTATGACGTCAAATAGTTGACAGTTTTGTAGGGTTGCGAAAATATATACAATATAAATACAACATTTTACTTGCAGATTACAACAGCTCAATCCTCCATCCAATTATATGAATTTGTTGATATAACAACTGTCTGTCCATTAGTCATGCTAAAATTTGTCATAATTGATGATAAACAGTACGATAATGTTCATAAATTATATGAAACACAGACCTCTTCCCATTCGTAACCAAAGTTCAGCCTCGTTTTGAAATTAAAGTTAACACCATTGAAAACGTGAAACATAGCGAACGCTTGTGTGTATGTAATTTTAAACACGCTTTTATTTATTTGCATGTGCATATTTTGCTGTGTAAACTATTGCATTCGTTTTAACTTACCAGAATTTCTCTTGTGTTTTCGCTGTTTTGGTGGCTCTTGAGAGCCGATTCGCCCATGCTGGCAATTTCAATATTTTTTTGGCATTGTTTGCACCTTGCCGTGGTCTTTGAAACTTCTATCACCCAAGGATACTTATTCACCCAAGTCTTTTGATAAACATTTATTTGCAGGCATTTTGTGTTTTTATTGTTTGTCCTTGAAGAGTGTAGAAAGTTGTTGTTGTAGCGAGTCAGTAATTCCCGTCAAAACCAGTACCGCAAACACCATACAACACAAACATTGGGTATCTCCTTAGATAGGGGGAGCGATGAATGTGATCTAATATCATGAGAAATTAGCTAAAAGCTTGGAAAGAATCTGTTTTCAACACTTTTGTGATCATTTCATTTTCAAGCACTTTTCGAGCCTAATTCAAGCACTTTCTAAGCATTTTTCAAGGCTATGGTTGAAAATAAGCACTTTTAAGCACTCACGATCTTTTTTAAGCACTTTTCAAGGTAAACCTTTATTTTTAAGCACTTTTCAAGGTCTGTGCGAACCCTGAGCCTACAGTGTTGGAGGAATGTACTCACAGTGCCCATTGACAAGGCGAAAACCTTGGCCATTTTTTTAAGTATTATATACCATGAATTACTATGACATTATTAAATACCATTTACAGAATGGCGAGATATAATTATTATACTCAAAATGAATATGGGGGAATGAGTCCCTGTTTTTGTCCCAAAGTGTATAGAACAAAGCACTAGTATCAAAAAGCGTAATGAATGTCTTAAGTAGAAAAACCTAGCTAACCTAACCCAGCATCTCACCTCAATGCTGACTTCCCATTTGTCTAATTCAGAAAGCATTGGCAGGTATTATTGGCTTGCTGACTGCAAACATTTACAATCATTTTCATTTAAATGTTGAATGCCAAAGTACCACTGGGAGGAAAGGTGTGTACAATAAACCAGTGATATACAATGAATTCTTGTAGACTTTGAATGATCACTACCCAAACATCAACGAACATTTTTATGCCAAGGTAAACACATTAAATGTAGGAAAACAAATCGAATCATTATCGTGGATTCGAAGACTGTTCAACACCCTCATATTCATTATTGTGCTTTTCCAAAAGCATTAATATGGATCACAACACCTGTGAAGCGTTAAAGCTCTTGGAACTTCAAGTGTCATTAATTTTCAATGATGCAAAATTCAAGTAGTTAAAACTATCATTTTATCACACTACCACTACACAGTCGCCCCACCAAAAAAGGAACCAATACCATGAGATGATCTTTCCCCCATTCCAAAGGTATTAAAATAATATGAATCTGAAGGTTATTGGAATCAGAAGCTTATGTTACTATAACGATCTGAAGGTTATTGGAATCAGAAGGTTATGTTACTATAACGATCTGAAGGTTATTGGAATCTGAAGATTACTGGAATCAGAAGGTTATGTGATTATGTCACTATACTGATCCGAAGATTATTTGAATCAGAAGGTTATTTGAATCAGAAGGTTATGTCACTATAACAATCTGACAGTTATTTGAATCGGACGGTTATATGAATCAGAAGGTTATGTCACTATAACAATCTGGAGGTTATTTGAATCTGAAGGTTATGTCACTATAACAAACTGAAGGTTATTTAAATCTGAAGGTTATTGGAATCAGAAGCTTATGTTACTATAACTAGGGAAAGATCTAGGATCAGGGTACTGCTAAAAAGGAGCAGGGTGGAAAGGCGGAATGTCTGTTTTCTAACAATTTGCTAAATCCAGGGAATTTTTTAGTCTAATACTTGTAATTAAGATTTACAAGCATAGTCAATTCATTTGTCATTGAATATTTGCAAAGATATATTAAATTTAAAAAGATTTTCAACATTTTTGTGTTGACAGCCCAGAGGGGCAGCAGGGCGGGAGCAAAAAGGAGCAGTGTGCAGCACCCTGCTATTTCACTCTACATCTTTCCCTATATAACGATCTGAAGGTTATTTGAATCAGAGGGTTATGTCACTATAACAATCTGGAAGTTATGTGAATCAGAAGGTTATGTCACTTTAACAATCTGAAGGTTATTTGAATCAGAAGGTTATGTCACTATAACAATCTGGAGGTTATTTGAATCAGAAGGTTATGTCACTATAACAATCTGGAGGTTATTTGAATCAGAAGGTTTTGTCACTTTAACAATCTGGAGGTTATTTGAATCAGAAGATTATGTCACTTTAACAATCTGGAGGTTATTTGAATCAGAAGGTTATGTCACTATAACAATCTGACGGTTATTTGAATCAGACGGTTATTTGAATCAGACGGTTATTTGAATTAGACGGTTATGGGTATCTGAAGGTCATATCCAACAGATGGTTATGCAGATTCGAAGGTAATGTGGATCAGAAAGCTGATCTGAAGATTTTGTAGATCTGAAGTCATGTCAATAAAAAGGTTAGGTAGATCTGCATGTTAATTGGATCAAACGGTTACTTTCAATTGAAGGTCAAGACTAGTGGATCTGAATGATATTTGGATTTGAAAGCAGCGTGGAACTTACGGTTATGTAATTTGAAAGGTAAGTGAATATGATGGGTGATCTGATGGGGTGATCTTTAGTTAATGTTGATCTGAAGGAACCATTAAAACCTTTTCCCATTCTGAATCATAAAGTTATTTTAATCTGAAGGTCATGTGGATTTGAAATGCATTTGGATCAGAATTAATCTGGCTTTGAAGGATATATGGACTGGAAGTTATCTGGATATAAAGGTAATGTGGATCTGCAGATAATGTGGGCCTTGAATAGACCAGATTTAGGTGCTTTTCCCTAAAAAAAAAATCAAATTAAGACTAGCTGAGTCTCAGCATTACACAATAAATGCATCTCCACAACAATGCAATGCTCCTAGCAGACTAACTACAGCTGTCTCAGCCTGTCTGACACATAGTTGGCACAACATCAGCTGTTTTTGTAGTTGCATGTGTGATGTCTAAAGTTTTGAAACTACCTAATAAACACATGGGGGAATAGATACATTCTGGAAACAATTTGTTAACAACAAAAATTAAACATCCATGTATACTTTTTATATAACAGCTTAACAGTCAATGTTATCTTAAAACACTCTAAATGTCATGTCAAAGCAACTTTTCATTTGATTTTCTAAAGGCTAGAATCTCCCAGTGGTAAGAAACCTTGAGGTAACTATGTATATTCAAAATGTGATCATTATTAACAGATTATTACATTCCCATCACACATGTGGACCAATTAGTGTGATTGTGTCTGTATTAAATCATACTTCTGTTATATGGAACATGCGAAGCAATGATACAAATGTGTATCATCTTTAAATTAATGAAACTACAAAGTTCATTAACCTGATGAGTACAGCTAGTTTACATATATTTCCAATATGGCATTTAACACTCTAACACAGCTTACAGGCACAGTTGTGCTGGTTGTTATGTTTCCACAGTGCCAGAGTCAAACCAGGTCAAAGCAATGTGTTTCTCATTACCTGAGGGACCTGTTCACAGACTGGTTTCATCTTTGGTGATAATGATATAAACGAATGTGCAAGTGCGCTGCAGCGCTACTTTTTGTTCTGTTCGCAACATTGCGATATACAATAGAAATATAACAGTCTCTTAATGGTGTTCAATGAAAGATGACACCTACAGTCAGTTCTACCCTACAACTACTATGGACTGAATGCAAAAATAGGACACTGCTTGTAATTTCAAAAGTTTGAAACTATTATTTTTGTTAATTTCAACATTCATATTGCGACCAATTAAGTTTTCATGACAACACAAAACGGCTTTTTCTAACCATTGCAGTTACTCTGTGCATCACCAACCAGATACTGGTAGTCCGGTCAGATATGAAAGTTTCATGTTTTTTAAAATTTTCAGACAAAAATAAAACTATTTTCAGAGTTCCTAACCTTGCAACTACTTCGTCGTCGGTTCTCGATCCATCACGACTCTTCCCGATATCCATTTCCACAGTTGCCTCATCATCATCGTCTTCTGCCCTGACACCTAGGAAAAATAAAGCTTGTGTTAGATTTCAACATAGCACAAAATAGCAAATAATATACAGTTTCACATGGGCTTCACCATATTTCGTCTAATAACCAAGGCGAGCTTGACTTGATGAACACTGAATCAAATCTGCTTTTGGTTAATCTGGAAAACTTAAATATTCCTTAAGTTTTATCCACTATTGTGCATCAAACTAAACAAAGGTGCATGTATTGTGAATTAAACTTTTTGGTACCCAGTGTAATTATGTTTCGTTGTTTATAAATATAAAACATTAACCAAAAGTAATAATCAAACTTTTTCAAGCCAATGGAGGAACAGACAGTACCGAGATGTTTGCTTTATCAGACATCAATAAAAAAAATTTTGGACCCTATAAACTTGTAGGACCGGAATGAATGAAAGCCAGACTGACCACAGTCCAGACCAGACCAAGGTGACCCAGTCCATGACTGCCTAATCAAGTGTTCTAGGTGAAGCTGTAGATTACTTTTAACTGCCAACAATGGTGTAAGATTAATTCTAACATGATGCGCGCTAAGTTTTATAAAGGCAAAGAACAAAATTATCGTTGTTAAACTACGCAATAAACATCACAAAAAGAAGTCCCAATTTGAAGCGCATCATAGTAAAAAGTAGTTCCAATTACAGTTGCAAAAATATATGTCAAATCATGTTAGAATTGAAATAATGTTTGCATTATCGGTGTTCATTGGCCAATAAACAAACTCTTTGTTGTTCTGATGTGTGGCTATTAAACAACTCGGGCTAACGCCCTTGTGGTTAAATTCATAAACATCAGAACTCCAAATTGTTGTTTATTGGCCGATAAACAATGAGAAATCAAAAATTATTTCTCAACTATTATGCAATCAATTATCTGAAGCGTGAAAACATTTGCACTTATCACATCTGAAGCGTGAAAACATTTGCACTTATCACAACTGTGTTATATTTGAAAAATGTTTGACTATTTATTACATCACTGTCATCTTTTTGGTTGAACGAGATATTTAATAAACACAAGTATTAACATATTGCTTAAGTGAAATAAAACAGTATTTTGGGCTGTCTGTTGCCGGGGCCAGCTAGCTCAGTTGGTAGATTACTTATACTCTATATACCTATTACCGGAATATACCTATTACCGGGAATTTGCAAAAGACATAAATTTCGCCCACATGCGCAAACATTTTTTTCAAAGTCCATCCCTTTGTTAAAATTTTGCTGCTAGCTGCAGTCAACTTTGGTTTCCATTCAATAATGTCGTTTTTAAAGGTAAATAAACTCATTTAAATGTCCAAGTCTTGTAAAAGTTTGTTTTCAACAGCATTGGTAACATAAATTATCAGTTACTATAAATATGTAAAGAAAATACATTAAAAATTTTAGCAAATATAAAGTTATATGACTGATGTTTTGTACAGTATCATTTGTTTAACCCTGAACATGACTTTTCTAAATTCTGATTAGCTGATATTCAGATTCACAGTAATAGGTGTATTGCCAGAATATAGATGGCTAATGACATGCACAAATTGTTGACACAACAGATGTTTAAACTTGTGATTTTTTTGTGATAAATTTGAATTATTTTCATAGAAGAATGTTGTATTGTTACAATACGCCAGCAGTCTTTATTTATTTCTTTTTTGTTATATGTTGCAAGCCAGTAAAAAAAATAACATTCCCCGTAATTGGTATACCCAGTCTAAATGCTGTAAAAAAATGCAAAAAAATCTAAACAAACAAAAAATCTTTTTCTGGAAGGTCAATGACATGGGCTGTCAAGGAATTGGGTCAACCTGACCCGACACCATCGGCATAGTTTCAATGAAATGTTAGTTGTACAAACATGATATTACAATACAATTTACAATTCAAATTGCAATGTACTAGTGGGCCATGCTAAAGCCTTGTAAAGGGTTCAGATAACAAGAAAATTCTAGAATGTTGCTTTTAATTTTAAATAGCTATGCTTTTTAATGTTAACTGATACAGATAAGAAGACTGTATATTATTCTGACTTCTTTTCATTAAGATAGAAGATGACAATCACATATCCTTAAAAGGCATTGCAGCCAGAAGTTCCTGGCAGTAATGCGATACTATTTGTGCCGGTCTGTCAGTCCTGTTAAAATTACGTTTGCAACATAAGTACTTACAGCTAACGAATAAAACTCCGACCACCGCAAGAATAAACAATGTCTTCTTCATATTTCCACCAACTCCTGAGAGTTGTCATAAAATAAACAAACAGAATATAAGAGTTTTTGATTTCTGTCGGGTACAACTTGATTCTGTAGTCTTATCGGGATTCCCCAGTGTATAATATAGGCCAATGAGAATGGACCACGCTGACTATCTAAACCAATCAGAAATAAACAGGTACGACAACCCCGGTTTACATGGCCAGATCTGATTGGCCAAAACACGTAATACGCTTGTTCCAGGGCTATTGATCGGTGAGCAAGCAAATAATTCAGATGAAAATAATCCCGGACTATTCTGTTGAGGATGAAATAACTAGCGGCCGTATTACCTGACTGGTTTGTAACAAGTAAGGATAAACATATAACCCATGTTTTCAAAGTGAAAACCAGAAATATACATGTATGGCATGATGTTTGTTGACATAATTTAGAAGCAAGCAGAACCAACTTTTCAGTGTTTTCTAGCAGTTTTATTGTCAGAACAAGAAGATTGTCAACTCTAGCATACTCATTTTTACATCTTGTGTATGTATACTTTGTTTTATTATTGAAACTTAATAAAATTACCAAGATATTTGAAAATATTTCAAATTGGAGCTGTCAATTAAGAGGTTAAGAAGTATAACAATTGTATTTAAGCTATAATTAAGTATGAGCTGAGCATTTCCAACATTGCTTTATGGCACTATACACATATACACATATACACAGGAATAAAGTACTTTATTAAATTTAACATCATAAGTTTAAAGATTACCAGTACGAAATAATTGTGTTTTCTTATTTTACAGTCTTCTGTATAGAACTGTACAAGCAAAACGCAACTATTTCCCTCGATTTTGCTAAGTCAGATTTTTCCATTTGCATAATCTACTGTACAGCTAAAGCAAGATTAATATTTTACTTGCCATCACGGAGTCAGAATTTTCTATTTGTGTAATAGCTCTGCATACAGGTCTTTCCTTTGACCCGAGCTCCCGTGTTGTGACGCATGGAAATTTCAAAATACGCTTTGACTCGCGAGACAATTACATCATACGTCACCTTGACCCGGGGAAATTTCCGGACTTGCGTCATACAGTATAACTCGGCTGGCTGATTATCCCAATCAGTCAAACAGTGTTGTAACTCAGCGATTATTGGTTGGAGGCGGAGTCAATCTTTAAATAGAGGCTGTCCATCAGCGGTCAAGTAACAGTGTAGCTCCGCCCATTAGGCGGAGTTTTGTCGCTCAGAAAAATCTATATTGACCAATTCAAACGCATACTTATATACGCTATCAATGACGTGAACAATCAACCTATCGGCGTAATATAAACGTATCCACACTTTAGTTAATGTACATGAGTCCGTTAGAGTATGTTTTTTCCCGACCATTAAACGTTTAAAGCACAATTTACCACCGCTTCCGTTGGTGATAACATCCACATTCAGTTTAGTTCCTAAATATAAAGGCATTGTTTGAAATTCCTTTCCTTTATATTTCGGGTAAAATTATTAATATATTTCCAAAATTTGGAATCCGATTTCAGCGACAATTCTGACTTTTACATAACATTTCTTATATCCAAAATCTCCAACATCCAATTTTAGTGTTCGAGTGTCGTAAACAATTTTTTTTTTATAAGTCTGTGTAATTCATGTAAATCCTTTGTTTTATAGAAAAGCGAGCGAAAGTTATGCTGACACAAACGACGTTACGTTCCGCGCATGGAAAGCGTGCGTGTATCGACCATGTGCTTTACCAAATATATATATGTTATCTGTGAATAAAAACTTCATAGTGCAAGAACTTTGAAATCTTTTCTTTTGTATAAAACTTTCGTAGTGCAAAAACTTTTCGAGCGATTTCGTAAAAAGAAAATCAGTGGTATTTTTAGTATGTAAAGAATATGCTAAAATCGTCTTAATAATTATAATAATAATAAATAATAATAATACATAATAATAATAATAGATCTAATAGTAATAATAACAATAATAATAAGAAAATAAAAATTGTAATAAATAAAAAAGAAAATAATAAGTTAATAAAAAAAATTAATATATTAAAATAATATTAATAAATTATAAAATAAAAATAATAAATTAATACAAATAATAATAAAAAGAAGGAAAACGAATGGAAACTACCCGCAAAGCACCGACTCTTGAAGGTTTATATCTGACTCTTGGGGAATTAGATTTTGACTCTTGAAAATGTGACCCTAACAGTCATTGACTCTGGAAATTCAAAGTCTAAGGAAAGCCCTGGCATATCAACTCAGAGTTACCTGATGCCTACCATGAAATTACCTGGAGTCTCTCCAAGTGCGTGAAGAACTGATAGCTAATGCCAAATGACATGGAGTAACTAATACGTCATATATCGCAGAGTACACATTCAGCACAGCATTGACTTGCCCTTACACGATTGCGTAATTTAATGCTGAGTGACACATTGTAATCTCTTGGCACTGTTTTACAAAGGCCTTACACCAGTCTACTTGTTTCTGACTCAATCAACCAAACGCTGATGTACTCACTTGACCTGATTCAATAATACAACTTAAGATGAACAGTATCTTGAAGTTGATAACAGACGATATTTAACATTTGAACTGCCTTTTTTTTGTAGATTTCCGCCATAGAAATGATCGGCATGACTGCTCTGACATACCTGATTCTGGCGCTGTTGAGTGCATTGCTCTACATCTTTTTGATGCACCCTGTAATCTTCATACATCTATACTTCAGGTGATTCTTTATAATTTAATATTATTAATAACAGGGTATGACCAAAGTAAGCGCCGGAAAGCTGCGGAAACCTCTGAAACCTACTTATAGTATAACAAAAACCCTTATAAGAAATTAATATTATAAAATTAAAAAAACACTTGAAAACCATAAATAAACATTGAAAACACACGGAATTCTACTGAACCTAACGAAAACCCGACAAACTAACAGAAACCTGCAAAAACCCAAGCAAACACATGAAACCCAACATTGCAAATCACGGAACCATGCGAAAACATACTGAAACTAATGGAAACCCGTGTAAACCCAAGAGAACCTATGAAACTCAATGTAAACGTTGTAATTTTGCATAATTTGCTGGTTTCTACTGTAAAATTATGGTTTTTGTTTGTTTAAACAAGGTTTTTTGTAGGTTTCAGTTGTTTGGTTATTGTTTTTAGTGTTTTTATTTTCATTTTAAGTATGTGTTCACAGGTTTTTGTGGGTTCTCTGCTGTTAAGGCATGATACAGTTATTAACTTTAATGAAACAGACATACTGCAGTAATTGCTTTTAAAGTTCAACAATGTTTCATTGCACTCGACACAGTTTACCTGATAATGCTTTCTGGGGTATTTGGGTAGAAATTAAATATAGCAATGTCAATGAAGTACAAATTTAACTCTTTATGCCTTTTCACACAGGTTTTCAATTTATTGGAGTGGCCTGAAGTTGAAGTATGTGAAGGTGGACGGCCTGAAAATCTGCTACGGAGAGAAAGGACGCAAGAAGAAGGGTCAGTCCACCATGGTTCTCTTGCATGGCTTCAGTGCTTGCAAGTTCATGTGGGCACCACTGGCCAGGGTAATATACACAAGGAAGAACTAGTCACAAGTGCATAGTAATTTATTAGTCATTCTGTTTGGTTGGGAAAGATCTAGGATCCTTAAAGGTACAGGGTGCAGACCGTGCTGTTCCGAAGGAGCAAATTGGAAAAGTGGTGTTATTCCTTGACATTTTCTTGTACTGTGGTAAATCGTGGGTTTTTATTAATCCCCCGCCTCGAAGCGGGAGGGGGGCTATAGGAATGGCCTTCGTCCATCCGTCTGTCTGTAACATTTTTGTGTCCGCTCCATATCTCCTATACCCTTTAAAGGATTTTTATGAAACTTGGCTCAAATGTTTAGGTAATTGAGACGAGGTGCAGAAGGCATGAGTCAGTCACGCCGGCGCAAGGTCAAGGTCACACTTGAAGATCAAATATTCGAGCCTCCATTTCGTGTCCGCTCCATATCTCCTATGCCTTTTGAAGGATTTTCATGAAACTTGGCTGAAATGTTTGTCATTTAGACGATGTGCAAATGGTATGGGCCTTTCACGCCAGCTCAAGGTCAAGGTCACACTTGAAGGTTAAATTTTTGAGCCTCCATTTTCGTGTCCGCTCCATATCCCCTATACCCTTTGAAGGATTTTCATGAAACTTGGCTCAAATGTTTTGCTCATTGAGACCATTATGCAGAAGGCATAAGCCAGTCACGCCAACTCAAGGTCATGGTCACACTTGAAGGTTGAATGTTTGAGCCTGTATTTTCATGTTCGTTCTATATCTCCTGTGCCCTTTAAAGGATTTTAATGAAACTTGCCTCAAATTTTTATCACATTGAGGCAATGTGCAGAAGGCATGAGGCAGTCATGCCACGTCAAGGTCACACTTGAAAGTCAAATGTTTGAGCCTCCATTTTTGTGTCTGCTCCATATCTCCTATGGCCTTTGAAGGATTTTCATAAAACTTGGCTCAAATGTTTATCACATTGAGGCGATGTGCAGAAGGCATGGAGCAGTCTTACCACCTCAAGATCAAGGTCACACTTAGAGGTCAAATGTTTGAGCCTCCATTTTCGTGTCAGTTCCATTTCTGAAACTGTACTTTCATATCTGGTCCAACTGTGCCAGATTTTGGTCAGTGTGATACTTCAAAGTCACCTTTAAAATCTAATGAAGGATCACGGCGGGGGATATAGCTGTCCTTTGGACTGCCTTGTTTAAATGGTTTTTGAATATATTGCTTCATTTGTGTTTGCATTTAAGCAAAAAATAAATTTCAAAAGATACTGAACTTTCCTCGGTTGACCAACCAAAGCGGGTGGCAGGGAGGGCAGAGTGCAGCACCCTGTTATTTAGCTCTGTATCTTTCCCTGTGTCTTCTTTCACAAATAATACATTTCCTATTCAGTGCTGGCATTTGTGTTTTGAATTTATTATTTGTAACTGCCTTAAACTATCATGTTTTATCTGTAACTGAACTACTTTTGTCTGTTAATCGTGGTTTACTATATTACATTGGGTTTCAGCCTGCTGATATGCACACCAATGTCCTAAACAAAGTACGATGTAATAGCTCATATAATAAAGCTGCAACTCTATTTGTCTTTTATTTGAAATTATTTCAACAAAAAACAATGTTTTAAACCAATACTGACATTCTGGAGTACACCTTTCAGAATCTGTCACATGACTGTCATGTGATCGCTGTTGACCTGCCAGGTCATGGTGACAGTGACACGCCCTCAGAAGATGAGGACATATCTGATAGGAACACTGTGAAGAAAATGAACCAGGTAGATTGATTGATTATAACTGGCTATTATTAAGTAAAACATATGAGGCGCATCATGGGAAAACCGGGCTTAATGCATGTGCATAAAGTGTCATCCCAGATTAGCCTGTGCAGTCCGCACAGGCTACTGTCATCCTGGATTAGCCTGTGCAGTCCACACAGGCTAATCCGGGATGGCACTTTCCACTTGTATGGTATTTTCTGTTTCAAGGAGGTCTCTTCTAAACATAAATCCACTGTAGACAGAAAGTGCCGTCCCGGATTAGCCTGTGCAGACTGCACAGGATAATCCGGGACGACACTTTACGCACATGCATTAAGTCTGGTTTTCCCACGACGTGCCTCATATCCTCTTTTTGTGAATGAGGTGTTTTTCAAGCCACCAGTATATTCTTTCTCTGAGCACCAGGATTCATATTAATGCTTGTTACAGATATTTATCATTAATGTGACCGATCATGTCTGTTTGAACAAAATTACTCATTAATAAAGAAAAGTTATATAGATAAGGTAAAATATGCTTATCAGTTTTTTATTATGTTAAGTAATTTTCCCTAAAAGTAAAGTTACTATAATATTATAATGAATGTCAAAGTTTGTTTCTTTAGAATTTAAAATATCACAGTTATATAGTTGAATAAACAAAGTACAGGGTTCATAAAGATGTTTCAGAAATTCAAATGTGAATACTTTCATTGTGCACCTATTTCTAGATCCTGAGCCAGCTTGGTGTAACCAATGAGCCCATCCACTTGGTGGGTATGTCTATGGGCGGAGCACTGGCGGGGCTGTATGCGGCCCAGTACCCACAGGATGTGCACTCCCTCACACTGATCTGCCCCGCAAGTATGTACACAGAATGTGGGGCTGTTGTGGTTTTATGGGTTGTCACTGCTGTCCAGACATGTTAATACTTAAGTATGCATATTTCTTAATGTCTGATGGGTAATTTTTGCTTCTTTAAATCCAAATTGTCTGACATAATTTGTTGGTTTTGTCTAAATCTGTATGAACCTCTTAAGAGAGCAAATTTCTGAAATAAAAGCAAATTATTATCAAGGATGTATGTAATTGAGCAATTGACGAGTTTGGATTGACAATGTAATAGTGTAATAGCTGTTCAGAAAGCTTGGGCTTTATTCAATATTGTATGATGGAAATGGCTTGCGAAAACATTGGAGGCATGTCGTGGGAAAACCGGACTTAATACATGTGCATTAAATGTCGTCCCGGATCAGCCAGTGCAGTCCGCACAGGCTGATACAGGCAAACACTTTCCGCTTTTATAGTATTTTCTGTTTAAAGGAAGTCTCTTCTAAACATAAATTCACTGTAGGCGGAAAGTGTCATTCCGGATTAGCCTGTGCGGACTGCACAGGCTAATCTGGTACAACACTAAACGCACATGCTTTAAGCCCTATTTTCTCACAACATGCCACACATGTTTTCTGTATGGTTTTTTTTGGAGATTGATCTGAGTAGGTGTGGTTGTAAATGTTACAGTACACATATTTGTATCTTGAAAAAGTATGGTAATTTTAATAAATATTTAATTGCTGCTGGATGGTATTTCTTGGTGTTTATTATCCAGTGTTTTATTACATACTTTTATTATATACCTAATGTTTTTCTGTTAGCAATACATAAATTATCCAACATTCGGGTACGGTTAAGCGTATTCGCTTCTAGTGTTTTTTGTTTCCGTATCATACTAGTAGCTGGACTACTTCTTATGTCAAAAACACGCGATCGAATTCGTAATAATCATAATGCATATTAACAACTTCAAAGTGTAAGTGTAGATCTAGATATCTTGTCTGTAATCTATATTTATAAAATAAACAGAAGAGTAATAAAAGCAGTCAATAATCTAACTCCGGTAAACGTTTCTTCCTAGAATCACCCGGTACTGCATTTCTTCAGACATCACTCATTGTTCAACATATGAAGAAACACAAAATTTTACTGCTGTGTTATCACAATCAACTAACAGTATTATTCAATTTCACCTTCGTTTAACACGAGGCAAAAGAGAATAACAGACAAGAATGGTGATTTATTGTGCATTTGATCCAACACAGATAAATGAACACTAATTATAAAATCCACTAAACAAATCAGCACAGATCCATTCGGAGCTGATGTTTTTACCTAGTTGTCATCAATGCACAATTAAATCTTAAATGCGAAAAGCATTGTTTACGCGACATAAAATAGCCTTTTGTGCGCTACGACTTGACACAACCAACTCGACTGATACATCTTCTCAGAACACCGTACTAACATAATATTCTATACGTTACATGTTGGACTGTTTCAGTGCGCACACCACGTGAGAGCCCGTTCTGGGAGGAGATCCACCGAGCGCTGGAGTCAGGAGTCTCAGAGCTCCACCTGCACTGCAACCTGCTGTTCCCCCAGACCAGCTGCCAGGTTCAAGCCATGCTGGACTTTGTACAGTACCACAGGGCCTGGGTGCCCAAACAGGTAAACATTGCCTGGTGACACAGCTGAACTGTTATGCATATATTACAGTTTTTTGTTACTGTCCCCTGCTATTTTCAAATTATTTAATGGAAATGTCATAATTCACTTATTTGGAAATTATACAAAAACTATTATGTTTTCAGATTCTGCAAGGAGTGGTGGATTTCAGAAAACGTTATTACCCATTCTATGCCAGATGTAAGTTAGCTGTATTATACTAAAGTGATAGATCAGAACTTCCCAATACTTTTCAGCAAGTATTATGTGTGAGTTTGAGAATAAGCAAGTTATTTTATATCATGTATTTGTTAGATTAGAGTATAAACAGGGGTGTCTGTGATTCGTTTTCCTGTCTGTTGATTTCATAAAACAAATAATTCTTTGGTTGGATTGGGTAATTTCTTCACCTAGAACGCTCCTAAAATGACAGTCATGTTTAAACCACTAAACATCAATGTACACCTGCCTTTAATCCCTTCGTTTACGTCTGTTACATTTGTTACTATGTATGGTATTATTTCAAGTTCTATACTGTGTGTATCCGCAGTGTTCAACATGCTGACACGGCCGGAGAACCACCACCTCCTGAGAGACTGTGCACATAGAATACAAGCCCCTACCCAACTGATCTGGGGCGAACAGGACAAGGTGACTGTTTAAATTTAATGTAGATATGGTGTCCATGTTTGAATACAAATTAAAAATGTTCATGGTTTACTGTAATTACAGGTGGATTAGTGTAATCATTGTTCCTGATAATCTTATTTTGGTAACAGTGTGTTACAAGTATGTTCAAGGTAAGTTTTCCACAAACTTCTATGTGCATATTGTGATCTTGTGTCGTGTTTGTAATTTCCATTAGATCACTTCATTTTTGTCATAATCAAAAAGCATGGTAAGATCAGGTTCTTGAATTTTTTAATGAGTTTAAATGTGGCGCATCGTGAGAAAACCGGTCTTAATGCATGTGCGTAAAGTGTTGTCCCGGATTAGCCTGTGCAGTCTGCACAGGCTAATCCGGGATGACACTTTCCGCCTAAAGTGGATTTATGGTTAGAAGACACTTCATTGAAACAAAAAATACCTTAAAAGCGGAAAGTGCTGTCCCGGATTAGCCTGTGCAGACTGCCCAGGCTAATCCGGGACGACACTTTACGCACGTGCATTAAGACCGGTTTTCTCACGGCGTGCCATATTCTTTGTTCAGATATTTGAAGAAGGAATTAATCATATGCTGTTGTATCTTACTTTGAAACTTGAATGCCTTTATTACTAATTATGTACAAACATGGGCAGTCATTCATGATTCTTGTTTTTGACTTTATATGGTAATACTGATATGTTTAAGTGACAAAGTTTGGACGCAAACACAACTGGTATATTGTATTGTACACAGGTGATAGATGCTTCCGGTGCAGCTTTACTGACAGACCGGCTCCCTCACTGTGTTCAGGTGGACATGATTGCCCGGTGTGGTCACTCCATGAGCACTGACAGGCCGGGAGCCATGACCAAGGCCATACTGACCTTCCGGAAGAAACTGCAGGGAACCAGATAACAAAACACTGGGAGGGAAGTTGTTTGTAACTTAGGGACTGATTGTTAGAATTAATATTAATTACCGTAAATTCTGGCGTATAGGATGCCCCCGCATATAAGACGCACCTAAAAATTCAGGTCGTAGTATGTGGAAAAAAATTCTGCGATTAAAAAGCTTCAAAATGTTTCGTAACGCATCAAAATCTTAAATTTTGTGTCCATTGTTTATCAACACCGAAAATATTTTTGTCGTGAAAATCGCTATCTACAAACGTGGATACATTACACTAAATGGATTTTCGCTGTATTGAGAGGTGTTGAGAAGTCTCAGTGTCAACGCCTTTTTTAATTACACCATAAGCGCTAATTGTTTGTTTGACAAACACGGAGAGTTCTGCAAGTATCATCAATGACACCGTGGTTATTGTTTGCAGAGTAAAACAAAAGGCGTGAAGTAGTTTGTCAACACTATGGTTCGTTTGACCCTGGTTCTTATTTCTTATGCATTCTGTATTATTGCACATATATTTTAATTGCATAAAATTAAGAAATAAAATGTACAACACACAAAATTAGAACTATACATTATATTTTTAAACAATCTAAATATAAAACATCACGAAACGTATCGGGTACGAATATTTGCTTATCCATGTATAAGCGTCTTAGTGACGTTGATCGAGCATCTTTTGATGATATTTATAATAGAAACACTACATGTTTTTGCTTATATCTGCATATAAGACTCACCGAAAAAATGATACAATTTTCGAATGAAAAAAGTGTGGCTTATACGCGAGAATTTACGGTATTTACAAAATTTAACAACTTACTATTAAAAAGTTCAAAATATTGTATCTATAAGCAAAACCCTTCTAGTAGAAGTTTTGTTCAAAGAAACCACTTAAATATTTGGTATAATTTTAATTGCATTAAATTATATGTAATTTTGCATTAAAATTGCCAGTCAGAATTTTAAAGTAGCAGTAATGGAAAGTATATGTAGGAACACATTTTATCATATTTGACATCTTTCACAAAAAAGTTTTTATGTATAAATATTTAGTAGAGGATTGTATTATGTAGGTTGTACAAAGCATTGACTAACTCAAATAATTTATGAAAAGGTTCATTTATGATTTTTGTCTTAATCAAACTGCGATGGCAGTCAAGTATTTTATGAATATTGTACATGTACATTTTTATTGCCCAGGTTTGATGCCAGAACAAGTGTATAACAATGTTATATGAATGAACAATTATTATTTTACGTTTTATTTTTTCTCTTTAAATGAATATATGTACATGTGGAAGAAACTATGAATATATGTACATGTGGAAGAAACTATTATGTCAATTAATTTGTAAATTGTATACAGAATAATCTTACATTAGATGCAGGAATAGTTTGAATAAAAAATCTTTAAATTACTGATTTTGTAATAAATGTATAATACTGGTATTTTAATAATTAATTTATTGTGATCTGATATTATTATTTTATAAATGCGTTATGGCAAAGCGTTGTAAACAAGTACTAAAGTAACGGTCTGTAATTGCGTGATGTTATTTTCAAGTAAGGCCGGAAAAAAATTACTGTGTTTTGGGCAACCTGACCCTATGTAGCGATAAAAACCCTCGACCCTAAAGTATATCGTGACGATTGCTTACCTCGAAATCTGTATTCCAGATAATTTTAAATGTTTTCAGACCAAAATATGCCTAATTAACTTTTTTGAGACCGTTGCCTGAAACACACAATATATTTGTTGGGGCCTAATGAATCTCTGTAAATTTATTATATGAAAACGAATGTGTTACTTTTTTTAAATTAAAAATTATGATTTAACTGTAGAATTGAAGGTACTAAGAATGTTTCAAGGACATTGTTTTATAATTTGTCCTTCTTTATGGTATCTGCATGTATGTGTTTGTGAAAATGAGCACAATGCTTTTTCGGTTTTCAGGTGCTATATCAAGTACATTTTTGTGTTCAGTCAAATGGATGTGTTCAAAATGTCCGATAAAACAAGATACTGGTAGACAAACAAGTGGAACTCAAAACTTACTACAACTCTTGAACCGTCTCAGTGTAATAACAATGAATATAAATTTGAACAACTTATAGGATACAGTAATGTTTGAGGCAATTGAATGATATCTTTTTAATTGTGTGTGTGTATGTTTATGTCCTTGTTGTTGTTGTTTGTTTAAAACATGTTTTAGTGGTAGAAAAGAGATTAGTTTTTCCTTGCCAAAACCAGTCGATATGTTCATTTCCTTATAATATTGAAATTTAGTATTTCGTGATATGCAAGTAAATTACAGTATATTTGTCGAAGTGAAAAAAAACAACAAATGATTAGAAACATATGGAATTGTGTGCAATATTGCTTTTAGACACTCTGATTTATTATTGTATTATACATTTGTGTATGTGTTTACATATTTTGTAAGTGACATTTGTTTTTTACAGTTAAAACATTTTGTTTTAGACAGTAAATTTCCATTTTGGATGTCATACAAATTAACACTTTTTAAAAAAACAATTTTTAGCTCGACTATTCGAAGAATAGATGAGCTTTCCTACTACCCCAGGCGTCGGAGTACGCGTCTGAATTTGGTTAAAGATTTTATTCAAAAGTCTTGTAACTTTAGAAGTACATAAGTTATTCACTTGAAACTTGGATTATACCTTTATCATCAACTCCAGTGTCAGAGGCAATATTCCCCATAACTCTGTTTTGTATTTTGACAGAGTTATGCCCCTTTTTCACTTAGATTTTCTGGTTAAAGTTTATATTCAAAAGTTTTGTAAATTCAAAACTACATAAGTTATTCACTTGAAACTTGTAACTAGCCTTTGTCATCAACTCCAGTATCAAGGGTAACATTCCATATAACTCTGTTTTGTATTTTGACAGAGTTAAGCCCCTTTGTCACTTAGATTTTCTGGTTAAAGTTTATATTCAAAAGTTTTGTAATTTCAAAACTACCTGAAACTTGGAACGAACCTTTGTCATCAACTCCAGTGTCAGGGGCAACATTACCCATAAATCTGTTTTGTATTTTGACAGATTTATGCCCCTTTTTCACTTAGAATTTCTGGCTAAAGTTTATATTCAACAGTTTTGTAACTTCATAACTACATAAGTGATTCACTTGAAACTAACCTTTGTCATCAACTCCAGTATCAAGGGCAACATTCCCCATAGTTCTGTTTTGTATTTGACAGAGTTATGCCCCTTTTTCACATAGATTTTCAGTTTAAAGTTAATATTCAAAAGTTTTGTAACTTCAATGCTACAAAAGCTGTTCACTTGAAACTTGGAACTAACCTTTGTCATCAACTCTAGTATCAGGGGCAACATTACACATAGCTATGTTTGGTATTTTGACAGAGTTATGCCCCCTTTTCACTGGTTATTCACTTAAAACTTGGAGCTAACCTTTGTCATCAACTCCATTATCAAGGGCGACATTCCCCATAACTCTGTTTTGTATTCGACAGAGTAATGCCCCTTTTTCACATAGATTTTCTGGTTAAAGTTAATATTATAAAGTTTTGTAACTTCAATACTACAAAAGCTATTCACTTATAACTTGGAATATACCTTTGTCATCAACTCCAATATCAGGGTGAACATTCCCCATAACTATATTTTGTATTTTGATAGAGTTATGTCCCTTTTTCACATAGATTTTCTGTTTAAAGTTTATATTCACTTGAAACTTGGAACTAACCTTTATCATCAACTCCAGTACCAGGGGCAACATTACCAGTAACTATGTTTTGTATTTTTACAGAGTTATGCCCCCTTTTCACTTAGATTTTCTGTTTAAAGTTTATATTCAAAAGTTTGGTAACTTCACAACTACATAAGTTATTCACTTGAAACTTGGAACTAACCTTTGTCATCAACTCTAGTATCAGGGGCAACATTACCCATAACTATGTTTTGTATTTTGACAGAGTTAAGCCCGTTTTTCACTTTGATTTTCTGGTTAAAGTTTATATTCGAAAGTTTTGTAACTTCAAAACTACATACGTTATTCACTTGAAACTTGGAACGAACCTTTGTCATCAACTCCAGTGTCAGGGGCAACATTACCCATAACTCTGTTTTGTATTTTGACAGATTTATGCCCAATGTTCACTTAGAATTTCTGGTTAAAGTTTATATTCAACAGTTTTGTAACTTCATAACTACATAAGTGATTCACTTGAAACTAACCTTTGTCATCAACTCCAGTATCAAGGGCAACATTCCCCATAGTTCTGTTTTGTATTTGACAGAGTTATGCCCCTTTTTCAAATAGATTTTCTGTTTGAAGTTAATATTCAAAAGTTTTGTAACTTCAATGCTACAAAAGCAGCTCAATTGAAACTTGGAACTAACCTTTGTCATCAACTCTAGTATCAGGGGCAACATTACACATAACTATGTTTGGTATTTTGACAGAGTTATGCCCCTTTTTCACTGGTTATTCACTTAAAACTTGGAGCTAACCTTTGTCATCAACTCCATTATCAAGGGCGACACTCCCCATAACTCTGTTTTGTATTCGACAGAGTAATGCCCCTTTTTCACATAGATTTTCTGGTTAAAGTTAATATTATAAAGTTTTGTAACTTCAATACTACAAAAGCTATTCACTTTTAACTTGGAATATACCTTTGTCATCAACTCCAATATCAGGGTGAACATTCCCATAACTATATTTTGTATTTTGATAGAGTTATGTCCCTTTTTCACATAGATTTTCTGTTTAAAGTTTATATTCACTTGAAACTTGGAACTAACCTTTATCATCAACTCTAGTACCAGGGGCAACATTACCAGTAACTATGTTTTGTATTTTTACAGAGTTATGCCCCCTTTTCACTTAGATTTTCTGTTTGAAGTTTATTTTCAAAAGTTTGGTAACTTCACAACTACATAAGTTATTCACTTGAAACTTGGAACTAACCTTTGTCATCAACTCTAGTATCAGGGGCAACATTACCCATAACTATGTTTGGTATTTTGACAGAGTTATGCCACTTTTTCACTTACATTTTCTGGTTAAAGTTTATATTCAAAAGTTTTGTTACTTAAAAACTACATCAGTTATTCACTTGAAACTTGGAACTAACCTTTGTCATCAACTCTAGTATCAGGGCCAACATTACCCATAACTCTGTTTTGTATTTTGACACAGTTAGCCCACTTTTTACACAGACTTTGTGGTTAAAGTTTTTGTTCCAAAAATTTATAAACTAGACAACGCTTCACTTAAAAATATTGTATTTTAACAAATTTATGCCCCTTTCACTATCCAAAATATGTACCAACTGAAATACTTCGAATAGTAAGGCGCGCTGTCCTCTGACAGCTCTTGTTTCCATTGCAGTCTATTTGAAAACTTCCATTTTTAGTTTATCTTTACAAAAAAGTTTGCACTTTGTTATTTTTGCACATTTTATTAATCAATAAGAACATTGTTGCTCATCATCTGATCTTAAATAAACATCGTGTTTTGATTTGATTAATGGTATCTTACTCAAAACAATGTTGATAAGAGATTGAAAGAACAAGATTTTTATTTGAAACCTATTTCAGTACTTCATTGTAAAGTTATGTTCATTGTATTACCATAAAGAAAGTCTTATTGATATTTGTTATACCTCATTACTTCGAAACTCTGTCCAAAGTTTTTTCCACACTAGTCAGTGCTACATGTATTCAACTGAAAATTTGAAATATTGAAGTGTTTTCAGAAAAAATTTCACTAGTTTGTCAACTTCAAATATTTCTGAAGCATTGGTTTATGTATGGCCTTCGTGCATTTAACGTTTCAGATAGAAACACTAACGGTATTTCAGATAAACTTTTCTGAATAACTTTAATTAGAAGACGATCTTTTACTTTTGTATTGTAGATTATTATTATGTCATTTGTGTTGTTTATTTTTGTTATAAGGGTTTTTTGTGTTCTAAATAGAAAAACATGCCAGTATTTAAATAGAATTTGTACTTAAAAATGTATTTCCAAAATTTAAAAGTACATTTGTGATATTTTGACCATACATTTGTGAATTGATTATGGTAAACTCATGCTCATGATTATAAACATGTGATACAAAAATATTTATTTAGTCAATTGTAACTTTTTGATCATATTGATATTGTTTTACAATAAACTAATGTCAAATCACATTTTGTTTTGTTACGAATTTTGATGCATGTTTGTACACAAACGTTTTTTAGCTCACCTGAGCACAACGTGCTCATGGTGAGCTTTTGTGATCACCTTTTGTCCGTCGTCCGTCGTGCGTCAACATTTTAATTCAAACAACATCTCCTAAACCGCTGGGCAGATTTTCACTAAACTTCACAGGAATGATCCTTGGGTGACTCTCTTTCAAAATTGTTAAAATCTTTTCGGTCTGCTGCATATGAAGTCACCAAAGCTAAAAATAGATTTAAACAATGAAAACTTAAAAAATCTTCTCTGAATCTGCATGGCTGTGAACTTTCATATTTGGTCTGTAGCATCTTCTAGTGGTCCTCTACAAAAATTGTTCAAATGATGCCCTTGGGGTCAAAAGTGGCCACACCCCAGAGGTCACATTGTTTATATTGACTTGTATAGCAAAATGACTTTTAAAATCTTCTCCTCTGAAACCGCAAGGCCCAGATGTTTCATATTTGGTATGTAACGTTGCATAGTGGTCCTCGACAAAGATTGTTCACATGATGCCCCAGGGGTAACATGGTTTATATAGACTTAAATAGCTAAATGACTTTGAAAATCTTCTTCTCTGAAACCACAAGGCCCAGAGGTTTGTTATTTGGTTGGTAACATTGTATATGGGTCCTCTAATTGTTCAAATGATGCCCCTGGGGTAAAATTGGCCACGCCCCAGGGGTCACATGGTTTATATAGACTGAAATAGCAAAATTACTTTAAAAATCTTCTCCTCTGAAACCGCAAGGCTCAGTGGTTTCATATTTAGTATGTGGCATCCTCCAGTGGTCCATCTGCAAAGATTATTTAAATGATCCCCCTAGGGTCAAAACTGGCAACATCCCGGGGGTCACATTGTTTATATAGACTTAAATAGCAAAATGACTTTAAAAATCTTCTCTGAAACCACAAGGCCCAATGTTTCATATTTGGTATGTAATATTGCGGAAAAATGATGCCTCTGGGGTTAAAACTGGCGGCACCCCGGGGGTCACATTGTTTATATAGACTTTAAAAGCTAAATTACTTCAAAAATCTTCTCCTCTGAAACAGAAAGGCCTATTGGTTTCATATTTGGTATGTAACATCATGTAGTGGTCCTCTACAAATATTGTTCAAATTATGCCCCTGGGGTCAAAACTGGCCACGCCCCGGGGGTCACATGGATTATGTAGACTTGAATAGGAAAATGACTTTAAAAATCGTCTCCTCTGAAACCACAGGGCCCACAGGTTTCATATTTGGTATGTAACATTGCATAGTGGTCCTCTACAAAGATTGCTCAAATGATGCCCCTGTGGTCAAAACTGGCCACGCCCCGGGGGTCACATTGTTTATATAGACTTAAATAGCAAAATTACTTCAAAAATCTTCTCTGAAACCGCAAGGCCCAGTAGTTTCATATTTGGTGTGTGGCATCTTCTAGTGGTCCTCTACAAAGATTGTTCAAATGATGCTCTTGGGGTCAAAAGTGGCCACGCCCCAGGGGTCACATTGTTTATATAGACTTTAATATCTAAATAACTTTTAAAATCTTCTACTCTGAAACCGCAACGCCCAGAGGTTTGGTATTTGGTTGGTAACATTGTATAGGGTTCCTCTACAAAGATTGTTCAAATGATGCCCCTGTGGTCAAAACTGGCCACGCCCCGGGGGTCACATTGTTTATATAGACTTAAATAGCAAAATTACTTCAAAAATCTTCTCTGAAACTGCAAGGCCCAGTAGTTTCATATTTGGTGTGTGGCATCTTCTAGTGGTCCTCTACAAAGATTGTTCAAATGATGCCCCTGGGGCCAAAACTGGCCACGCCCCAGGAGTCACATTGTTTATATAGACTTAAATAGCAAAATGACTTTAAAAATATGCTATGAAACAGTAAGGCCAGGCCCAGCGGTTTTATATTTGGTATGGAATATTGTATAGAGGTCCTCTACAAAGATTGTTCAAACGCGCCCCTGGAGTAGAAAGTGGCCACTCCCTGTGGGTCACGTTTTATATAGACTATAAAAAACTTCTCCTGAAACTGCAGGACCCAAATCTTTATACTCAGGTAAGTGGTTTAGTGCCATTTGGCCCTCTTGTTATAAGCCATTATGATGCCTTAAACTCAGGTGAGCGACCTAGGGCCATTGTGGCCCTCTTGCAGTATTTAACTAATCAATTTGCTTTTGTTTGTGGTACATATCAAGTTATGTACGGCTTGGTAATAGATGATAAAGGGGGGCTGTCTGATTTTATAGATTTATTTTGGGCCTCTTTTGTTACCGACTAACAAAAAAACAATCAACGTCGACAAAACCTTTCATTTATCGAAACATGCAAATGTGTATTTTCTGTCAATACAGACCCGTTTACCTTAAAGTAACAGGTACATTCAGTTTTGAATTGGAAAATAAGAACTGCACATATACCATCTGACTTCACAAACTAAAACTGTTTAAAATGAACAACAGACAAGTATAATTATTCTTTTAAGATTTCACCTTTCAGAACTTATGCAGTCGTAAACTGTGGTTATATTATGATTCATACTAATACCAATATTAAAGGAAGTAGCTTGTGACATACAAACTTCTAATGTATGTATCACCATCGACATAGGTTAATTGCTTTTTTCCATGACTTTACTCAAAATTTAACGTTAACATTGGAAACAAGGATATCAGTAACACTGATGGATGCTCCCTGGAATGCGCTTAGTAAAGCAATACAAATGCAATGAGAAGGGCAGAGATAGTAAAATGACTTAAAATCAATAGAACTGCAAGACTAGATCTGACACCAAAACTTACCACATAAATACAATATAAACATGCTGATGAAGCAAAACTTTAAAAATAAAATAAAAACTAAATAAATCAAAGTGATGGATCATTACGGTAATACGGTTATTTCATCCTAGTTATTTAACTTTCCATCAAGCAATTGAATTTTATATAGCAGTTCCAGAGAAATAGACACGACACAATTGAACATCCTGGTAGTATGCACACCTCATCTTGGTAATGAAGCTTCCCAAAAAGTTTTGTTAAATTCTGGCCAGGAGTTGCTGAGAAATAGACTGGACAAAAAGTCAAGAATTGTGCACTACATACTTATTTCAGAAATCTTCAAAGTCCCATAATTCTGAGAAAAATCATTGAACGTCCTGGTAATATGCACACCTCCTCTTGGTAATGAAGCTTTCCATAAAGTTTTGTTGAAAAAGCCTGGACAAGGAAGTGGGATGGTAACATGGATGGACAGACAAAGCGGTGACTATATGCTCCCTCAAATTGTTTTGGGGAGCATAATGAAGCATTCATGTTGACAACTAGACTATTATTTACAACTACTGGTAAATAATGAAACAATGCCAATCAATGTTTAGGCTTTATTAGACTACAATTAGAAATCAAATAGTGGACTGTGTTTTAAAAATAATTTCTGCATCATGTTCTGTGTAGACTGGTTCTTGATTATCTTTCCATAATGCATCTGGCACTGTGTCAAGTAAGTGGGTGGGGAAAGTATGAACACTTGTGTCATTGAATACATCTGAGAACTGGTCTGGCACAGTCAGTGGTTGCTCCTTGGTGTATGGCTGTATCTGAAAAAGGGAAAACTGTAGAAGTTATGTGAGTGAATTTATTGTAAAACACTGATTGGACTACTGGGGGTTGATACACAAAGTGTTCCAGGGTGACCCAGTGTCCTTTAGTGATGTGAAACAAAAAGTACAGTTTACAATCTATCTTAAGAGGATGTTATATGGTTTAAACGTTAACAACTGGGCGTAAGCTAGTGTGTTACTACTAGACCACCATGGATTTGCAACAATTAATGATTTCTGTGCCAATTAAAATTGAATCCAACAAATGTTTCGACTACAACAAATTATCTTTAATTAAATTAATAAATGTGCTGCCTTTTCAACAGTACTTATAGCAACAGGTTACAATTACATGACGGCTGTTTTAAACAATTTTAAATCTATTATAATAAACATAAACAAGAGCTGTCAGAGTTATGGGCCTTGGTCAGTGACCATACATAATGACCCCAAAGACATGTGTAAAGTTTCAATTGGATATCAGTAGAAGATATAGAGATATGAAGATGTTGCACACAAACTTTGACCTGAATATTCTAAGAACAAAAAGGGGCATAATTCTGCTAAATTGCATGTCAAAGTTATGGGCCTTGGTCAGTGACCCTATATAATGACCCCGAAGACATGTGCGAAGTTTCAATTGAATGTCTGTAGTACTTACAGGGATATGTACATGCAAGCAAACCTTAACTTGAATTTTTTAAGTACAAAAAGGGGCATATTTCAGCTAAATTGCAGGTTAGAGTTATCGGCCTTGGTCAGTGACCTCACATAATGACCTTGAAGACATGTGTGAAGTTTCAATTGAATATCTTTAGTAGTTGCACGCAAACCTAACCAGAGCATTACGGGGTTGCCGACGGTGACTAGAATAGATTGGACTATGTGGAGAATAGTCTAGCTAAAAACAACAAAACCTTATTTATGGAACTTACCTTTGCTACATATTTTGCAGTAGAATTTAGAATACGAGATGGTGTCCTGAAAAATAATCCATGCATCTAAATCACTTTTTCGGCAACACATACAAGACGATTTGTCTACGAAAGAGTTTCAAAAATGGAAAGTGCATAATTATGGCAAAAATAAGGCATTAATAATGTCAAAAGGGACTGCACTGTTTGAGAAAAATATTATGCAATGATCAAGTTTTACCTCACTAGTTGTTCTTGTTAACGAGTTTGACACAAATTCAGTAAAGAAACACTTTCAAAAATTTGTGATAGAAACACTGTTTATAAGGTGCAGATTCTAATGGTTAAATCTTATTTTTCATTACGGTATTTATATATGCATTAAAGAGTAAGTAAGCTTATAATACAAATGTAACAATTGTACGTAGATCCTGTAAAACCAATAAGATTGACATTTACTTAAAAAGGATTTATTACAACCGGTATGTATGATGGTGCCATAAATTTAAATGCTAAATGCCATTTCTTTAGAAATAAAATGGAATATTTTCGCTTGAAAGCCAGATGATGTTATCAGCCTTTTCAACGGACATATTATGTGCATGAAGAAAAAAAATCCATACAAGATAGCACAGACACATTTCAAGTAAACCCACCTCTCTATCATGGCAGTGAAGCTGTTGCCAACGACGACCATATGTTGCAAGCGCGGACCCCAGTTAGCCCACAGGACGTTGTTATAGAGGGCCTTCCCACAGTGAGGCAAGTAGAACAACGTCACTGAACCTGGCCCACATGGTCTCTTACCTTCCTAAAACGACAGCACAAATGGTTGTTTTGCTGATATGGTACCGATTAAGTATAGAGAAACTATACTCGGTAATCTCAGTCTGAAATTATTATTATCAGTAGCAATAGAGAGGTATGAATTGACTGTATTGAAAATAACAACCGCATTATACAGTGTTATTGTTGCGTTGTTAAAATAACAACCGCATTATACAGTGTTATTGTTGCGTTGTTAAAATAACAACCGCATTATACAGTGTTATTGTTGCGTTGTTAAAATAACAACCGCATTATACAGTGTTATTGTTGCGTTGTTAAAATAACAACCGCATTATACAGTGTTTATTGTTGCGTTGTTAAAATAACAACCGCATTATACAGTGTTTATTGTTGCGTTGTTAAAATAACAACCGCATTATACAGTGTTATTGTTGCGTTGTTAAAATAACAACCGCATTATACAGTGTTATTGTTGCGTTGTTAAAATAACAACCGCATTATACAGTGTTATTGTTGCGTTGTTAAAATAACAACCGCATTATACAGTGTTATTGTTGCGTTGTTAAAATAACAACCGCATTATACAGTGTTATTGTTGCGTTGTTAAAATAACAACCGCATTATACAGTGTTTATTGTTGCGTTGTTAAAATAACAACCGCATTATACAGTGTTTATTGTTGCGTTGTTAAAATAACAACCGCATTATACAGTGTTATTGTTGCGTTGTTAAAATAACAACCGCATTATACAGTGTTTATTGTTGCGTTGTTAAAATAACAACCGCATTATACAGTGTTTATTGTTGCGTTGTTAAAATAACAACCGCATTATACAGTGTTTATTGTTGCGTTGTTAAAATAACAACCGCATTATACAGTGTTTATTGTTGCGTTGTTAAAATAACAACCGCATTATACAGTGTTATTGTTGCGTTGTTAAAATAACAACCGCATTATACAGTGTTATTGTTGCGTTGTTAAAATAACAACCGCATTATACAGTGTTATTGTTGCGTTGTTAAAATAACAACCGCATTATACAGTGTTATTGTTGCGTTGTTAAAATAACAACCGCATTATACAGTGTTTATTGTTGCGTTGTTAAAATAACAACCGCATTATACAGTGTTTATTGTTGCGTTGTTAAAATAACAACCGCATTATACAGTGTTATTGTTGCGTTGTTAAAATAACAACCGCATTATACAGTGTTATTGTTGCGTTGTTAAAATAACAACCGCATTATACAGTGTTTATTGTTGCGTTGTTAAAATAACAACCGCATTATACAGTGTTATTGTTGCGTTGTTAAAATAACAACCGCATTATACAGTGTTATTGTTGCGTTGTTAAAGCAAATTAACTTATGATAAGAATGCTTTTGAGGCAGTTCTACTTTTTGTCTCTTACATTTAAAAAGTACACAGTCATATTGTTATAACTGGATGAATGTTAAGTATCATGTAATGTTTTCAATTATTAACAACATTAACGACAGTTTTCCAATTTCTTTGGAAGTTTCAGAAATTCACACTGAAGATTATGTAATGATCCTATAACATTGTAACTTGACTTATTTAATAAATAAACATGAAAGCAATATAGAATCATCCATGAGTAAAAATAACAATACTTCTTGAAATTTATGAAGCTAAATGTATTACAACTATTATACAAAACTTGTTTTGAAGTGTTTAACAAAATGAAGGCGTGTCTGGTTTCAGATACAAAGAAGCCCAGTTATTTTAAAGCATACACAATCATAATATTACAAGTCTAACACTCCAACCTCATTAGTGTCCATAACAGTGAAACCCAGCTCTTGAAGCAGAGAGTGCTCTTCGGTAGAGAAGACGGGGTCATACACCTCACACTTTCCGAGTGGAACTATGCTCTTAAATCAGAAGTCATGAGCGTTTTGAATACAAATGTGAGTGAACCAGAATTATCAAATTATCTCAACATGGCAATATGCAATATTTTCAAATATTCAGAGCTTTACTGAATACAGTGTTTTAGATAAATATGATGTTAAAACTATATTGAGCAAACAGAAAAGTATGTATCATCCACAAATGATATTAAAATCAAGATAATAAACATCATGAAAATCAGGCACAACTATTACATGTACCACTGAATACCATGTACAATGTTCTGCAGATATCATTTCCAATATAAAACCACAAAAACAATGATACCGGTAATAATAGATCATTGAAAAAAAAAAGGGAAATAGTTACAAACAAAGCTTTGCAAAAGTACCTTACCTGTCACTGGTCACAAGGACAGACCAGTAACTGAATATTATTAATGTCCTGAAATTTTTAGTAGGACAATACAAAAAGCTAATGATGAGTAACGGACAATAAACCTTTCCACAAATGTCAATCCTATGCAAATTAATCGGCATTTTTATCCAATCATTGCATTGGAATACCATGTCATCAACGGTTAACCTTGTTTACACAAAGCATGTGTTAAAAGCTGGTGATGTGTTTGTGATATTCCGCACAGGCTAATCCAGGACGGCACTTTCCGCCTACAGTGGATTTATGGTTAGAAGAGACTTTCTTGAAGCAGAAAAAAACATAAATTCGGAAAGTGGCGTCCTGGATTAGCCTGTGCAGACTGCAAAGGCTGATCTGGAACGACGCTTTACGCACATGCATTAAGTCCGGTTTTCCCAGGACGCACCTTAAATTAATCCTAAAGCAACTGCTCAGGAGGAGTTTAAACTGTTCATGGCAAAACCTGAAAAGGTCTATAGTGAAAACCTTCCGGATAGAAGGACCAATATTCTTGGGATAATAAATTTGTATTGGTAATGTCCGAGGTGTGACTGTCTCTTGTGGAGATTGATTTTAACCATACATACCAGCGTTAGAACGATTTTGAAACAGATATATCAATTAAGAGAATGGTAGAGATTCCCAATACTAGGTATTTTAGTGTACTAGCATCACCTGTAAATCATCTCTTAGTGCTGTCAGCAAGGCCAACTGGTAGCGCGCAATGTGAGCGTCCACAAAGTTACCCAGGCCGTAACACACCATATCAACTTGTCTGCCTGCTCCTGATTATT
Organism: Congeria kusceri; assembly: GCA_027627225.1. Classification (NCBI taxonomy): domain Eukaryota; kingdom Metazoa; phylum Mollusca; class Bivalvia; order Myida; family Dreissenidae; genus Congeria; species Congeria kusceri. Next base: position 41,212,351 of record CM051035.1, read on the forward strand.
TGAAATTAAGGTAGCAACAGTTACGACAATTATACAACTAGACAAGGCACATACATGCATAATTTACACACACAGAATAAAATCAAGGTGTACATATATGCACATAATTTCAAATTTAATTTTTGAATACACATGGCAATGAAAAAACAGATTCATGAAATGAAATCCGAATGTAAAAGGGTGTCAATGTGTAAAAATTTCTTCTTTAATACATTTTTAGTATAGACATGAAATGTCTACTTCATTATTTAAGGTTACTCCATGCCAATCCTTTGCACTTCTAAGCTAACCAATTTTCTGATTTTCATAATTCTGTCCAACTGAAAATACATTTACCCCAATAAATTCTTGTTTGAGTGTACATTTACCCTACAAGATACAAGAAACTTTATATAAGGTCGGCTTGTAGATAACAGTAAAACATTAGCTATAAAGCTATTTCCTGACACAACAATAACAGTAACAATTATTCATTAATAACAAAATCACAAAAATCATAGGCACTATAGCAATAAACATTAACAGACAGTATATATTAAATTTATGCAGTTGTTTATGGTACTGATATAACAAATAATAAATGATTAAATTGAGTCGCAATACAAAATCACAAAAAGATGCTTGAGTGTCATATTTATAATAGCACTGAGCCACAAAAATGCATTTCATACAAATTCATGAAACAAAAACTAAGAGTACAGTGGGGAAAAAAAAATAAAAAAAAATGAGGGCCCTACGACGCTCACCTGAGACCTTGTAACCCAATTGGAATTTGCATCCCCGAGGTGTGGCTTATTTTTATCTCAGGGGCATGATTTGAACAATCTTAAACAAACCTTGCGGTTTCAGGAAAAGATTTTTAAAGCCACTCTGCTATTTAATTCTATATAAACCATGTGACCCCTTGGGGTGTGGCCAGATTTGACTCCAGGGGCATAATTTGAACAATCTATGGAGAGGACAACTATGCAATGCTCCGTACTACATATAGAAAAGCTGTGGGCCTTGCCGTTTCAGAGGAGAGGATTTTTGAAGTCATTTTTCTATTTAAGTCTATATAAATCATGTGACCCCCAGGGTGTGACCAGTTTTTACCCCAGGAGCATAATTTGAACAAAATTTGTACAGGACCACAAATACATACCAAATATGAAACCTCTAGGCCTTGCGGTTTCAAAGGAAAGAATTTTAAAGTAATTTTGCTATATATAAGTTTCTCTAAACCATGTGACCCCTGAGGTGTGGTCAGTTTTGACCCATGGGGCATTATTTGAAAAATCTTTGTAGAGGACCACGTGAGGATGTTACATACCAAATTAGAAACCTCTGGGCCTTGCGGTTTCAGGAGAAGATTTTTAAAGACATGTTGCTATTTAAGTTTATATAAACCATGTGACCCCCAGGGCATGGCCAGTTTTGACCCCAGGGGCATAATTTGAACAATCTTTGTAGAGGACAACTGTATGATGTTACATACCAAATAAGAAACCTCTGGGCCCTGCAGTTTCAGAGGAGAAGATTTTTAAAGTCATTTCGCTATTTAAGTGTATATAAATCATGTGACCCCCAGGCATGGCCAATTTTGACCCTAGGGGCTGAAATTGAACAATATTTGTAGAGGACCACTATAGGATGTTACATACCAAATATGAAACTTCTGGACCTTGCTGTTTCAGAGAACAAGATTTTTAACGATATTTTGCTATTTAATTTTATATCAACCATGTGACCCCCGGGGCGTGGCCAGTTTTGACCCCAGGGGCATAATTTGAACAATCTTTGTAGAGGACCACTATAGGATGTTACATACCAAATATGAAACCTCTGGGCCTAGTGGTTTCAGAGGAGAAGATTTTTAAAGACATTTTGCTATATATATTCTACATAAACCAGGTGACCCCCGGGGCGTGCACGTTTTGACCCCAGGGGCTTATTTGAACTAACTTTGTAAAGAACCACTAAAAGATGTTACAAACCAAATATGAAACCTCTGGGCCTTGAGGTTTCAGAGGAGAAGATTTTTAAAGTCATATTGCTATATATTCTATATAAACCATGTGACCCCCTGGGCGTGGCCAATTTTGATCCCAGGGGCATAATTTGAACAAACTTTGTAAAGAACCACTTAAGGATGTTACATACCAAATATGAAACCTCTGGGCCTTGCAGTTTCAGAGGAGAAGATTTTTAAAGTCGTTTTGCTATATATTCTATATAAACTATGGGATCCCCGGGGCGTGGCCAGTTTTGACCCCAGGGGCATAATTTGAACAATCTTTGTAGAGGACCACTATAGGATGTTACATACCAAATATGAAACCTCTGGGCCTTGCGGTTTCATAAAAGACTTTTTAAGTTTACACTTTTTAAATCGATTTTTAGCTCTGGTGACCTACATATGCAGCGGACCGTAATGATTTTAACAATTTTGAAAGAGGGTCACCCATTGACCATTCCTGTGAAGTTTGGCAAAAATCTGCCAAGTGGTTTAGGAGAAGATGTCGTTTGAATGAAAAGTTGACGACAGACGCACAGACGACGGACAATGGATGATCACAAAAGCTCTCCATGAGCACTTTGTGCTCAGGGGAGCTAAAAAAAAATGTAGATGCAATTTCATGTATTAAAAAAAAAAAAAAATTAAATAGGAAATATTAAAAACATACTGTCGCACAAAATGTCAGAAATATTAAAAAAATAAAGTGCCATAGTTCAAAACTCTAATAGATAAAAAAAAAATCTGAACAATTGTACAAATACTGTATTTATTTATTTAGATGCAATATCTGTAAAAATAATTACGTACACATTATACATTTACACTTTGGGCCGCTCCAGGTCCGGACCAACCTCACAAACTCCTTATAGTTCTCAACTTGCCTAAATTCGTTTGGTAAGTTGTTCCAGACCTGCGCAGCCTCAAAGCGAAATGACCTTTTTCCATACATGGTTGTTTTAACATTGGGAATTTCAATTTGATTAGTATATCTAAATGAATAATGAGTATTTTTTACATTAACATGATCATGTAGATATGGTGTTAATTTGTAAAGGCATTTAAAAGTTTTAATTGCCATTGTCCTAAGTCGATTTATGTGTAATGTTGGCATGTTTACTTTGTTTAAAAGTATTTTAAGTATTCTGTGTTGTATTTATTTCCATTTGTTTCTGTATTTGTTGTATGAAATGCCAAACAAATACAGAAATGCCAAACAAGAGGACAATAGTTGACATTTGATTTGATGAATGATTTGTATATTAGAAGTTTACATTCTGTGTTAAGGAATTTATTTAACCTTAACAATACATTTATTTGGTTGGCTGCTTTATTACACATTTTTGTTATTTGTTTATTAAAATTCACACTGAAAACTAAAAACGTGTCTGGAGCCCTGAACAAGTAACAAGAGTGCTTAAACTTCTATTTTTACTCTCAGTATACTAGTATTTCTATCACTATACTATCTTCATAAACCTTTTTATAACAACATATTTAGTCAAAATCAATGAAAAATCATGTATAATAAAATGTAAAAAACGTAAACTACGCAAAACATTACTACAATAATCTTGTAGACAGTCACATGAGGTATAAAAAACAACACGAGTTTTCTGCAAGACAATATACATCTTTGTTTGAAACTCTGCAAGCCTAATTGAGAGTGGGAAATTGATGGCATACCGCAATTACACCAAGAAATTGATGGCATACCGCAATTGGCCGGTAGACATGGGCTTACACATTCTGAAGAAAAAAAAAAGAACAAATACATTATTAGGTCGTAGACAATGTTTTCAATCAATATCATGGTTATGTTATTGATGACAATTTGTTGAACTACATTCTTTGAATAATAGTATTATTATTAAAAAATATCCATAATTTATAATGCAATAATGCATTAAAAGCAAGAGCAAGTATTAGAAACATACCCTTCAGCTCAGTAAAAATTCTTGAAGATTGTAGGTCAAATCTAAAAAAGAAAAAATGGTTAAACACCTGTACATAAATAATGAAAATCAGTAATATTAATATGTAACATAATTTCATTCCATAAGAATAACTTCATTTTAAATATAAAAAAATTTGATCAACATTCTGCACATCTTTACAGAATTAGAATCTGACCTTAAATCATTTTTAGCAATCTTTAATATTTTCTAAAGTTATTAATAAATAATTGACCTAACTCTCATTTCACTTGGTTTGATATAAATGTTGGCAGATGCGACAATGCTTCAGGTTCAAATTCCGGTCACAGACTAAATGAATACATGCTACACAAATCTGTATTGTATATTCACCATTTGAGAATATAACATCATCGGAAAAATCGACTTTGTCAAAACTACAGAATGACTTATTGTTTTAAATGTATGTTATTACTTCTAACTCACTGATTTTGCTAACTTGTTATCCCTTATTTTGCATTCCTTGAAAAATATATAAACTGTCAACGTTGTATTCAGCAAAAAGGAACAGGACCACAGAAGTTCTTCCAGAATACTTTGAGCAAATAGGTCATATAGCTGGTAGATGGAATGTTGCAACTAAGGACCACAGGTGCTTGTAACAATGTGTATTTATGTTCCATACGTAAATACACTATAATATCTTATTATTGTGCAAATACGTATGGAACATAAAAACATTGTTTACAACCACCTGTGCAAAAAGGGCTCTTCACAAACTGGTAAAATATTACGAATGTGGTATGTAACCTACTGAGAGGGTCGCGAAATCATATAACAATCAAATTTTATTGCTGAATATGGTTTACCGTTCTATCTTACATCTATACTAACCTGATATCTGAAATTGCTTTAAGAATTCGCCCAAAACTGTTTGCCGCTGCTTTCTTTTTCCTTGGTTTTCGTGACTTCACTTGCTGAAAGTCACCCATCTTAGAACTTAACTTTTACTGTAACTTAACCCTAACCGGGAAGGTTATGAAATAGTACGTCGCCATGCTTGCCCCGAAGACTGTTCTAATTACTGGTGCCAACAGAGGGATTGGCCTGGAGTTTGTCAAACATTTCCTTCTGCTTAATTCTCCACCAAAGTTTCTCTTTGCCTGTTGCAGACAACCTGACACAGCGGATGTACGTTGACAGACGAGCAAAGTTTGATAGTACTATAGTAATCGGACACACATTTTCGGACACGAAATTTAAATACAGAATGTACAATTCTACAGCATTTATGTCATGCATATTTCGTGCATGTTGTAATTGTGAATAAATTGACACGAAAATTCCATTTTCATTTGACCATTAATGTTCTTTGGTCAAGTTGATTTAGGTGATAATTATGGCATTGGATTTTGTTTTAAGCCTGTATAGGCTGTTGCATTATTTTGTGCCAAAATAATGATATATTGTCTGACTGAGATATTTTCCACTTATGCCGAGACAACAGTTTATTAACTGTTTAAATGCTTTAGCCGTTGTTTGAAACATGCAATTAATGCAGTGAAAGGGTATTTGAAGGTGTTGTGAAACATCCCGGTATAGTACGGTGTGGTATGGTGAGTATGGGTTTTATGTAATCTGCGGGTCCAACACAAGGAGGTCCGAAGCAGATTCCATCCAGGCAAGACATGCTTTTACTAGTAGCGTAAGTCCCTGTCCCTCTGACCCTCCAATTAATATTTAAGGTCTGTCATTGTGGAATTCAATAATTACTTTAAAGGTGAGCAGAGACAATGAATATTGAATAATGTCTTGTTACACTAAAACTGTTGCATACATTTTCAGGATTTAAAAGGAGTGGCTGCAGGAAATCCGTCTGTACATGTCTTGAAGTTAGGTATGATAATGCAGTGTTTTTCCTGTCTGTAAATATGGTACTATAAAACGGTACCATTCCCTATCTGATTTACCTGCCAATTTTCCCAATTTGAACAACAAAAAATTCCCAAAGCTCTTAACAAAATATAAAAAATCCACAAAAGATTGAGGGTGTTTCTGTGAAAAAATTAACTTTCATTCAATTAACCACCTTTGAACAATAAATAGAATTAAAGAAATCACTGAAACAAGTTGTTTTAGACATCCTTTTTTGCAGTTTTTGATGAAAGTGATACAATTTCCAATTCTGCTGAAAATCATGCTAATTTTCGAATTTGACGGGTACCGGTACCATTCCCAAAGTAGTGAGGAAAAATTCTGTTATGTGTGCTATTTTACTAATAATTGTAGCACATATACATTTACATTTCAATCCTCCCCAGTTACTGTTAAAGACGTTCGCAACAAAAAGAACATAATTGGGTTAATTTCTCCTTTTGTTTCATTTTTTCTTTATTGTATATAGGTTACAATATACTAATGTCCATTCAAAATAAATATTTTTAATAGTAAAAGTTCATAAAGCAAATATAATTATCAAAAACACACTTATGGAATGTGTTTCCAAACAAATTAGTTAAGAAATGATCCATTAAATATCTCCATTCTATTGATACGTTGTTTATGTATGTTAAAACGAAACAGGAAAAAGACTACACAGGTACCCTATATGAAATCCAATATTTCCCAAACAAGTTCTGTGAGTCATTCTTTTTAGTATAGGTTTGCCCTCCGTCCGCCATTCCGTCCGTCCGCAAAATATTGTTCCTGTGATGACTCAAAAAGTACTGAAGATACTTTGATGAAACTTGGTTTACATATAAACGGCAATGTGAGTATTATGCACGACCTTTCATTTTTTACCAGAGGTGAAAGGTCACGTGACTGTTACTAAAAATAGAAATAAACTAAAACAAACTGGATCCTGCTATAACTCAAAAAATACTGAAGATATTTCAATGAAACTTGGTATACATATAAACGGCAATGTGAGGATTATGCAGGACCTTTTATTTTTCACCAGTGGTCAAAGGTCAGGTGACTATTACTAAAAATAGAAATAAACTAAATACTGATATAATTCAAAAAGTACATAAGATATGACCATGAAACTTGGTACAAAGATTGAACTATAGGTTTGCCATCCGTCTGTGTGTCTCTCTATCTGTTCGTCAGTATGTTTGTCCATCCGTCTGTCTGTCCATCCCCAAAAACCTGGTTCCTGCAATAACTCTAAAAGTACTGAACTTATTTCGATGAAACTGGGTATACATATAAACAGCAATGTGGCAATGTGAGGATTATGCACAACCTTTTTTTTCACCAAAGGTCAGGTGTCTCGATCTCCTTTTTTTAATGCCGAAATTCGGCATCATTCCCCCAACAAAAAAGTATATATTTTTCCCCCATTTCAGGCCAAGATTTCATTCTAAAAGAAATGCCCTTGAATTTGTTTTTGTTTATGGGAGTAATTTTCTGGTATCAAATTTACTTTAACACTGTTCAATAGTTAACAATAAAATCCGAACAACTCCACGTGGTCATGTTAAATGACCGTTTGGACGTGTCTGGTTCCCGATTATTTTTGCTTATAATAAAACTTAATTTCTATATAGTTAACTGCTACATGTAGCTTATTTGCGGGGAACCGTAATTTCTGTTGTGGGAAAATGGCTTCTGCTAAAAAGTAATCAAAACAGGTACAGCAAAAGGGCACAAATATTGTGTCTCACAGTCGATAACATAGTCTATTACTGTATAAGAATTAGTATTAGTAGTTTAACAAAACTAATTAAGATTAAAAATTGGAAGTGAAATAAACTATTTGTAAAAACAAATGGAAGTGAAAAACTTATTGCATGATAAATTATCTGTTGCGCTTCTCCACATTCCCATTTAATAATGATGTTTACAAAATTGACTTGTTACTATAATATTCAATTTATTGATAATTAATCATGAATAAAGCTGTTAAGTAAAGAGTTAGACTAAATAAAGTGATTTGAAATGTATATTTAATAGTTGTTACTTTTGAATTGTTTGCAAAGTCAAAATTCCCCCTTCTGTGTAAAACAACGCTAAAATTCCCCCACCTGAGGGTACAGGTACTCTTCCCCCAAACCAGAGAGAGACCCCTGAAGGTCACGTGACTGTTAATATAAATAGAAATAAACTAAATACTGTAATGATTTGAAATGGACATAAGATATGACCATGAAACTTGGTTCAGAGATTGAACTATAGGTTTGCCATCTGTCTGTGTGTCGTTCTGTCTGTTCGTCCGTATGTCTGTCCGTCCATCCCCAAAACCTGGATCGTGTGATAACTCGGAAAGTACTGAAGGCACTTTGATGAAACTTTGTATTCATAGCAACAGCAATGTGAGAATTTATTTTCACCAGAGGTCAAAGGTTACTTGACTGTTACTAAAAATAGAAATAAACTTAATACGTCTGTTTGTCCGTCGGTCTAACTGTCTGTCTGTCCCATCCCCAAAACCTGGATCCTGCGATAACTCAAAAAGTACTGAAGATACTTTGATGAAACTTTGTATGCATAGAAAGAACAAGGTGAGGATTGTACATTCCCCTTTATTTTTCACCAGAGCTCGAAAGTCATGTGACTGTTACTTAAAATAGAAATAAACTTAATACTGTAATAATTCGAAAAGAACATAACATATGATCATGAAACTTGGTACACAGAATGAACTGAATGATTGCCCTCTGTCCGTTTAGTACTGCAATAACTCAGAAAGTCACTCGAATGTCTGGTCAATGTTACTAAAATAGAAAAAAACAACAGCTTAATACTGCAGTGACAAATGGGATTTGAATATGAAACTTTGTACATCTACAGATAAAGGGCGATTTGACGGTATTGCACAATGTATAATTAGTAGGTGTTTTCACCGGTAGGGGACTCCTGTATTGCTTGCAATACTATCAAAGCCTTGTTATTAATGTTTTGGTGTAAGTATACATTGATGCACGTATGTGCGAAATTTAAAGAAAATCTGTTGTTTGGAACAAAATATGCATTTGATAAAAATGAAGCATGTACAAACATATCAGTTGAAAGAACCATAACGCTGTTTGAAAAAAACTATTCTATATACTTAAAACATTGATAAAAATCCAAACTGAAAAAGGGGCTTCGACAGGTACTGTATCCAAAACCCAATATTTCCGGAACAAGGCCGGTGACCCATATTTTTAGCTCACCTGAGCACAAAGTGCTCATGGTGAGCTTTTGTGATCGCCCGTTGTCCGTCGTGCGTGCGTGCGTGTGTGTGTCGTCAACTTTTCATTTAAACAGCATCTCCTCCTAAACCGCTTGGCAGATTTTCACCAAACGTCACGGAATGATCCTTGGATGGTCCTCTTTCAAAGTTGTTAAAATCGTTCCGGTCCGCTGCATATGTAGGTCACCAGAGCTAAAAATAGATTTAAAAAGTGAAAACTTAACAAATCTTCTATGAAACCGCAAGGCTCAGAGCGGGGTCATATGGTTTATATAGACTTAAATAGCAAAATGGCTTTTAAAATCTTCTCCTCTGAAACTTTAAGGCCTAGAGGTTTCATATTTGGTTGGTAACATTGTATAGTGATCCTCTACAAAGATTGTTAAAATGATGCCCCTGGGTTAAAAATTGGCCTCACCCTGGTTGTCACATGGTTTATATAGACTTAAATCGCAAAATGACTTTTAGAATCTCTTTGAAACCGCAAGGCCCAGAGGTTTCATATTTGGTATGTAACATTATACATGTATAGTGGTCCTCTACAAAGATTGATGCCCCTGGGGTCAAAACTGTTAACTACCCGGGGGTCACATGGTTTATATAGACTTAAATAGCAAAATGATTTAAAAAATCTTCTCCTCTGAAACTGCAAGGCCCAGAGGTTTCATATTCAGGTTTCATCGTTGTATAGTGGTCCTCTACAAAGATTGTTCAAATGATGCCACTGGGGTCAAACTGGGCTACCCCGGGGGTCACATGATTTATATAAACTCAAATTGCAAAACTGCAAGGCCCAGAGGTTTCATATTGGGTATGTAACGTTGTATAGTGGTCATCTACAAAGATTGTTCAAGTGATGCCCCAGGGGTCAAAACTGGGCACATCCCGGGGTTCACATGGTTTATATGGACTTAAAAGTTAAATAGCAAAATGACTTTAAAAATCGTATCCTCTGACACTGCTAGGCCCAGAGGATTTGTATTTGGTATGTAACATTGTATAGTTGTCCTCTACAAAGATTGTTCAAATGATGTCTCAGGGGTCAAAACTGGCCCTGCCCTGGGGGTCACACTGTTTATATAGACTTAAATAGCAAAATGACTTTAAAATCTCCTCTGAAACCTGAGTGTTTTCGTATTTGATATGTAACATTGTATAGTAGTCCTCTACAAAGATTGTTCAAAGTATGCCCCAGGGGTAAAAAGTGGCCATGACCCGAGGGTCCCATGGTTTATATAGACTTATATGGCAAGTGGGCCTTAAAAATCTTCCTTGTTGAAACTGTAAGGCCAAGAAATTTTTTATTTTGCGTGAAACATTGTGGAGTGGTCCTTTACAAAGATTGTTCCAATGATGCCCCTGGGGGTCACATGGTTTATATACATTTAAATAGAAAAATTACTTTAAAAATCTTCTCCTCTGCAACCGCAAGGCCCAGTGGTTTCATATATTTGGTATGTAAAATTGAATAGTGCTCCACTACAAATATTTTTCAAATTATGCCCCTAAGGTAGAAGTGGCCACGCCCTGTGGGTCACATTGTTTATATAGACTAAAAAACTTCTGAACCTGCAAGACCCAGATTTTTATACTCAGGTAAGGGGTTTAGTGCCATTTTGCTCTCTTGTTATTAGCCATTATGATGCCTTAAACTCAGGTGAGCGAGCTAGGGCCATCAAAAGATATTCATATATTTGATAAATTATTGATGTTTTCATAGGCATATTTAATGCAAAATTAACCTCATTAAGTGTCCATTACAAGTCATTTGTTAAATGGTAACTGTAGATAAAGCGTGTTTTATCATTAAACTGCACTTGTATATTGCCAAACAAAACATTTAAAAAAAGATGCATTTAAAAATCTTTGTTTGAAAATAAACGCTTTTATTATTCAACATTCTGAGTAACACAAACTGAAAAAAAGGCTTTGAGATGTATCATATTCAAAATTCAATATTTCCTGAAAAAGGCCAGTGACCCCTATATTTTAAAGACTGTTTTAGTTTTAGGAGACATTGATGCATGTTTTTGCCAATTTTTAAGAAAATCTGTCATAGGAAAGAAATTGAAGGAAATTGTTGCGAACGTCTTTAAAGGATTAATTTCCATTCATCAATATTCACAAACACCCCCCAATCTACACCACATGCTTTTTGGTGTAAAATAAGTTAACACTTATTTGATTACAGTGATTCGATAAAATACTAGATTTTCATATGATTGACATTTGTGGAAAAGTCTATTAGAGAAATGCTTTCTGTACTATTGATTTAACTTTTAAATTCAATTGGGAAATATGTCATTCTATAGTTCTATCTTAATTTCTATGATTATGCACTATTGAAGTATTTTAAATCACAGCTTCTCATTGATATATCATACAACCTCATTGCAGACGTGTGTGATCAGTCTACCATCGATAGCGCTAAGGCATTTGTGGAATCCAAAGTAAAAGGGGAGGGCCTGAATCTCCTTATCAACAATGCTGGAGTGATTGGCCATACTGACCTATATGAGATCACACGCGAAGAAATGGCCCAAGTCTACGAAACCAACGCCATTGGACCACTGATGGTCACTAAGGTTTGTGTTCTTTTATCAAAGCTGCAATAGAAAATGTTAACATTATACAAGCACAATTTAACATGAAACATTAGTTGTTAATGCACCGTTGCTTTGTTTTAAAAGCCATTAATTATACTGTCATTTTGATAGGACTTAAATTTAAAAATATAGCTGCTGAATCACTTGAGATGATAGTGACCTATTATGAAAGATTGTACATAAAAACCTTATTTTTTGACCGCATATTATGTCTATGAATTTGACGTTAAGTTGAATTATTAAGATGACGTCTTTTTCCATATTAATAAATCTTGTGTAGGACAGGTGGAATTGCATCGACCAATTTTTCAGTTAACCACTATTCTCGCGGTATACATGTTCAGTCTTTGATATTGTAGCAAAGGCACTACCTCCATTTTACTGATCTCTAGTACTCATTTAAAACACTATCTCTTCATGCTTCTCATTATTTAATTACTGTGTTTGACAGATTAATTTAATCCGGTATGATTATGTTTGGTGTTTGACTTATTAACCAAAATTTCCTTGTTGAAAAAATGTTTACCAATATTTATAGAGATGATAAAAATTTATTCTTATAAGAATGAGTGCACCTCATAATTCTTCCGTAAACAGTGCATGTCAAACTGAAATTTCACATAGACATTTCACATAACTGTTGCAGAGCTTCTTGTCCTTGTTGAAGCAAGCAGCAAGCGTCAATGCCTCTGCACCAATGTCATGCAACCGTGCCGCCGTAATAAACATATCTACAGGCCTTGCATCAATTTCAGAAAACTCATCTAGTGGATATTACGCATACAGAGCTTCAAAGGTACGTCCTTGATTATATTTTTCCAGACAGTAACATTTAAGTTTAACAATCATTGTAGACATTTCTGCCATTGTTGAAGCAAGCTGCCAGTTTGGCTTTATCTGCCATTGTTGAAGCAAGCTGCCAGTTTGGCTCTATCTGCCATTGTTAAAGCAAGCTGCCAGTTTGGCTTTATCTGCCATTGTTGAAGCAAGCTGCCAGTTTGGCTTTATCTGCCATTGTTGAAGCAAGCTGCCAGTTTGGCTTTATCTGCCATTGTTGAAGCAAGCTGCCAGTTTGGCTTTATCTGCAATTGTTGAAGCAAGCTGCCAGTTTGGCTTTATCGGGCAGACTGGGGCACACTGTCTTGCAACTAGGCTGCCATTATCAACATGTCAACAGGTGTTGCATCCATCTCAGAGAATTCTTCAGGTGGTAGATACCCATATAGAGTTTCCAAGGTAACAAGTTAACATTTGAATGAGGTTTAGGGAAATCTAGGGTTTTATAATTCTTGCCTACAGATGAAGTCTCGTACTTTGCGTCCCAGACACTTGTATCCATCCTGTATAACTGTTAGTTGTTTCCATTGTTTTCTTTTTCATTATATTTGATTAGTACTTGTGAAGCACAATATTCAAAATTCATACATACAGTGAACTGTCTATAGAGAAGAACAAAATTATTTCCATAGGTGTGCTTTCTATTAATATTCAACAACTAGCACCATTAACGATTTGCCCGATGTCGACTAGCCCCTTTAACGATTCGCCCCATGTCGACTAGCCCCATTAATGATTCACCCCATGTCGACTAGCCACTTTAAAGATTCGCCCCATGTCGACTAGCCCCATTAAAGATTCGCCCCATGTCAACTAGCCCCATTAAAGATTCGCCCCATGTCGACTCGCCCAATGTCGACTACCCCAATTACCGATTCCTCCTATGTCAGCTAGCCCCATTAATGATTTGCCCCATGTCAACTAGCCCCATTAACGATTTGCCCCATGTAGACTAGCCCCATTAACGATTCGCCCCATGTAGACTAGCCCCATTAACGATTTGCCCCATGTCGACTAGCCCCATTAACGATTCCTCCCATGTCAACTAGCCCCATTAAAGATTCGCCCCATGTCGACTAGCCCCATTAACGATTTGCCCCATGTCAACTAGCCCCATTAACGATTTGCCCCATGTCGACTAGCCCCATTAACGATTCCTCCCATGTAGACTAGCCCCATTAACGATTCGCCCCATGTAGACTAGCCCCATTAACAATTTGCCCCATGTCGACTAGCCCCTTTAACGATTGGCCCCATGTCGACTAGCCCCATTAATGATTCACCCCATGTTGACTAGCCACTTTAAAGATTCGCCCCATGTCAACTAGCCCATTAAAGATTCGCCCCATGTCAACTAGCCCCATTAAAGATTCGCCCCATGTCGACTACCCCAATTAACGATTCCTCCTATGTCAGCTAGCCCCATTAACGATTTGCCCCATGTCAACTAGCCCCATTAACGATTCGCCCCATGTAGACTAGCCCCAATAACGATTCGCCCCATGTAGACTAGCCCCATTAACGATTTGCCCCATGTCGACTAGCCCCATTAACGATTCCTCCCATGTCAACTAGCCCCATTAAAGATTCGCCCCATGTCGACTAGCCCCATTCACAATTTGCCCCATGTCAACTAGCCCCATTAACGATTTGCCCCATGTAGACTAGCCCCGTTAACCATTCACCCCATGTCGACTAGCCTCATTAACGATTTGCCCCATGTCAACTAGCCCCATTAACGATTGGCCCCATGTCAACTGGCCCCATTAACGATTCCTCCCATGTCAACTAGCCCCATTAACGACTTGCCCCGTGTCAACTAGCCCCATTAACGATTTGCCCCATGTAGACAAGCCCCATTAACGATTCGCCACATGTCAACTAGCCCCATTAACGATTGGCCCCATGCCAACTAGCCCCATTAACGATTGGCCCCATGTCAACTAGCCCCTTTAAAGATTCGCCCCATGTCGACTAGGCCCATTAACGATTCGCCCCATGTCAACTAGCCCCATTAACGATTCGCGCCATGTCAACTAGCCCCATTAATGATTCCCCCCATGTCAACTTGCCCTATTAACAATTCACCCCGTGTCAACTAGCCCCATTAACGATTCGCCCCATGTCAACTAGCCCCATTAACGATTCGCCCCATGTAGACTAGCCCCATTAACGATTCGCCCCATGTAGGCTAGCCCCATTAATGATTTGCCCCATGTCGACTAGCCCCATTAACGATTCCTCCTATGTCAGCTAGCCCCATTAACGATTTGCCCCATGTCAACTAGCCCCATTAACGATTCGCCCCATGTAGACTAGCCCCATTAACGATTCGCCACATGTAGACTAGCCCCATTAACGATTTGCCCCATGTCGACTAGCCCCATTAACGATTCCTCCCATGTCAACTAGCCCCATTAAAGATTCGCCCCATGTCGACTAGCCCCATTAACGATTTGCCCCATGTCAACTAGCCCCATTAACGATTCGCCCCATGTAGACTAGCCCCATTAACCATTCACCCCATGTCGACTAGCCTCATTAACAATTTGTCCCATGTCAACTAGCCCCATTAACGATTGGCCCCATGTCAACTAGCCCCATTAACGATTCCTCCCATGTCAGCTAGCCCCATTAACGATTTGCCCCATGTCAGCTAGCCCCATTAACGATTCGCCCCATGTAGACTAGCCCCATTAACGATTCGCCCCGTGTAGACTAGCCCCTTTAACGATTCGCCCCATGTCAACTAGCCCCTTTAAAGATTCGCCTCATGTCGACTAGCCCCATTAACGATTCGCCGCATGTCAACTAGCCCGATTAACGATTCGCGCCATGTCAACTAGCCCCGTTAACGATTCACCCCATGTCAACTTGCCCTATTAACGATTCACCCCGTGTCAACTAGCCCCATTAACGATTCGCCCCATGTAGACTACCCCAATTAACGATTCGCCCCATGTAGACTACCGAAATTAACAATTCGCCCCATGTCAACTAGCCCCATTAACGATTCCTCCCATTTCAACTAGCCCCATTAACGATTCGCCCCATGTTGACTAGCCCCATTAACGATTCACCCCATGTCGACTAGCCCCAATTAACGATTCGCCCCATGTCGACTACCCCAATTAACGATTCGCCACATGTCGACTAGCCCCATTAACGATTCGCCCCATGTTGACTAGCCCCATTAACGATTCGCCCCATGTCGACTAGCCCGATTAACGATTTGCCCCATGTCGACTAGCCCCATTAACGATTCGCCCCATGTTGACTAGCCTCGTTAACGATTTGCCCCATGTCAACTAGCCCCATTAACCATTCGCCACATGTTGACTAGCCCCATTAACGATTTGCCCCATGTCAACTAGCCCCATTAACGATTCGCCACATGTCAAATAGCCCCATTAACGCTTTGCCCTATGTCAACTAGCCCCATGAACGATTCGCCCCATGTTGACTAGCCCCATTAACGATTCGCCCCATGTCGACTAGCCCCATTAACGATTCGCCCCATTAACGATTCGCCCCATGTTGACTAGCCCCATTAACGATTCGCCCCATGTTGACTAGCCCCATTAACGATTCGCCCCATGTCAACTAGCCCTATTAACGCTTTGCCCCATGTCAACTAGCCCCATTAACGATTCACCCCATGTCAGTTAGCCCCACTTTTTATGACAACGCGCCCCTGAGGCCCCCTCTGTTTATTCTCCCCATGTTGACTAGCCCCGCTTTTAATGACGATGTGCCCCCTATGTACAAGAGTGACCATCAAAAGCGGGGCAGGTCAACATGGGGCGAATCGTTAATGGTGCAAGTTGTTAAAATACCCTTTCTATATTCTGTTTAGAAAAACATGTCAGTACTTGATATTTGGTGACAGAAAATGCTCTTTGTTGAAATAAATGAGGAACATGCACAGGGAAGTCTTAACATTTACTTTATGTCAAACAAAACATGACGTGTGTACGATTTGTGCTCTGTGGCCAGCTGACAAGCGGCTTAAGTAATAATTATGTGTTGAAAAACCATGTACTGGGTACTATTTCTTACTCAAACCTATTGTTTGTAGGCTGCACTTAATATGATCACATCAAACATGAGCATCGATCTCAAGGATGATGGTATCCTAGCAACAGCAATCCATCCTGGTTGGGTGAAGACGGATATGGGCGGTCCCGATGCCTTGATTGACACAGCCACCAGTGTGACGGGCGTCATGTCCGTCATGGAGAAGCTACAAGGAGAGGAAGGCACCGGCAAGTTCTACCATGGAGTGAGCGGCGATCTGATTGGCTGGTAGATGTGAACTGGCATTTGATTGACTGCTAATGTGTACTGGCATTCATTTGATTGACTGCTAATGTGTACTGGCATTCAATTGGCTGAACAGTTTTGAATAAATTGGCTAGGTTTGGTGCATTTTATTATTATTTTGTGTGGATATTCTGCTTTTAAAAACTGGTTTCTTACAGGTTGCAGCATTTTTATAAAGTGAATTGTGTTGACAAATATGTATTAATTATATTAAAATCATGTACGTACTGGCATCAATTTGTTAAAAGTGTGAAGTATTGTACTTTGCAGGTTTACTTCAGGATACCGATATACCCGGTAATGTGCACAAAGGACCTCTTCTGTATTTCTGTTTAACTTTCAGCATATTTAGGTGTAAAATTGTTTGTTTCGGATATGAGCTATTCTGCTTGAAACAGTATATTGTGTATTCATTTTGTATTGTATTGCAAGGTCAGTCTTATATTTGCGGGTGGTCTATATGCATGCGGAAAGGTAAATCAGTCTTTCGCAGTATTTAAAATGAGGAATAATAAAGCTTAATACACCGAGTTATCTTTCATTCTTTATTGCTCTGTTTTATAACAGATACTAGTACACATTTCCATTGCTGGGGAAACCAGAGGTGTGTAAAAGTATTTATATGTACATATGACATTACACGCATCATTATCACGCATCGATTAACACGTGGACTACAAAATACGTAAAATTTAGTTCCCAGTATATACCTTTGTGTTGAAACAATGTACAAAATATTTTTGATAGTACCGGTAACTAATTAAAACAAGAGCAAGCAATAACAAAAAAAGCCCCAACAATATTGAAAGTTGTAAAATACTAAAATCTTGCACTACATGATATTTATACAATTGCATGTAAAACAACAAATATATAAAATACCGTACATTCAATGAAAGATTTAGTATAATAACATTTCATGTGTGTGCCTCACAATTTACTTATTAATATAACATCTACATGTATATACAAATTGCACATTGGTACGAGTTCTCTTTGAACTACGTAAGAATATGGTTAATAAAATAGTACATAAATAATGTCTAAGAAAGTATGTACACAAGTAAAGTACTGTACAAGATGCACAATAAACATGCTTATATAAAATTGGTCCTGTGTAATAAATCTGGCGTATGCAAATTGATTAATTTGTTCATTTCCTGTCATGGTCATACAGTTTCTGATAATGGCATAATGATTCTAGAATGGCACTGAAATTTTTAAACATTTTCAAATGATTATGCATCCATCACTGACCAAACGGCAAGTCGTGTCATTGCATACATTGTTTTACTTATTGTTGATGAAAACAAATGTCTAGAATGATATGGTTGCTCCTCCACTCAGAATTGAGGAAGAATTAATTAAAGTTTGAAAAACAATTTTATCAAAAGTGAATGTTCATACTTGTGACCCCCAGGGCATGGCCAGTTTTGACCCCAGGGGCATAATTTGAACAATCTTTGTAGAGGACAACTGTATGATGTTACATACCAAATAAGAAACCTCTGGGCCCTGCAGTTTCAGAGGAGAAGATTTTTAAAGTCATTTCGCTATTTAAGTGTATATAAATCATGTGACCCCCAGGCATGGCCAATTTTGACCCTAGGGGCTGAAATTGAACAATATTTGTAGAGGACCACTATAGGATGTTACATACCAAATATGAAACTTCTGGACCTTGCTGTTTCAGAGAACAAGATTTTTAACGATATTTTGCTATTTAATTTTATATCAACCATGTGACCCCCGGGGCGTGGCCAGTTTTGACCCCAGGGGCATAATTTGAACAATCTTTGTAGAGGACCACTATAGGATGTTACATACCAAATATGAAACCTCTGGGCCTAGTGGTTTCAGAGGAGAAGATTTTTAAAGACATTTTGCTATATATATTCTACATAAACCAGGTGACCCCCGGGGCGTGCACGTTTTGACCCCAGGGGCTTATTTGAACTAACTTTGTAAAGAACCACTAAAAGATGTTACAAACCAAATATGAAACCTCTGGGCCTTGAGGTTTCAGAGGAGAAGATTTTTAAAGTCATATTGCTATATATTCTATATAAACCATGTGACCCCCTGGGCGTGGCCAATTTTGATCCCAGGGGCATAATTTGAACAAACTTTGTAAAGAACCACTTAAGGATGTTACATACCAAATATGAAACCTCTGGGCCTTGCAGTTTCAGAGGAGAAGATTTTTAAAGTCGTTTTGCTATATATTCTATATAAACTATGGGATCCCCGGGGCGTGGCCAGTTTTGACCCCAGGGGCATAATTTGAACAATCTTTGTAGAGGACCACTATAGGATGTTACATACCAAATATGAAACCTCTGGGCCTTGCGGTTTCATAAAAGACTTTTTAAGTTTACACTTTTTAAATCGATTTTTAGCTCTGGTGACCTACATATGCAGCGGACCGTAATGATTTTAACAATTTTGAAAGAGGGTCACCCATTGACCATTCCTGTGAAGTTTGGCAAAAATCTGCCAAGTGGTTTAGGAGAAGATGTCGTTTGAATGAAAAGTTGACGACAGACGCACAGACGACGGACAATGGATGATCACAAAAGCTCTCCATGAGCACTTTGTGCTCAGGGGAGCTAAAAAAAAATGTAGATGCAATTTCATGTATTAAAAAAAAAAAAAAATTAAATAGGAAATATTAAAAACATACTGTCGCACAAAATGTCAGAAATATTAAAAAAATAAAGTGCCATAGTTCAAAACTCTAATAGATAAAAAAAAAATCTGAACAATTGTACAAATACTGTATTTATTTATTTAGATGCAATATCTGTAAAAATAATTACGTACACATTATACATTTACACTTTGGGCCGCTCCAGGTCCGGACCAACCTCACAAACTCCTTATAGTTCTCAACTTGCCTAAATTCGTTTGGTAAGTTGTTCCAGACCTGCGCAGCCTCAAAGCGAAATGACCTTTTTCCATACATGGTTGTTTTAACATTGGGAATTTCAATTTGATTAGTATATCTAAATGAATAATGAGTATTTTTTACATTAACATGATCATGTAGATATGGTGTTAATTTGTAAAGGCATTTAAAAGTTTTAATTGCCATTGTCCTAAGTCGATTTATGTGTAATGTTGGCATGTTTACTTTGTTTAAAAGTATTTTAAGTATTCTGTGTTGTATTTATTTCCATTTGTTTCTGTATTTGTTGTATGAAATGCCAAACAAATACAGAAATGCCAAACAAGAGGACAATAGTTGACATTTGATTTGATGAATGATTTGTATATTAGAAGTTTACATTCTGTGTTAAGGAATTTATTTAACCTTAACAATACATTTATTTGGTTGGCTGCTTTATTACACATTTTTGTTATTTGTTTATTAAAATTCACACTGAAAACTAAAAACGTGTCTGGAGCCCTGAACAAGTAACAAGAGTGCTTAAACTTCTATTTTTACTCTCAGTATACTAGTATTTCTATCACTATACTATCTTCATAAACCTTTTTATAACAACATATTTAGTCAAAATCAATGAAAAATCATGTATAATAAAATGTAAAAAACGTAAACTACGCAAAACATTACTACAATAATCTTGTAGACAGTCACATGAGGTATAAAAAACAACACGAGTTTTCTGCAAGACAATATACATCTTTGTTTGAAACTCTGCAAGCCTAATTGAGAGTGGGAAATTGATGGCATACCGCAATTACACCAAGAAATTGATGGCATACCGCAATTGGCCGGTAGACATGGGCTTACACATTCTGAAGAAAAAAAAAAGAACAAATACATTATTAGGTCGTAGACAATGTTTTCAATCAATATCATGGTTATGTTATTGATGACAATTTGTTGAACTACATTCTTTGAATAATAGTATTATTATTAAAAAATATCCATAATTTATAATGCAATAATGCATTAAAAGCAAGAGCAAGTATTAGAAACATACCCTTCAGCTCAGTAAAAATTCTTGAAGATTGTAGGTCAAATCTAAAAAAGAAAAAATGGTTAAACACCTGTACATAAATAATGAAAATCAGTAATATTAATATGTAACATAATTTCATTCCATAAGAATAACTTCATTTTAAATATAAAAAAATTTGATCAACATTCTGCACATCTTTACAGAATTAGAATCTGACCTTAAATCATTTTTAGCAATCTTTAATATTTTCTAAAGTTATTAATAAATAATTGACCTAACTCTCATTTCACTTGGTTTGATATAAATGTTGGCAGATGCGACAATGCTTCAGGTTCAAATTCCGGTCACAGACTAAATGAATACATGCTACACAAATCTGTATTGTATATTCACCATTTGAGAATATAACATCATCGGAAAAATCGACTTTGTCAAAACTACAGAATGACTTATTGTTTTAAATGTATGTTATTACTTCTAACTCACTGATTTTGCTAACTTGTTATCCCTTATTTTGCATTCCTTGAAAAATATATAAACTGTCAACGTTGTATTCAGCAAAAAGGAACAGGACCACAGAAGTTCTTCCAGAATACTTTGAGCAAATAGGTCATATAGCTGGTAGATGGAATGTTGCAACTAAGGACCACAGGTGCTTGTAACAATGTGTATTTATGTTCCATACGTAAATACACTATAATATCTTATTATTGTGCAAATACGTATGGAACATAAAAACATTGTTTACAACCACCTGTGCAAAAAGGGCTCTTCACAAACTGGTAAAATATTACGAATGTGGTATGTAACCTACTGAGAGGGTCGCGAAATCATATAACAATCAAATTTTATTGCTGAATATGGTTTACCGTTCTATCTTACATCTATACTAACCTGATATCTGAAATTGCTTTAAGAATTCGCCCAAAACTGTTTGCCGCTGCTTTCTTTTTCCTTGGTTTTCGTGACTTCACTTGCTGAAAGTCACCCATCTTAGAACTTAACTTTTACTGTAACTTAACCCTAACCGGGAAGGTTATGAAATAGTACGTCGCCATGCTTGCCCCGAAGACTGTTCTAATTACTGGTGCCAACAGAGGGATTGGCCTGGAGTTTGTCAAACATTTCCTTCTGCTTAATTCTCCACCAAAGTTTCTCTTTGCCTGTTGCAGACAACCTGACACAGCGGATGTACGTTGACAGACGAGCAAAGTTTGATAGTACTATAGTAATCGGACACACATTTTCGGACACGAAATTTAAATACAGAATGTACAATTCTACAGCATTTATGTCATGCATATTTCGTGCATGTTGTCATTGTGAATAAATTGACACGAAAATTCCATTTTCATTTGACCATTAATGTTCTTTGGTCAAGTTGATTTAGGTGATAATTATGGCATTGGATTTTGTTTTAAGCCTGTATAGGCTGTTGCATTATTTTGTGCCAAAATAATGATATATTGTCTGACTGAGATATTTTCCACTTATGCCGAGACAACAGTTTATTAACTGTTTAAATGCTTTAGCCGTTGTTTGAAACATGCAATTAATGCAGTGAAAGGGTATTTGAAGGTGTTGTGAAACATCCCGGTATAGTACGGTGTGGTATGGTGAGTATGGGTTTTATGTAATCTGCGGGTCCAACACAAGGAGGTCCGAAGCAGATTCCATCCAGGCAAGACATGCTTTTACTAGTAGCGTAAGTCCCTGTCCCTCTGACCCTCCAATTAATATTTAAGGTCTGTCATTGTGGAATTCAATAATTACTTTAAAGGTGAGCAGAGACAATGAATATTGAATAATGTCTTGTTACACTAAAACTGTTGCATACATTTTCAGGATTTAAAAGGAGTGGCTGCAGGAAATCCGTCTGTACATGTCTTGAAGTTAGGTATGATAATGCAGTGTTTTTCCTGTCTGTAAATATGGTACTATAAAACGGTACCATTCCCTATCTGATTTACCTGCCAATTTTCCCAATTTGAACAACAAAAAATTCCCAAAGCTCTTAACAAAATAAAAAAAATCCACAAAAGATTGAGGGTGTTTCTGTGAAAAAATTAACTTTCATTCAATTAACCACCTTTGAACAATAAATAGAATTAAAGAAATCACTGAAACAAGTTGTTTTAGACATCCTTTTTTGCAGTTTTTGATGAAAGTGATACAATTTCCAATTCTGCTGAAAATCATGCTAATTTTCGAATTTGACGGGTACCGGTACCATTCCCAAAGTAGTGAGGAAAAATTCTGTTATGTGTGCTATTTTACTAATAATTGTAGCACATATACATTTACATTTCAATCCTCCCCAGTTACTGTTAAAGACGTT
The DNA here is from genome assembly GCA_027627225.1 of Congeria kusceri. NCBI lineage: Eukaryota > Metazoa > Mollusca > Bivalvia > Myida > Dreissenidae > Congeria > Congeria kusceri. Next base: position 41,235,478 of record CM051035.1, read on the forward strand.
CGCAACAAAAAGAACATAATTGGGTTAATTTCTCCTTTTGTTTCATTTTTTCTTTATTGTATATAGGTTACAATATACTAATGTCCATTCAAAATAAATATTTTTAATAGTAAAAGTTCATAAAGCAAATATAATTATCAAAAACACACTTATGGAATGTGTTTCCAAACAAATTAGTTAAGAAATGATCCATTAAATATCTCCATTCTATTGATACGTTGTTTATGTATGTTAAAACGAAACAGGAAAAAGACTACACAGGTACCCTATATGAAATCCAATATTTCCCAAACAAGTTCTGTGAGTCATTCTTTTTAGTATAGGTTTGCCCTCCGTCCGCCATTCCGTCCGTCCGCAAAATATTGTTCCTGTGATGACTCAAAAAGTACTGAAGATACTTTGATGAAACTTGGTTTACATATAAACGGCAATGTGAGTATTATGCACGACCTTTCATTTTTTACCAGAGGTGAAAGGTCACGTGACTGTTACTAAAAATAGAAATAAACTAAAACAAACTGGATCCTGCTATAACTCAAAAAATACTGAAGATATTTCAATGAAACTTGGTATACATATAAACGGCAATGTGAGGATTATGCAGGACCTTTTATTTTTCACCAGTGGTCAAAGGTCAGGTGACTATTACTAAAAATAGAAATAAACTAAATACTGATATAATTCAAAAAGTACATAAGATATGACCATGAAACTTGGTACAAAGATTGAACTATAGGTTTGCCATCCGTCTGTGTGTCTCTCTATCTGTTCGTCAGTATGTTTGTCCATCCGTCTGTCTGTCCATCCCCAAAAACCTGGTTCCTGCAATAACTCTAAAAGTACTGAACTTATTTCGATGAAACTGGGTATACATATAAACAGCAATGTGGCAATGTGAGGATTATGCACAACCTTTTTTTTCACCAAAGGTCAGGTGTCTCGATCTCCTTTTTTTAATGCCGAAATTCGGCATCATTCCCCCAACAAAAAAGTATATATTTTTCCCCCATTTCAGGCCAAGATTTCATTCTAAAAGAAATGCCCTTGAATTTGTTTTTGTTTATGGGAGTAATTTTCTGGTATCAAATTTACTTTAACACTGTTCAATAGTTAACAATAAAATCCGAACAACTCCACGTGGTCATGTTAAATGACCGTTTGGACGTGTCTGGTTCCCGATTATTTTTGCTTATAATAAAACTTAATTTCTATATAGTTAACTGCTACATGTAGCTTATTTGCGGGGAACCGTAATTTCTGTTGTGGGAAAATGGCTTCTGCTAAAAAGTAATCAAAACAGGTACAGCAAAAGGGCACAAATATTGTGTCTCACAGTCGATAACATAGTCTATTACTGTATAAGAATTAGTATTAGTAGTTTAACAAAACTAATTAAGATTAAAAATTGGAAGTGAAATAAACTATTTGTAAAAACAAATGGAAGTGAAAAACTTATTGCATGATAAATTATCTGTTGCGCTTCTCCACATTCCCATTTAATAATGATGTTTACAAAATTGACTTGTTACTATAATATTCAATTTATTGATAATTAATCATGAATAAAGCTGTTAAGTAAAGAGTTAGACTAAATAAAGTGATTTGAAATGTATATTTAATAGTTGTTACTTTTGAATTGTTTGCAAAGTCAAAATTCCCCCTTCTGTGTAAAACAACGCTAAAATTCCCCCACCTGAGGGTACAGGTACTCTTCCCCCAAACCAGAGAGAGACCCCTGAAGGTCACGTGACTGTTAATATAAATAGAAATAAACTAAATACTGTAATGATTTGAAATGGACATAAGATATGACCATGAAACTTGGTTCAGAGATTGAACTATAGGTTTGCCATCTGTCTGTGTGTCGTTCTGTCTGTTCGTCCGTATGTCTGTCCGTCCATCCCCAAAACCTGGATCGTGTGATAACTCGGAAAGTACTGAAGGCACTTTGATGAAACTTTGTATTCATAGCAACAGCAATGTGAGAATTTATTTTCACCAGAGGTCAAAGGTTACTTGACTGTTACTAAAAATAGAAATAAACTTAATACGTCTGTTTGTCCGTCGGTCTAACTGTCTGTCTGTCCCATCCCCAAAACCTGGATCCTGCGATAACTCAAAAAGTACTGAAGATACTTTGATGAAACTTTGTATGCATAGAAAGAACAAGGTGAGGATTGTACATTCCCCTTTATTTTTCACCAGAGCTCGAAAGTCATGTGACTGTTACTTAAAATAGAAATAAACTTAATACTGTAATAATTCGAAAAGAACATAACATATGATCATGAAACTTGGTACACAGAATGAACTGAATGATTGCCCTCTGTCCGTTTAGTACTGCAATAACTCAGAAAGTCACTCGAATGTCTGGTCAATGTTACTAAAATAGAAAAAAACAACAGCTTAATACTGCAGTGACAAATGGGATTTGAATATGAAACTTTGTACATCTACAGATAAAGGGCGATTTGACGGTATTGCACAATGTATAATTAGTAGGTGTTTTCACCGGTAGGGGACTCCTGTATTGCTTGCAATACTATCAAAGCCTTGTTATTAATGTTTTGGTGTAAGTATACATTGATGCACGTATGTGCGAAATTTAAAGAAAATCTGTTGTTTGGAACAAAATATGCATTTGATAAAAATGAAGCATGTACAAACATATCAGTTGAAAGAACCATAACGCTGTTTGAAAAAAACTATTCTATATACTTAAAACATTGATAAAAATCCAAACTGAAAAAGGGGCTTCGACAGGTACTGTATCCAAAACCCAATATTTCCGGAACAAGGCCGGTGACCCATATTTTTAGCTCACCTGAGCACAAAGTGCTCATGGCGAGCTTTTGTGATCGCCCGTTGTCCGTCGTGCGTGCGTGCGTGTGTGTGTCGTCAACTTTTCATTTAAACAGCATCTCCTCCTAAACCGCTTGGCAGATTTTCACCAAACGTCACGGAATGATCCTTGGATGGTCCTCTTTCAAAGTTGTTAAAATCGTTCCGGTCCGCTGCATATGTAGGTCACCAGAGCTAAAAATAGATTTAAAAAGTGAAAACTTAACAAATCTTCTATGAAACCGCAAGGCTCAGAGCGGGGTCATATGGTTTATATAGACTTAAATAGCAAAATGGCTTTTAAAATCTTCTCCTCTGAAACTTTAAGGCCTAGAGGTTTCATATTTGGTTGGTAACATTGTATAGTGATCCTCTACAAAGATTGTTAAAATGATGCCCCTGGGTTAAAAATTGGCCTCACCCTGGTTGTCACATGGTTTATATAGACTTAAATCGCAAAATGACTTTTAGAATCTCTTTGAAACCGCAAGGCCCAGAGGTTTCATATTTGGTATGTAACATTATACATGTATAGTGGTCCTCTACAAAGATTGATGCCCCTGGGGTCAAAACTGTTAACTACCCGGGGGTCACATGGTTTATATAGACTTAAATAGCAAAATGATTTAAAAAATCTTCTCCTCTGAAACTGCAAGGCCCAGAGGTTTCATATTCAGGTTTCATCGTTGTATAGTGGTCCTCTACAAAGATTGTTCAAATGATGCCACTGGGGTCAAACTGGGCTACCCCGGGGGTCACATGATTTATATAAACTCAAATTGCAAAACTGCAAGGCCCAGAGGTTTCATATTGGGTATGTAACGTTGTATAGTGGTCATCTACAAAGATTGTTCAAGTGATGCCCCAGGGGTCAAAACTGGGCACATCCCGGGGTTCACATGGTTTATATGGACTTAAAAGTTAAATAGCAAAATGACTTTAAAAATCGTATCCTCTGACACTGCTAGGCCCAGAGGATTTGTATTTGGTATGTAACATTGTATAGTTGTCCTCTACAAAGATTGTTCAAATGATGTCTCAGGGGTCAAAACTGGCCCTGCCCTGGGGGTCACACTGTTTATATAGACTTAAATAGCAAAATGACTTTAAAATCTCCTCTGAAACCTGAGTGTTTTCGTATTTGATATGTAACATTGTATAGTAGTCCTCTACAAAGATTGTTCAAAGTATGCCCCAGGGGTAAAAAGTGGCCATGACCCGAGGGTCCCATGGTTTATATAGACTTATATGGCAAGTGGGCCTTAAAAATCTTCCTTGTTGAAACTGTAAGGCCAAGAAATTTTTTATTTTGCGTGAAACATTGTGGAGTGGTCCTTTACAAAGATTGTTCCAATGATGCCCCTGGGGGTCACATGGTTTATATACATTTAAATAGAAAAATTACTTTAAAAATCTTCTCCTCTGCAACCGCAAGGCCCAGTGGTTTCATATATTTGGTATGTAAAATTGAATAGTGCTCCACTACAAATATTTTTCAAATTATGCCCCTAAGGTAGAAGTGGCCACGCCCTGTGGGTCACATTGTTTATATAGACTAAAAAACTTCTGAACCTGCAAGACCCAGATTTTTATACTCAGGTAAGGGGTTTAGTGCCATTTTGCTCTCTTGTTATTAGCCATTATGATGCCTTAAACTCAGGTGAGCGAGCTAGGGCCATCAAAAGATATTCATATATTTGATAAATTATTGATGTTTTCATAGGCATATTTAATGCAAAATTAACCTCATTAAGTGTCCATTACAAGTCATTTGTTAAATGGTAACTGTAGATAAAGCGTGTTTTATCATTAAACTGCACTTGTATATTGCCAAACAAAACATTTAAAAAAAGATGCATTTAAAAATCTTTGTTTGAAAATAAACGCTTTTATTATTCAACATTCTGAGTAACACAAACTGAAAAAAAGGCTTTGAGATGTATCATATTCAAAATTCAATATTTCCTGAAAAAGGCCAGTGACCCCTATATTTTAAAGACTGTTTTAGTTTTAGGAGACATTGATGCATGTTTTTGCCAATTTTTAAGAAAATCTGTCATAGGAAAGAAATTGAAGGAAATTGTTGCGAACGTCTTTAAAGGATTAATTTCCATTCATCAATATTCACAAACACCCCCCAATCTACACCACATGCTTTTTGGTGTAAAATAAGTTAACACTTATTTGATTACAGTGATTCGATAAAATACTAGATTTTCATATGATTGACATTTGTGGAAAAGTCTATTAGAGAAATGCTTTCTGTACTATTGATTTAACTTTTAAATTCAATTGGGAAATATGTCATTCTATAGTTCTATCTTAATTTCTATGATTATGCACTATTGAAGTATTTTAAATCACAGCTTCTCATTGATATATCATACAACCTCATTGCAGACGTGTGTGATCAGTCTACCATCGATAGCGCTAAGGCATTTGTGGAATCCAAAGTAAAAGGGGAGGGCCTGAATCTCCTTATCAACAATGCTGGAGTGATTGGCCATACTGACCTATATGAGATCACACGCGAAGAAATGGCCCAAGTCTACGAAACCAACGCCATTGGACCACTGATGGTCACTAAGGTTTGTGTTCTTTTATCAAAGCTGCAATAGAAAATGTTAACATTATACAAGCACAATTTAACATGAAACATTAGTTGTTAATGCACCGTTGCTTTGTTTTAAAAGCCATTAATTATACTGTCATTTTGATAGGACTTAAATTTAAAAATATAGCTGCTGAATCACTTGAGATGATAGTGACCTATTATGAAAGATTGTACATAAAAACCTTATTTTTTGACCGCATATTATGTCTATGAATTTGACGTTAAGTTGAATTATTAAGATGACGTCTTTTTCCATATTAATAAATCTTGTGTAGGACAGGTGGAATTGCATCGACCAATTTTTCAGTTAACCACTATTCTCGCGGTATACATGTTCAGTCTTTGATATTGTAGCAAAGGCACTACCTCCATTTTACTGATCTCTAGTACTCATTTAAAACACTATCTCTTCATGCTTCTCATTATTTAATTACTGTGTTTGACAGATTAATTTAATCCGGTATGATTATGTTTGGTGTTTGACTTATTAACCAAAATTTCCTTGTTGAAAAAATGTTTACCAATATTTATAGAGATGATAAAAATTTATTCTTATAAGAATGAGTGCACCTCATAATTCTTCCATAAACAGTGCATGTCAAACTGAAATTTCACATAGACATTTCACATAACTGTTGCAGAGCTTCTTGTCCTTGTTGAAGCAAGCAGCAAGCGTCAATGCCTCTGCACCAATGTCATGCAACCGTGCCGCCGTAATAAACATATCTACAGGCCTTGCATCAATTTCAGAAAACTCATCTAGTGGATATTACGCATACAGAGCTTCAAAGGTACGTCCTTGATTATATTTTTCCAGACAGTAACATTTAAGTTTAACAATCATTGTAGACATTTCTGCCATTGTTGAAGCAAGCTGCCAGTTTGGCTTTATCTGCCATTGTTGAAGCAAGCTGCCAGTTTGGCTCTATCTGCCATTGTTAAAGCAAGCTGCCAGTTTGGCTTTATCTGCCATTGTTGAAGCAAGCTGCCAGTTTGGCTTTATCTGCCATTGTTGAAGCAAGCTGCCAGTTTGGCTTTATCTGCCATTGTTGAAGCAAGCTGCCAGTTTGGCTTTATCTGCAATTGTTGAAGCAAGCTGCCAGTTTGGCTTTATCGGGCAGACTGGGGCACACTGTCTTGCAACTAGGCTGCCATTATCAACATGTCAACAGGTGTTGCATCCATCTCAGAGAATTCTTCAGGTGGTAGATACCCATATAGAGTTTCCAAGGTAACAAGTTAACATTTGAATGAGGTTTAGGGAAATCTAGGGTTTTATAATTCTTGCCTACAGATGAAGTCTCGTACTTTGCGTCCCAGACACTTGTATCCATCCTGTATAACTGTTAGTTGTTTCCATTGTTTTCTTTTTCATTATATTTGATTAGTACTTGTGAAGCACAATATTCAAAATTCATACATACAGTGAACTGTCTATAGAGAAGAACAAAATTATTTCCATAGGTGTGCTTTCTATTAATATTCAACAACTAGCACCATTAACGATTTGCCCGATGTCGACTAGCCCCTTTAACGATTCGCCCCATGTCGACTAGCCCCATTAATGATTCACCCCATGTCGACTAGCCACTTTAAAGATTCGCCCCATGTCGACTAGCCCCATTAAAGATTCGCCCCATGTCAACTAGCCCCATTAAAGATTCGCCCCATGTCGACTACCCCAATTACCGATTCCTCCTATGTCAGCTAGCCCCATTAATGATTTGCCCCATGTCAACTAGCCCCATTAACGATTTGCCCCATGTAGACTAGCCCCATTAACGATTCGCCCCATGTAGACTAGCCCCATTAACGATTTGCCCCATGTCGACTAGCCCCATTAACGATTCCTCCCATGTCAACTAGCCCCATTAAAGATTCGCCCCATGTCGACTAGCCCCATTAACGATTTGCCCCATGTCAACTAGCCCCATTAACGATTTGCCCCATGTCGACTAGCCCCATTAACGATTCCTCCCATGTAGACTAGCCCCATTAACGATTCGCCCCATGTAGACTAGCCCCATTAACAATTTGCCCCATGTCGACTAGCCCCTTTAACGATTGGCCCCATGTCGACTAGCCCCATTAATGATTCACCCCATGTTGACTAGCCACTTTAAAGATTCGCCCCATGTCAACTAGCCCATTAAAGATTCGCCCCATGTCAACTAGCCCCATTAAAGATTCGCCCCATGTCGACTACCCCAATTAACGATTCCTCCTATGTCAGCTAGCCCCATTAACGATTTGCCCCATGTCAACTAGCCCCATTAACGATTCGCCCCATGTAGACTAGCCCCAATAACGATTCGCCCCATGTAGACTAGCCCCATTAACGATTTGCCCCATGTCGACTAGCCCCATTAACGATTCCTCCCATGTCAACTAGCCCCATTAAAGATTCGCCCCATGTCGACTAGCCCCATTCACAATTTGCCCCATGTCAACTAGCCCCATTAACGATTCGCCCCATGTAGACTAGCCCCGTTAACCATTCACCCCATGTCGACTAGCCTCATTAACGATTTGCCCCATGTCAACTAGCCCCATTAACGATTGGCCCCATGTCAACTGGCCCCATTAACGATTCCTCCCATGTCAACTAGCCCCATTAACGACTTGCCCCGTGTCAACTAGCCCCATTAACGATTTGCCCCATGTAGACAAGCCCCATTAACGATTCGCCACATGTCAACTAGCCCCATTAACGATTGGCCCCATGCCAACTAGCCCCATTAACGATTGGCCCCATGTCAACTAGCCCCTTTAAAGATTCGCCCCATGTCGACTAGGCCCATTAACGATTCGCCCCATGTCAACTAGCCCCATTAACGATTCGCGCCATGTCAACTAGCCCCATTAATGATTCCCCCCATGTCAACTTGCCCTATTAACAATTCACCCCGTGTCAACTAGCCCCATTAACGATTCGCCCCATGTCAACTAGCCCCATTAACGATTCGCCCCATGTAGACTAGCCCCATTAACGATTCGCCCCATGTAGGCTAGCCCCATTAATGATTTGCCCCATGTCGACTAGCCCCATTAACGATTCCTCCTATGTCAGCTAGCCCCATTAACGATTTGCCCCATGTCAACTAGCCCCATTAACGATTCGCCCCATGTAGACTAGCCCCATTAACGATTCGCCACATGTAGACTAGCCCCATTAACGATTTGCCCCATGTCGACTAGCCCCATTAACGATTCCTCCCATGTCAACTAGCCCCATTAAAGATTCGCCCCATGTCGACTAGCCCCATTAACGATTTGCCCCATGTCAACTAGCCCCATTAACGATTCGCCCCATGTAGACTAGCCCCATTAACCATTCACCCCATGTCGACTAGCCTCATTAACAATTTGTCCCATGTCAACTAGCCCCATTAACGATTGGCCCCATGTCAACTAGCCCCATTAACGATTCCTCCCATGTCAGCTAGCCCCATTAACGATTTGCCCCATGTCAGCTAGCCCCATTAACGATTCGCCCCATGTAGACTAGCCCCATTAACGATTCGCCCCGTGTAGACTAGCCCCTTTAACGATTCGCCCCATGTCAACTAGCCCCTTTAAAGATTCGCCTCATGTCGACTAGCCCCATTAACGATTCGCCGCATGTCAACTAGCCCGATTAACGATTCGCGCCATGTCAACTAGCCCCGTTAACGATTCACCCCATGTCAACTTGCCCTATTAACGATTCACCCCGTGTCAACTAGCCCCATTAACGATTCGCCCCATGTAGACTACCCCAATTAACGATTCGCCCCATGTAGACTACCGAAATTAACAATTCGCCCCATGTCAACTAGCCCCATTAACGATTCCTCCCATTTCAACTAGCCCCATTAACGATTCGCCCCATGTTGACTAGCCCCATTAACGATTCACCCCATGTCGACTAGCCCCAATTAACGATTCGCCCCATGTCGACTACCCCAATTAACGATTCGCCACATGTCGACTAGCCCCATTAACGATTCGCCCCATGTTGACTAGCCCCATTAACGATTCGCCCCATGTCGACTAGCCCGATTAACGATTTGCCCCATGTCGACTAGCCCCATTAACGATTCGCCCCATGTTGACTAGCCTCGTTAACGATTTGCCCCATGTCAACTAGCCCCATTAACCATTCGCCACATGTTGACTAGCCCCATTAACGATTTGCCCCATGTCAACTAGCCCCATTAACGATTCGCCACATGTCAAATAGCCCCATTAACGCTTTGCCCTATGTCAACTAGCCCCATGAACGATTCGCCCCATGTTGACTAGCCCCATTAACGATTCGCCCCATGTCGACTAGCCCCATTAACGATTCGCCCCATTAACGATTCGCCCCATGTTGACTAGCCCCATTAACGATTCGCCCCATGTTGACTAGCCCCATTAACGATTCGCCCCATGTCAACTAGCCCTATTAACGCTTTGCCCCATGTCAACTAGCCCCATTAACGATTCACCCCATGTCAGTTAGCCCCACTTTTTATGACAACGCGCCCCTGAGGCCCCCTCTGTTTATTCTCCCCATGTTGACTAGCCCCGCTTTTAATGACGATGTGCCCCCTATGTACAAGAGTGACCATCAAAAGCGGGGCAGGTCAACATGGGGCGAATCGTTAATGGTGCAAGTTGTTAAAATACCCTTTCTATATTCTGTTTAGAAAAACATGTCAGTACTTGATATTTGGTGACAGAAAATGCTCTTTGTTGAAATAAATGAGGAACATGCACAGGGAAGTCTTAACATTTACTTTATGTCAAACAAAACATGACGTGTGTACGATTTGTGCTCTGTGGCCAGCTGACAAGCGGCTTAAGTAATAATTATGTGTTGAAAAACCATGTACTGGGTACTATTTCTTACTCAAACCTATTGTTTGTAGGCTGCACTTAATATGATCACATCAAACATGAGCATCGATCTCAAGGATGATGGTATCCTAGCAACAGCAATCCATCCTGGTTGGGTGAAGACGGATATGGGCGGTCCCGATGCCTTGATTGACACAGCCACCAGTGTGACGGGCGTCATGTCCGTCATGGAGAAGCTACAAGGAGAGGAAGGCACCGGCAAGTTCTACCATGGAGTGAGCGGCGATCTGATTGGCTGGTAGATGTGAACTGGCATTTGATTGACTGCTAATGTGTACTGGCATTCATTTGATTGACTGCTAATGTGTACTGGCATTCAATTGGCTGAACAGTTTTGAATAAATTGGCTAGGTTTGGTGCATTTTATTATTATTTTGTGTGGATATTCTGCTTTTAAAAACTGGTTTCTTACAGGTTGCAGCATTTTTATAAAGTGAATTGTGTTGACAAATATGTATTAATTATATTAAAATCATGTACGTACTGGCATCAATTTGTTAAAAGTGTGAAGTATTGTACTTTGCAGGTTTACTTCAGGATACCGATATACCCGGTAATGTGCACAAAGGACCTCTTCTGTATTTCTGTTTAACTTTCAGCATATTTAGGTGTAAAATTGTTTGTTTCGGATATGAGCTATTCTGCTTGAAACAGTATATTGTGTATTCATTTTGTATTGTATTGCAAGGTCAGTCTTATATTTGCGGGTGGTCTATATGCATGCGGAAAGGTAAATCAGTCTTTCGCAGTATTTAAAATGAGGAATAATAAAGCTTAATACACCGAGTTATCTTTCATTCTTTATTGCTCTGTTTTATAACAGATACTAGTACACATTTCCATTGCTGGGGAAACCAGAGGTGTGTAAAAGTATTTATATGTACATATGACATTACACGCATCATTATCACGCATCGATTAACACGTGGACTACAAAATACGTAAAATTTAGTTCCCAGTATATACCTTTGTGTTGAAACAATGTACAAAATATTTTTGATAGTACCGGTAACTAATTAAAACAAGAGCAAGCAATAACAAAAAAAGCCCCAACAATATTGAAAGTTGTAAAATACTAAAATCTTGCACTACATGATATTTATACAATTGCATGTAAAACAACAAATATATAAAATACCGTACATTCAATGAAAGATTTAGTATAATAACATTTCATGTGTGTGCCTCACAATTTACTTATTAATATAACATCTACATGTATATACAAATTGCACATTGGTACGAGTTCTCTTTGAACTACGTAAGAATATGGTTAATAAAATAGTACATAAATAATGTCTAAGAAAGTATGTACACAAGTAAAGTACTGTACAAGATGCACAATAAACATGCTTATATAAAATTGGTCCTGTGTAATAAATCTGGCGTATGCAAATTGATTAATTTGTTCATTTCCTGTCATGGTCATACAGTTTCTGATAATGGCATAATGATTCTAGAATGGCACTGAAATTTTTAAACATTTTCAAATGATTATGCATCCATCACTGACCAAACGGCAAGTCGTGTCATTGCATACATTGTTTTACTTATTGTTGATGAAAACAAATGTCTAGAATGATATGGTTGCTCCTCCACTCAGAATTGAGGAAGAATTAATTAAAGTTTGAAAAACAATTTTATCAAAAGTGAATGTTCATACTTGTGACCCCCAGGGCATGGCCAGTTTTGACCCCAGGGGCATAATTTGAACAATCTTTGTAGAGGACAACTGTATGATGTTACATACCAAATAAGAAACCTCTGGGCCCTGCAGTTTCAGAGGAGAAGATTTTTAAAGTCATTTCGCTATTTAAGTGTATATAAATCATGTGACCCCCAGGCATGGCCAATTTTGACCCTAGGGGCTGAAATTGAACAATATTTGTAGAGGACCACTATAGGATGTTACATACCAAATATGAAACTTCTGGACCTTGCTGTTTCAGAGAACAAGATTTTTAACGATATTTTGCTATTTAATTTTATATCAACCATGTGACCCCCGGGGCGTGGCCAGTTTTGACCCCAGGGGCATAATTTGAACAATCTTTGTAGAGGACCACTATAGGATGTTACATACCAAATATGAAACCTCTGGGCCTAGTGGTTTCAGAGGAGAAGATTTTTAAAGACATTTTGCTATATATATTCTACATAAACCAGGTGACCCCCGGGGCGTGCACGTTTTGACCCCAGGGGCTTATTTGAACTAACTTTGTAAAGAACCACTAAAAGATGTTACAAACCAAATATGAAACCTCTGGGCCTTGAGGTTTCAGAGGAGAAGATTTTTAAAGTCATATTGCTATATATTCTATATAAACCATGTGACCCCCTGGGCGTGGCCAATTTTGATCCCAGGGGCATAATTTGAACAAACTTTGTAAAGAACCACTTAAGGATGTTACATACCAAATATGAAACCTCTGGGCCTTGCAGTTTCAGAGGAGAAGATTTTTAAAGTCGTTTTGCTATATATTCTATATAAACTATGGGATCCCCGGGGCGTGGCCAGTTTTGACCCCAGGGGCATAATTTGAACAATCTTTGTAGAGGACCACTATAGGATGTTACATACCAAATATGAAACCTCTGGGCCTTGCGGTTTCATAAAAGACTTTTTAAGTTTACACTTTTTAAATCGATTTTTAGCTCTGGTGACCTACATATGCAGCGGACCGTAATGATTTTAACAATTTTGAAAGAGGGTCACCCATTGACCATTCCTGTGAAGTTTGGCAAAAATCTGCCAAGTGGTTTAGGAGAAGATGTCGTTTGAATGAAAAGTTGACGACAGACGCACAGACGACGGACAATGGATGATCACAAAAGCTCTCCATGAGCACTTTGTGCTCAGGGCAGCTAAAAAAAAATGTAGATGCAATTTCATGTATTAAAAAAAAAAAAAAATTAAATAGGAAATATTAAAAACATACTGTCGCACAAAATGTCAGAAATATTAAAAAAATAAAGTGCCATAGTTCAAAACTCTAATAGATAAAAAAAAAATCTGAACAATTGTACAAATACTGTATTTATTTATTTAGATGCAATATCTGTAAAAATAATTACGTACACATTATACATTTACACTTTGGGCCGCTCCAGGTCCGGACCAACCTCACAAACTCCTTATAGTTCTCAACTTGCCTAAATTCGTTTGGTAAGTTGTTCCAGACCTGCGCAGCCTCAAAGCGAAATGACCTTTTTCCATACATGGTTGTTTTAACATTGGGAATTTCAATTTGATTAGTATATCTAAATGAATAATGAGTATTTTTTACATTAACATGATCATGTAGATATGGTGTTAATTTGTAAAGGCATTTAAAAGTTTTAATTGCCATTGTCCTAAGTCGATTTATGTGTAATGTTGGCATGTTTACTTTGTTTAAAAGTATTTTAAGTATTCTGTGTTGTATTTATTTCCATTTGTTTCTGTATTTGTTGTATGAAATGCCAAACAAATACAGAAATGCCAAACAAGAGGACAATAGTTGACATTTGATTTGATGAATGATTTGTATATTAGAAGTTTACATTCTGTGTTAAGGAATTTATTTAACCTTAACAATACATTTATTTGGTTGGCTGCTTTATTACACATTTTTGTTATTTGTTTATTAAAATTCACACTGAAAACTAAAAACGTGTCTGGAGCCCTGAACAAGTAACAAGAGTGCTTAAACTTCTATTTTTACTCTCAGTATACTAGTATTTCTATCACTATACTATCTTCATAAACCTTTTTATAACAACATATTTAGTCAAAATCAATGAAAAATCATGTATAATAAAATGTAAAAAACGTAAACTACGCAAAACATTACTACAATAATCTTGTAGACAGTCACATGAGGTATAAAAAACAACACGAGTTTTCTGCAAGACAATATACATCTTTGTTTGAAACTCTGCAAGCCTAATTGAGAGTGGGAAATTGATGGCATACCGCAATTACACCAAGAAATTGATGGCATACCGCAATTGGCCGGTAGACATGGGCTTACACATTCTGAAGAAAAAAAAAAGAACAAATACATTATTAGGTCGTAGACAATGTTTTCAATCAATATCATGGTTATGTTATTGATGACAATTTGTTGAACTACATTCTTTGAATAATAGTATTATTATTAAAAAATATCCATAATTTATAATGCAATAATGCATTAAAAGCAAGAGCAAGTATTAGAAACATACCCTTCAGCTCAGTAAAAATTCTTGAAGATTGTAGGTCAAATCTAAAAAAGAAAAAATGGTTAAACACCTGTACATAAATAATGAAAATCAGTAATATTAATATGTAACATAATTTCATTCCATAAGAATAACTTCATTTTAAATATAAAAAAATTTGATCAACATTCTGCACATCTTTACAGAATTAGAATCTGACCTTAAATCATTTTTAGCAATCTTTAATATTTTCTAAAGTTATTAATAAATAATTGACCTAACTCTCATTTCACTTGGTTTGATATAAATGTTGGCAGATGCGACAATGCTTCAGGTTCAAATTCCGGTCACAGACTAAATGAATACATGCTACACAAATCTGTATTGTATATTCACCATTTGAGAATATAACATCATCGGAAAAATCGACTTTGTCAAAACTACAGAATGACTTATTGTTTTAAATGTATGTTATTACTTCTAACTCACTGATTTTGCTAACTTGTTATCCCTTATTTTGCATTCCTTGAAAAATATATAAACTGTCAACGTTGTATTCAGCAAAAAGGAACAGGACCACAGAAGTTCTTCCAGAATACTTTGAGCAAATAGGTCATATAGCTGGTAGATGGAATGTTGCAACTAAGGACCACAGGTGCTTGTAACAATGTGTATTTATGTTCCATACGTAAATACACTATAATATCTTATTATTGTGCAAATACGTATGGAACATAAAAACATTGTTTACAACCACCTGTGCAAAAAGGGCTCTTCACAAACTGGTAAAATATTACGAATGTGGTATGTAACCTACTGAGAGGGTCGCGAAATCATATAACAATCAAATTTTATTGCTGAATATGGTTTACCGTTCTATCTTACATCTATACTAACCTGATATCTGAAATTGCTTTAAGAATTCGCCCAAAACTGTTTGCCGCTGCTTTCTTTTTCCTTGGTTTTCGTGACTTCACTTGCTGAAAGTCACCCATCTTAGAACTTAACTTTTACTGTAACTTAACCCTAACCGGGAAGGTTATGAAATAGTACGTCGCCATGCTTGCCCCGAAGACTGTTCTAATTACTGGTGCCAACAGAGGGATTGGCCTGGAGTTTGTCAAACATTTCCTTCTGCTTAATTCTCCACCAAAGTTTCTCTTTGCCTGTTGCAGACAACCTGACACAGCGGATGTACGTTGACAGACGAGCAAAGTTTGATAGTACTATAGTAATCGGACACACATTTTCGGACACGAAATTTAAATACAGAATGTACAATTCTACAGCATTTATGTCATGCATATTTCGTGCATGTTGTAATTGTGAATAAATTGACACGAAAATTCCATTTTCATTTGACCATTAATGTTCTTTGGTCAAGTTGATTTAGGTGATAATTATGGCATTGGATTTTGTTTTAAGCCTGTATAGGCTGTTGCATTATTTTGTGCCAAAATAATGATATATTGTCTGACTGAGATATTTTCCACTTATGCCGAGACAACAGTTTATTAACTGTTTAAATGCTTTAGCCGTTGTTTGAAACATGCAATTAATGCAGTGAAAGGGTATTTGAAGGTGTTGTGAAACATCCCGGTATAGTACGGTGTGGTATGGTGAGTATGGGTTTTATGTAATCTGCGGGTCCAACACAAGGAGGTCCGAAGCAGATTCCATCCAGGCAAGACATGCTTTTACTAGTAGCGTAAGTCCCTGTCCCTCTGACCCTCCAATTAATATTTAAGGTCTGTCATTGTGGAATTCAATAATTACTTTAAAGGTGAGCAGAGACAATGAATATTGAATAATGTCTTGTTACACTAAAACTGTTGCATACATTTTCAGGATTTAAAAGGAGTGGCTGCAGGAAATCCGTCTGTACATGTCTTGAAGTTAGGTATGATAATGCAGTGTTTTTCCTGTCTGTAAATATGGTACTATAAAACGGTACCATTCCCTATCTGATTTACCTGCCAATTTTCCCAATTTGAACAACAAAAAATTCCCAAAGCTCTTAACAAAATAAAAAAAATCCACAAAAGATTGAGGGTGTTTCTGTGAAAAAATTAACTTTCATTCAATTAACCACCTTTGAACAATAAATAGAATTAAAGAAATCACTGAAACAAGTTGTTTTAGACATCCTTTTTTGCAGTTTTTGATGAAAGTGATACAATTTCCAATTCTGCTGAAAATCATGCTAATTTTCTAATTTGACGGGTACCGGTACCATTCCCAAAGTAGTGAGGAAAAATTCTGTTATGTGTGCTATTTTACTAATAATTGTAGCACATATACATTTACATTTCAATCCTCCCCAGTTACTGTTAAAGACGTTCGCAACAAAAAGAACATAATTGGGTTAATTTCTCCTTTTGTTTCATTTTTTCTTTATTGTATATAGGTTACAATATACTAATGTCCATTCAAAATAAATATTTTTAATAGTAAAAGTTCATAAAGCAAATATAATTATCAAAAACACACTTATGGAATGTGTTTCCAAACAAATTAGTTAAGAAATGATCCATTAAATATCTCCATTCTATTGATACGTTGTTTATGTATGTTAAAACGAAACAGGAAAAAGACTACACAGGTACCCTATATGAAATCCAATATTTCCCAAACAAGTTCTGTGAGTCATTCTTTTTAGTATAGGTTTGCCCTCCGTCCGCCATTCCGTCCGTCCGCAAAATATTGTTCCTGTGATGACTCAAAAAGTACTGAAGATACTTTGATGAAACTTGGTTTACATATAAACGGCAATGTGAGTATTATGCACGACCTTTCATTTTTTACCAGAGGTGAAAGGTCACGTGACTGTTACTAAAAATAGAAATAAACTAAAACAAACTGGATCCTGCTATAACTCAAAAAATACTGAAGATATTTCAATGAAACTTGGTATACATATAAACGGCAATGTGAGGATTATGCAGGACCTTTTATTTTTCACCAGTGGTCAAAGGTCAGGTGACTATTACTAAAAATAGAAATAAACTAAATACTGATATAATTCAAAAAGTACATAAGATATGACCATGAAACTTGGTACAAAGATTGAACTATAGGTTTGCCATCCGTCTGTGTGTCTCTCTATCTGTTCGTCAGTATGTTTGTCCATCCGTCTGTCTGTCCATCCCCAAAAACCTGGTTCCTGCAATAACTCTAAAAGTACTGAACTTATTTCGATGAAACTGGGTATACATATAAACAGCAATGTGGCAATGTGAGGATTATGCACAACCTTTTTTTTCACCAAAGGTCAGGTGTCTCGATCTCCTTTTTTTAATGCCGAAATTCGGCATCATTCCCCCAACAAAAAAGTATATATTTTTCCCCCATTTCAGGCCAAGATTTCATTCTAAAAGAAATGCCCTTGAATTTGTTTTTGTTTATGGGAGTAATTTTCTGGTATCAAATTTACTTTAACACTGTTCAATAGTTAACAATAAAATCCGAACAACTCCACGTGGTCATGTTAAATGACCGTTTGGACGTGTCTGGTTCCCGATTATTTTTGCTTATAATAAAACTTAATTTCTATATAGTTAACTGCTACATGTAGCTTATTTGCGGGGAACCGTAATTTCTGTTGTGGGAAAATGGCTTCTGCTAAAAAGTAATCAAAACAGGTACAGCAAAAGGGCACAAATATTGTGTCTCACAGTCGATAACATAGTCTATTACTGTATAAGAATTAGTATTAGTAGTTTAACAAAACTAATTAAGATTAAAAATTGGAAGTGAAATAAACTATTTGTAAAAACAAATGGAAGTGAAAAACTTATTGCATGATAAATTATCTGTTGCGCTTCTCCACATTCCCATTTAATAATGATGTTTACAAAATTGACTTGTTACTATAATATTCAATTTATTGATAATTAATCATGAATAAAGCTGTTAAGTAAAGAGTTAGACTAAATAAAGTGATTTGAAATGTATATTTAATAGTTGTTACTTTTGAATTGTTTGCAAAGTCAAAATTCCCCCTTCTGTGTAAAACAACGCTAAAATTCCCCCACCTGAGGGTACAGGTACTCTTCCCCCAAACCAGAGAGAGACCCCTGAAGGTCACGTGACTGTTAATATAAATAGAAATAAACTAAATACTGTAATGATTTGAAATGGACATAAGATATGACCATGAAACTTGGTTCAGAGATTGAACTATAGGTTTGCCATCTGTCTGTGTGTCGTTCTGTCTGTTCGTCCGTATGTCTGTCCGTCCATCCCCAAAACCTGGATCGTGTGATAACTCGGAAAGTACTGAAGGCACTTTGATGAAACTTTGTATTCATAGCAACAGCAATGTGAGAATTTATTTTCACCAGAGGTCAAAGGTTACTTGACTGTTACTAAAAATAGAAATAAACTTAATACGTCTGTTTGTCCGTCGGTCTAACTGTCTGTCTGTCCCATCCCCAAAACCTGGATCCTGCGATAACTCAAAAAGTACTGAAGATACTTTGATGAAACTTTGTATGCATAGAAAGAACAAGGTGAGGATTGTACATTCCCCTTTATTTTTCACCAGAGCTCGAAAGTCATGTGACTGTTACTTAAAATAGAAATAAACTTAATACTGTAATAATTCGAAAAGAACATAACATATGATCATGAAACTTGGTACACAGAATGAACTGAATGATTGCCCTCTGTCCGTTTAGTACTGCAATAACTCAGAAAGTCACTCGAATGTCTGGTCAATGTTACTAAAATAGAAAAAAACAACAGCTTAATACTGCAGTGACAAATGGGATTTGAATATGAAACTTTGTACATCTACAGATAAAGGGCGATTTGACGGTATTGCACAATGTATAATTAGTAGGTGTTTTCACCGGTAGGGGACTCCTGTATTGCTTGCAATACTATCAAAGCCTTGTTATTAATGTTTTGGTGTAAGTATACATTGATGCACGTATGTGCGAAATTTAAAGAAAATCTGTTGTTTGGAACAAAATATGCATTTGATAAAAATGAAGCATGTACAAACATATCAGTTGAAAGAACCATAACGCTGTTTGAAAAAAACTATTCTATATACTTAAAACATTGATAAAAATCCAAACTGAAAAAGGGGCTTCGACAGGTACTGTATCCAAAACCCAATATTTCCGGAACAAGGCCGGTGACCCATATTTTTAGCTCACCTGAGCACAAAGTGCTCATGGCGAGCTTTTGTGATCGCCCGTTGTCCGTCGTGCGTGCGTGCGTGTGTGTGTCGTCAACTTTTCATTTAAACAGCATCTCCTCCTAAACCGCTTGGCAGATTTTCACCAAACGTCACGGAATGATCCTTGGATGGTCCTCTTTCAAAGTTGTTAAAATCGTTCCGGTCCGCTGCATATGTAGGTCACCAGAGCTAAAAATAGATTTAAAAAGTGAAAACTTAACAAATCTTCTATGAAACCGCAAGGCTCAGAGCGGGGTCATATGGTTTATATAGACTTAAATAGCAAAATGGCTTTTAAAATCTTCTCCTCTGAAACTTTAAGGCCTAGAGGTTTCATATTTGGTTGGTAACATTGTATAGTGATCCTCTACAAAGATTGTTAAAATGATGCCCCTGGGTTAAAAATTGGCCTCACCCTGGTTGTCACATGGTTTATATAGACTTAAATCGCAAAATGACTTTTAGAATCTCTTTGAAACCGCAAGGCCCAGAGGTTTCATATTTGGTATGTAACATTATACATGTATAGTGGTCCTCTACAAAGATTGATGCCCCTGGGGTCAAAACTGTTAACTACCCGGGGGTCACATGGTTTATATAGACTTAAATAGCAAAATGATTTAAAAAATCTTCTCCTCTGAAACTGCAAGGCCCAGAGGTTTCATATTCAGGTTTCATCGTTGTATAGTGGTCCTCTACAAAGATTGTTCAAATGATGCCACTGGGGTCAAACTGGGCTACCCCGGGGGTCACATGATTTATATAAACTCAAATTGCAAAACTGCAAGGCCCAGAGGTTTCATATTGGGTATGTAACGTTGTATAGTGGTCATCTACAAAGATTGTTCAAGTGATGCCCCAGGGGTCAAAACTGGGCACATCCCGGGGTTCACATGGTTTATATGGACTTAAAAGTTAAATAGCAAAATGACTTTAAAAATCGTATCCTCTGACACTGCTAGGCCCAGAGGATTTGTATTTGGTATGTAACATTGTATAGTTGTCCTCTACAAAGATTGTTCAAATGATGTCTCAGGGGTCAAAACTGGCCCTGCCCTGGGGGTCACACTGTTTATATAGACTTAAATAGCAAAATGACTTTAAAATCTCCTCTGAAACCTGAGTGTTTTCGTATTTGATATGTAACATTGTATAGTAGTCCTCTACAAAGATTGTTCAAAGTATGCCCCAGGGGTAAAAAGTGGCCATGACCCGAGGGTCCCATGGTTTATATAGACTTATATGGCAAGTGGGCCTTAAAAATCTTCCTTGTTGAAACTGTAAGGCCAAGAAATTTTTTATTTTGCGTGAAACATTGTGGAGTGGTCCTTTACAAAGATTGTTCCAATGATGCCCCTGGGGGTCACATGGTTTATATACATTTAAATAGAAAAATTACTTTAAAAATCTTCTCCTCTGCAACCGCAAGGCCCAGTGGTTTCATATATTTGGTATGTAAAATTGAATAGTGCTCCACTACAAATATTTTTCAAATTATGCCCCTAAGGTAGAAGTGGCCACGCCCTGTGGGTCACATTGTTTATATAGACTAAAAAACTTCTGAACCTGCAAGACCCAGATTTTTATACTCAGGTAAGGGGTTTAGTGCCATTTTGCTCTCTTGTTATTAGCCATTATGATGCCTTAAACTCAGGTGAGCGAGCTAGGGCCATCAAAAGATATTCATATATTTGATAAATTATTGATGTTTTCATAGGCATATTTAATGCAAAATTAACCTCATTAAGTGTCCATTACAAGTCATTTGTTAAATGGTAACTGTAGATAAAGCGTGTTTTATCATTAAACTGCACTTGTATATTGCCAAACAAAACATTTAAAAAAAGATGCATTTAAAAATCTTTGTTTGAAAATAAACGCTTTTATTATTCAACATTCTGAGTAACACAAACTGAAAAAAAGGCTTTGAGATGTATCATATTCAAAATTCAATATTTCCTGAAAAAGGCCAGTGACCCCTATATTTTAAAGACTGTTTTAGTTTTAGGAGACATTGATGCATGTTTTTGCCAATTTTTAAGAAAATCTGTCATAGGAAAGAAATTGAAGGAAATTGTTGCGAACGTCTTTAAAGGATTAATTTCCATTCATCAATATTCACAAACACCCCCCAATCTACACCACATGCTTTTTGGTGTAAAATAAGTTAACACTTATTTGATTACAGTGATTCGATAAAATACTAGATTTTCATATGATTGACATTTGTGGAAAAGTCTATTAGAGAAATGCTTTCTGTACTATTGATTTAACTTTTAAATTCAATTGGGAAATATGTCATTCTATAGTTCTATCTTAATTTCTATGATTATGCACTATTGAAGTATTTTAAATCACAGCTTCTCATTGATATATCATACAACCTCATTGCAGACGTGTGTGATCAGTCTACCATCGATAGCGCTAAGGCATTTGTGGAATCCAAAGTAAAAGGGGAGGGCCTGAATCTCCTTATCAACAATGCTGGAGTGATTGGCCATACTGACCTATATGAGATCACACGCGAAGAAATGGCCCAAGTCTACGAAACCAACGCCATTGGACCACTGATGGTCACTAAGGTTTGTGTTCTTTTATCAAAGCTGCAATAGAAAATGTTAACATTATACAAGCACAATTTAACATGAAACATTAGTTGTTAATGCACCGTTGCTTTGTTTTAAAAGCCATTAATTATACTGTCATTTTGATAGGACTTAAATTTAAAAATATAGCTGCTGAATCACTTGAGATGATAGTGACCTATTATGAAAGATTGTACATAAAAACCTTATTTTTTGACCGCATATTATGTCTATGATCTTGACGTTAAGTTGAATTATTAAGATGACGTCTTTTTCCATATTAATAAATCTTGTGTAGGACAGGTGGAATTGCATCGACCAATTTTTCAGTTAACCACTATTCTCGCGGTATACATGTTCAGTCTTTGATATTGTAGCAAAGGCACTACCTCCATTTTACTGATCTCTAGTACTCATTTAAAACACTATCTCTTCATGCTTCTCATTATTTAATTACTGTGTTTGACAGATTAATTTAATCCGGTATGATTATGTTTGGTGTTTGACTTATTAACCAAAATTTCCTTGTTGAAAAAATGTTTACCAATATTTATAGAGATGATAAAAATTTATTCTTATAAGAATGAGTGCACCTCATAATTCTTCCGTAAACAGTGCATGTCAAACTGAAATTTCACATAGACATTTCACATAACTGTTGCAGAGCTTCTTGTCCTTGTTGAAGCAAGCAGCAAGCGTCAATGCCTCTGCACCAATGTCATGCAACCGTGCCGCCGTAATAAACATATCTACAGGCCTTGCATCAATTTCAGAAAACTCATCTAGTGGATATTACGCATACAGAGCTTCAAAGGTACGTCCTTGATTATATTTTTCCAGACAGTAACATTTAAGTTTAACAATCATTGTAGACATTTCTGCCATTGTTGAAGCAAGCTGCCAGTTTGGCTTTATCTGCCATTGTTGAAGCAAGCTGCCAGTTTGGCTCTATCTGCCATTGTTAAAGCAAGCTGCCAGTTTGGCTTTATCTGCCATTGTTGAAGCAAGCTGCCAGTTTGGCTTTATCTGCCATTGTTGAAGCAAGCTGCCAGTTTGGCTTTATCTGCCATTGTTGAAGCAAGCTGCCAGTTTGGCTTTATCTGCAATTGTTGAAGCAAGCTGCCAGTTTGGCTTTATCGGGCAGACTGGGGCACACTGTCTTGCAACTAGGCTGCCATTATCAACATGTCAACAGGTGTTGCATCCATCTCAGAGAATTCTTCAGGTGGTAGATACCCATATAGAGTTTCCAAGGTAACAAGTTAACATTTGAATGAGGTTTAGGGAAATCTAGGGTTTTATAATTCTTGCCTACAGATGAAGTCTCGTACTTTGCGTCCCAGACACTTGTATCCATCCTGTATAACTGTTAGTTGTTTCCATTGTTTTCTTTTTCATTATATTTGATTAGTACTTGTGAAGCACAATATTCAAAATTCATACATACAGTGAACTGTCTATAGAGAAGAACAAAATTATTTCCATAGGTGTGCTTTCTATTAATATTCAACAACTAGCACCATTAACGATTTGCCCGATGTCGACTAGCCCCTTTAACGATTCGCCCCATGTCGACTAGCCCCATTAATGATTCACCCCATGTCGACTAGCCACTTTAAAGATTCGCCCCATGTCGACTAGCCCCATTAAAGATTCGCCCCATGTCAACTAGCCCCATTAAAGATTCGCCCCATGTCGACTCGCCCAATGTCGACTACCCCAATTACCGATTCCTCCTATGTCAGCTAGCCCCATTAATGATTTGCCCCATGTCAACTAGCCCCATTAACGATTTGCCCCATGTAGACTAGCCCCATTAACGATTCGCCCCATGTAGACTAGCCCCATTAACGATTTGCCCCATGTCGACTAGCCCCATTAACGATTCCTCCCATGTCAACTAGCCCCATTAAAGATTCGCCCCATGTCGAATAGCCCCATTAACGATTTGCCCCATGTCAACTAGCCCCATTAACGATTTGCCCCATGTCGACTAGCCCCATTAACGATTCCTCCCATGTAGACTAGCCCCATTAACGATTCGCCCCATGTAGACTAGCCCCTTTAACGATTGGCCCCATGTCGACTAGCCCCATTAATGATTCACCCCATGTTGACTAGCCACTTTAAAGATTCGCCCCATGTCAACTAGCCCATTAAAGATTCGCCCCATGTCAACTAGCCCCATTAAAGATTCGCCCCATGTCGATTACCCCAATTAACGATTCCTCCTATGTCAGCTAGCCCCATTAACGATTTGCCCCATGTCAACTAGCCCCATTAACGATTCGCCCCATGTAGACTAGCCCCAATAACGATTCGCCCCATGTAGACTAGCCCCATTAACGATTTGCCCCATGTCGACTAGCCCCATTAACGATTCCTCCCATGTCAACTAGCCCCATTAAAGATTCGCCCCATGTCGACTAGCCCCATTCACAATTTGCCCCATGTCAACTAGCCCCATTAACGATTCGCCCCATGTAGACTAGCCCCGTTAACCATTCACCCCATGTCGACTAGCCTCATTAACGATTTGCCCCATGTCAACTAGCCCCATTAACGATTGGCCCCATGTCAACTGGCCCCATTAACGATTCCTCCCATGTCAACTAGCCCCATTAACGACTTGCCCCGTGTCAACTAGCCCCATTAACGATTTGCCCCATGTAGACAAGCCCCATTAACGATTTGCCACATGTCAACTAGCCCCATTAACGATTGGCCCCATGCCAACTAGCCCCATTAACGATTGGCCCCATGTCAACTAGCCCCTTTAAAGATTCGCCCCATGTCGACTAGGCCCATTAACGATTCGCCCCATGTCAACTAGCCCCATTAACGATTCGCGCCATGTCAACTAGCCCCATTAATGATTCCCCCCATGTCAACTTGCCCTATTAACAATTCACCCCGTGTCAACTAGCCCCATTAACAATTCGCCCCATGTCAACTAGCCCCATTAACGATTCGCCCCATGTAGACTAGCCCCATTAACGATTCGCCCCATGTAGGCTAGCCCCATTAATGATTTGCCCCATGTCGACTAGCCCCATTAACGATTCCTCCTATGTCAGCTAGCCCCATTAACGATTTGCCCCATGTCAACTAGCCCCATTAACGATTCGCCCCATGTAGACTAGCCCCATTAACGATTCGCCACATGTAGACTAGCCCCATTAACGATTTGCCCCATGTCGACTAGCCCCATTAACGATTCCTCCCATGTCAACTAGCCCCATTAAAGATTCGCCCCATGTCGACTAGCCCCATTAACGATTTGCCCCATGTCAACTAGCCCCATTAACGATTCGCCCCATGTAGACTAGCCCCATTAACCATTCACCCCATGTCGACTAGCCTCATTAACAATTTGTCCCATGTCAACTAGCCCCATTAACGATTGGCCCCATGTCAACTAGCCCCATTAACGATTCCTCCCATGTCAGCTAGCCCCATTAACGATTTGCCCCATGTCAGCTAGCCCCATTAACGATTCGCCCCATGTAGACTAGCCCCATTAACGATTCGCCCCGTGTAGACTAGCCCCTTTAACGATTCGCCCCATGTCAACTAGCCCCTTTAAAGATTCGCCTCATGTCGACTAGCCCCATTAACGATTCGCCGCATGTCAACTAGCCCGATTAACGATTCGCGCCATGTCAACTAGCCCCGTTAACGATTCACCCCATGTCAACTTGCCCTATTAACGATTCACCCCGTGTCAACTAGCCCCATTAACGATTCGCCCCATGTAGACTACCCCAATTAACGATTCGCCCCATGTAGACTACCGAAATTAACAATTCGCCCCATGTCAACTAGCCCCATTAACGATTCCTCCCATTTCAACTAGCCCCATTAACGATTCGCCCCATGTTGACTAGCCCCATTAACGATTCACCCCATGTCGACTAGCCCCAATTAACGATTCGCCCCATGTCGACTACCCCAATTAACGATTCGCCACATGTCAACTAGCCCCATTAACGATTCGCCCCATGTTGACTAGCCCCATTAACGATTCGCCCCATGTCGACTAGCCCGATTAACGATTTGCCCCATGTCGACTAGCCCCATTAACGATTCGCCCCATGTTGACTAGCCTCGTTAACGATTTGCCCCATGTCAACTAGCCCCATTAACCATTCGCCACATGTTGACTAGCCCCATTAACGATTTGCCCCATGTCAACTAGCCCCATTAACGATTCGCCACATGTCAAATAGCCCCATTAACGCTTTGCCCTATGTCAACTAGCCCCATGAACGATTCGCCCCATGTTGACTAGCCCCATTAACGATTCGCCCCATGTCGACTAGCCCCATTAACGATTCGCCCCATTAACGATTCGCCCCATGTTGACTAGCCCCATTAACGATTCGCCCCATGTTGACTAGCCCCATTAACGATTCGCCCCATGTCAACTAGCCCTATTAACGCTTTGCCCCATGTCAACTAGCCCCATTAACGATTCACCCCATGTCAGTTAGCCCCACTTTTTATGACAACGCGCCCCTGAGGCCCCCTCTGTTTATTCTCCCCATGTTGACTAGCCCCGCTTTTAATGACGATGTGCCCCCTATGTACAAGAGTGACCATCAAAAGCGGGGCAGGTCAACATGGGGCGAATCGTTAATGGTGCAAGTTGTTAAAATACCCTTTCTATATTCTGTTTAGAAAAACATGTCAGTACTTGATATTTGGTGACAGAAAATGCTCTTTGTTGAAATAAATGAGGAACATGCACAGGGAAGTCTTAACATTTACTTTATGTCAAACAAAACATGACGTGTGTACGATTTGTGCTCTGTGGCCAGCTGACAAGCGGCTTAAGTAATAATTATGTGTTGAAAAACCATGTACTGGGTACTATTTCTTACTCAAACCTATTGTTTGTAGGCTGCACTTAATATGATCACATCAAACATGAGCATCGATCTCAAGGATGATGGTATCCTAGCAACAGCAATCCATCCTGGTTGGGTGAAGACGGATATGGGCGGTCCCGATGCCTTGATTGACACAGCCACCAGTGTGACGGGCGTCATGTCCGTCATGGAGAAGCTACAAGGAGAGGAAGGCACCGGCAAGTTCTACCATGGAGTGAGCGGCGATCTGATTGGCTGGTAGATGTGAACTGGCATTTGATTGACTGCTAATGTGTACTGGCATTCATTTGATTGACTGCTAATGTGTACTGGCATTCAATTGGCTGAACAGTTTTGAATAAATTGGCTAGGTTTGGTGCATTTTATTATTTTGTGTGGATATTCTGCTTTTAAAAACTGGTTTCTTACAGGTTGCAGCATTTTTATAAAGTGAATTGTGTTGACAAATATGTATTAATTATATTAAAATCATGTACGTACTGGCATCAATTTGTTAAAAGTGTGAAGTATTGTACTTTGCAGGTTTACTTCAGGATACCGATATACCCGGTAATGTGCACAAAGGACCTCTTCTGTATTTCTGTTTAACTTTCAGCATATTTAGGTGTAAAATTGTTTGTTTCGGATATGAGCTATTCTGCTTGAAACAGTATATTGTGTATTCATTTTGTATTGTATTGCAAGGTCAGTCTTATATTTGCGGGTGGTCTATATGCATGCGGAAAGGTAAATCAGTCTTTCGCAGTATTTAAAATGAGGAATAATAAAGCTTAATACACCGAGTTATCTTTCATTCTTTATTGCTCTGTTTTATAACAGATACTAGTACACATTTCCATTGCTGGGGAAACCAGAGGTGTGTAAAAGTATTTATATGTACATATGACATTACACGCATCATTATCACGCATCGATTAACACGTGGACTACAAAATACGTAAAATTTAGTTCCCAGTATATACCTTTGTGTTGAAACAATGTACAAAATATTTTTGATAGTACCGGTAACTAATTAAAACAAGAGCAAGCAATAACAAAAAAAGCCCCAACAATATTGAAAGTTGTAAAATACTAAAATCTTGCACTACATGATATTTATACAATTGCATGTAAAACAACAAATATATAAAATACCGTACATTCAATGAAAGATTTAGTATAATAACATTTCATGTGTGTGCCTCACAATTTACTTATTAATATAACATCTACATGTATATACAAATTGCACATTGGTACGAGTTCTCTTTGAACTACGTAAGAATATGGTTAATAAAATAGTACATAAATAATGTCTAAGAAAGTATGTACACAAGTAAAGTACTGTACAAGATGCACAATAAACATGCTTATATAAAATTGGTCCTGTGTAATAAATCTGGCGTATGCAAATTGATTAATTTGTTCATTTCCTGTCATGGTCATACAGTTTCTGATAATGGCATAATGATTCTAGAATGGCACTGAAATTTTTAAACATTTTCAAATGATTATGCATCCATCACTGACCAAACGGCAAGTCGTGTCATTGCATACATTGTTTTACTTATTGTTGATGAAAACAAATGTCTAGAATGATATGGTTGCTCCTCCACTCAGAATTGAGGAAGAATTAATTAAAGTTTGAAAAACAATTTTATCAAAAGTGAATGTTCATACTTGAAGAGTATTTAAAAGATACAAGAAATCACATGGTGCTCAAATTTAACAAACTTATATCCGCAGTCTATATAAAGATTCTATTGCAGTTATTACTGTTTCAGTACTTCATATTTCTGGTGTAAACAAATAGCACAGAAATGTGTCCTTTTATTGGACAAATGAATAAAAAAGAGACAGATACTTGTCTTTTCATGCATCCTTATAATAACAAGTACTGGTACTGGATTTCATAAGAATTGTGTACAAGTACAGACTTATGGTAAAATAATTGCAAAGTAACATGACTTTTCCAATTACGTAATGACAACATAGTGAAATATATGCATAAATAATCTACGATTGCACATAATTGGCAAAATAAATACAGTTTTTATATCGAATGAACCACTGAACAACTAAGTGCTCACAAAATATTTGATTCAGTTCATTTAATCAAGGAAGAACTGGTAGAGCATTGTTAATGATACTTTTTGCTCGCCACATTAGCATTCCTGATCTGCATAATAGTTTTTGGTATAAATAACTGATGGCATAAATATAAGACACGTGCTTCTGCAGCTCTAACACTCCCAATGTCCTAAATTAGTAGTCTGCTCCTCATTCCTGCTCGACTGGCTGCAGTTTCCGTGTCTAGATTTCCCATATCCTGAACATATGCCACACGAACCAGTCTGACCGCATCAAGCCATTCAGACCTCTGTTCCCTCGGGTACGGGTCGCTGTTTCAACGTGGAAGCACTAGCTTTGGCCCGGGGTTGCGATACAGCCATCTTAGACGCGCTGGTTACAGCAGAGGTGGTGAGCGCAAGGCCCTTCATCAGGCTGGACTGGCTCCCTTGGCTGCCGAAGGAAAGCTCTGTAGAGTTGGCACTGCCTGTACTGCCAGAGTGCTGCAAGAGGGAGTGGAATGGGTTATACAAAATATTTGGACAGAATAATAAGTCTAGTTTAAATGAAATATTTGCCTGAGTGATGGAATAAGGATAGCAGAAACTTCTTTTACTCATTACCTATTTATTTGATAAATTTCCAGGGTTGAGCATGACACTATTGTATCTGATGAACATTTCTATATTAGATACAATTGTTTGACACTCAACTCTTCACTTCTTATTAAATGTTGGATATTGTAAAACCAAGTTTTTGACATACCGATGAACAGTAATACATATAATGAGGTACGTCGTGGGAAAACCGGGTATAATGCATGTGCTTAAAGTGTCATCCCGGGCAGTCTGCACAGGCTAATCGGGGACGACACTTTCCGCCTACAGTGGATTTATGTTTAGAAGAGACTTCCTTGAAACAGAAAAATCATAAAAGCGGAAAGTGCCATCCTAGATTAGCCTGTGCGGACTGCACAGTCTGATCCGGGATGACACTTTACGCACATTAAGCCTGGTTGTCCCACGACGCTACTCTAATATACCAGAGAGGTTACATACCACTCCACTATCCAGAGATCCCCCACTGCTTCCTCGCCGCATTGCTTGAGCTGAAATACAGTTGAGGCCCATAATACAACTGTCCATGAAATTATTATTTCCACAAATATGTTTGTGTTTCATATTCTAGTTTAGGCCCATAATACAACTGTCCATGAAATTATTATTTCCACAAATATGTTTGTGTTTCATATTCTAGTGGAGGCCCATCATACAACTGTCCATGAAATTATTATTTCCACAAATACACATGTATGTTTGTTTTTCATATTCTAGTTGAGGCCCATCATACAACTGTCCATAAAATTATTATTTCCACAAATATGTTTGTTTTTCATATTCTAGTTGAGGCCCAGCATACAACTGTCCATGAAATTATTATTTCCACAAATATGTGTGTCTTTCGTATTCTAGTTTATGCCCATCATACTAATGTCCATGAAATTATTATTTCCACAAATATGTGTGTCTTAAGTATTCTAGTTTAGGCCCATCATACAACTGTTTATGAAATTATTATTTCCACAAATATGTTTGCGTTTCGTATTCTAGTTTATGATGAAGTAAAATGAAGATGATTACGTAGCATATGAACACGGTCTACTGCTTAGGAGATATAACTGCACATCATTCAATGCACACTTCGTTACCACCTACTTCTATGTTGATGTTTTCAAGCAATGACAGGTGCATAGGGAGCTATAACAGTGCCTCAATCTTCAAAATATTATGCCATATTGCAGCACAACATGGTTACAATCAACGACGAGAAAACCATGAAATAGGGTAATGTACAATATCAATCACGACATCTATTACACTATTACAGGAAAAATGAGGGAAAAAGTCATAGAAGTAAAGTCTTATATCTAACTGATTATCAGGAAATACACCTAGTCAAGAAATAGCAAGGATAAATTGTATGGCTCACAACCAAAGAAAAACAACATCACTCACAATAGTAAAAGCTAAACATACGATCTCCACCCATGTGTAGCTAAATACTGTTATCTCCCTTTATTTAGTATTACGAAGTTATGTTTTGTCTTGTATTTGCAAAAATGACAACAAAATACGTGTTAACTATTTTGGAAAAACACTACAAACTTGTCATAACTATGTACTAACAGTTTTCTTTGATGGCAAAAATATTCAATATTTATTAAGTTCATGATTCAATCTTCAAAAGTTTGTACTTGTTTTTCTTCTTGTTAATATATCTGATGTAAAAAGCATAGAAATACCACAACAAATGAGGACACATATTTACTTAGGACAAACACCCAACAACTGAAAATAAAATACCCGACCGACTAAAATTCTACACAGCACATGCATACCTCCACAAAGGTCAGTGAGAGAGTTGGACAAGGGGAACGACTGCTTCAAGCCACTGTAATCAGGGGCAGACAACCTATTTGAGTTGGGATCCGAGGTTTTCATGTAGTCGAACATGGTGATGCGCGTGTCATCATTGGAGTAGTGTCGGTCAAGTGGAACGTGTTGCGGATTGTGCCGTTGCTGCTCGTCGATTCTCATTTGTTCCATTCCATTGCACTGTAACAACAACCCATACAGGTTTAAGACACATGCTATATTATCTAACTGCTGTAATCCTTGTATAGCTCTCACCGATGTTGTGAACCCATGTTATACTGTAGATGTAACTGGATTATACATGATTTTGTGAACCCATGTTATACTGTAGATGTAACTGGATTATACAGGATTTTGTGAACCCATGTTATACTGTAGATGTAACTGGATTATACATGATTTTGTAACAGATATGTGCTTCCGAGTTGTAACCTGTTATAAAGCCAAAGGGAAATGGACCGACAATGAGGGAAAGCTACTTTTATTCCTTAAAATGCTTACAAAGTTTGTTTTCAATGATTGAAAACAACTGTTTATAACTTTTAACTATGACATACAATATGTAATATTCATATTACAATCAGTATATACACAGCTGATTGCCATAAATAAAGGGATTGTAATTGTACCATTTGAAAGTGTTTATACCTCTAAAATGGCTTCTTTGAGATCTTCTACAAACTTCTGTCGATCGTGGTCATTACGAGCGTTAAACGTGATGAGGATCTTGTTATCCAAGTTGTTCACTAATCGTATGCCAAATGTGTAATCTGAAAGACAGAAAATTAATATTACCCAATCTACCGAATTCTTGTATGTACTAAAATGTTAATTCAGTTAAATTTTGATGACTTTGATCATAATTGATCATAAGCCACTACTATCTTAATTTCTATTAAGGCCTAAATGAAAACTCATTTGGAAATCTTTACCACTTCGAAGTAGTGAGCTTAAAAATGTATTACTGTGTTTAAAAATCGGTCTTCCGGAAATCATAATAAATTTTATTTAATAACTTTTGATCATGGCAGGTCACTTGCCAATTACATAACTACTATTAATGGTTATAAATTATAACTTATAATTATTCAGGTACGTATCTGGTGCCACAAAAACTGCTTCTTTTGATTGGTGGTCCATTACTCAACCTTCATTCATATTTTGAAGATATCATAAAAACGGCATTCTTATTACAGCATAACTGTAATTTGTGCAAGTGCATCTTTTTTATTTCTAGAGCCTACATTTGATTAAGCGCGTCTGATTATAAGCCCATTTAAAATGCTTTATATGACTCGTGTTATGAACAAGCTATAACAATTAGCAGAGATACTTGCAGGAAATTAATTGCCAATAAGCTGAGGGCAACATTCCAAACCAATGTCCTCGATTGTGCAGTTTCCTTAGGCAAGAGGAAGATACTGTATGCAATAATTTCAATGTTTATGTATAATCAACTGTATTGCTATGTGAACCAGCAGTTCACCATACAAATATTTTAAAATTTACCAATTAACCAGGACCCATGATTACAAACATTCTTAAGCTCAGTCTTAGTCTTAAGCTTATATATTCAACCATTGCTTATCATAGCTCAAATGTTACAAGCATTCTCATTGGTCAATATTTTAAGTTGAGACTAAGATCTAGACTTTTCGTAGTCGTTGTGCCAGTGCTTGCTACAATGCCTAACAATGACATCACAATTTTAAAGGCTTCAACATTCCAGTAAAATCCATTTTGCTCACCAAACCATTATGGCACAAATAACTATTTTCAATATTACAATTTCTTGGCACGGGCAGCCAGGAAGGAAATGAATGGTAAAATTCTAAAATAGCCTTGGAGTAAAAAGGAAATTCAATTCAACTGAAAAATTCTCAATTTCAACTTAGTCTCGGGAGAAAATATGGTATCGACCAATGAAAATGCATGTAGCAGATGGGCTTAAATTTTCATTGGATAATATTTAAGATTGAGACTTAGATTAAGTATAAGAATGTTCGTAGTTGTAGGGCCTGAAAGTTGAATCTCGGCAACAGAGAGATACTTACGAGGTGTTTCAAAGAGATACACTTGCATGTCACACAGGGAAAATGACTGCTTGAAGGAATATGTGATGCCACTCTTCTTCTTGCTGAATATCTTGGTCACCTGGCAACGCAAGAACACATTTTAGTTAATTTTAATGTGATTTGCCAGTGATGAACTTTCAAACAAATTACTGAAAGTACTTAAATGCCTTTTAAATCAGGAAAAGTTTCAATGCATCATTTTACAGTGAACTGTCGGAAATTACACTTTAGAATGTCATTAATATAACAGTATCAGACAGCAGCACAGATGTTCCACTATTTCACAACTGCACCTGTTATATGGGTATCAACATGTTGTAAAACTGACCAGCAACAAGTCGTTAAACAGGAAGACCTCTCTCTGATGTAAGCCGATCTTTTCTTTCTTGTTTGGGTCGTGAACCTGGTACAGCCGACAGTAGCACACCAGGCGTCTGTGAGGTAGAGCAAGTGCCTGCAATAAAAAACATTGAACATATGACATACGTCTGCATTAATGTGATTGCGACTGTATTAACATGGTAGTATGGTTTTGGGGCATCGAAATAAACAAGACACATCTGCATTGACCTGAAAGTGACTGCATTTAAAATGTGTTATAAATAGCAGATAGATACCACTGTATAAAAGCAATAATAACATCTGCATTGATGAGAAATTTGCACTAAACACGTCTTACAAATATTAACTTAATATGGCTTCAGAGTTGGGAAGGACATTGCAGATATTGTGCAATTAGTTTTAGAGCAAAACTTTTACTTTCTTCAAGTCTCCAAGATTAATCGAGACATACATGAAGGCAGTCATTCTCTGGGTAATAGTTTGATGCAAAATTTTTTTGCCAAACATCCATTACAACTTACAGGTTTTCTGTTCCCAACGATGGTCTGTTCAACCTTCATGACCTGGGTCACATGATCAACTCCCGATCGGAATTCCTGGGACTTGACCCGTTCGTAAATCCCCACCAACAAGTCCCTGTCCACATCATCGTCATCGTCAATACCTGCAACACCAATGACCACTGAACAATACTTAAAACTTATTTTACAGGTACATTCTACCTTGATAACTGTGAGCAAAATTATGTAGTCAATAATATTCATTAATTTGCTTCTTTGATAACACTGTGAAAAAAAAAATTTGTTTAGTAATATATAACACTGGTATAATTTAGGCTCTAGGCTTACATTTCTCTGAACAAAATTATTTTGTAATATGAAACATAGGTATCTGTAGACGCTCTACCTTTATATAGGAGAACACAAATACTTATTAAATTGTTGATAGGTTAATGCTCTAAAATTTCTTGCTTTAAAATCAATATTGTGTAATTGAAAAAATTGTTATTATAATAATATTTTCAATTGCATGATCATAAATGGGGACATTCAATTTTAAAAGTAACAGCAGCCATCAGAAAGCAAGCTCTCAATCGACTGAGATGTATCCAACTGCTGCAAGCACTCCAGTGATCTTGCATCACCCATGGCAGCACCTGGCTGTCTCCAAGTAGCAGACGCAGATGCTGGGTAAGTAATCTCGCATGTTTCATACACTCCATTTGCTTACCAATTTTGCAATATTTATTATGATTAGTGAGTATGCAACATGCACTGATGTGTTCAAAATGGGGCTTTCCACATGAAACACAGGTAAACTTGCCAACAAAGACTAGTTGATTTTCTCCCTATCTGTGTTACGTGATGCATCGAACAGCTGGTGTTGTGTTTAAAACAATGCATCGCAGGAAACAGGCTCCTAAGAAATGCGCATATTTAATACCAAATAGACAATAGAAATCCCAGGATAAACAACAGCAACCATGTTCTTTGGCTAAGTTTGAAGTACAGAAGAAGAGCACAGTTATTTGCGCCATTTCCA
Source organism: Congeria kusceri (assembly GCA_027627225.1). Classification (NCBI taxonomy): domain Eukaryota; kingdom Metazoa; phylum Mollusca; class Bivalvia; order Myida; family Dreissenidae; genus Congeria; species Congeria kusceri. Next base: position 41,271,107 of record CM051035.1, read on the forward strand.
TGATCAGAGGTCAAGAGGCTAGATTCACAATAATACTGTGTTTTCCGTTCCAAGTACAGACAGTGCGTGATCAAGTATTTCCCAGCTAATGAGTTGCCTACAAATATTTATCATATTTTTTCAACATATTAAAGAATGTTTGCTAGATGAAGTTTAAGTTTATCGCTCGTTAGATACTGCATCTTTAAGAATTTTGATTCTACATGTAGCTTGAATGTGACAATATTGATTCTTTAGTCAAAGAATTGTACCTTATAAGTAATAAGCCCATTTACAGACCAAAATCTTGTTGTTATGGAGTGCTGATACCTGGTAAGTAATAAGCCCATTTACAGACCAAAATCTTGTTGTTATGGAGTGCTGAAAACAACATAAAAATTACACCTCATAATATTTTTCTTTGAAGTTCACTGTCACACCTTGAAGATTAAGCATTACTTATACACTAATAACCCGACTACTTAAATTTATCCCTTTATAAAACACAGAAAGTTCTATCGAAAGCTTCATTCAGAATACCCATGCTTTCGTGTGCCAGGAATAACTTCCCATAGGAGAGAAACAGATTCTGAAAGATTTACAATGGATTATCATCAATAAATCCACGCCTTTACCAGAGTATAAATGAGGCATGTCAAGGGAAAACTGCATGTGCGTAAAGTCGTCCCGCACAGGCTAATCCAGGACGGCACTTTCCGCCTACAGTGGATTTATGTTTAGATGAGACTTCTTTGAAACAGAAAATACCATAAAAGTGGAAAGTGTCGTCCAGGATTAGCCTGTGTGGATGACACTTTACGCACATGCATTAAGCCCAGTTTTCCCATGACACGCCTCAAATGAATCCTTAAATACTTTATTTGTAAAACATTTCAACATGACTTATACCAACGAAATCACCATGTCTTCCTGCTCCGACAATGCTGAAGCAAAAACTGATACCTTGAGTTGGCCTGTCAAACATCCAGCCATATGGTTTCCATGAGCGAGATTGATTTATCATTTTTTGCAACAGTTTTTTCCCTCCCTCCTACTTTATTATGAATCATCCTCCATTAACCTTGGCGTCTGTTCTGCAGAAACATGGGGACTAGCACTTTCCTCCACATGATCTCATGCATTGCAAAAGAAGTTTGTTTTCTTAGGACAATTTCCTAATATTTTCTTATTATCTAAAATCACATTTACCTAAACAAACCCCAATTTTTATATTATTACTTGGGCTCAAATAAATGTTGGAAGCACTCATATATCTCAGAACCGGAATAAGCCCAGTTAAAAATTACAAGATTTGCATATTTCGACCACTATTTCGATTTAACAATTCCTAAGTGTTATTAACTCTTGTATAACCAACATTAGCAAAACGTAATCTTTGCATTTGCAAATTTGAACTTTAACTGTGGACAAGTCAGACCATCACCTTCAACTATGTAACATTATATAAGTAAGAATCATGGTTAAACTTAATAAGGAACAAAAAGCATACCACGTAGGTTTTTCACGAAGTCGTCCTGTTTCATTTTCCGCTCCGGTTTAATGCTGGCGTTGTGTAGGTCAGTGTTCAACATGATAATTGCAAACGCCAGTAGTAGCACTGTGTCGGGGTTGGTGAAGTTTTTCACCTGGTCGGGGTTACACTGGTTGAAACGCTCTGCAAACACCTGGAAAAGTAACAGATACAAAATAACATTTCATATTTTATATATATCAGGGCTTTTGCCTAAGGTTTTGGGGACTAGCAAAAAATTTCAGGTATTAAGTCAACTTTTTGAGTAAAGTGCATGATTTTTCAAGAAATTTTGCTTGGGGAATACACATTCAATAGCTCCTGTTATATAGGGTAAAACTGCCTGATATAAGTAAAATATTTTCTATAAATATTAAACTACATACAATAATTTTCTAGTTTGCATATCAATGTTTGAACAAAAACCAACACTTTCAACAAACACTAATTTTAATGTATTCAAAATGTATGCTTGTGAGCATGTTTTTAATGCCGGATTTTAATTTCAATCCCATTGTATCAGTAAATTGTAAATAGGGAAGTTTTCTTATCAAGGAAATCAGCAGGCTCCTGGCAAAGTAGTAAGCAGAAGAACGGGCAGAATTCTTTATTACTACCATTAAAATATATTTTCAAGCAACACAGTTATGTAAGCAATTACATAGGAGAGAATAAAATTGCATTTTCATCGAGTGAAATGTAACATAACTTGAAATATGTAGCAAATGACGCAAGAAAAAATAACGAAAAACAAACAGATATTTCACCAGTAGGCGCATTAAAACTCTAATAGCCCAGTGGAGGGCTTAGCGCTCCATAGCCAATAAACAAGCAATGTAACGATAACAATGTAATAAACAAGCCCTGTAAGAGTTACAAGCAATATAAGGAAGTGTAAACCACGACCAGGGAGGATATACATATGTTTGCCTTACCTCCATCAGTCTCTCAATCTTCTGAGCTTCACCCTAAAAAACAATGAGCACACTGTTAGAAGATTGCAACCCTTATCTATACACATGACTCGTTTTTATTCTCAAAGAATTCTATGTAAGAAATAACAGACAGTGAACGTTCGTGGGTGAACAAGACACAGCAGTGTAAATTATGGACAACATTTAAAACACATGTCTCAAATGAGTTTTCTATAACTACTGCTGCATAGTTTGCACCGACAGAATTGTTCATGAATATGTCTGAAACAAACATAAATTACAGGAAGTTTGGAAGTTCCTCATTCTAAAACATTTTCATTCTTGCCTTGTATGATCATTAACAAAAAAGTATTTTTAAATGTCACACAAACTTCACAAGTGTTTTAAAACTGATCACTAAATGCTTAATGTAGAAATTTGTTCATGTGAGACAAAGTATGAAACAGCTAAGATTTTCCTGCATCCAACCATTTACCAGGATTAGGTCAACTCTGTTTGTCACGCAGGTATTACCTGTACTTACATGATTATCAATAATGGCATATTCCTAGTAACTTCGTTTGGACTATTTTCTAAAGCACCACAAGTGAGATTAGAACACTTACAGGCATCCTGAAGTAGGACTGGAACTTTCTCAGCGCCATGTCCACCTGCAGCCCCGACAGATCGATCTCCTCCGCAAAGCAACTGCAAATACATGACATAAACATCCAGTCAATGCACTGCATATAATGGACCTTTGATACTTTGAAGCCCAACTCTAGCTACAGTTTTAGGATTACTTTCAACTCATTTTTTTGGCAAGTATTATAACAAAAGACAGGGCATATGATCACAAACATTGCCAAGTGGTCTTTGTATATACATGTACTAGGTTACATGTTCTCCAAGCACTGTTAAAGGATAATGCATTAAATTACGACTGACATTTGTGGATATTAAACTGCGCTGTACCCATTGTATGTTGATGATGAACGCTTATATCCAGGGATCATATTATTTTTGGTTTTGCCGGTCTGAGACCGATTGGGTTTGAAACGACCGAATGAAATGACCTGTAATCGGTCCAACCAGTTTTCTTGAATTATCCAGTCACTATAAAAATCGTGATAATCCCCCCGATTTCAATACACAAAACACACATTTTGTGGCCCCAATGCGCTGTAGGTGCGAACGCCGGTGGATCAGTGATGCGTGAATGACCCCAGTAATGTCACTATCGATCGATAATTGGAGTGCTTTTGCTGTAGTCTGTTGACTGTGTTATATTTCTGACATGGATCGGTCTCTGATGTCAATATCAGAGTGTACTTCTCCACGAAAAATTCGTGTCCGGTTACTACAGAGATTACTATAGAGACTGATAATAGCAGCCGCATGTAATCCTCGTGGAAAAGGTGCATTTGCTGCATAATAATTTGATGTACTGTGCTGCATTCATAATTATATAAAATATTAATATAAAATCTAACTAAACATCCTAGTAAAATCATAGTTCAATACAATTAGTTTATTTGTTAGTTGGCTTAACTGATTTTCATGACGTCATGTAGTTATTTTAAAGTACAAAGTGACCGTATTGTATTACATTATATTTTAACTTAAGTTAAGCAAAACTCGTATAACAGAAATTAAAAGTTTACTAAAATTTAAGGTATGGAAACTTTGTAGTTTATATAAATAATTACAATACACAAGTTTGGAGGTACCTTATTTTTCGAATATACACATAATTTGGATACAGAATGGGCATTTTTATTGTACTTATTGAATTGCATTATCTTAAAATTGTTGTGAAGTTAAAACTCACAAAAGACAGAAATTAAATATTTATTGAAGTTTGAGGCGTGGAAACTTTGAAGATAATGGTTATACTTTAAAATACACATGTTCAGGCATGCACCATTTTCGGATACACAAAATTTGGATACAACATGAGCGTGATCGGCGGACCTCAGGACCGATTAACTTTCTAGAAAAATATTATCTCTGCTTATATCCATGGAGTTTTAAAACTAAATAAAGAATATTTACTAAATGGTGTTTGGTGTTTCTAAATCTGTGAATGTGCATTTTAAAGACGACGGCATTAAAGGAACATTGAATCAGTAGACAACACTGCCTACATTAGATGTGGAATCGTACACCTAATAAGATGTTGGCATGTTGCAAAATGCACAGACCAATGACCTTCTCTGCTATCTTCATACATTCAGCAAGAGTCCAGGTCGTATTAACTGCAGACAATTGCTGAAGTCTCCAAGAGCCTGGCGCTTTCTCCAACACATACTTAAAGAGCACCAGATGGATGATTCATACCATCTCTGTGCTGAAAGTATTGATCCAAGTGCTCCAGGCATCAGAAACTCTTTATTTATTCCTGAATGTTTCTTCCAAACATTTTGGTAGGATGTTCTTTCTGTCAAGATTAATGCTTTTGTCCTTGAGAATTTGTTTCATAAGGAGAGAAATATTTAGACTTGGTGTTTATCGGACACCAGACCGTTTATTTCACCTGTTTGATTGATGTGCATGATTTGTATGATATAAACAACTACTTATACATGCTGATGTCATGGCTATATTAAAAACACAAGATAAAGGGAAGAATACTTAATTTACCCACTTTCCACGCTTATAGTCTAAAAGAGTCTAAAATTTCAATTTCTACCCCAACATCAGATTCTGTATGATTCACACAGTAAAATACACAATACAATGCAATAAAACTAAATAATATAATCTCGTAAACCATGGCTGCTGACGAAAGTGACTGAGAATTAATGTAGTTGAGATTTTTTGAAACATTTTAATCCTGAATTAATTTAATTTACAGGAGACACAGTTTTCTGGACCTATTTTCAAAACCTTGCAGCCAAATGATTGCTGATCAAGTGCTTGGTCATATGTTAATGCTGAAGTAATGATGGTAAACAAGATGATCATCGTCCATGGCAAAACATAGTACATCATATTCCCCGTGACAGAACAACCATATCGAGAAACATAATGGGTTAGTTGTCTTTATGTTTCCCACCTACGTAAAATGAAACTAATCCAACAAAGCCTTCATTTCCCATTCATCTGCACCCTATGATTACGGTAATAACCGATGCTTTCATCATTTAATTAACTATAGAGAAGCACGACAGACAATGCACCCTGTAATGAGTGAAGTTAAAATGGATAATATAAATATACCTGTTTATTTATCATAAATAACTTTATATATCTGGGAAAACAGTGCATAGGTTTTCTCACGCCAACAAGAGAAACTGTTGCCAACGAAAACGCCAAGAATGTAGAAAACATTTATCTAATGTGAACACACTCTTTGCATGCTTAAAAATGATACCATATTTCAGTTTAATATAAATATCATTTCTGCAGGGTATCAAAGGTAAAAACACATCTATTTATCTGTGAAGGTTAACATCAATGAAGCATGAAAGAACTCCAGCCCTGCTGGGACCAGATTCTATTAACATCAGGCTAAAACAATCAAGCACAGCTTCTCCCAACCATCAAAGAATCAAGTACAGCACCCTGGACTGGTTCAGTTCACTCTACAGAAAAGAAAATAACTTTACCTATAATCCTAAGTCAAACGTAAACCATTCTACAAAGGTGCCCTCTTCCCTTTGAATAGGTGAAAAGTAGGTGAAAATGTTTTTCATGTTTGTTTTAATCAATTTGGGCCTAGAACAATGGCAGAAAACTGAGTGGGAGACCAGGGTGGTTCAGGTGCAGAAATGGGTATCAGTTTCTGACCCACCGGGATAATCTGCTGGCTTAAAATTGGTTGTTTATTGGCTATGATTGGATGCACATGGTCAAGACAGAACTACCCATCCAGGGTATAACGCTCTCCTCTTGTCTAAATGAATTTACATCTATTTTTATTAGTTATTCAGCACAATTATTTGAATTGAGACAGTAAGGAAAGTGTGTATAGGGTCTGCATTTCCCAAATGATCAAACTGAACATGGTGTGAAAATTTTACACTCCCGTGGGATTTTCAAGGGGAAATCACAAAAGCTGACAAAATTAAGTGTCAGTGGACAACATTTTAGTGGTCATTAATGGAGGTGGCACTAGCAGGACACTCAGGGGCTGATGACTCATTAATGCTGAACGTCATTTCATTTTCAGGCTTGCACCAATCTTGCAGAAATATAATTGTTGGGAGGCTCTGGCCAGCAGGAATAAAGGGAACCGATTGTTTCCAGTCATCTGTCATTATGTGATTAGTCAGTGGACAGTCTGCTGGCAAAACTGCAAGCAGTTCTTGGAATTAAATGACAATGCATTGACCAAGAATGCAAATGCAGAGATTGTTCTCGGATCGCTATAAACCTTATAAAAGTTTGCTTATTTTGTATGAGTATTTCATTATCATATAGTGGACATGTGTGCATAAGTAATAAAAACTTATCTCTCGTTTTTCATTGCTCTTTAATGGGGGACCTAAATGAGGCATGCAACAAGCAAAGTAGGTGGGCAGAGCAGTAAACATTTTACCACTCACTCAGTGTAATGTAACCTCATATAAATGGGCCTCACCTTGGCTAGAGCTAATGAATTATTATTCCTCAGAGGTTGGGAGTACACACAACCTATGATACAGGCTCAGGGGTATTTATACTATTGTTTTAGCTCTCCTTTGATAGCATTAGCACTTAATAATCACATGTTTACGAAATAATGATGGTCTATCTGCTTCATAGAAGACTAATAATAAAAAGATCTGTTGGGAGAGGGAGGAAGGGATTTTGTCTTAGACCTTTGAACAGCTTCTGTCAGTTCAGTTTCTTCTGATTTAGGCCCAATTATCCACTCATGCCTGGCTTCCATAGATCAAACACTATGGCAGATTTCAATAATAATTTCAAACACTTTGTGATGGGTCAGCATCCACACTTCTGAAGACATTGATGGTCTAATGTGTATCATTACTCTCCTAGATCAAACAGCTAGCAGTTTCATCACCACTTGTTCACAGAACATCATATTTTAACCCACAGTCAAGTACAACAGACTTCAGATGTTCTTTGAATATACATCATGAAGTACTTTAAAATATGGCCGTATAAATATATTTGTATTTTAATATTCGTGCACTGCATTCACCTCATCATTTTAAACAACAAAATAAGATGTTCTATAAAAGTTTTAGTACCTCATACATTGCATTTATTATTTATTTTTTATTTATGAACCATAATACAAATTGTTAACTTCCTTTTACTGGATCATAAAAGCGTATAAAATATACTGCTACAAATGGATTTTACAGACGCGCAAGAAAAAATATCATACCTTAGGCGAAAAAAAATTAAATGTTTTTTTGAGGTAACATGCCCCCCCAAAATAGGGTAGGTAGGTTGGGATTTTTTTATTTTTTAAATTTGATAAATGGTCAACTTGAAGATTCTAAAACTGAATAAATATTCAAGACGTATCAGTAATATCCTTAACCATTGTTTATAAGTGGATACTATCAAAACAAAACACTTATTTATAAAAAAATACATTTAATTATTGAAAAAGGTAAATAAACCAAAAGTCAATCTCACAAACCCAATAAAATGTTCTAGGGTAGGGGCATTTTTTTAGCAGGCCTTTTTCTGACCTTTTTGGGAAAAAGTACCATGGTTAAATTGGGAAATTCACTACGTAAAATGTTCAAAATTGGGAAAAATTCGTATCGCTAAATCGTAAGTATAATGAAGACATTTACAGTTTTAAAACAATAAGAATTTAACAGCACTAATAATTTTAATTTAACTCTACATTGTGATAAATATCAAAGCAAACTATGCAGCCAGGAGTTTGTAATCATATGCATGTCTTATTTTCTATAAGTATGTGTATATTTCTAAAAAAGCATCAACAAATCTGATCAACTTCACAAAAATAAAATTGTGGGATCTACATGATTTAGTTTTAATGATGTGTTAATAAACATCATGTAGTGCCTACACTACGTAGGTCGCGAAAATATGTGATAACTTGAACAGAAATCTTTACCTCCTTATATTTAAATCCTTCCTTTAGCTGACACATCCACTTGTGTAAATAACAAAATATTTGCCCATAATTCATGTTAAATTTAATCATGATAAAGGACAAACAAATCGTTTTTCTTTGTGTTACCCATTTTATTACCCATTTTATTACCCATTTTGTTCTGCCCTGGTAAACAATGTCAACGATAAAATTAGAGGATATCCAAATGTAAAGCCAGTGTGAAAAAATCGGCTGTAAAGTATTGAAAATTCGTATTTTCACTTTCATTTTGAAAAAATAATACACATTTTTTACAATTGGGAATTTTGGGGTCAGAATTGGGAAAAATTATGCATATTTGGCTTTGGGAACGGGTCCGATAGTCGGACCCGTGAGAGCAGTAGAAAAAGGCCTTTTTAGGGTAGGTCGGGTTACCTGAAACAAACATATTTTTGTTATGCCTTATCATTCACATGTTCTTACCATAGCACATCCATGTTAAAGGTGTTCTGCAGGTTGCCCAAGTATTCCCCAATCATCTGCTTGCTGAGGCCCTTCCGCGTGATCAGGAACCGCGCCACCATCTCCGGCGACTCGTTGATGAAGCCATTCTCACACAGGAATGCCAGGCCCTTCTCTGGTTTTCTAAAAATTGAAACAAAATTTAAAATACTCATTCTGAAAACTTGAAAATTGAGGCTCAGAGTGAGCCAAAGTAAGCAATGGCTTTAAATTTAAAATTTTTGGTTTAAGAAAAATCTGTTTAACTTTTCTACATTTTTTTCTTAATAAAATCCTATAAAATGCCCCCATATGAGTAGAATTTCAATAATTACTGAATTTGACCAAAACTGTCTTAGCATGGAAGTGTGTGTGTGTGTGTGGGGGGGGTGTTAGCTGAAAAACAAGAATTGTGGCAATAATTAAGATAAAGCATTGACTCAAAAGCTGGGTAATAAAATATGTCATTCTGTGACAGTTCACATCAATTATCTAAGGTGCTAACAAACACTCTTGATGGATGTACCCTACTCCCCAAACTTCCAGGATATACTTTTGAAAATAATAAATGAGGCATGTCGTGGGAAAACTGGGCTTAATGCATGTGCATAAATGTAGTCCCGGATTAGCCTGTGCAGTCTGCACAGGGTAATTCAGGATGGTACTTTCCGCTTTTATGGTATTTTCTGTTTCAAGGAAGTCTCTTCAAAACATAAATCCACTGTAGGCGGAAAGATCCGGGGCGACACTTTACGCACATGCATTAAGCCCAGTTCTCCCACGACACGCCTAAAAATTAGTTCTAAATGTTATACATAGCAGAATGTTATCATAATAAACTGTAGCCAACCACAAGGTTAACCACAGAATGCTTTTGTGTGCAAGTGGTTCTAATGATGCTGCATGCCAGCATGCAACAATGGAGATCAGATTCTGTAGAACTAGATATCAAACAGGTGCACTTGCTTGGGATCACTTCCATCATTAACCCATTAGGATGTTGTTATTTGGTTCAATTTAACACTTTCTTAATGGGAACAAATTACATTTGCCAGCTCGTGTGCAACAATTGATGCAGTATTGCTTTTTTGTTCTGGATTAATTTATAAAATGACCCGTACATCATTGCTCAGTTCACACTGAAGTACTGCTCTATGAACCAAGTGTTTAAAAAGTAAAATATCTTCAAATCAAATAAATACTGGTCCCGTACCGGTTTATGCGAGAGGTCATTGGTGCATTGCAACCAAAATACCATGAGATATTATTGCATGTGAAGCTGAAGTCCATCAAGTTTTACAGAGAAAACCCGATGACATAAACACTCAGTGTTTGAATAAGTATTTAGTAGTAGTTGCATTTGTTTGCAGGGGTCTTGATCTCCGTTTTTTGAAGCCGAAATTTCGGCATCATTCCCCCAACGAAAAAGTATATATTTTTCCCCCATTTCAGGCCAAAATTCCCCCTAAAAGAATTGCCATTTAATTTGTTTTTGTTTATGGGAGTAATTTTCCGGTATCAAATTTTCTTTAAGACTGTCTTACGGTTAACGATAAAATCTGAGCAACTTTACATGGTCATGTTAAATGACCGTTTTGACTTGTCTGGTTCCCGATTATGTTTGCTTGTTTTATTTTTATAGTTAACTGCTACAAGTAGCTTATTTGCCGCGAACCGTAATTTCTGATGTGGGAAAATGGCTTCTGTTAAAAAATTAAACAAAACAGGTACAGCAAAAAGGCACAAATATTGTGTCTCACAGTCGATAACATAGTCTATAACTGTATAAGAATTAGTATTAGTAGTTTAACAAAACTAATCAAGGTTGAAAATTGGAAGTGAAAAAAACTATTCGTAAAAACAAATGGAAGTGAAAAACTTATTGCATGAAAAATTATCTGTTGCACTTCTCCACATTCCCATTTCATAATGGACAAGTGGTGATGTTTAAAAAATTGACTTGTTACTATAATATTCATTTTTTTAAATAATTAATCATGAATAAAGTTGTTAGGCAAAGAGTAAGACTAAAGAAAGTGATTTGAAATGTATATTAAACAGTTATTATTTTTGAATTGTTTGCAAAGTCAAAATCCCCCCTTCTGTGCAAACAGCACTAAAATTCCCCCACCTGAGGGTACAGGTACTCTTCCCCCAAACCAGAAGGAGACCCCTGGTTTGATTAATTCCATAGATATTGAGACTCAATGACTACAATAATGGCAAATCGGAACTAACAATGTTGCTTTTTGTAATAATAATCATACAATGATCATGAAATTTGTTTTTCATCACAATCCTGCCTAAAACCTTGCTGAGACAACTGTAGTTACAAATTCAGACAATAAGATAATAACTTTTATTTTCAGACAAAAATGCTCATAAATTCACCAAATTCGCCTGGATCCCAATGGAACAAATGGGAACGGAGCGAAAAAAACATCTTGTTTACATTTATGTTACAAAAACATTTAACTTAAACGAGTTTGCATAACAGTATCTAACTCAGCAGTATGGGGAGCATGGTTTTCATTACAAAATGCATTTAATTTAATGCCATATAATGGGGAAAACATGCATGAGTAATTATGTAAAACATCCCCCGCCTGAGTCCCACTGTTTTGTAAGGCAGGAACTCTGCTACACCTGGTTAATTACACCTGTATAATCATTGTGAATACAAGCTTTTTACAATTAGAAAAGAATAAGACATGTAAGACTGAAATGTTCTTTCGAAGATCTTTCTAGCTTTTAGCTTTTTAAAGTTTTCAGAACAAACATCAACCTGCCGCATACATTTTGACATTAAAATTACATGTAAAGCATAAATACAAAACACTATACTTAAATATTTTGTACTCAAATTTATGTGGAGATCAATTCAACTAGGTGTTTTGTGTCCGGGTATTATTAATGTTATTATTTTGTTTGATAAAATGTTTGTGTCGATGAATAAGTCTCTGTAACTTCCTATTTGTCATCCTCAATATCACAGTAATAAAACTTAATAAATTTCAAAAAATTTATAGCATGCAACGTCACCTGAAATTATTTCCTAACAAGCACACCACCTTATTGGCAAATAACAGACTTGATCAATTACATGTACTGTAGCATGATTATAATCTCACTTGCATACTTACTTATTGAAGAGGTTTAATCCTATCCTATATACACGTTTTCGATGCTTGTCCGAAGACTTTGGAACCGCATGCGGATGGTCTGGCGTAACGCTAAGTCCGCGCATACGTCGCTGATAAGTAATACTGTCACTTCCAATACTGATATTTTCAGCACTGACGTTTTCTGAACTAGGAGAACTAGAGTAATGATTTTCACTTTCTGGTTCACTGGTTTCAGAAATGTTACTCATGCGTTTAGCGTCCAATTTGCTTATAGATCCTGTGCTTCCATTTAAATTTCCGTTTTTACGTTTCCATATAGGGGAAGCTTCCGGCGCTCGACTAGATACGGGAGGTTTTCTACTACTAGAATTTGGCTCACCTTGATCTGAGTCTTTTCTTGACCTGTGCTTGACCTCTGAACTATTCATGTAATACCTAACAGTTTGTTCTTGCATTAATTTTTGATCTCGAGTCCTTGAACGGTCAGGTGACACGTCTTTGTGCACATCAGTCTGACTACTAGTTATTGACGCACTGTCACTAGACTCCAACTGTCTGAAATTCTCGTATGAAGAGTTAATGCTTCTGTTGCTACCAAGAGTGTCCGTACTCATGTTTGAGGTCAAGGACGTCCCTGACGCTCTTTGGAACCCAAGCACTGTAACATCCTGACTAGCATCGCTTTGAAAACTGTCCGTTAAAACATCTGTGGCCTTCTTTTCAACTAATGTTTCAAAATCTAAACTATGTATATCCACAGCACTGACAAATGGGGTTACTTGCGGTGAGTTACTAGCACTACTATCGTTCATTTCTGGACACGAGTTTCTGTTGTTGTTCTCTTCCCCTGGTTTACGCCTTGAATCCAGATGATGACCATTGTCTATCAAGTCTACTTCTTGACATCTTTCTAACCGTTTATCTCGTTTTGAATTACGTATTTTTTGCATGTCAAATTGATTGTACCCTTGATCAAGACTCATTTGTTGCCGTACACGAGGTTGATCAGAAGTTTCCGTCAATTGTCTTCTAGGGTCATTGGAATACAAGTCACCGATACGTTTATTTGTTAGGTCTCCATTAGGTATGACAGTGGCACCCATTGTGAAATGAGCATCAGTTGCGACCCTATCTGACCATACTGTGTTGCTACGACCTAATTTTGAATGTCTTCGCTCTGCGACAGAATTTCTGAGCTTTTGGAAGTTTTTGTTCATAGAATACTGCCTGTAGGCTCGTTGAATAATTTTGGCTGCTCGGCGAGATTTTATCGACCCACCATAGCGCCTCTCTAGCATCTCAACCTGCTTGTCCTGTAAATCTTGCGACAATTCGTACGAATTTGACTGCGCACGGGAACGCTTTATCAACTCTTCTTCATTTCGGCGGAGTGATCGTTGACGTCGAACAATGGAGCCCCCAACCGACTGCTGGGTCATTACCTTTACCGGTCTCCCTGATTGGTCATTGGCAGTTCCACCAATAGATCGAGACCTCGCCTTCTGGCGTAGAAGTTCTTCACTAGCCCGTGCACTTGTCACGCTGAAAGTACACAAGTTCCCGTATAAATTTATTGCCAATTATGAATATTGTAAATAAAATTATAGTTACATCCTGATTTATACTTAACTCCACATTGTACTTATATAAATATAGAAATAATATATACAGTATAATAATAAATAAACTTTTGTCAGTAAGAAATTAATGTCTCATAATTATATCTGGCATAAAAATACAGAAGTACATCACACTTTCGCACTGCTATTAACCGTGAGAAAAACAGGTTAAATGTTCTAATATTTGTAATCAGTCAACAGGCAAAACTTTGTGTTATTCTGATGTCAATAGGATGACCCACTCAGCTGTCCGGAAAGACACCGCGACGGAAACAGGCGAACTAGAACAAGCACTTGTGAGAGAGGAAGGGGAAAGGGCAGGACGGAGATGGGAGAGAACAATGCCTAGGCATGTGACGGCCACTTGACATCGCCACAAATGTAGACAATGTAATACCAGGACGTGAAGCCAGGAACTACTTTCAATGCTCTGCATGTCATATTGAACATGTTCAAAATAGAAAATTTCCTATTACAGATGGTTTTTGTTGATAAAATATAAAATTTGGATCTGAACATGTTTCTGTCAAGAAATGAATAAGATTTTTTTTTGTATACAATTATGCTCAGTGGAAGTCAAAATAGGTTTGTCACTTGACATATATTATGAATTGGCTTGTATATTTATCACATGAAATATTCTGAATAAACTAAAACAAAATCTTTATGATGGCATCAGGCATACAAAAATTCCACAGCAACAAAAATAGCCATATTCCAATCACCAACCTAAACAGTTCACGTTTTCTACCATTCTGTCCTATGACACTTATAGAAATACTCCCAGTGATTTCTATTTGTATTCCTGCATCTTTCGGACACAACGCGAGGTTTTGCCCCTGCAAAGGTGCCCTTGGCATGCCAGCTCTTGAATAACCACTTGAGGTATCACTCTCCAGTGTATAGTCACTTTCATCATAATCATCGAAATGCCACGGCTTTTTGGACTTTTTCCGCCTTGGTCGCATTTTTATTTTATTTTATCATCTACAGTAAATACATTTGTCTTTACTAATTCCAACTGTTCAACGATTTTGATCTCAATAACATAATTTTACTCAAGTCAAATAATGAAAAATAATTCCATAAACAATCGAGCCAACACAATTTCCACATCCCTTTACTCCATTTAAAAATCGTAAAAGTTTAATAATCTTTCAGTTAGCAAGACCACAGCCCACGGCATCGATATCTGTTTTGTAAGCCCTTTGAGTTGGTCCAGTGACACCACACACTGTCTGGGAAGAGTTTGGTGAAGACAACCAAGCCATTTTGAAGAACAGCAACCAATAACGATGCAAATTTCTGACTGCCGAAGTAATAGCTCTGTTACATTCTATTCTCCATGGGGTACGCAAAGAACAGAGTAATTTTAATTAAAACTAAGCCCTAAATCTGAGCATCCCGATGAAAACATTAACCATATGTGAGCATTACAAGCTATCATAAACCCCCATACCTTCTGGTAATGATTCTACGACACATTGGCTAAACGAAAAAATAGATTTTATGTTAATAACCTACATGATGAAACAAGATCAAAGAAAAAATATCAGCCTTTTTACCTATGCATAATTGTTCAAATATTCACTACGGGGCCAGAACAGTTTTCATTCATTCTGGATCACTGGGAGCTTGGAGTCATCAAGATCATTGGAAGGCTGTTAAGCAATAATTAAGGAGACACGTGCCGGACACACGCTGGGAATGTCTTTTACAATACTTGGCTTTATGTGTTATTTATTAATCCAACCTTTGATCTTAAAAGCATTTATTATAGACTTCTAGGCAATAAATCTTGCTCATTTAACTATCATATGTTCACTTTGAACAATTATAACATAAGAATGATTAATGGACTTTCATTTTTTAATTGACAGAACCTAACAGAAATAAATATTGCTATTTATACAAGAGAGAAGAAACAAGTCATATAATTTATTAAGACAATGAATTAGCGATGACTTTTATTGTGCTTAACAGGTCCATAGTTTGGCTTTAAAAATGTATAAGCACAAAAGGCATAATTGACTCTTTTAAATAACAGTGGTGATTATCTATGGTTACACCATATGGCTAAACCCAGATTAAAAACAAGACACAGTGTTCGATAAACACACATGCCCTCGGTTATTACTGGACAGCCCATTTGAATTGTTCCCATTTGAAGTCCAAATTAGGTCAAGGCCACAGTATGGTTGGGTGATATGGGTGGATTGGGAATGGTCATAAGCAACAGCTGTGTAAGTATACAAGTGCTGCAGTATGCGGTGCTGGTGCTAGACGAAACAGTAAAATCTAGTTAACAAAGAAATAGCCCATTTGGATTATTGTAAGCCCAAATTAGGTCAAGGTCAAAGCGAGGTTGGGTGATATGGGTGGATTGGGAACGGCCATAAGTAACAACTGTGTAAATATCCAAGTGTTGTAGTAAGCTGTGTTGGTGCTAGACGAAAGGCTAAAATCTAGTTTATTGTAAGCCCAAATTAGGTCAAGGTCAAAGTGAGGTTGGGTTAAATGGGTGAATTGGGGATGGTCATAAGCAACAACTATGTAAGTATCCAAGTGTTGTAGCAAGCGGTGTTGGTGCTAGACTAGCTGTACTTGTAAGCCCAATGCAAACATTGACCTACTTTTTATATGGGCAATGTACCGGGGAATGACCATTTCTGTGGTGGAAAGTTTTCCTTCTTTGTCTATATTGTTCCGACAGGATTTTGATTGCTGCTTTCACGTACCGAAATTAGATAGTTCTTGTGAATGGATTGCAATAACAGTTACATACCTGGGCAGATAAACCATTCCTAATTAATGTTCCATACATATTTGTATGAAAACACTTCCATTTTGCATGCCTGAGCCATTTAAACCTACACACTATTTTATTTTTAAATAATCTCGCTGTCCTCCACTGTGTAAATTTTCATCGATATTCTGTATCGCTGTTGAAGTGTTACATCATTCTATTAGTCAGTATCAGGATAGCCTCACTCTGATTGGTTTGAGTGCTAAACACGGCTGCAATTTTGGGAATTTCTACATACATGTGATAGATTTATACACAGGTTTAAATCGGAATTAAAATGCATATATTCAGTAAATTTCGGCTCATGTAAATCAGTTTAGGTGTTGTTTAAGTAAAATATGTTGATAAATAACTCTATCGTTGCAAATAATGGAAATTTATGAAAATATATATTTTTAGGTTTCCACCACATAAATGGTCTTTCTGCGATGAGACATTCCAGCGAATTTAGCCCTATATAAAAAGAAACTCTAAATTCGCAGCACGTGTCATGAATTAGACTAGTGCTAGACGAACCTGTATATTCTAGTTAACCAAGAAACAGACCATAATTATTCTAAGTGCAAATTAGGTCAAGGTCAAAGTGAGGTTGGGTGATATGGGTGGATAGGGAATGGTCATACGCAACAACTGTGTAAGTCTCCAAGTGTTGTATTAAGCGATGTTGGTGCTAGACGAAACGGTAAAATCTACTTAACCTTGTCACGGACGGATGGGCGGAAGGACGGACAGGATAATCAATATATGCATCCAGTATCAAGATGCCGGGGGGGGGGGGGGGGGGGGGCAAAAAAAACAATATCTATTTAATAATGAAATAATCTTCAAGCAATGAAGTTAGTATCAACATAATCTTGCCGCCGCGGGTATAAAAAAACAATAATCCATTTAATATTGAGATAATCTTCAAGCAATGAAGTTAGTATCAACACAATCGGCAAAGACTGCCCTCACCTCCACCTCCTCTTTTTGTGTTACATTTTGGTCATTTATATATTTTTCATCTCTGGAAATAAATGTATAGGCTCATGCATATAATGCCTAAATGTAGCTATGCTACTGCTGTCAGGACAATTCATTTCTATACATTAGAAAGTGTGCTCTCGATCTATATTTGACTCAATATAAGTGACTTTGTTTAACAAGACAAGAAGACTGCTTCCTGTTGATGCATAAAGAGCCCCATCAAATAAGTTAAAATAACATTAAATGTTGTTGTTGTTTTGTTGTAACCACGGCAACGTTTCAGACTATATAACTTGGAAAATGTTAACCAACATGAGATTCAAGCCCCAATCCTGCAAAGCAGAGAATACAATTTTACAATATGCAAACAGAATAATCAACATATAATAACACTCTCAACAAAAGAGTGAAACTGTTGAATAAAATTTTAAAATGTACACAAAAGACATTGTGCACGACATACAAGACTGCAATGCGCATAATGCTCCCTGCAAACTCTGAACAATGATTTCCATACGAAATCAAAAAACATCAACAAATGAAATCAATAAGTTAAAAAAAAAAATCTTTAACTTGCTGCAGCAACGATGGGAAACTTGCGAAACATATCCATAACATACACTTAATGAACATGTCTTGAACAAAGAACAGAAATTTTTACCATGCATCTTCGAAAGTTACTTTCCATCGTTTAATTTTTCTGGAGGACTGAGAATGCTTTCGCATAGTCCACCGAGTCTGGATTTTCATGTTATAATACAAGTCTTTATAATACACGAATGAATAGCACACTATAATACACAAAGAAAAGGCACACAAAATGAATATAAATATATCAGTCTTTAGCAATCTCCAATATGAATATCACCAATATTATCTGGTGAAATTTTCTTATATTAACACCTTAGGTGCAAAGTGGATGAACACCCCTTTTGCAACACCTTTACCTAATCAACCATGAAGTAATTAGAGTAAATCCTGAGAAAAAAAGAAGAAAAGAAAGCCTGTATTTCACACCATTGGATTTATTGTGTTAACTGTACATTTTCACTGCATAGATTGTGTAATTCAATTTCAAATGTGATCAGACTGTGTTAATCCAATCCAGCACTGTGGATTGCATGAAGAATTGGTGTTAGATGGGATCCTTTTATCCTATTATATGGCCCTCTTCACAAGTTTTCTTAGATTTGGATTTCTAAAGGATCAAAGTAATGCCCTGCAGCAAGTATATGGATTTCAAAATTTTTGTTGCAGTTTCAACCAAGAAAAAAGGTTTTTGCAGTTTTGCAAGCATTATAATTGTATCTTTCATAAATGGTGTTGTTTTTTTTTTATTTTAATTTTTATCTTAGAATGCAAACACATGGGGTTCATATTTTGAATATAAATGTATATGCAAGAGATATAAATGTATATGCAAGAGATATCACTGTACATATAAAGTACACGGGTCAATATTAAAAAACAAATGCTATTACTATTTACCGAACTTGCCCTATACATGCAAGGTTACAATGAGGTGTGTCGTGGGAAACCTGGGCTTTAAAATGCATGTGCGTAAAGTGTTGTCCCGGATCAGCCTGTGCAGTCCACACAGGCTAATTTGTGACGACACTTTCCGCATACAGTGGATTTATGTTCAGAAAATACGTCCTTGACACAGACAATACCATAAAAGCGTTTGCACAGGCTAATCCGGACAACACTTTACACACATGCATTAAGTCCGTGGTTCCCACGACATAAACAACTTACATTTTCTAAGCAAATCACATATTCACTGTTTCCACTACAGTTCACTGTTTCCACGACAATTCACTGATTCCACTTCAAACATGCACAGTTCCGACCTCTGACAACTTGTATTTTAAAAGCAAATTTTAACATTTTGATCAAAATGATCAGGATAATCACCTTTAAAAATGTCTAATAGATCTGCGCTCAGCGTATTGCCACAACAGATGCTTGCCAGTGTCCTTGATGCAATAAATCCAAGAAATGTAAGAATGTAAACCATGTGCAATCTTATATCCTCTATTTCTGCCCAACCATGTGCCTCAAGCATCTTCAGATGTTTTCAAGTTGATCCCAAATTTCTCTTCGAAGAAAAACCCAGCATTCCATTTAGAAACCAGATCAGTTGTAAAAACAATGACAAGCTTATTTTCATTTTCTCCTAAACTTCATTAAGATTAAAATCCTGATTAAACATAATTAAACCCCAAGCAGAAAAGAACCTACCCTAATCTGGGACAAATGAGAAATAAACTTTGATAAAGATCTGCCAAGTTCAACAATCCAATTGAACACTGAATGTCAACAGTTTATATCACTAGATGCTGGATTGAATCCAAAACCTTCAATATGCTTTGCTATTTATTAGCAAAATACCTGCTTAAAATTAATCAAAGATTAATTATGTAACTGAATAAAACTTCTACATTTCCTGTTCGCACGAGATTTCTATGTCTACAACTCATTTCACATTTTTACATTCAAACTTATCTCCATAAAGTTTTTCATCCATCATATCACTAATTTATTCAAATTTAAAAATCATCCAATCAATAAATTCAAAGAACAGAACCCCAATTGTTTCCTTACTTTTCCAATGCAAATAGGCGTAAGAAAAAATAGGAACAAAAATAGCTTGCCTGTATCTTCTCCCACCATATTCATGTATATATTTTCATCCGAAAGACAACTAACAGTCCAGGAAAAAGACAATCTGTTAAAGTAATTAACAACACTGTAATGAAGTGAGACAGAATATGTTGAATTATGAGCAAGCTACAAAACACAAAATGATAACACTACCAGTTTAGTTAAAACCGTTGCAGCAAATGTCACTTCATGGGTCACATAATTTGGTAATTTACATTAAAAAAACACTTGTATTTACAAAAATTAATTAACTTAAGCATCTGTCATCTTTTGTTTTAAGATAAAATTAGAAGCTGTTTTTTGTTAGTTCGATATATATTTAATGAAACAATATTTGTACTTTGGTAATAGTAATAGGAACTCTTCTCATCTTGTTTGAGTCATGTATGTTTTTAATTAATCTCACAATAAAATCATTGAAATGTTACATAATTATAAAAAACAATCAAATATTACTTTCATTTAATATAAAATATGCATATAAAAACAATATGGACAGGGACTGAAAAGTAAAGAAATATTGACAAATATTTCCTTTAAAATTATTGTTTATAAACATTGAATTATTTTTATTTGAAAATATAAGAGCTAATTAAAAGACAATATTAGTGCTAATTAAAATATTGATGACATTGCCCTTATATAACAAGGCATCTGTGTTTTGATAATATCTGATAAGATATGTGCCTCTTTAGAAAGTAATTATGCCCATTATGATAACAACCAGGAAGTGATGGTAGCCTGATAAGCCCTGCCTACCAGGGGAAGTAACTAGTGATAACATCAGCACATGCCACACAAGAGTTAATCATCGCGACCGCTTTATAAAGCTGTGTTCCCCAGCTTTCTTTCGTTTGTAAGCATTTTAGTGATTTTAAACTTATTTTTGAGACTTTAAACTTAATGGGCACTTTATGTTTAAATAAAATACACACAGGTATTCGACAACAAACAAAAACAACAAGAAACAAATCAACAACTAGCTATAAAGTGTCAAAACAAATCACATTATTATGGTACATGCAACTGCCAATTATCAATGGAAGTTAAATAAAGTCAGACAATTAAACTGGGCATTTAAGTGTAGGCCATAAATAACCAGGCGCCTGACAATATCTGGTAATTCATCTGACAGCTACAGATATACCGCCACAGGCACATGGTGATATGGATCAAGGACAATGTACCAAAAACAACAACAAATTCATTTCCTCAACAACAACAAAAACATTTTTGGATTTTAATGGTATTAACATAAAGCATACATGTAAAATCTTAACCTGTAGATGCAGCATGGAGTTTTAAACCATTTTCATGTGTAAAGAGAGAAAAAAAATAAGGAAACTAATAAATGATATTTGTCAATTTTCTAACTAAATTGTACAAATAAAGCAAGAACCATACCTTTTACATCGCCTTAACTCCATTTCAAGTTGTTAAACACATTTATTTCTATGCAAACGTCACCACAATGTTTGAATATGTATAACCATTACTTGTTTACCGACATTACTTATGATGTTATGGCTATACCCCAAATTTACATTTGGGAATTGCCATATTCAGTGACACAATGATAGATGATTTGGCATATAATTCTCCGACCCAATTTTACATAATATATGTATCTCGTTTCATCAGTTCACAATACTTTGATAAATGCTAGGTAAGACAGCAACTTCATGTTATTTCTAAAAAGAAAACTCATTAGAAGACATCACTTTCTTTCAAAATATTTCTCAAAAAAAAAGGTTGCTCTATTTATATGTTGTTTATTAAACAGGCAAACTGTTGCAATTACTAACATATCAACTTTTGAATATTCAGATAAAAACTTGTATGAAACAGATCATAAAAAGTACACTTATTCTAACTGCTAAAACCAGAAACAATAATCGGTCCAAATATCAGGAAATAAAAGCTTCAAACTGAGGGATATAAAAGAGATTATATCCGCTGTGTTCAAAATGATTAAGATGTACAAATCAAGATACACCGCAGCCTGAACGCATTAACACCATACTTACACAGCTTATTTTAAAATCCAACAGTTTTCCATTTTGTCAATTAATAACAACATTGTAAAATCCCAAAGAAAAAACACTGAACACTGAACAAATATGAAACCAACAACAACAGCAGATCAAAAGATCAATTCCAATTAATGTCCATAAATATTTGTTTTCTAAAACAACAAATTCATTAACAACCATCCACCATACACCACCAAACAAACCACCACAAAAACAGTGTATGTTACAAACAGACTGTAGTCACCACTATCACATTATGACATCACATAACATTACTGCCTGACATCACCTTTGAAGCTGTCAATTACTGAACATTAATTTATTTCATTAAAAGCTTGCTCTGCTTGCAGGCATTTTCTGCCCAACAAATACCAAGAAATCAGCTGCCAGTGGTGTTGAAATTTTAATGAACTTAGATTACACTGATTTCACTTTTGCAAAGATATCACATAAATGTACCACTGTTCAGTTCCATTGATGCATAAACCAACCTTTTTGTACATGATTATGGTACAATTTTCCTTTATCAGCTGTTTTAGACAACAAATTCTTCTTGTTATATCTCAAAATTAATAATAAATAAGATTTTGTGTTTGATAAACACATGCCCCCGGTTGGTGCTGGGTTGCCCATTCCTTAGTCCAAATTAGGTCAAGGTCAAAGTGAGGTTGGGTAATATGGGTGGATTGGGAACCGTTATAAGTAATAACTGTGTAAATATCTAAGAGTTGTAGTAAGCAGTGTTGGTGGTAGACTAAACGGTAAAATCTAGTTTACCAAGAAATGGCACTTGAATTTATATAAGTCCAAATTAGGTCAAGGTCAAAGTAAGGTTGGGTGATATCGGTGGATAGGGAACGGTCATAAGAAACAACTGTGTAAGTATCAAAGTGTTGTAGTAAGTGGTGTTGGTGCTAGGCGAAACGGTAAAATCTTCTTAACCTTGTCACGGACGGAAGGACGGAAAGACGGACGGACAGACAGGACGATCACTACATGCCTCCTGCATCAAGATGAGGGGGGCATAAAAATATCATTTGTACTTTCTAAAGGGCATGTTATTAAAACATGTACATACTGCATTTACAAAGTATCATGCAAAAACTTAATTATGATCATTAAAGAAATAATTATACTTATGACATTATCTTTAAGAAACACCTCTCTCTTTTTTTGCAAAACCACATAATAACCACTCACTAAGCTTGTCCAAATTGTGGTGATCATTTAAGAAAGATCAGTTCAGATCACTTATATTTAAATTGCAATACAGTGAAGCTGATTGCCAGATAAACTTTCAGACTGGATTAAACCTAACTGTAATTATGATAATTACCATTATGAACACTTCCCATAACAATTATCATCTAGCAAAAACAACTCCTGCACCATTCAGTAGTTTCAAATCCATAATTAGCCAATTTCGTGCACCACACAATGCATACTATTAACTAAAAGTACAAAACATGGTGTATTATTGTAACATCTGCTGCATAATCTTAAGTCAGTTTTATTCATGAAATGCAGTTAACTCATTGTGCAGTAAAACTGCTGCACACTTGATGTCAGTTTTATTCATGAAATGCAAAGCAACATGCCATAATCTGGCAAACTGCAATGCACAGGGCACATGTCAAACCCAGCTGGTGTCCACTCAGCAGTCTGGTCAAGGGATGACAGTCCAGCAGCTGGAAAGTGGACAAATTCATGACCTGTTATTGACAGCCGGTCAACTGACACCTCAATACACACATACCAGGGATGATTGGTTACATGGACAGGCCTTTGATGTCTGTTCTGTCTAACATAATTAACAATAGCCCTTAATACACATCAAAACATGTACAGCACATGATGTATTGACATAGAACATTTGGGGTCCACTGTTGATGATGATACGTCCTGTGTTAATTTCCTAAATAAACCTTTATAATCCAAATTATCCAATTTACCATTGATCTATACAAATATTTTACTTTATGCTTAATTAGGTAATCATTTATTACATCTTTTATATCTAAAAGGATGCATTGATGGAATTGCTGATTTTGTTACACATTATAATTATTATTATACTGTAATATAACTTGTATTTTCTTATTAAAACAGACATCTGAGAGATTAAAAACACAAATAATTAAATTGTGTAACATGATCACATAAATTACTTTTGAATCTTATAAACATATACACACAATTCTTCAATACAAACATTACAAATAAAATAGTGTATTACCTTTATGTATTTCACTTATAAATCCTAAAATAAGTAATAACTGCAACAATCCTCTACAAGATGCACACAAGTTTATGTCTAAATTTAACCTAACAATCGCTACACAAGTGTTCTCCTTTGTGGGAAAATTTCCAAAATTCTATGACATTCAATCCAAAGAGGGTCTAAAATCTGCACCACTATCTACAACATTCCCTTGATAGTACCAATATATCTCCACTAACTCAAAACAAACACAGTGATTACATCCAAACATAAACAATGAGCGTTCAAACCACCACAGGTGTTGTCAGTGATATAACCAGCAGTAATTAAACCACTTCATTTACTCTGGGAGTATTTAATTTCCAATTATGACAGAACTTTACTACCCTAACAAAAATTGCCAATATAAATGTCCCTAGTAGTAGTAATAAAATGCACTGAATAGTCCGGACCACATACCTTGCGGATAAAGACAAACAAAACTGCAGTAAATTAAACACAATATTTATTCAGCATGAGCGATAACCAGTGCATAGCTTCGTAGCTAAATTAAACAGCTGATAATGGTATGATGTATGATTAACAGCGCTATATTTAGTACAGCTGTGATTGGTTAATAATAGTATTCAGCATCACACTTTCGAAAACACCCAATGACAAATATGGAAATATGGCCACTCAAAAACATGATTTTGCCAGATTTATTTGGAAATGGCTTTTTATGTAACCAGTCAGATGCATTGCTGCCTGACAACGAAAATAAACAACGGGTTACCATGCACTTAAATACCAGTGACTGTCCATGTACAATACTACTATGTATAGACTTTGTGCTAATATGTCAGGAAAAAAAAATAAACAGTTTATGAAACGAATGAAATAATTAATACTTTATCAATGTCACATTTAAAGCAGTTTCATTCATTATTCATTATTATTTTAGGAAACTTTGCACTAAATATAACCGTATGTGAATTTGCATATTGCTTCCATTCAAACCACACAAAAAAACATGCCTTCATTAAAATTACAAAAGAACAATGACACATTACAATTTACGTAAATACACTGATTTCAAAAGAAATTTTTTGGGGTGTAAAAATATAAATGGCATGTTGTCAACTATTTAACACTTCTTCAAGAATGTCAAGGAGGTGTTGTTTTTCTACCAATCTGTAAAAATAACATTGACTTGAAATACTGTGAGCCGCTTATTTTAATTAAAAGTTTGTATCAGGATCTAGCCAGAGCCTGTTTCACAAAAATTCACACTTGGTGCAATGAACTATTGATTACACTTGATGACTTGAGCCTCTGGGATCAAACACAGCAAAAACAAACACTTGGCTCCAAGCTATCCACTTTCTGAGTCCAAACATCTGGGCTGTAGGGGTCAACCTCCTAAAAACACTTCACAAATCCTACAAAAAATACCTCTATGTAATGTTCTCACCAACAATGACACATACATGTACATGTATATATAAGTTTGGTTCGTGATTGTTAAGAAATCACATTTATGCTGGCTAACGAAAATAATTTATTAAATATTATGCTGCCTTTAAACTAAGAAAACGCATGGTGTGAAATGTTGAGATGTCATATTAGTTGCAGGTTCCTTTAAGTGTTACCCCATGTATTTGTCCAACCCCTTGTATCCTGCCAATCCTAGATTATTTACCTGAACCTTAAATAAATATACTTAAATTGTGGTAATAGTGGACTGATACAATTTCATTGATAAAAAAAGCTAGATGTGTAACACACTGACCTGTGCCATCTTGCCATGCCTGTGACCACATTGCCCCCCTGTGACACATACACAACCCGACCCCCTAAAACCAGCTGCCCCACCATTAAAACTGACGTATGTCACACACACAAACACGTTTTATATCCATAATCCAACATGCAACTTGCGCAAATATAACTATTATATATAGTTTCAAATCATGGGCGAGACTGTATAAATATCCACACTATCGTTCTAGAAAGAGCACACCAAATCCTGTCAACATCTATTCAACAGTGAATGTACATCGACATATTATGCTACAAGCAACATAATCTGCAGTTTAAGTTAGACTGAAATATGGTGAAGTCGCACATTTTGACAGCCGGTGACTCGAAAATTAAAGCATGTTGCCTGAAGACACAAATTCAAACCGTACTTCAGTTGATCACCTCGGGACACGACGTCAATCGATTTACCATGAATTAAACATACTGATCCCAGGGTATTTGATATCCAAATACCAAATAGTAATACACAATAAATTTCCGAAATCCTGCTCAATTTGCATAACCATTAACATAAACATTCTTTATATTTGAAAGCATTGAGGATTGAGAAGTGTATACCTATGATGTAAAGCAGGAATGTTAATTCACTTTCATTTGCCCCATTATAATGGTCGGACAATCCATTCACACAAAGATGTTATCTTTAACATCTTATATTAATTACCATTAATTTAAACACTATAATGTTTTCATATGACTAAAGACCTTTTCAAAGTTTTTATAACGTATAAACTGTATTCATATATAAATTCTAATTACTAAACTACAAATACTACACAGAGAAATATCATTATATTAGTGTCCATGTAAAAAAAAGAATTAAAAGAGAAAACAAAATTATAAATGTAAATTTACTCAAATTTGTATAAAGGCTAGTTATAACGGAGCAATAACATAAACATTATATACAAGGCTTTTCCAAAAAAATAGTTTTTCTATTAATTTCTAATTGCTGAGAATATGTAAAGAAAACAATAATCGCACTTATTACACTTTGCTATGTTATACAGCAGTCTTAGTACCAACTGTTAGCCAACCATCCTCCGAAGAATGTCAATTACAAATCTGTCTAGCGTCTAGCGCTTCTTTGTATCCATTTAAAGAAGTCTGGGGCAGTCTATCCTTTAAACCAACAAACTTTCAGACGATTGTTGAAATGAAACCATTTAAAAAATGTCAGCA
Source organism: Congeria kusceri (assembly GCA_027627225.1). Taxonomy (NCBI): domain Eukaryota; kingdom Metazoa; phylum Mollusca; class Bivalvia; order Myida; family Dreissenidae; genus Congeria; species Congeria kusceri. The sequence continues at coordinate 41,298,485 of CM051035.1, forward strand.
ATGGTTAGGTCTTTATGTTTTAAACCAACAAATTGTCAATGATCCACATGTGGTACAATGACATTTCGAGCCAATTTTGAGGGCGGGACCGAATACAGACTATCCAATCCGATGTTTATGAAGCCAAAGTCATTGTTACCTTTCTCCATTGATGTAATCAGAAATTAACCCTGAACAGCAGATTACACAAAATAATTTTAACTAAATTAACCATAAACAGCACAAGTCTTTACAACCAGTTAAAGCCATTAGATGCTTTTCTTTGTCTTTCTATTTTTGACAATGATTTAATTAGTCAATAATCAAACAGAGGAAAACACCTTTGGTCCTAAAAACTAAGAAGCCAGAAGGTCATTATCTCCTTGAGTGTTTTTGATGTACTAATGTACTGCCTTTTGAAGGTGTTATTTGACCACTTGATGGGAATTAAGCATGAATGTAGACTAGTTGTAAAAGACAAGTCTAATTAATGAATAAGTGGGCAAAGGAAAATTGATATTATAACACATGATTATTACAGTTTTCACAACACAAGGGCATAAAACAATTTCATAATTTGTCCTAATCGCCACTGGAACAAATAGTAGACAAACAATGACCTACTGAAGATGCAAATTGTACAAGAGTTACAATAGCAATAATTGTCTATAATTTATACTAGCGAAAGATCTAGGATAAAAAAGGGAACAGGGTGCTGCTTAATAAGGAGCAGGGTGGAAAGCCGAACCAGTTTGTTGACATGTTCTAATATTTTGCATAATCATGGGTTTTTATGAGTTCAATGCTTCTGTTAAAGGTTATTAAGCATTGCCTATTCATTAATAATGTCACTGAATATTTGCAAAGATATATTAAATTTCAAAAGAAATTCAACATTTCTGTGTTGACAAGCCCAGAAAGGCATCAGGGGGGAACCAAAAAGGAGCAGGGTGCTGCGCCCTATTATTTTGCCCTAGATCTTTCCCTAGAATACACACACATTGTTTTTCTATTTCATATTTTAAAATCAAAATTTCTGATTATTAATACTTAATCAGCTGAAAGGCAAACATTCCACATTTCAACTGGAGCTGGACATTATGGTTCATTTGTAATAAATGTGCCCTCCAGACACCCAACCCACACAACTGTTATCAGCCGTCATCTAGCTTATTACCTAATACACAGACATCTTGCATTATGGCATTTATGGTGTTACTCCAGTCCAATAAATAAATAAGATGTTATCTACATAATAAAAGGACAGCACATTGCCTTTCATTGGAAACTTCACCACATCTGGAATGTATTCATTGTTGATAGTGGTGACAATATTTAACAATGAAAATGAAGAAAATAATGAAATATTGTATCACTAAATTCTTTAGAAACACCAATAAATCGCCATCATCAAACATCACCGTAAGTTTCAAAAGTTTGCCAAAGAGCTAGCCCAACAGCAAGACTGTTGGAAGTGCCTTGTAGGCCAATTACTACATCAGTATGACCCCAACAATTGTCACCAATTTTAACCTTTTCTACCAGTTCTCTAATGTCACAATAACATAGTTTATGATATTACTACTTTAGCTTTATCCTATTGCTATTTTTAACACACGTTTGTTCGATCATTATTTTTAGAACGGAATGTATTTCAATCTGACATCATTCCAACAGATAACATTTGTAATAAACAAAAAAAACCACTGTTAAAATGAGAAACCAACATTATTTTTTTAATTCTGACATATTTTCACTCCGTTTACATGATTTATGAGCATAGCATAATAGGATAAATAGAATATTAGGTGAGTGTTGGATAAAGATAAAATTCATCATTCTCGGCTCAAAACATTTGAGCGCTCGGCAAGCCTTGCGCTCATCTGTTTCTAAGCCACGCATAATTAACTTCATCTTTATCCAACTCTAACCTAATATTCTCTATATATACTGTTGAACAGTCCAATTCTAATGTGTAAGGGGCCAGACTGCCTGACCTGTGATGGAGATGTTATGTATGTCTATGTAAGCCCTTGTTTAGATCTGTCCTCAAAATATCCCACACATGTTATCCTTGTGTTTTAGCCCTGTGTCCACAAGTTAATCCAGCTGTGAGACAGGCTGGGTTGATGTACAGAACATGGAAATGCCAGAATATCCTGGCAATTTGTAAATATAGCCATCAAAACAACAACTGACCGCATCACACTACCAAATATGAGGGGCGTCGTGAGAAAACCGGTCTTAATGCATGGGCATAAAGTGTTGTCCCGGATTAGCCTGTGCGGACTGCACTTTCCGCTTTTATGGTATTTTCTGTTTCAAGGAAGTCTCTTCTAACCATAAATTCACTTTAGGCGGAAAGTGCTGTCCTGGATCAGCCTGTGCGGACTGCACAAGCTCATCCGGGACGACACTTTACGCAAATGCATTAAGCCCGGTTTTCCCACGATGCGCCTCATATCTTCCATAAACCAAATTGTTCACAGGCAACACTTTCAAATTTCATCCATAGTCGTTTACAGAGACGTATACAGTTCCATCTTTCTGTCCATCCACTTTTTCATTTTATAGAAAAAACATCAGTCTCCACAATGTGTATCTACATGACTGTTATGATAAACAGTTTGATCTCTGATCAAATTTATTATGCATAAAAATTGAACTTAAATCTGAAAATACCAATACACCTATCACATTCCGCATGACAGTCTACCAGCTTTTCAAGGTTTCTCCATGTGAGGTCTGATTTTTATAATAAACAGATAAAAATCTAATTTTCATATGAATAAACAACAGGCCATGAAAGATAAATATATCATTTCCATATGAATAAACATCAGACTTATCAATATTAAAGCTCGAGATTGTCACAAATGTTGAAACTCACCAAAATCATTGTTGTGACATCCTGCTATCTCATCACAATTAAAAATGCACTTGACTTCTACATAACGTGAAATAATCCACAATTTTTACAGAATACGACTTTAATGCTATCAATCGACAATTTTTACTAAAGATAACATTTATGCTGCTGATAGGATCACTATATACCTACATATGGAAAGCTCATCTTTTGTACATAACAGATTGGCACTAAAAGTAGACCTACCAATAATACAGTAATTGTGATGGGTCAGACTATAAAACTCAGCCATAGTTCCCAGAGTATGCTCTCTCTTTATGAGATACTGTATAAACATTCATCAGATAAAGACTTTCTATGTTCTAAAAATGTTCTTCAAACACTTCACAACTGGATTATCATATTCAAATTAACCATACTCTTTATTCTATTAAATATGCGCTTTACATTAACATTGAAAACATATTTCTATGTGCCACTTACCTTGTATATGACACGTATTATTTTGTCTCTTTGCTAATAATTAACCAAGGATTTTCAAATTGAGACCACCAGAAAGAACGAGCAAATAATTCTCTATTAAACTATACTTGTTCATACTATATTTTTTTCATGAGAGAAACTGTTCCTTGGTGTCAATAAACCAACCACAATGTCAAAATCCTTCCAAGTACATATACTTTAATCAATGCAAATGTATAAGCAACTCTCCAAAACTGATTATTCCCATGAATTCTTCTACAAAAACTACCACAAAATGTGTAGCACAAAGTCAAAGTTACGAAAATTAGTATGCTATTTTATATATAACCAGAATTTTTGTAAATTTATAATTATAACAAAACAAAGATATATCTCACCAACTGACTTCAAATTATTATCCAATCCTTGAAAATTTAGGTAGTGAACTAACACTTATCCTTTATATGCAAAGTATGTAAACCATTACTTAACAAAACAACACTACATATAAAACAATAACTACCTAAGCTTACAAACAAAGACAAAAACCACAATTTCAATCGAATATTCTCTAACTGCTTTAATGTTGTTTTTGTCACAGATTAATTTCCTATTATCTGGTTGATTTAAAACATCAAAGACAAGATCAAATGAATTAAGGGCCCGCTGTTTATTTAATGGTTTAAGCCTAATAATCTTATTTTAGGCCCTGACAAACATGCATGCATAATCAAGTTCTTTATATAACTACAACTGAAATTATCAGTAACAGTAAAACATATACTCAAACCTATAAATGGCATTATTTGTATAATATTTAAGTTCAACAAAAGTTGCATTCAAATAATTAGCATTACCAACTGCAAATTACCAGCATTCAAGGAAAAACGCACCTTGGATTTAAAGAAGCATATATATACAAAGAAAAACATTCCAAAATAAACATATATAGGAAATCATTCTTATCAAGTATAATAATTTAGTAACCCTTATTGTGATACTAAACTGTGACTTTATATGTATATCAATCAACTAAAAATTATTTGCATAAATACACAAGCATTTTTTTTTTTATTCAAAATGTGTTTTCCTTTTGCAATAAAGTACATAATTTTTTTTTTGTATTTTGTAAATATTGCAAGAATTTTGTATTAATTATTTTTAAAAGGTCGTCATAATTTTGTCATTATACCACTTGATTATTTCAACATCAACAACTTGTTTTCATTTTTAATAAAATATAAAATATTGTATATTAAATTTTATAAAATATATGAGCGTGTCGTAGGAAAACCGAGCTTAATGTAAGTGCGTAAAAAGCCGTCCCGTATTATCCTGTGCAGTCCGCACACGCTAATCCAGGACAACACTTTCAACCTACAGTGGATTTATGTTTAAAAGCGACTTCCTTGAAACTGAAAATACCATAAAAGCATCCTCCCGGATCAGCCTGTATGGACTGCACAGGCTGATCTGGGATCACACTTTACGCACATGCATTAAGCCTGGTTTTCTCACGACACACCTCATATGTTTTTAAAAACTAACCGCCTTTTTCTCCTTCCTACACATACAAACATCCTTATGTTAACTGCACAACCATTTATCACAGCAACAGAGTAGAACTAACCTTTCATTAATAAATTACTAACCTTTAAATTACTTACTCGTTTTTTTAAATCCAAACACTATCACTTGTCCACTCAAGTCTTTGACACCCCCTAAGAACAACCGAAAGTTGCAACAGGATTCCAAACAGACACAAATGTCAGTGTGAGCGTTCTTTCAGGCCCTTACAGATCTGTTGGTCCCTTAATCCAACTATCACGACTCAATCTCGGCAAGTGCCCCCTTTATCCATTCACTTGCATGTGCCAGGAGACTGGATTAGCGGTCCTAATATGCACGGTCTCTTATCAGGCTAAATCTATAATCCAAATGATTTAATAAAAACATAATCAATATCAAACACAATATTTGCCGATAAGATCATATGAACGAAATGGCAGACACACTGTCTCCGTCTTCTAGGTCTGATCATTAAAACGGTTTAATTAAAATCCCTCTGGCGCTGCATGAACAGTACAATAATATAGTGTGTTCTAGCCTATTATAGTGTACTGCAGCCTGGCATCACGTCCATACTACCCACTGCCAATGAGTCTGTGACCCTGATTCACGAGGCAAGCCGGCCCAAGCACTCTATGACCTGAAGGATTGACTCCCAAAAACAAGAGAACAGAACGCCTCAATGAAGGGTGCTTGCCAAACACTTTAATTGATTGAAAATCTTTCAATGTACAATGCGGTATCAAATTACCTCTTCAAAAGTACACCTATGAGTATTTACGATGAGTCCCCATTGTATTGTGATTAAACATCTAATGAAGACATCAGACTGGTATCAGATGTCCTTAAGATGGCAAATAGATGAACAATGAATGACACTACACCCCCTTCACCTCTCACTCCCAAAATGCAAATACAAACTGGAATTCTTTGAATTGAAACCATGACAAATTGAAAATGTGTCAATAAAAATGTGGTCATAAAATTGGACTGCCTGTGAGCAAAACAGGACAATATGGGAAGTACTTCACAGGTTGTGAACCTGAAAACACTTGATAAAATCTCCAATCCCTAGAAAATAAAATGCTTCATAAAAAGATCCCCTTTCCATCAAAGTTAAATTTCATTAACCACATTTGAAGACCTCCAGAACTGAAAATGGAAAACAATTTTTGGGGCCATTTAACATTGTGGCATTTGAGTTTAATACTTATTAAAGAAACATCCACGCTGGTGCAGTGGTTGTATACAACTGATAGTATATCAAAGGTGAATCCAATTGCCAAAAAACTTATTTGATGCGTAAGATGAGAGGTATATAATAATAGTTCAATTGGAGTTCATCTTTTGAGTGTGACTTGCCATATCTTTGCCGACCTAATATTACAAATACAACAACATAGAATCCAAATTTTTCAATTAAAATCGTATCATCTTTTGACAATGTTCAACAGTCTTAAAACAAATATTGTGCACAAATACACAATTGTCCATAACTTCGGAGATTTTACTTGCATTTCCTCTTGTTGGTTTACAAGATAATTATTTCAATGAACTTAACGCCCTACCCATAATCTCATCCAGCTCCAAATTAAATCCATTTATTGAGTCACACACCGCCACACACTGCCTGATCCCTGAAAACGTGCAAATCGCCATAGATTGATTAGACACACTCCAAAATAGGGCACTCAATGGTGGGGATTGTGGTGACAAAAAGGAGACATGGATCTGCCCTAATAGAATATTACCCATTATTTTTTGTACTTACGAACTGGCTTAAATATCACCTTTTGGGTGCCTTTTAATAATACCCACGGGTGGGCCAGTTGGAAATGCACAACCCAGAACAATACGGGACAAAGTACCTCAGTGATTTCTGTTACTGCAGGTATCGTTTCACAACACTCATTGATTTCATGTATGTGTAATTCAAATTTAGTTTTGCGTTTGTTTTTCTTTGTTGTCTGCCAAACATAAACAGTGCTATTTTAAAATTACTCGACGAGTTATAGCGTCTGCAGATGCTATAGATTTTAAGCCAATAAAAAGGAGGAAAACTACATGAAATCATTGTTTTTCAGGTAATTAAAAACACACGTGTCTAAGTTTTTCATGTGTTTTATACGATTATGTAAGAAAATCGTGTACTTTTTTGACAATTTTCTTGCGTTTTTGCATGTAGACCATCTGGAGTTCAGTCCCTTTAAGAAGACTTAAGCAGTCCAGCATTAAAACAGGCAAACTGCGCATGGCATAACATGTGGGATTTACTGGCACCTCAACTATCGAGTCCAGGCAGACTATTCCATACATAATTGGTGGCGCGTCGTGGGAAAACTGGACTTAATGCATGTGCGTAAAGTGTCGTTCCGGATTAGCCTGTGCAGTTCGCACAGGCTAATCCAGGACGGCACTTTCCGCTTTTATGGTATTTTCTGTTTCAATGAAGTCTCTTCTAAACATGAATCCTCTGTCGGCGGAAAGTGCCGTCCCGGATTAGCCTGTGCAGACTGCACAGGCTAATCCGGGATGACACTTTATGCACATGCATTAAGTCCGGTTTTCCCACGACGCGCCTCATTGATAGTTTCAAAGCACAGACTTGACAGAGAACTAAAACTGGATGATTTCAGCAAAAAATAACCACAGCCAAATAGGATTAATGGACAGTGAGAGTTTGAGGTCAAAATTCACATCACCATTGCATCCATTTTTAAGAGCTCTTAAATTGGGTAAATGATACATAAAACAATGTGAGATACAGTCAAATGACCATAAAGAATGTGCTCTGGAACAAATGAGTGCCCAGGCATTTCCCAATATAGTCCAGGAAAAAATTTCTTTCCAGTCACTGAATTTGTCACAAGTTATTGCAATTTCGAACCTTAAATACATCCACACTTTTTGTTCCTTACATTTGTTTGCATGGTTTGTACAACTTGCATACACATATTACAGTTAATTGAATGGAGCATTTAGTTATGGAACATGGATCACATTTTAATGATATGAGTACTTGGTTCTCTGGCCATCATGAAGTGATACGAACGCTTCATAATACATCAACCAAGATGCACTGCAGCAGAACTGTAGGGTCATCAGTGCAAGTCATGATGGGAATGGAATGGCGGGGTTGCAACCTGGACTTCAGAAGTCACTGCTAATTGGACTGGTCAAGCAGACTTGCTGATACAGGCTATACATTTACAGTACACAGTCTATCACTATGGATACTAGAGGTGTTCAGGTCAAGTGGGATAGTACCTGGTACTTGACTGTAGTGCAGACTGCAAGTTCCCCTTAATAGTATGCCAGTGAAACATGACCTGGACAGAGATGAAGTTCAGGCAAGGTCAACTAGTGAAAGAAGAAGAGATATGATTTTATAGCCAGTACCTGGTGTGTATTCTGAGCCATTGTATCATCAAGGTAACAACTACACTTCTAGTGTTTATTTGCATTGTTGTTGTTTCTGTTTTCCATTATGTGAACTGCATTGTACTGGCAAATGATTAGGAGCTTTAAATAAAGAAAATTGTATCATTTACTTGGGTCAGTTCCTCTACTACTAATGGTACTATCATATCACACCAGAGCCCGTCATTACTGCGTCCACAAGGTCAGCGCCACATCATGAATTATATTTTGGAGGTGGCGAGGACCTGATGAATGCCCAATTTTAAAACAAATGTATCAACTTTCTACGCACGTAGTAGGTCTGTACGGTGTCCTAAACATGACCAGCAGGTCAACACTAATAACTTGCCATGCACATCATTCCGCGTGCTTTACGTCAATTCGGTTTGTAAAGCGCAGCTTCTACGCATCCCACATGCCTTAAAATACTGAACACCGTTAGTACCACGTAAGCACCACTTCGAGCACATGTCACACCCATGTCAACATGGTTATATATATATTTCGCCACGTTCTGTGGTGGATGTTTTTGTCTTGGTTGAATTTGCGCATTGCTGACACTACTAACGTAACATACGTATGAAATGCGTAATAATGACTTCATTAACGTGCTGAAAGCGTACACCTGATACTGACCTGCAGCAGTCATAAGCATGTCTTATTGGTGACACAGAGATGTCCAATGCGTAGCACCAGCGGGAAGAAAGTGCACCTTGTACATCCCCAGTAAGGTACTAACGTCCAAACTGGGTCAGAGATATGTCATAATCATGCTAAAATGATCACCAGTACATCATTAAACGGTCCATACTACGTCCTTGTTTTTCCACGTCCTCACTACGCAAGTTTTGAGCATGCTCAAGACCGCCCCACGTCCTCCACATCCACAAAGACATAACCAGTATCCCTCTGTCCTCATCACGTCAAAGGCTGTCCTCACCACGTCCTCGCAGGACATGGTTGACGTAGTACGGACGGGTTCTGGTGTGATAGGGGTATAATGGAGCTGCAGTTTCATAAACTTATACATTTTCTCACATGCAACATTTTAGAGTCACCTGCTATTTACATTATTGACAAAATTATCATTGCATTTCCATAGAAATAAATTGGCCTAATGTTTTGATGAAACATGGCATGGTAGGTAACGTTAGTTCATGTCAGTCAATCAGGTTATCTGTCTGTTTGCCAGATACATGAATTACCAGTTATTCCTATATCTTTACTGCTATATAATAATTTATTGAAACTTCTGCACGACCTACTGACACATCTGACAACACATTTTAACCAAAAACATGAACACAACAACAACAATGTTAAAGTTTAGTCAATACCTCCTTATCCGTTTTCTCCGTGTAGCAGGGGATTCCATCATCAACTGAATCTATTGTACACAAATAGCGATACAACCTTCATAACATGTCCTACACAGTGTTTTTGCACTTCTCCATCCTAAATTTAAATGAAGCCGTGACGTAAAACGCTATTAGCATTTAGAAATGCAAGAATTGATCCAGAGATGGTTCGATCAATTCAAGATCAATATATGTCACTGATGTAGAGGAAAATAACATCATCGCAAATGGCCACCTCAATTATTCCGTAGAAGTGAAGATGTTACTCCTTTATAGGAAAACAAAACATGGTCCGATTTTCCAATATTGATGACAAATGTACAAAGAATTTATTTCTTGGTCAAATACAAATGAAAAGTTTTGAGTACCACCAAACTAGAAAGCACAATTTACTGCTTAATACAAAAACCATACAGATAAACAAATTTTATAACAATGAAAGAAATGCCTGCTTTTTCTTTATCTTTAATATTATAAGAAAATGTTTATTTCTAAAGTAAATTTTTTTGAAACCTTACATATTTTTTTCCATCATTTAACTATTTAATAAATGTCTTGTTTACCAGTCAGATTGCGTATAGAAATTTCTTAGCAATAATAATAACTTCTAACAATGTGACTTGCAAGAAGGCAATAATAAGAGGCATTATCTAACACCATTCCAAGATCAGTCTGAGGTCATGTCTATACCACTCCTCATAGCCCAGCTTATAGTGCCAATGACCAAACCATTCTTGAATTCCTCATGGCACCACTTTCCTATGATTTTATGAGAATTGAGCAGTACATATAATGAAGACAGTGCTAAATTTATTGGAATATATCCACATCTGTGTTACAATAATTATCCGTAAAATCCTCAAAAGATGCGAATTTGTCGCAAGAAATGCTGCACTACAAAAGGAAAAGTTGAGTAAAATCACGAATAATCAGCAATGATGGTAGGGACAATTCAATGACACTCGCATTTGTACAAACACATGTTAAAATCTAACTCAAACACGTTACCGCAAACTGTTCAGACACAAAAAACACATAATCTTATGTTTTGATTTCACTTTACAACAAATCGATATTCATTATTTGGAGAAACACTTAGAATATCCAAAACACATGACTCCAATTTAACACTAAGATTCATAAAGTCCACACAATACACACTATTTTCAATCTGATCCCCCTATTCCTTTCCCACAGTTATAAAAGCAGATATCCCCAGTCACAGCTGCTATGTTGCTACATCCCTGCATCTTCTGACCAGATGACCTTACTGACCCCACTCCCCCATCAATACCAGCTGTGTGCAGTTTTGCACATTTAATGACCTCCCCTTGTTCAGAAGAAACGCTCACTATTGACAAAGGACCACATATACATGTCCTTATTTCGGAACCAATGAATCTCATGTTCATTTTCCCGATAACACACTCTCTGAATATGGGAAAAAATAATCCCTTTTCCCAAGTTTCTGTTCTTGGAGTCCATATAACTGACTGGTTCTCATCTTTTTATTTTCAGTAAATTTGTGTTGGCTGCAGACTGGTTTCAGAAATCAATAGAATCTCTAAATTGTCCTCTTTGGGAATAATAACTCTCCTTTGAATTGATTTTGAAACAAGTACAAGATTAACTTTTCACAACATAAAGAGGCCAGTTATATACAAATAGTTATTATTAATTTTGCGAGCAGAAGAAAATTACGAACTAGTGAATTAAATATTGGACAGTTAATTTCTGAAGGTTGGTCAGTACAATCGTGGGCTCTTTCTTTATGAAACCGCAACATGTATGTAACTGCTTACACATTTTTGATTCTTACTTTACAATTCAGCAAATTAAATACATTTATGAAAGCTTTGCACAGATAAACCATTTTCATATTATCTCATCAACAATTTATAAACTGATGAAATAATACAGATGAATAAGCATGCCAAATGGCATAATTTAACAACCGCAAGAAAAACAATGAAAGAACATTTTAACATAGAAGGTCACAGATAAACCCTGCTAATACAAGAACATACAAGAGAAACATGTTTTTATGGAAATGACCCAAAGGAATATGATATCAACTGTGCTGCACCACATGTCTAACAGTCAACTTGACCGTTCAAAATGGCCTTGACCTTTAAACACACTGTGCATACAAAGAAGCTCCTACAACACTTTAAAAAATGTACAATTCCATTAATATTCAAGCCAAATCTTTGCAATTACCAGGTACATCATAAAACATGATCATGAGGCATTGACAGTATAACATAACTACATGCAGATGTTGGTGGTTAATTTTATGAAACACTTTATGTCCTATTAGAACTGAATTTTCAATTAACACATCTTACTAAAGCTAAATAATAAAACAAGACATTCTCATCAGAACTAATGCAGTGTAGTGCAAGAGGCTCATGCATATAATTCTGTACAATTAACAATGAAAAATATTCATGAAAATAAAAGTCATTGCTAAATATGTGAAACATATTTTGCACAAACCTTTTTTGCTTCTTATCCAAAATGTTTATTTCTAACAAATAAGAAAGCAATATTTGATGGCATGCAAGCACTTCAGAAAGCTAGCTTTGTGAGCCCTCGGCTTATATACAGTCCAAGAGTGCGCCAACAAACCACCAAACTGTCTTAAAACTTTCATAAAAATGAGCCACTGACAAAAAACATCCACTTAACAAAAATAACACCATTCTCTGTAAAAACATTCAAAGATAGCCAGACATAGTTTTTCTCGTCAAGTTGTCACATGCTACTTTTCACACTGTGAAAAGTGGGCGTTTCCTGCATATTCCATCATTGAAACTTACCCTTAATATGACATTCATACTTGAGCCCTGGAAGAACAAGACTCAATCTTCTACTTATAACCAAATTAGGGAGCCCCATCATTGCCCGTTAGGGGCCTAGGGCCCATTCCTTGCCATATGCTCAAAAATTCCACTGATCGTCCATTTGAAAGCCAATACATGCAACAATTTGTAGCCGGAAATTGGTATTCCACTAATAACTGTCAATTAATGCTGAGCGATGTCAGTAGAACCAGATAGAAAATGGACCAGGGCAATGATTGTTGGAGCAATTACTCAAATCATGCAATTATTTGAACCATGAGGGATTGTCTTATAAAACATATTGAATATATTGGCGTCAGCTGCAAAATGATTTATGTTCAACTTCTCATGACAATAAATGATATCTCAAGGAGATCAAGTGTTTTTCTTAATCGTTGAAACCAGAGATTAAACACAAAATTTCAGATTGATCTATGATGTTATTATAAATGCAAAACTATAGTTTCTGACACTTTTTACACCAACTTGTATAAATGTATATCAACGGCAATTGCCATACATAACAGATATTTCATATTTTGCGCAACTTCTTGTTATAAATTATCATGGGGTTTCGGAGATTTAACCTTGTTTATTTAACCCTTATGACATTCTTGACTACCAATTATTAAATTCACCACACAACAATTTTCACACTACAGAAACATGTATTGGTTAAATTAAACTTAAATTAAATGATGTATGATTCAGGACTGGCAAAAAATCAACGATAAATTTCTCCAAAACCACAACATTACTTTTCACTGTAATGTGTTGCTTGTTTTACATGACTTCCCTCAGTTGCTATGATTACTTTCAAGATGGTATTTTACTTTGTAATACCATCTGCAGGTTAAGAAGTTATTTATATAAAATTACTTCCCTTTAATTGGTTACAAACCATGTTTACTTCAAAGAAGACCACATGAAATTTCACCAAAACCACAAAATTACTTTTCCCTGTAATTTATTGCATGGTTTGCATGGTTTACATGACCGTTCACCGTTGCCATGATTACCTTTGAGATTAGATTACTTTTTAATACCATTTATTAAACTATTACAAATTACTTCCCTTTAATTGGTAACCATGCATGTTTACTTCAAAGAAGACCACATAACTTGTCACTTGTTTTTCTCCTTCTCCCTCCCTAATTCATATCTTGGACCACTCCTCTCTGCACTTACCTGAAAATAAACAAATAGAAATGTACAATAATATGTAATCATCAGGTTCTTAAATAGTGCATCGATAACAGAACACTTCTGACTTAGACATGCGACATATAATGAAAGCAATTACTTCTCCAGAAATAGTAGCAAAAAACACCCACACTTTTCCCAGAAGGAGACATTAGCAACTACAATAGACTCGATTTTCTAACGGCTACAAGTATTTTGTTATTATTTGATGGTGGTGGGGGCAGCGGCACATTGAATTCAAAGTCCAGGTCTGTTTAAATATAACTTCCGAGAATCACAAATACTTGTCAAAATATAAATCAGTGTGATACAATAAAATAATGAGATATTTTATACAAATTGTATTAAGATAAATGAGAAATGTCTTTATATAAGCCATTTCACTGTCACTAACATTCTCTTATTGTTATTTTAATGTTCATATACGCTCCACCATTTTACCCACTTAAGAGAATAAAAAACCTTGGTCCTTCAAGATTTAATTAACAAAAGATGGTTTTGTTTCCATTTGGCCCCATCGGGTCTACATAACAAGCAGAACAACAGTCAACAAACACTAGGTGGCACCAAGCGCCAAACCTCGACTCGTGTCACTAGCGGCAACAGAAGCAACAGCTAGCCCTAAGACAATGGTGTTGTCAAACAATAACACTTGGCTCTCAAGTACGCAGTAATTTGTTTCTAGTGATGGCAATAACAGAACAGCCTTTCAAAACCACCAAAGATCTTAACGAGACAATTGTTTCTGGCAACAACACATCCTTGACCAAATTTCATAAGTATTTCTCTTCTAACAGACTGACTATTAGCTTATTAGCTAACTACTTAAGCCTCTTTATGCTATGTCATCATTGCCAGATACAAGTTCGCTGACTTTGTCTGACAGATGAGTGTGTATGTGATTATAATTTATAATTAATGCCACTTATGCAAAAGTGGGTTACAAATAACTAACATTTCAAGTCCCCAAATGGTAAGAACCCTACCGCAGTGTAAACCACGAACTTTAAAATAGCTGAGCTAACTTTCTTATTTCTTCCCCAAATTCCCATGGCCATCTTGACCTGAATTAAACAGCAAAGACTTTCTTACATGTGATCACACGCTAATGAACATTTTAGCCATGAGGCAAATTTTAAGACCCCATCAACCATAAAATTAAGTGATGTCTCCATTATATCCCAAGATCTCAATTAGTACTCTGACCAATCAAAGGTAATAATGATCTTAAATGATCTGGTCATACTTAAACTGACCACAACAAAGGCCTCCCACCAGAGTAAGGTCACCATGGTCACTTTGGTGGTCAGCTGGAACAGTCTGAAGATGAATTACAATGATGTTTAAAATCATTATCATTTACATAGCTTTACAAATATATGAGCCCTGTCATGAGAAAACCATGCTTATTGCATGTGCGTAAAGTGTTGTCCTGGATCAGCCTGTGCAGACCCGGGACGACACTTTCTGCTTTTATGGTATTTTCCTTTTTCAAGGAAGTCTCTTCTAAACATAAATCCACTGTAGGCGGAAAGTTTCGTACTTGAATGACACTTTACGCACGTGCACTAAGCCCAGTTTTCCCATGACATGCCTCATATGTTGAAACTTGTAAGTCTGACTGGCCAAGTGGTTAGCTTGACCATTTTTGTATCCTAGAAGTCGCAGGTTCTATGCCAAAAGGAGGCAAATCTGTTTACTTTAACTTTTAGTTTTTGGCAAGTTCAGTTTTTGGAGTTAAGATGTTTAATGATATTTTTGTGAATATAAGTTCCTTTAATTGTGACTGGGGTATAACATACAATAAGACTGAACATGGCTGGTGGCGCGTCGTGAGAAAACCGGTCTTAATGCATGTGTGTGAAGTGTTGTCCTGGATTAGCCTGTGCAGTCCGCACAGGCTAATCCGGGATGGCACCTTCTGCCTACAGTGTATTTATGTTTAGAAGAGACTTCCATGAAACAGAAAATACCACAAAAGCGGAAAGCGCCATCCCGGATTAGCCTGTGCGGACTGCACAGGCTAATCCGGGACGACACTTTACGCACATGCATTAAGTCCGGTTTTCCAACAACGCGCCTCACTGTCATTCGCATGTATAATTCTGTTTGAAGTGGACTCTCGTGTATAATTCTGTATACAATTCACCATCAATGCAATTTAAAATGTAAATCAAGTTCCAAATTCCTCTTCAAAAAAAATTTTTCTCAGGTGATTCAATATTTTTTAGTGGCATGTATCCAAACACATGGAAAGAGAATAATATTGGAATAAAGATTTCATCAACACCAGACAGATAGTGTATCTTTCAGACATTCTTAATAGCACATTGAATTCTCATTACAGATTAACATATTTTGTTTTGCAAGAAATGGAACTTTTAGGAAGGTTAATAGCATGTAGCCAAGCAATGAACCTAACTACAAGCAGGAAGATGCTGATAATAATTTTAGTGCCAGATATGGTGGGGTGTGATACTACACACTGGTTATCTCCCTTGGTCAGAGGTTACATATCACTGTATCATCAGTACCGTGATACTAGGTTAGATACCAGTAAATCATTGTGTATCCCTCCATGGTCCATTCAAAAGTAGTGCCTATTACTAAAGAGTTCCTCTTCTCTTCTGACATAAAAGCCATTTAGGTATCTCAGACATGCCTTTTGTGGTTATTTCTATTATCCTATGCGTGTCTGCAACATTTTGGTGCATTTCATTGGAGGCTAACTTAAAAGGTGAACTTTTGGGGTGTGTTTACTGTGATAAGGGGCTTTTGTCAAAATATGACTGCCGAAACCCTGTTTTCTACCGGTGCCTGCATTCAAGTGAGATGCATTTTCTTAGAAGTAACATGACATATCTTTTTTAAATTCACCATGTAACTGTGTTATTTTACAGCGTTTATTACTTTTCACGGAAATAAATGTGAATAATATCGTAACTGACACGTTATCTACACTTTTTAAAGCGAAACCTTTTTTTCGGGTAAAAAAAATTAAAAAAAGTACGGAAACTCGCCTTATGCAGCTCACAGCACATCGAATCATATTATACGCGAATATTACATGTTTTATAACTTATTACTGTCCACTGCATTAAAATAAGTCTAAATGAACTGGTATTTTGACTGGTTTATGTGATTTAGGTGCGAATTTTAGTTCACGCTCCCCATACAATCCAAGTACTGAAGCGCAAGCCAGATGGCTTATCATGTGTCATTCTCAATGCGTTTTTGGGGCATTTCTACTTAGCGGATCGACCTGAAATTTTGCATGTGTGGTACAAGTAGATTAATAATGATGTAGAAGAGTTTTTTTCATGAAAGCAAAATGTTGAGTTTTCTTTAAGGTTAGATACCAGTAAATCATTGTGTATCCTTCCGTGGTCCATTCAAAAGTAGTGCCTATTACTAAAGAGTTCCTCTTCTCTTCTGGCATAAAAGCCATTTAGGTATCTCAGACATGCCTTTTGTGGTTATTTCTATTATCCTATGCGTGTCTGCAACATTTTGGTGCATTTCATTGGAGGCTTACTTGAAAGGTGAACTTTTGGGGGGTGTTTACTGTGGTATGGGGCTTTTGTCGAAATATGACTGCCGAAACCGTGTTTTCTACCGGTGCCTGCATTCAAGTGAGATGCATTTTCTTAGAAGTAACACGACATATCTATTTAATTGCAAATTTTGGAAGAGGACAGATTGATCTTTCAATTGATACCAGGCTTGCACAATCTGAAATAAAGGAAATGCTAGAAAAATGCTTGGAAAGTTTGCCGTTTTATAATGGGACCCTATGGGAATTGGATTTACTGGTTTCTAACCTACTAAACACTGGTTCTCCCTTGGTCAGAGGTAACATATCACTATATCATCAGTACCTGACAACTGTGTGATACACAGTATGGGCCTGGATCATTACATTGTCAGGCAACATAGAAAACCTGTCATTCCTATCTTAACAAGATCAAGTTGGAGTTTTTTTTTCCATGAGCACAAAACAACTACTTTTATGCGTGTAATTATATTCATCATAACTAACAGAGAAAATGTATAAATTATTTTGCATATTTTTGCTTCTTAGGCATTACCTTACAAACCCTTTGAATGCATAAGTCATTCCATGTAAATGCCAAGTCTACCATACTTTACGACTATTATAAAATCTAAGCCGTTACATGTATATAGGAGGCATGTCGTGGGAAAACCGGTCTTAATGCATGTGTGTAAAGTGTTGTCCCGGATTAGCCGGTGCAGTCCCCACAGGCTAATCCAGGACGGCACTTTGCACCTGAAGTGAATTTATGGTTAGAAGAGACCTCCTTGAAACAGAAAATACCATAAAAGCAGAAAGTGCCATCCCGGATTAGCTTGTGCGGAACTGCACAGGCTAATCTGGGACGACACTTTATGCACATGCATTAAGTCCAGTTTTCCCACGACGCGCCTCATATAGATATTCATATGTCTAACTTTCATTGAATAATATTATCTTTTCCAGTTTATTGCTATAAAACCCCAGACCGTGACATGACATAGTTTCTCGCTGCAGTGAATGCAGCCATATATTTTTATAGCCAAATCATGGCTTTCTGCCCTGCTGCGCACTGATATGTGTTGAATATATAAACTTGGAGACCTACAGAAAAGGTGTAAAATGATTTTGCAGACATCCAAATGTATGAGCGCACAGGTAAGACTTTGTAGCCTCAGTGCATGAATATTTATAGCCTTAATGTGACATTAAACTTCAAAATGAAGAACTGAGACTGCTAAATTGTTGCAAATGCTTCTTCATTTTTTCTTAATAATCGTTTTACATGGAACTAAGTTGGCCAAACAAATTATTTGTATTATGTTTTTGTTTTTTTAATCAAAACATAATTATATTATGTTTCAGCAAAGATACAATGATTTTAACATTTCAACGTAAAGTCTGTGGCATACAATTTGTTGACTTTAATGGAACTTTCTTTGCGGTTTAACGGAACATATTTTCCACCTTATGCTTTCATAAAGTGAGCCTTTACACATTCTTTTACTTAAATGCTAAATAATACATATTCCAGATAATTATGTACTCTGCAGTAAAGTTTACTACAAAAGAAAATCACATGTTAGTCATGTATAAGTACCATGCACGAAGGTACACTATTTCCAGCTATGTAAGTCATGTATAAGTACCATGCACGAAGGTACACTATTTCCAGTTATGTAAGTCACGTATAAGTACCATGCATGAAGGTACACTATTTTCAGTTATGTAAGTCACATATAAGTACCATGCACAAAGGTACACTATTTCCAGTTATGTAAGTCACATATAAGTACCATGCACGAAGGTACACTATTTCCAGCTATGTAAGTCATGTATAAGTACTATGCACGAAGGTACACTATTTCCAGTTATGTAAGTCACATATAAGTACCATGCACGAAGGTACACTATTTCCAGTTATGTAAGTCACGTATAAGTACCATGCACGAAGGTACACTATTTCCAGTTATGTAAGTCACATATAAGTACCATGCACGAAGGTACACTATTTCCAGTTATGTAAGTCACGTATAAGTACCATGCACGAAGGTACACTATTTCCAGTTATGTAAGTCACGTATAAGTACCATGCACGAAGGTACACTATTTCCAGTTATGTAAGTCACATATAAGTACCATGCACGAAGGTACACTATTTCCAGTTATGTAAGTCACATACAAGTACTATGCACGAAGGTACACTATTTTTCCAGTTTTCTTCGGCAATGTTGATAGCCTACATGACACCTGAAAGTTACACCCTCAACTATCCAAATATCGTCATAATTAAACAAACTTATCTACTCACCAATAAACAATGTACACAATGACCATAACAGCTGATAACCTGGACTAACAGTTGATATGTGGTAGATATCAGAAAATACCAAACCATAATAAGTATGTGAAGTCCAAACTGTCCTGCAGTTACCTAGCTGACTCTGTTATCAAAACAGTCGAGAAGAATTGAGCTTGAAATTTGAATAATTAATATAATAGAGTCATTCTGAAGTGATATCTAACCTTTTTGTACACAAATTAAGATATATAATACCTGAGAACACAAAATAATGCAGGTGGTGTCAGAGAACAAGGTTTCCTCCAAATTTCTCACACTGCTCTCCCCTGCTGCATGCTATTATTGTTCCTTGCAGAAAGACATGTCAAGGGACCTTGTTAAAATGTCACATGACCATCAACGCCACATAACAGGAAAATGTGAGGAGTTCAGTGAATGATAAGCTGACAAATAAAGGGCATCACACAATCCACCCATGGTAATTTGAATTTTTTGTTTTAAATTGATTTCACCTTTTCATATTAAATAACTGGTATTTTTCAACTATCACTGAGATTCAAATGTATAGCAAATGTATAGATCAGGATCTAGAAAAACAATAATGTTATATGGATATATACCTGCAACATGCCAAGTCAGTCTCTTAGTTTTTTAATTTGGATACACATGACAATTTCTTTAAAACTTGCTGTTTTTCCACATTAAATTTACTTGTAATGATTCAAAGTGAGTAAAAGCCACAACTGCCTTTTATATACCCTACTAATTACAAACTAATCTGGATGCAATTTCTAAAAACCAGTTCAAAATGAACCGAAGACAGCTGGATCACTGCATATTCGACTGATTAGTGGATACTATCCCAAATATTAAGAAATTCTGTTGATTTAAGACCTTCTGACATCCTGTTTGGATCTTTGCCAGAAGATCTTAGCATGCAAGCCAACAAATATGAACGAACACATTTATGACTGCTTACTTTTTGCCACAGACAGAATACAATTTTTTTTGCCAATGAACAATATACTGCTACGACATAGCATATCAAATGGCAAATACGGGTAAGTAAGGCTTTGACAAAGAAGCCGAACATGCCATCTTGACCTCAAACCATCTGGGTGTAGGTGACAACTGGCATTATCAATGCCTGTGTACCAGGTACAAAGTCACACGCTCGTGTCAAATGCATCATCAGATCATCAGATCATCTCCGACTGATAGCCGTTGACTGACAGAACGGTGGGAGGACTTCAGGCTAGGCCAAAGACTTATGGTATATATTCTTTTCAAGGCATTCACAATTCTCTGATTAACATCGACTTAACAAAATGGTGATTGATACAATATTGACTAACATGAATACTAAGATAAGTTGAGAGGTACACAATACAGACACAAAAGTAAGCAAACCACAAAGAATACTCTTATAATAGCAAACAAGACATGCATACGGATCACACAAGTTTAAAATTAGAGCAACAGCAAAATAATTTAATAAATAACTGAAGTCTAACCATGTATACTGCCAAATGTCTGCATCAAAACAGCAAATATCATGACAATAATAAATCTTAAACACTATTTACAACAGAAAACCAAGGGTCCCTTCTACATTTACAATCCTACCTAAAAATATGGAACGCCCAACACAAAACGTAAAATTGACCGGAGCAGATTGAAATCGGAGAAGACACTAATCAAGTAATTAAAACTGCCATCTATAATTTCCAGAGTTTTAACTCCATACAATTTTGCCAACAAATACGGTCACACGAATTTACCTCAATGTCACGCAAGAGGCTATATTATATATTTAAATAGCCTTTTGCATGCAAGCCCGGTTGGTCTGTGGTTGTCACACATTATCCCACCTGTTAGAAGGAAATACTGTATTTCTTTTCACTGGAAAGTTTTTGGATGTTGCTTTAAGAAAATATCTTAAGTTCGCAATAAAGATATCATCATAGGCAAGAAACCAACAACACCAAAAACTGCTATTAGACTAAAATGGTACTTATTCAGTATCACTTATATGTATTCAGTTTTTCTACTAAGATGACAGAAGTGAAGGGCGATTAAATATCAATTACCTAATCCACCACTTGACACTGATCCTTCAAAAGGTTGTAATTGTAACAATTTTAATCATAACATGCCAACCCAACTATTTTTCACACAAAAAATTGAAATGCCATTTGCCCCACATTATACTTAAGTCGCCAAAATGATAACAAAAGGCCTATGAAGGTTTGTAAGTTTGACATTATGTCAACAAAATGATTTACTGCGTTCAGCCTGAACAAGCAGTTGCCAATTTATAAACATTTTTCAAATGGACTTACATAGCAATTTTCAAGTGATAGCTTAGAAACGAAAAAACATTTCAACCCAGGGAAGTAACAAAACATGAAAGCATTTTATTAAAATGATGGCTATAGAATAGCAACCATTGACCAACAATCAGATATGGGCCCTCCACAGTAAATTCCTTGATAATAAACACTGTAAAAGGAAAGCATTACAAAACAAGACATTATATCCTTAGAGCTTTATGATTGCATTTGTATTAATTCTGCATACATATGGATAGACAAAATTGAAGATTAATTACTTGTTGCCTTTTTAAAAGCAACAATTGTCAAACAAAAACTAAAACCATTTGCTATGATTGCAATCACTGTTAATGAATCTTATATGAAATCAGTCCTAGATGCAGCTGCAAGCATTCCCCACCCACCTGATCTGCCAGAGAGTACCATCCTTAGGGACAGGAATTATAAAACAATCCAGCATTATCCAGATATTCCATAATTGTCCCTAAAACGAAAACCATTCCATCCCAGAGCTGAGTAATTATACCAGGTACATTACTGCATTTACTACTACTTGTTTTCTACTATCTCCACAGCCATCTCTGCAAACTTTCAGATTTTCTTTTCAGCCAGTTGTTCCCTTCACCTGGCAAGGCCCAGAACTACACACAGGTAACAAGAAATAATAATGACAGAAACTGCTACTCTGTGCAAAACCAGCTCCATTCTTTTCAAGATCTTGACATCTGCAGGCAGATAAATATCCCTGTTTTTGTTGTTAATTAAGTTTAGAATGATGTCAAAGGAGAAGCACAAGGGAACAGCTTGCCTAGATAATGTGGAACTTCAAAGGGGAGTATCAATTAAAATGTTCGAGTATTATGATTACTGTTCCACATGAATACATGGATGCCTATAAGTACTTCCATAAAACATGTCACATGGTCTCGGCAGATGGTGCCTGTCATATGTATGTTTAGTTAATGTTCTGTAGATGTACATTTTCTTAGCAATTTATTTCTGTATTGCATCAGAGACATTACTACTACCTTGTACTTTCAACTAAAAATATCACAGTTTAAGTTGAGCATTGAAAGTGCCTGATAAAACAAATCAAAACGCTGACGGCGTAGAAAGACTGTTGGAGACAAAAGAAACTAAAAGCATGTGAATTATGAGCGCATTTTTTCTTAAACGGAAACATTTGTTTGAATTATGTTCAATTTACCACCTTTAAACTTTATAGTGCGGCTTTTTATTCAAAAGTATACGACATCATAGTAAACACTAATTTGTAAGTAACGAACAAATATTTTCTTGAGCTAATTATCTTATGCACCTAATTATCTTATGCAAACGGAATTATATACATGCCAGTTAACGAGTTGATTTGCAACAGGCCAGAATAGCCGATGAAGCATAGTTGTTAGTTCTTAGTAGCCTACTGAGTCAAAAGTAGGTCATACGATTCAAGCCCTCGATTTTACATACTAAAGTTTAAAATTAATAAATTGCAGTAATCTTGGTAACTTGTTCTCAAAATATTCAGAATAAGAATCGGTAACAAGAAAAATCACTTTCGCAACGAGTCAACAAGAACCGATGTAGCGCATTAATTTGGTGGTCTTATTCCAGGACACTGTGTGAATATTTCGGTTACATACAAGTAAATAACGAAGGTAATGGTGCCATTAGTTTAAGTTAAATTTTTTATAAATTTATTTTTTTAGAAACTGTAATTGTAATAAATCACATAAAATGCAAATTATAATACATATTACAAACATTATCTTAAATAATTAAAATGCAAGAAAACAGGTGTGAAATTTTGCTGTTTTGAAGAAGGACCCTTTCTGGCTTCAATTACTAATAGCCTGCAAAAAAAAGATGTTGTTTTCCGTGATACCTGTTTTGGAAATTACCCTCTCTAAAGACCGTTGACTTATGCCAACAGTCTAAAAAGCTTTATTTATACTTTCAAAATTGTATTCTATTAAACATGACAAACACAGAGTTTTCTGTATACAAAGAGCAAAATTTACTGTCATGAAACCTGCAATAAACAATGTGAAAAAATAGCCAGTAAATGTAAAAGGTCGTTCCCATTGTAAATGCAGAATTTGTTGGTCGGGCCATTTAGTTAAAATCAAAATATTTTTGCATTATCATAGTTAATCTGTAAATAAACCACGAGGGCCACGTATCAGAACTCCAAACCATTGTTTATTACCCGCAAACAATAATTAATTGAAAATTATTTCTTTATTAAGACGTTCAATTATGAGTATTTGTGTGATAACGGTACATGATACATGGAGTCTCCAACTTCTGTTTTCCATTGCCAAAATTTTAAAGCTGCAATGTTACTCAAAATACGCTCAATAAAAAAGTGCGAGTTTCCATTCTATCTCTTCATCATTACCAAGTCTGCACCTATACAATATCTGGGCCTCATGTCTCTAAAACTGTTTTTACTGTTGTTCGAACACAATATTCCTTATCAGTCAAAAGACTGCATGCAATGTACCGTTATCGAACAAATATCACGCAAACAGGATCGGCATTGCGCCCAGCTTCAAACACGTATCCCCAAATCCTGCACTCTTCTTCCCAAGGCACATTTACTTGCACAATTGGGAACCGCAATTTCATCTGAAGATAAATTCTTAATTTTTGTACCTGAAAGATTATGTTTTTTGCCTAGATGATGAAAACAGATTTTCTAGGCTGTTCAATAAGGCAGGGAGTTCTAAGAAAGAAAAATAAACATCTATGTGCAATTGCACATGTTCAGCGGCCTACAGGAGTAGGCCCTGAGCTCTAACGCGTCTGCGATCAGCGCCAAGAAGTGATGCCGATGATAACAGTAAATATTTAAAATAAAACATTCCGGCACACTCCTTGCACATTTCATGGAAGTTCTTAAGGAAAATTTGATCTGAGTACACCATACAAGTTAATATGTAAGAAAGGGTTTTGTTTTTTTAATACTGAAGAAGTATGTTAATTCTCAATGCACATGAAACTAGATTATTACTCAATGTGACTGACTGACCAATGTTCTACAGCAGCACAAATCAACAAGCTTGTATAATGAAAAGCTTAACCAGCGGTTTCTGAGTACTGTCGTTACAATCACCTTCACAAAATTATGTACACTTCTCATTTTTTATTATACTTTTAATTCAAAACATTAATAAACTTCATAGAAATTCAATAACAATAAAATTAACTCACCATATAATGTCCCATTTATTAAAGAACAAATTCACAGCAAAATTAAAATTGTCTTACATAATTTTCTATGTACATACAATTAAAACAACTTATTTGATGACCTGATTCAAGTGATAACACATTCCGCAGTAAGATTGACAGCATCTGAAGAAAACTGTATATCATTGGCTCATTCAAATTTGAAAATAATCCAACCGAGTCGTATTTCAAAGACTTTTGTGGTAACTTTGATACAAGTAACACTCAGGCACAGTAATTTCATAGTTTGTACATTTCAACATTGCTTTATCTTTGAGTAGACAATAGTTTTATTAAATCAAAATAAGAATTTCGTGATCAAAGAGACAGATACATCAAAATCAGAAATCAAAATAAATCTTTGTTGTAACTTTCAGTGCGACCATTTGATAGACATGTCCCCGATAGCATTTCACGGTCGCAATTGAGAAAGGCGGAACATGACTGTATCAGCCAAGCTGACAATTAGATACTTATGGCAAGTAATGGAGATGCAGCCAACTTGAAATATCTTCCCTATGTATATCAGCTATGTAAGGAAGATAAGACATTAAGTACATATTAAATACCGCAGGCGTCCTAATTTCAAATTTATGTCAGTTTAAAATTCTGTTTTTAAATTTATGTGAACTCTTTCAACCAATAACTGTAATGTTAAAACTCAGAGAAATTCTGATCGTTACAAATTCAACATTGCAATAATGAATATTTAAACAAAATTCGTTTCATTACTGAGAAGAAACATTTGAGGCGTGTCATGGGAAAACCAGGCTTAATGCATGTGCGTAAAATGCCGTCCCGGATTAGCTGGTGCAGTCTGCACTGGCTATACTGGGACCACACTTTCCGCATTTATGGTATTTTCTGTTTCAAGGAAGTCTCTTCTAAACACAAATCCACTGTAGGAGTTAAGTGTTGTCCCGGTTTAGCCTTTGCAGACTGCACAGGCTAATCTGAGACAACACTTTTCGCAAATGCACTAAGCCCGGTTTTCCCACGACACACCTCATTTATAAAACACCTTTTTCCACATAAGAGTGTAGAAATCTGTATTTACTTACTGTACTGAGAAAATTTCCTATAAGATTACTCAAGCAATAATAAAATGCTGTTTACAAATGGTAACCAAAAAGTAATGTGACTTTATCTAAAAGTTAAATTATCCATCCAAGTATACAATTATATTCATCGAAGCAAATATCAACCAAAGCATCTATATGTAAATATCGTGTTATGCGTTTAATATCCAAGTCTCATTCCAATTGTACTACTGTATATTGGTTTGCAACTGTAACCCATACCATTCACATAGAAAAATACATTAAACAATCTTTGCATTTTTTGATAATTTACACAACCATTATTATAAATGCAGTCACAAAATAAATATTGAAAACTGTGCAACAAGGCCTTCATGCTTATTATTTTTTTTAAATAAGAATAGCTGCTTAGAGGCCATAAAAGCATAAGAAAGACAACTCTTATATTTAATTAACATTCTATACATGGGTTGTCCCCCTTTAACACTTTTTGCTGTGCAATTCAAAAAGGGACAAATAAACCTTTGATATACTTAAAGATCAAATAACAATTCCATGAAAGAAAGGTCAAAAATGACATTAAAAACCTATCAAGTAACAGGTTTTGGTGTAAAATAGCCTAAATATGCCTTTGATTAATGGACCACAGCTGTGGCAATGTCACACAACTGTGTTTTCCTCAAGTTCCATTGTTAGTTTTATGAACAATAAATTGCCCCACAATTTGCATATAAAATCACATATAATAAATATACTCTATTGGAATCTTCTTTATTGCTTGTTCTACTATTTTGATCAGATAGGAATGCTGGTTGTTACAGACTGAAATATATATGTTTGACACATATAACTTTTATTTCCTACAATTTGTTTCCAATATTATTATTTGAATCAAACAAATCAATCATTGGTAAAATCAAAATTTATGTACAATGATCATGCAATTTACATGTACAAAGAAAACAGATATTATAAAGAAATGGGTAGAAACTGGTGCAAGATGTACAAACAATGAAAGCATAGTGAGGTCAAGGCCATAAAGCTGAAATATTGTTACTATTGTTGTAATAAGGAAGCAAGAAGTTATCATAATTTGAAGTGATTAATCTGTGACTGAAATATGTTTATTGTACAAACGAAGCAAAAAATATATGACAAATTTCTTAGAACATCTTGTTGTAGTGGATCTGTGGTTTAGTGGTAACGTACTGGCGGTACAACCCAGGGGTCACAGGTTCAAGCCCACGCTACACCCAACATTTTTCGCAACAGTTGTGAAATGGAGGTGCAGTGTGCTAGGTACTTCACAAACATAGGGCACTGGAAGACCTAAAGGTTGTTTATGGAACAGGGTGATGGCTATTTGGCAGTGAAAGAAAACCTGGTGCACTTGATAACAAGTCAACACTAGCATCATAGAAGCAAAACATGAACATATAGTTATGGTACTGGGTGCGTGATTCGTGAGCTTCTATAATTATTTTCTTGCCTAATGACTTGTCCATTTATAATGGCTATTTGCGTATAGTAGGCCAATTTTGGTATAAAATTAGCATGAA
The DNA here is from genome assembly GCA_027627225.1 of Congeria kusceri. Lineage (NCBI taxonomy): Eukaryota > Metazoa > Mollusca > Bivalvia > Myida > Dreissenidae > Congeria > Congeria kusceri. Next base: position 41,326,191 of record CM051035.1, read on the forward strand.
ATGCATGCAACAAAAAAGAAAACATAAGCCATTAATTTTGTTGTATAAAAATAGTACAAAGACCTTTTCTAATAAGTCAGCCATTGTTGTCATCTAGCTGTCGGCTTAGACTTTTATAATGCTCAGTTAGGACATTTAAACAGGAACCTATTCTATTGCAAAACTTTCTAACCATGGCATAATGAGCCTTTCAAATGAGAAATTCTGAGTTTGCTGACATTAAAACACTCTAGAAATCTCTCAAAATAGCTCACAGCTGCATGCAACAATTGTCAGCAGAATGAAACCCCAATTCCACCTAAGTCAGCATTCAAATGCATTAACTCCATACATTCATCTAAACAATGCAACCAAGCAAGCAAAAAATCTGTGGCAAGCACTTCATAGCACTGAATCTTTCTTCCATGGCACATTTCTTGTGGAAACTACTGTTCTTCTTGGACTAATTTAGCATTCCTGTTGTACTTCCTGAACTGGAAGGATTTCGTTTAACTTATTTAATGCAACTCATTGCGATTTTCTACATAAATGTACTAATTATATATATCATTTAGGACCAATAATGAAACAAAAGAACAGAACATTCTAGTTAAAAACATAAATAATAACTAGAAAATTTTAACTGATCATCATAACATGGTTTGTTATGATGGCAGGGATTTGATTGAGCTATGCTCGGAACAAGTCAAACTCTGCAAGGAGGTTAGGCTACACACCACAGAATCAGGCTACAGTTAGGCTACACACCACAGAATCAGGCTACAGTTAGGCTACACACCACAGAATCAGGCTACAGTTAGGCTACACACCACAGAATCAGGCTACAGTTAGGCTACCCCAATGTAACCATTGAGTGTACTGAGAGGCAGATATTGACAGCTGCTCTATTCACCTGCACAACACCAGTGCACACCACAGCTCCATGGTTCAAGTCTGGGTTGATTTCATGACTTTCCAGCAGATGTTTGTTTCCATTCCTTGCCAGACCAATCAGATCTGACCTGACATTAATGGCTGCCATTTTCAGCCCAGAAATCATTAGCAACAGGGAAAGCTTTCATGTCAAAGTAACAGCCTATCAAGCATTAAGATTATTTGTCCCATTTACTTAATTTATTTATACATGGTACATGGCATTTAACAGTCTGTAAAATATCAATGTTTTATTGCATTTATTTTTACAGAGAGAAATCAAACTCTTAACTATGAAGAGTTATACAGGGGTTGTATTTCAGAAACCTCTTAAGTTTATTTTAACACATTGTCAGTTTTGTTAAAAATTTCAAAATTTTATATGTTTAAAGCTATCAATAGTCTATGTTTTACATACTGAACGCCTTTTGTGATAATTATCTAGTCTATGTTTTACATATTGAACGCCTTTTGCGATAATGAACCCCTACAGTAAAACAACCAATTGTTAATAATATAGTTGATAATGTATAAATGCTAAGTATAATGTACTGTGGACACAAAATATAAAGCTTAACAAGAAACATACACATTCCACAAAACCACAATGTTTTGAAAGCAATGCCTGGAAGTTAGTACCATCATAAAACTAGAAAACACGCCTCGGAACCAGGTTTTCAGACTGATCTGCTCTAAATCTCAGTCCGAATAAGTATGGTTTCATATGAATCAAAGAATTGTATTTATAGAAACTTAGTGTACATATAAAGGTAAAAGCCAAACATTATGAATGAAACTTTACTGCAACAGTGGAATTGAGCGGAAACTGTTTTTCTATTTCAAGTAATGTTGACCCCAACCATCCCATCCCAAGCGAGCTCTCGATATACTGTATCTATATATGAAGTTGCATTGAACTATCTTAATTTACTCTCGAGTAAATGAGTGGAAACCGTATTTCTATTTTAAGTAACAGTGACCTAGACCCCCCCCACACACACTATATGCGATCTCAAGTGAAGTCTTGCTATGAGGTATCTATGTATGAAGTTTTATTACAATAGTTCAATTTGTTCTTGAGTTATTGAGCAGAATCTGTATTTCTATTTTTAGTAACAGTGACCTTGACTGTGATCCCACCCACTACATAAGCAATCCCAAGCAAAGATATCAAGTAGTTATATATGAATTTTCATTACTATATCTCAATTCGTTATTGAGCTATTGAGCAGAAACTATTTTTCTAGTTTTAGTAATGTTGACCTTGACCCCACCCACCCCAATGGCAATCCCAAGCAAGGTCTTGATAACAGACATCTATATATGAAGGTACATTAAAATATCTCATTCTCAATAGTCAATTGAGCAGAAAACTTTTCTATTTTGACCTTGACCCAACCCACCCCATATGCAATCTTAAGCAAGTTCTTGATATAAGGTATCTATGTATTAAGTTTCATTACAATAGCTCAATTTGTTCTTGAATTATTAAGCGGAAACCGATTTTCTATTTTTAGTAACAGTGACCTTGACCTTGATGCCACTCAACCCATATGCAATCCAATGTGAGGTTTTGACATAAGGTATCTATATATGAAATTTCATTAAAATATCTCAATTAATTCTCAAGTTATTTAGCTGAAACCTCAGTTGGACGCTGCCCACCACCTGCCACCCACCGACCACCCCAATCTATTAACCCAAATTTTTCTTATAAAAATTTGATTAAATAAGATGAATTTAAGGTTAAGAATAAAATATCAGGGGCGTAGCTTGGGTTCAAACAAATGTGTAGGCACAATAGGCAGAATCTACAAAATGACGCTGCAAGCGATAATTTGGGCCAGGAGTGTTTATACACGTATGTGGCTACAAACAACTAACTTCAGCTTAACCCCGATTCTACAAAATAATTGTAAAATAAGAGTGTGTTTCATGAAATTTATTTCATATTGACGTAATCGACTCATTAAACAATGAAGTATCAACACAACCAAGAAAGATCCCTCACCCCCAACCCCCCTCTTGTTTTTATTGCATTTTTGGCATATTTAAATTGTTCATATCTTAAAAAAATGTATAGGCACGTGCTTATAGTGCCTACAGGAAGCTACACCCCTGAATATTACTTAATATGTTCTGGAATAAGACCGCTGAACCGGCAATCAAATTTTGTAGAAAATTATACGACGCTACTAGCAGCATGACTGCCGTTAGGATATACTTCTGCGAACCATTTCATAGTCCATTTTTTTAGAGTTTCGTGAACAAAAATGGAATACATCAAATAGCAAGCAAACACAGCTGTATTTTTACCCAGACATAATTTTTTTTTTTTTGGTGTCATGTTTACTAAAAGAAAACAGAAAACCATCATCATAAAACTAACCACAAATCAGAACACAAAATGAAAGAAACAGACAAGACTTGTACTAAAACAATTAAATGAGGTGCGTCGTGGGAAAACCAGACTTAATGCATGTGCGTAAAATGTCATCCCGGATCAGCCTGTGCAGTCCGCACAGGCTAATCCAGGACGGCACTTGACGCTTTTATGGTATTTTCTGTTTCAAGGAAGTCTCTACTAAACATAAATCCACTGCAGGCAGAAAGTGCCATCCCAGATTAGCATGTGCTGACTGCACAGACTGATCCGGGATAACACTTTACTCACATGCATTAAACCCGGTTTTTCCACGATGCGCCTCAAATAAACATGATAATATACGAGACCTATTTACCACATGTACTACTTAAACAAACGAGTCAAACATTTTACTGTCTCGCAAAGAAACTGTTAGAAGCTGTTCACAGGCATGGCAATATTTCCTGGGCAAATAAACATCAACTAATTAATGAGCTTTCAGGGTGTCTAATATATAACAATAATACACCAACCTGTTGGCATGAACAAATGCGCCTGGATTCCAAAAGAATAGAGCCATACTGTCTGGTGAAATATCACAGCTGATTGATGTAAGTGCACAGCAAATGCATATGTTAATATCCTTATGTTACGAGCCAACTCTCTATACTTTCCTCTATGCTATATCTGTATACTTTCCATTGCTACCACTGGTACCAGGAAAAGAAATTGCAATAAAACACACTGTGTGCAAAAACATATTCTATTATTCATTCAGTGACACTTTCACACATTACTTTGTCTGCAGATGAGGTTTCATATTATAAACGTTGTAATTGTATTAAATATTCAATTGCTGTATAAAATCCTTAAGCACAGGTCCACATTACCAACTGTTTGCACTAAAATTTGTAAATTATCCATGTCACACGTATTTTCCTGAACATTTTCACTGGCTATAATACAATTTGCAAATCCAAACTAATAGGCAAATAACAAATCAAAAAATATATAGCGCAATGATTCAACATGGTTTCACACATTTCTCTATATCCTTATTCTCCACCTAGACATTGGGCTATAAAAGATGCATGTTTTTTCATCAGTACATCCTCATGAATAAGAGCATTATCTCCAAGAAAGAGATAACCCCATAGCGTCTTCATAACTAGGTCCAAAACGATCACATCACGAACAACTCTCCGGAACAACACTACCCCATCACAAAATATTCTAATCTTGTACAATTCCACTGTTATTTTCTGAGCAGTCCTTCTCTTACATCAATAATCTACATCAGGAAACAGTAAAATCATTACACCGTTAGAACCATCTGCCATTCACAGTGGCACATCTGACTTGTGATCCACCAAATTTCATCAACATACACACATAGAAATTAATAGTAAGATTAATTACATGATAAAGCACGATGAAATTGTTCATATGCCAAATTTTGGTTCTGGTTTCTTGTTAACACATATTCCAGCGTTTCTCAGTTATTTCTTTTCAACCTTAACATTAGATATATGCTTTAAAAATTCCCCAAAAGGGATTGTTATTGTTTTATTTTCATGTTGTACAAATAACAAACAACATAGCACAGTATTTACTGCTGGTGCTGCACATGTGTTTCCATCCCTGTGTTGGTTGATAGATGAAAATGCCCCTTGGTAACCAGGTCTCCCCAACAGGTAGCAGACAAGATTCCAGACTTCCCATTCATTTAACAGCTAATTTCACAGAGGGAAAATACAGCACAACCATACACTGCCCACAAAATAATTAGACAGCACCCTAAAAATACATGACCATTATTTCCTTTTATTCATTAAGTGAAACATTAATATTATTTTGTTCAATTTTTGCTAAAAATGTCTGGCTTTCAATTCAAAACAAAAAGGCTTTATGGTATGCAGGTACCAGACCCTGCAGAACACATGCATCTAAATTATTACACCAGAAATGACCTGGGTCAAAAAACAGGATTTCTTATCAATTCCAGAGGCTTTCTGCTCCCTGTACCATAAATTGTCTAATGAATATTTCTGCGAAACATCAAGATTTAACAGTTTTTCTTTGAATTATAAATATTTTTTCAATAAACATGTTTTCACCAGATATAATCATAAACAATTTAGATAGGTAAAATGTTTTGCTTCATTATTCTCATATAACATTTCAGTTACACTTTGTTCAAGATTTAAACATAATTCTCATTATTAACAAGAAATCCAGCAAATATAAGAACTAGTCCACTGGTGATTGCAACTCACACATCTATAAACCCTACATGATTTCCATTAAGAATAAGCTTTTCATCTCACTAAAAAATATTTGTCAAGACACTGTTTTGTCATTCACATTTTCAAACAAAATATTCATTTTCCTACTAAAATCTTCCATCACAACTGAAGTATGCTTTTATTTCTTGAACAACAGTATCCAGTCTGCCAACAGCTCCAGAAATAGTTACAAGGTTATTACGCAATAAACCCAATGATATGGACCCAAGTATGGGTCAGACATCAGGTCACCATGATTCAGTGGTGTGTAGCCTTTATCAGCCCAAGGAATTATGCTGATCTTTAACCATGACCATCTGTGAAACATATTCAGTACCATAGCAATATATTGTCTGCAAGGCATTTCCTGAACATTTCAAGAGAAATCAGAGAGATATGGAACAGGATGGTCATTCTATGGTCTTGTTACAGTGCAAACAAATAACAACTGCATTGTAATAATGACATATAAAACATAGTATTTGTTCTTTCGTGCCATTGATCATGAGGTATCTGAAACAATCACATGACAATGGGACACTACCAGACATATATCCTGATAATATGGTAACACAATTACTAAACAACTACGAATTTTCAATCATTAATAGATGCTTTAGCTTTTAAACAAATGTATATTAGGCCGAAAATAAAATATTGTTTGTTTCCCCTCCCGCGACCCATGCTAATAAAGGGTGGGTTGGTAGGTCGGTAAAATATTTTATTTTTATACAAAATAAGTCATTTTCATTCATGTTTTCCTTATGTTCGAAATGTTACGTTATCGTATAAATTCTTAATATTTTCGTAAGTTCTGCTTATTTACGTAATACTATGTTCTAATTACCTTACAATAATTTATCAAAATTGAACAAACAATAACATACGTTAAAAATCAAAACGCTGACAGCGTAGAAAGACTGTTGGCGACAAAAGAAACTAAAAGCATGTGAATTATCAGTGTATATTTGCTAAAAAGGAAACATTTGTTTGAATGAAGTTCAATTTCCCACCTTTAAACTTTATAATATGACTTCTTATTCAATAGTATACGACATCATAATGAAAACTAATTTGTAAGTAACGAAAAAATATTTTGTTCCAGCTAATTATCTTATGCAAACGGAATTATATACATGCCAGTCAACCTGCATGGCCAGAATAACCGACGAAGCGTAGTAGTTACCGGTAGGTGCACCGATTGTTAGTGCTTTGTATCTTTGTTTGTAGCCTACTGAGTCAAAATAGATCATATGATGCAAGCTCTCGAGTGCCCATTATAGTACACCTTAAAATTAATAAATTGCAGTAATTTGTTGTCAAAATATTCAGAATGAGAATTGGTAACAGGAAAAAACACTTTCGCAACGAGTCAAAAATAACCGATGTAACGCATTAATTTGCCGGTCTTATTCCAGGACACTCTGGCAAATATTTCCGTTACATACAATAGCAAAAGTAGGGGTGTCGTTAGTTTAAAGTTATATTTTTATAAATTGACCTTTTTACAAACTGTATTGTAATAAATCACATGATATACACATTATAATACATATTACATACATTATCTTAAATAAGAAAACGGGTACGTAATTTTGCTGTTTGAAGAAGGACCCTTTCTGGTTTCGATTTACTGACTAATAAAAGAAGTAGTTTCCCGCGATACCTGTTTTGGAAATTACCTTCTCAAAAGACCGTTGGCTTCCCCCAATAGTCTAACAAGAGCGTTAATAATAAAACCTGTTAAAACTAAGGAGTAATAGCGTGACGTTGCAATTTGCCGGGCATCCAAAACAGAACGCTGTTAGCAACAGCCATAACGACGGTGACTGTCAAACTGCGGCTAGCAGTTTGTAGCTGAAAAGCGTGTTACACGCTTAGCAGGTGGATAGTGTTTTAAAGCTTTAATCTGTAATACTGTATCTGAACAACGCAAATGCTAAAGCATAAATGAATTAGCATTCTATGGAAATAAAAACAAATAGGACTTTGTTCATTAATAAAAAGAAAGCAACAGAACATTTTTGGATAAATTAAAATAAAAAGAAAAGCCGCTGAAGTTTGTTTACTTTCATTTTTGACAAGGACTTTAGTTGCGCTAACTTTCATTCAAATGTTGTCTCAGCCAAAGTTTTTGCATTATTCGAATCCGTGTGCATTTATGAGTTTGAATAAAACTTTTGTTTATTATTACTAGATCTAGTAATTGTATTTTTTCAACAAAATTATACGTCTGACGCGATCAGTTTCTCGAGTTACATGACGTCGTAATTCATAATCTTAGTAAACGGTTCTTTTCACCAAAATTCACCAAAATTATTATATTTATTTATAATTATTTATTTATTTACTATTTTAATTTGTAGTAATTTTTTACAAATGCGGCTTTTAAAAACACGCATGTCTATAACAAAACACATACCTAACGCAAATGTGTTACAAATGACTTGCACCTTTACCAATTAAAATTAGAATGACGGCGTGATAAACTTTCTAACGACGACGCCCATTTGCATGCTGGAAATTTTATGCGTTCTCATTGGCTGACTGTTTGGCTCTTGTTAAGCTGACTCCTCCTGCGTCAAGATTTTATCCATAATGGACACTTGGTGCATAAAGGCGAGTTTGTTAATTGCCGGTGGGCGTTCTTTGTCTTTAAAAAGACATGCATATGCGAGCGGAAATGGTTGTGCCCTAGAATCTGACACTGAATGTTATGGCGTCCTTTTCGTAAAAGCATGCGTCAAAATACGCCAAATTACGTGTTCCCGAGAATTGCCCGTTTAAAGTCATTTTATAAGCGTCTTTTGAAAGTAAGATTTGTACACGCTTTTGGATTCTTTTTAAGGATTCGCACCCCGCATTTTCACACACAAATAAAATAAAATATTGTTTTGTTTGGTCTATAAATTTTTTTGAGTAGCTGCGATTTTACTGGGTGGGTCGCGGGAGGGGAAACAAGCAATATTTTATTTTAGGCCTTATTTTAATTGTGTAGCCTTAATCTGTCAGGTTATATTCCACTAAATTTTACATGTAACCAATTGATAAACCCCAACTTTACCATCCCAACACTTGGCACTGTTATTACCCTAATGTTGGTAGTGAACAATATCCGGTAATGTACTGTACAACAGACAGGGCCTTGTGTTCTATCTGTAAATGAAGCTGATATGACCAGATAGTCCTAATTCCCAACCTAATGCAACAAAACACCTTATCAACACATTCACTCTACTGTAATCATCAATAATTCATGTTAATCTTGTACAGCAATGTCATTAAACAAGACCTGTTATTAAAACAGTTATGCCCCCTCTAGGTTAAAATAGCTGAAAAGGCTATTATTAGATAATCAAGGGCCATAACTCCACAGATACTGGAACGATTTGGTTGATTATCAAACATAACTGAGATAATAAGTCCACAAAGATTTTCACCAATTTTGGTGAAGATCAGCTGTTGCACTTAGAGAACGGAAATGGCTAAAAAGGCCAACTTTAGATAATTCAAGGGCCATAACTCCACAATTCCTGGGATGATTTGGCTGATTATTAAACTTTGCTGAGACATTATGCCCACAAACATGTTCATGAAGTTTGGTGAATATTGGATGAACATTGTTGGACTTAGAGAGTGCAAACCTCTAAAAAGGCCAATTTCAGACTATTCAAGGGCAATAACTCCACAATTCCTGGGCAGATTTGACAGGTTATCAAACCTGGCCAAGATATTATTATAACAAACAATTTAACATTTTCATAAAGTTTGGTGAAAACTGTTGGACTTACGAGAGCAAAAACGAAAGTGGTCTTTAGACAGACCGACATCAGCAAACAAATATACCCCGCCATCTTTGATGGGGGCCATAAAAAAGATGCCATAGAACTATATTCAAAAGTTCATATGCTATCACTGTAAGGACCACATGTTTAGCTATTATCCACAAGATATTTTACTTATCTAACTCCAGACCAGCCTGGTACATGTTTGCACCAGCAGCAAAACTGCTGACATGCAGTAACTTACCTGAAAGTAGACAAAACATAAACATGCTGTAATCTCATGTAAATACAGTCAATGCTTATACCATAATTACAATGCCTTATTGCAATCCTATGTTAATTCCATATATTTTTTAAACATATCAGTTAACATAGTAATGCGCTTAACATGACTCGTTTTACTGAACATATTAATGATGGAAACAGGTGGGAAATGATAAAGGGTTTTTACAACAGTAAACTGTTGTATGAAGTAACAACTATGTTCTTTATTCCCATATTAAAACAGATTTTAAAACTGCAAAATATATTAAATATTTCTATTGCAATCATACTAGTCTCATTATGGTATACTACCGCTAACAATTTGACTGATCAGAATTCAAAGAAAATTTCATCACAAGCCAGACAGAATTCCCGATAATTCCATCATGAGCCAATCAGATTTCAAGAGAATTCCATCAACAGCCAAACACAATTCAAGAGAATTCTATCAACAGCCAATCAGATTTCAAGAGAATTCCATCATGAGCCAATCAGATTTCAAGAGAATTCCATCAACAGCCAAACATAATTAAAGAGAATTCAATCAACAGCCAATCAGATTTCAAGAGAATTCCATCAACAGCCAATCAGAATTCAAGAGAATTCCATCCATCAACAACCAATCAGAATTCAAGAGAATTCCATCAACAGCCAATCAGAATTCAAGAGAATTCCATCAACAACCAATCAGAATTTAAAAGAATTCCATTAGTGGCCAATCAGAATTCAATACATTAACAGCTGTCTTACAAGGCAAGGACATTGACAGCGGCATAAATCATGTTTCGCCCAGTCAACCATCAACTCCATATGTCCCTATCATAATACACACAAAAGGGGACAGCATCCCCCAGACTGTTAGTGTCAGCTGCTTTTCATATCATAATTCTCAATACCAACAGACTGCATTCAGAATAATGAAGCTATGCAAAGCCGCAAGATTATTATTACCACTGTCTGACTATCGACCCATATAATTATTTGACACCTCGGTCTTTACTGTCAATTGTCTATGAATATTATCAGATTGAAATTGATCAATACATATTCTCAATTTTCCTGACAAATGTGCATTATTCAAGCGATATAGCTAGATTAATATAGTCAGTATGGGACATCTGGATTTCAGATATGTAAATCACAGTGTAACATAAGAATCCTGCTGTATGTCCTCTGTCTGACATGGTATATAGGCAACATTATACATCAGCAAAAGGATGCTATTGTTCATCAGATCTTCCAACTATTATAACCAACTGAATTTTGGGTGGCCACATCACATTGACTTGTAAATTCATCATGTATTGTACATTACCATGATGAAAGTCAACTGTTTGAGTCCCATATGGCCAGAAATTATAAATGAGGCGCGTCGTGCGAAAACCGGACTTAATGCATGTGCGTTAAGTGTCATCCCAGCTTAGCGAGTGCAGTCCGCACAGGCTAATTCAGGATGGCACTTTCCGCTTTTACGGTATTTTCTGTTTCAAGGAAGTCTCTTCTAAACAGAAATCCACTGTAAACGGAAAGTGTCGTCCCAGATTAGCCTGTGCAGACTGCACAGGCTAATCTGGGGCGACACTTTACCCACATGCATTAAGCGCGGTTTTTCCATGACACTCCTCAATTGTATACATTTGATTTAGCAACCTGTTTTTGTTTCTCCCTACCATTATTTAAAGGGTTAAAAAAAAAGAAAAGTAATTTGAAATAATAATTCTGCAATTTAAAAACGAAAATACATGAGCTAAACATTATCTTAAAAAGCTCAACAAATTGACAGTATTTGCCATCAGTCTAAAACAAAAAATGTTGTTTTGACCAGATTCATCCACCATACTGAAATAAATAAAACTGGAATTTTTATCGTGTAATCATTGTTGAGAGGTCAAACAAGTGTGCTGTACTGAAGAACTAATCAGCAGATAAGAACATCCATAAAAAACAAGATCAGTGGGATGGGTTGGAGATATAATAAATGTCAGAAACCACAGATACAGAGCTTACTGATAGTTTGTGTATTCAAATGTTACATAATGTTCATAATTATAATGGCATAGAAAATTTCAAGTTAAACTTAAACCACATTAATTCAAGTTCATCATTATAACGATGATTATTGAGACATGTCAAATACTTGGAGATTCACCACACGAAACAAAAACCATTCAACCATTGATTACTTCATCAATGAACAATTAGAAAAAGGGAAATTAAGTCATTTAAGTTCTAAAAGGCTTTAAAAAAGTTATAATACTAAAGTCAAGTATACATTAATACATGACAAAAATACAACATCTTGAAGAACAAACATATAATTTTAATACAATAACAAACTATGATAATAAAATAACATGTGGCACGTCGTGAGAAAACCGGTCTTAATGCATGTGCGTAAAGTGTCGTCCTGGATTAGCCTGTGCAGTCCGCACAGGCTAATCCAGGACGACACTTTCCGCTTTTATGGTATTTTCTGTTTCAAGGAAGTCTCTTCTAAACATAAATCCACTGTAGGCGGAAAGTGCTGTCCTGGATAAGCCAGTGCGGACTGCACAGGCTAATCCGGGACGACACTTTACGCACATGCATTAAGACCGGTTTCCCCACAGCACCCGTAACACATGTCATGAATCAGTTTTGTATATCAAATGTGGAAATAAACCAATGCAACTGACAACGTGTCTTCAACGAAATATTATGAAATGTAAGCTGTAAATAACAGCTTTCCTTTGAATATTTGATCAGGGGAGACAACTGTGGAATTACACAACATGAAATGCTGCTAGATTATTTACTAATTATCTTGAAAGGATAAGACATCTTAACTTATTTAGTCTCATATTTACCTTGTACATTGTTTTACAACAAGGTAAACTGCTTTGCATTGATAATCACAAAGTTTGTAAAACCAGATTTACCTAGTTTGGTAAATCAGTTTGATATTTAATTACAAATTGTCTATGCTGTTGTGTTTGTTGTCTTTCATGTATTAACCAATTTGGACACTTGCATCACATTTAATATGAATGCAAAAGTTAGTTTGAATTCTTTTTCTGCTCTAACAACTATGAATATTAGAGGGACTGAACTCCAGATGGTCAAATCGTAAAAACGAAAGAAAATTGTCAAAAATACAGGATTTTCTAACATAATCATTTAGAACTAATTTAACGATAAGACACGTGTTTTTCCTTACCTGATTCTATGTAGTTTTCCACCTTTTTATCGTCCTAAAATCTAGTAATTTAAAAATAGTGTCATTGATATTTAGGATAATTACGTGACAGTTAAGTTTTGTCGAGACGCGCATGCATATACTTGTATCAGGTGCTTGTATTGGGGAAAGCTGCTTTTTTTTGTTTAATTGGGAATATCGGGTTCAAGGAAAGTGTGATCTTATTCAACTTCTATTCTTCAATGAAATATACAGTTTATGACAGTACACTGCAAATCCGCTATATCGCGATCCGTTATATCGTGATGTCCAATATATCACCATCGGCCGTGGATCCCGATATTATTTCATGTACTTCAATATTTTCCTATTACCAAATGCTCATAAATAAATCAAGTTTGATCCGGATTTTCGTGCCTTCACGGCGTCTCTTTTATTCACACTCTTGTAGTGCGACAAACAATACGCCGACTCGCTCAACATCAAAGTGTAACAGTTTGACATCAGCTTACAGCGCGCGTGCCACCCATGACAACGTACTTTCACTGCTGTCGCTCTATTTAGCACCCGAATTGTACGCAGTCCACGTGGAGGGTGTATACAGTAACTGTATGTCATAAATCAATACTGAGCTATCTGAATGACAATAACGTAATCGATACGGCTTATCTGTTTCTTTTTTGTTTCAGGAGAAATGCTAATCGCATATTGTTCGCAATATAGACACCTAATTTTGTTGCTGTGTGTTACGAAACTTTCATACAAAAGTAAAGATCTCAATGTTCTCTGCGCTACAAAGTTTTTATATGGTGATCAATACACCCACGCTTTCCATGCGGACGACGTGACGTTGTACATGATTATCAGCAATTTTTTGCGCGCTTTTTCTAACAGAACAAAGGGTTTATACGAAATACATGTGTGTTGTAATTGTTAATATAATTTATGTTTACTTCACGTGAATAGTAAAATTCGGATAGGCGTTTCGGACTTTATATTTTTATACGCGATTTGAAATTTATTCAACGGAATTAAAGGAATAACATTATATTTTTATATACAAATGGAATATTTTACATATGGATTTAATACATAATGGATGTTAACTACATTGAAAATATACTGAATTATATTTATGTTTGAGATCGGGGAAAAACAGGTTAGTGTTAACATGCATATCTACTGAATGGCCTGGCTAGTTATATCGCGATCCGGATATATCGCGATCGCGATCCGTTGACCCCGCGAATCGCGATATAATGGAGGTACAGTGTATTTGAATGTGTTCTATAGAAAGAGTGATGTTTTTACCATTTAGGCATAAATACTACAAAAAAGCACATGTTCATGCCCATATGGAGTTCAGTATCTTTAAGGACTTGATGTTAAAATATCAATACTAAATAAATCTAATATTTTAGTGTGTTTGTTCAGTCAAAGCTCTGGAATTTTTTACGGCCATGAAGTTTATGAGACATATGACCTTTATAAACAATACAACTGAATATATCTGTAAACCTACAGTGACCCCAGGTGTGCTTTGTTTATCAAGGTCCACATACGAGGCATAAATCCTTTTATCTTAATTTTTATCACTTTGTTTACAAATTGTTACAAACTGTATGTACATCAACAATGTGATCCCGCTTATCACTCACACTATAAATGTATAAAGTTTTACTAGATTGTACTGAAAATTGATCTACCATTGTTTTCAAGTTGAGGTTGCAAAAATGAAATAACAAAATGTGAATCTTTCTATTCCACTTATATCATAAATTATATCATTACCTGGAGTACCCAAATAAGCGAATGGCCACTAAAATTATTTGAAAACAATGCACATTTTTCATCACATTTCTGTGAAATAAATTTCAAAATGACAGTAAATGCTACATAAAAAGGTTACCTATTTTTACTTCTAAGCACAACCGAATGATATTTCTGAAACATGACTTCTCTATCCGTGCAAACCATTTTTCTTGAATGCAAACTTAATAACCAGCAACTGTGAACATTAACAGAAGCAATTTGTCCAACCCAAAGTACATTAGAAACTGCATCATCACTGTAAGAGGAGACATTTGAACTGTGTCAAATCAGTCAGTAGACAATAAACTGACATCAATATAACCATCACCCTTCTTGCTTACAAAAGCCCTATCAATGCCTGCCTCACAGCCATACACTCTGAATACCTTGAAACGTGGCCACCTTGTCTCTTGCTTTACACACTTGTAAAAATTTTAATTAAAGAGGTATCACATATAGGCGAATCATTTTCATAAGATTTGTTTAAGTTGTAAAGACAGGAATGTGATTAAATCAAAATGTTTTCCAATTACTTCTCTTCCCCTGAGCCATGGATGATAAATATCTATGCATGATATCGATAAAACATCATTAACAGAACATCAGCAGGAGGCTTTCACAGAACTATGCAATATTCATCCACCAATATGATTGATAAACAGGCAACCCAAAATTAATGGAGACATTGGTCTGATCCTCTGTATTTTTCCTCCATTATAAATACCTCATACATGTTATGATAAATGGTGGAATTCAACTAAATGTTATCAAATTCAAGTTGACATTTTATGAACTATAGAGAAAACTGATGGGAAAATGCCAAATGAAAGACCTTGAAAGATCTTCTTCGAAGACACCAAATAGTGGTCCTACATGGGAAATGGATTAATAGCATCTCGGTTAGTCTGAGATCAATGAACTACCATGGTCAACCATGGTAGTCCATAATAAAAAAAACATGCATTTCGTCTGGGTCAAGCTTTCAACACAATAAAGCAAAAATAAGTATGTTCAAACTCAACTTAATAGAATAAGTAAAGCTGCCAAAATACAAATGTATGTTAGAAATGGCTACCCCCACATCAACCCATTTATTGACCTTGACATTCAGTCCAGGTCAGAAAAGCATGCATTTAGCAACTCAATCTGTTGTGAGCACTGGTGTAATATTTGAAATTTTATGTTCCATGGAAACACAGATTTGGCAGACTACAAGAGCTTAAAACACACAGGATGACCTTGACCTTCATGCAAGGTCAACAAATACTAGGGCGTGCAGATTGTACCCACAATGTGAATCTTTTTGTATTCCAGCACGGAACGGTGGATTATTGGCTCAAGCATACTCATGAAAGGGCAGTACAGACAGACAGACAAACAGGCAAATCATTTTAATATGAAACGGATCATGGAACAGATAAACAATTACTGCAACAAAGATGACATTCATTCGGTTCGTCTAACAAAAATAATTACATAATTAAGTGTACATATCTTAACTACCAAATATGCATTTGAGATATTTCAACAATCTACTACATACAAATACCTATCCATAATTGTATCATCTAAAAATGAAAATAAATAAAACTACTACTACAAATATGCTGCTGAATACCAAGTTCAACCGAGGGTAACTTTAAGTATGGATTAAACCGATCAATTGTAAAGCATCTTCCTCCAATAAGTTTTCACTATGGATGGCTGTAACAATGACAAACAATTTTATTTGTATTTTTACAACTGGTCTTAATAACCCCTGAATTCCATCTCGGATGCAGGGTCATTGTTGTATACACATAAGCAACACTATGTACCAAATGCCCCTTCTGAATCACATGCTTTAACAAACAAAGAAACCTAAGCTTAAAATTTTAAATCCAAATTTGCTATGCATAGGCAAACCACCAAAATGTACTATTTAATAGAACATGCTAATGACCACATAAAGTACACTACTTATTTGAAAATACTCATTTGAATTGATTGTAATCGAGACTGAGTGTCATTAGCCTAATGGACAACCGCATGGAGTAGGTATATGTTGTTTTCGAAATGTTAACCATTGTGTATTTTGTTACTCAGTGGACAAACATTGACTGAGTATTTTGTTGACCAATGGACATAAATTTACTGAGAATCTGGTTGCCCAATGGACACACAATGAATGAGTATATTGTTGCCCAATGGACAAACATTGACTGAATATCTTTTTGCCCAATCGACAAACATTGACTGAGTATTATGTTGTCCAATGGACAAACAGTGACTGAGAATCTTGTTTCCCAATGGACAAACATTGACTGAGGATATTGTTGCCCAATGGACAAACATTGACTTGGAATTTTAGTTGGCCAATGGAGAAACACTGACTGATTATCTTGTTGAGCAAAACATTGACTGAGAATCTTGTTGCCCAATGAACAAACATTGACTGAGAATCTTGTTGCCCAATGAACAAACATTGACTGAAAATCTTTTTGCATATTGGAAAAGCATTGACTGAGAATCTTGTTGCCCAATGAACAAACACTGACTGAGTATATTGTTGCCCAATGAATAAACATTGACTGAGAATATTTTTGCCCAATGGACAAACATAGACTGAGAATCTTGTTGCCCAATGGACAAACAATGACTTAAAATCTTGTTGCCCAATGAACAAACACTGACCTTATATTATGTTGCCCAATACACAAACATTGACAGGGTATTTTGTTGCAGATTCGACAAACATTGAGTATTTTGTTGCCTGAATACTTTGTTGAACAATGTACAAACACTGACTGAATATCATGTTGCTCAATAAACAAACAATGCCTCAATACTGTGTTGTCCAATGGACAAACATTGACTAAATATCATGTTGCAAAATGGACAAACATTGACTGAATACCATATTGCCCACTGGACAAACATTGCCTGAATATTTTGTTGAACAATGGACAAACATTGACTGAATATTGTGTTGCCATATGGACAAACATTGACTGAATATATTGTTGCCCAATGGACAAACACTGACTATCTTTTGCCCAATGGACAAACATTGACTGAATATTGTGTTTCCCAATGGACCAATATTGACTGAGTATCTTGTTGCCCAATGGACAAACACTGACTGAATATTGTGTTGCCCAATGGACCAACATGGACTGAATATCTTGTTGCCCAATGAACAACTATGGACTGGTCAGCTTGTTGTTGGTTAAGTATCTTGCCAATAGGTAAATAATGACTGTTTATCTTGTTTATGTTACAATTGTTGCTCAATGACAAACATGGGCTGAGTATCTCGTTGCACAATGAGCAATAATTTCATGATAATTCTGATAAACAATGGACATTAATTGTAAGAGAAATATTTTACTATATACATGTTCTTAAATACAATTAATTATTGCCAGTAACAAACAACATAATTATGTCTTAAAACATGCTCAAATCAGGACAGCAAAACACAGCAGGTTTCTATGTACCTTGTGGCCCAATAAACAACTAATTAATTTTTTTTCAAAATGGTCTTCCGATAAATAGTATGTCTATCTATATTACATAACAATACTGTACCATGGCTTTACTGTCTATAAAACCTTGAACCTCAAGTGTGACAGCCTGTGTAAGCCTATGTTGACCAATGAATCTGGTTGTAGTTTAGATTTGTAGTTTTACTTATAGTCCTGTAACATTTGTTTTAACCATACCATAATAAACGAGTGACAGGTTAATGGTTTATCAAAAGTTTTCTTACTATGTTTTTGCATGTTGCGTACCGTTTTTGCTGATGACAGTTTCAAAACATTGTGCAAATTACTGGCTAAGAAATAGCAAAATGTACATTTGAGGCATGTTGTGGGAAAACTAGGCTTAATGTATGTACGTAAAGTGTCGTCCCAGATGACACTTTACGCTTTTATGGTATTTTCTGTTTCAAGAAAGTTTCTTCTAAACATAAATCCACTGTAGATGGAAAGTGTCGTCCCGGATTAGCCTGCACAGGCTAATCTGGGATGACACTTTAAGCACATGCATTAAGCCCGGGTTTCCCACGACATGCCTCATTTGGAGTGTAGATGTCTCAACACAATTATAGTGACCTGATCAACTAACCTCTGATGTAAGATGCTTTAGTTAAGTAAGTCACAGACAATAACCCAATGTGTCGATTCTGACAGTGGGACCACAATTGTTTTCTTATTTCATGATATACCATGTGGGCTTACAGCACCAGCACACACAATTTATCGAATAACCTTATAAATAGTGTGAACTTCCACATCAAACACAGAATTTATCAAATAAACTGATATATCTTGTGGACTTAGTAAAAACTCTGATGTCATATGTTATCAGATTCCTTCCCGTTTGAGACAAGTCATTACATGTTAAAGTAACAGATAGGAAAGCCACTTGTGTTGTATGGTACCAAATGCATATGGTTGGGAGCCTTGCTTTCACATCATGTTGCTTAGTTTTCTTTTTATATATATATCTTTTTAATTTTGTATAAACAACTGTTCTTAATACTTTCAAGCCATAGTTGTCGCATTTCATCATCATTTAGCTGAATTACTTAATCTATAAAATTGCTTTGGTCATTTTCTTGCGCACACTCTGCCAAAACAAAAACATTTTATGCATAAGTTTGCCTGACTGTGTAATAAATTGTCTGACAAAAGGAAGTTTTTAATATTTTGCAATAATATACTTCTTAGTATCCTTGTATACTGTGTCATTGCGTATTATTTTTTACATATTGTTAAAGTATATATGCGATTTCATAAACAATAAACTTGTTTTCCAAATTATAACTTACAATACATTGTGTCTATATGCGAAGTATAATTACCACATCGATCATTTTGGTCACGAAACAAAAAATTGTCAGATTTATAACAAACGAACGTCCCAGTTGGTAAAACTAGTATCACCTACAACCTTCAACAATTGAAAAAACAATGAATACTAGTTGACAATGTCCTTTACCCTGAGGGTTTCTATCTTTCATAGCTGCTGTTGATACATGGCCAGAGACCTCTTAAGGGTAAAATTGATAGCTTTGACCACTCTCCATTAACGGCCCTATTAGTTAATGTGCCGGTTTATTGTCCGATCATCTGGCAACAATTCTAATTAGGCCCCACTGAAAACGAGATTTGATACAAATTGTCAATGGCAGTTAATATACCTTTGGCTATGTAATAGACCCCACTTGATTAAATTTCAGGTAGAAAGGTTACAATACGCTTAATTGACAGGTTTCAATCTTTATGGACACAATAAAATGGTACAGTGATAAAATCTTAAACTTTTACAACAACATTGAACTTCCATCCTAAAATTGCCTTAGCAACGATTTCTATCATACTTAAGCTATTAGGAAAGCACAATAAAACACTAACAAATTCAAGTCTGTATGAACATGTACAATTATTTTTTTTTTTTAAGAACTAAGGATTCTAATGCACAAACCATTCCCAGGGGTTGATATCTGACATTGCCTAATATGTCCATTGTTTACTAATGATGTTTGATGTTTTTCCATACAGTATATTTATATTGTACATTCTGGAAATTTTCACTTGGTCCGAAATGCTTTGGGACAAGCTGGGCAATAATTTCACCGTCCCTGTTCCCCACAATATAGAGTCTTCTTTATTTAATGTTTTACACATTAAATAATGAAAACTTGCTCTGAGTCTATGTTTTAAAGACTATAACAAACTGATATTTCTGGAGTCTGTCAACTTTTATTTTGTTACAATTGTGTGTCCATATATTTACTAAGAGCATTTTTGTCAGAAGGCCAAGAAGGGCCAGACAGTGGTTTGTAAGAAAAACATGAACTTCACTAACAAAGCCCTCAGCAACCAGTTGCCAAGGCAACAAAAAACTAATGAAACTGAAATATGGATGGTAAACATTAATGGCCAAACGTCAGGATACTGAAAGCAAAAACATTTGTTTTGTCATGTGAAGGGAAAGGTGGACAACAAAAGGATGACATGTTTGGATTAGTACATAATTAGTACATAAAGGTGGACAACAAAAGGATGACATGTTTGGATTATTACATAATTAGTACAATTGCAGCAATCATTTATGCTTTATTTTTTATACCTGAAGATTTCAGGTCAATTCCTAATTACTCCACTTATATAAATTTCTCACATTATCTCCACTGATAAATTTGCTGATACTTATTATTTTAATTGTTATTTATGTTTCATCTCCCAACAAATTCATCTACCTCATGTGTACAATATAACATGGAAATAAAATTAAGTTTTCTTTCAGTTCAATCAAACCTATTTCCCATACCTAACCTTGCGCTGAGCAATTTTCTGACTCACCCATGAGTATGGAGGTATATACAAAGTTTCCCAGTAACCCTACCCACCAACCCTGACCCTGGGGCACTTAGTGCCATAAGTTCTGCCCCACTCCCATACACAACACCCATCTATCCCTTACCCATCCAGTGACACTAATTGCAGACGGCCATTAATCCATGTCAGGGGTTCTATGGCAACTGTGATAAAGGGAGATAACCAGTCCTAGGAGAATCTGAGGATTTGTTTAATTAATTAATTAACTGCAGTGATCTATTTGTATACCTCAGCATGCATACACACAAATTTATTGCAGTAAGGTACAATGCAGAATAGTAGCCATCATAAATTATGTTCTCAATTATGTCAGGATTATCCATGCATAATAGTTTCTCAATTAACCTTAGATAATCCTTTGTTGTGATAAGTGCCAGGGGTCCTCTTGCCAACAGTAGCACCATTACTAGGAAACCAATTGGCAATGGGTCATTAAAAGACAGATGTGGTGTCTGACCATAGGTATCCATACATGACTACTGTATCCTCAACAATACTTGGGAATTCAGGCATTTATCACTGGGATATCTGCATAGTTTATATGTGGAACAGTACTAAGAAATAAAGACATCTTTCACTTGGAATTCTAGGTCAGCATGGAAACTGAGCACTGCCACAGTTTGTTTGCCAGGAGATTAAGCATTAGCTTTGAACAAAATCACTTGTACTTTATGACAAATAAATAACTTAATAACACGTAATTTATACCCATAGTAAATTGGAACAAGTAATAAAATAAATGATATTCAAAGATATTTATTACAAATGAATGGCACTGAATATGGCACTGTATATTTTGCAAATTAAAACAGTTATAGTAATTAGGCCAGGACTTTTTGATTTTACGGTTTACAAAACCGGCGAACATAAATTTTCCAAAAGTGAAAAAAAAATAAATTATAATTACGATTTTTTTTTTACCGATGGGGGACGAAACGTTCAAATTTTTTTTCAAAATATTTTGAGTACGAATATAATAATTTGCTCGGTAAGTCCGTTTACTTCCGTGAAACTGCTTTTTGTTTTTGACGGTATCACACGATGATTGCCAATCGAGATCAACAAATTGTTCCGGAATTTCACGGACAACTTTTTTAAGCAAGGCGTCTGCCGTTGTTTATGTACATGTATGCCATGTAAAACCCGTGTTTTCTACAAAAGAGTGCGAAATGTCTGCTGAAACACGACGTCACGTTCCATGCATGGAAAGCGTGCATGTACCGATCATGTGCTTTATTAAATACAGGTCTTTAAAGACATTGGGTGTCCTAGTTTCCCGTCAAAGGAATGCTAATCCCATGCATGATTTTTGCAGGGAGAAATCCCGTTATTGTGGTCAGTGAAGTGTTTCAAGTTTGAGGGTCGTCTCGTAAATCTGTACTAGTATCCATAATTGAACAAAAAGATTGGTACAGCAAATGGAGAAGAAATAGGTAAATTATAAACAAATTGGCGTGGTTTTTCCATGCAAATTTACTTATTGGTGGACAAAAAATTAGCAAGTGAGTTTTAGTTCGTAAATTGTTGAATTTATTATATATTGTAAACTTCTAATAATGTTCAAGATGTTTCATAGACGGCCCTTAAAATGACTTGTCCATTTGATGACAGTAATTTTACCGTCAGAAGTACAGTTATTCATGGAAAGAATGAAACATGAGAAAATCAACACTGTTTTTAACAATAGAGTGACATTTGTCTTTAACATTTGACGCGCAGGCACGATGTGCACGAGGAAAATTTCCCGCCGTTTTTGCAAGAACAAAGCATGTATATAATATAAATATATTTTAATCAAGATCTTTACAATTCACCAATTATCCAGTCAGTACTATGTTCAACAGCTGTAACGATTAAAACAGTGTTAAAACACTAAATACATGCCCATATGAACATAATTAATCGAATAAAAAAGGCTCCATCAGTAGATCGAGTGTAACCTAAAGATTCGAGTACGACGAGAAGAGTGGGTTTGGACATGACGTCACTGTGCGAATGTTATGCACAATGGACATAAACATCTGGAAAAAATCATTACTTTCAGTTTTGCAACAACAATGATGCTTTTGCTTTTAAAAAGCTAGAGGTATGCCGTTCAAACGGTGATGTTTCGTTTATTACATTTCGTTTAAACTTGTACAAAAAATTGAAAACATCTTAGCCTTAAATTTAATAGCTAAAACGCACCAGATAACGTCATTTGAGACATGCCGCAAAAAAAATTGACGTACGGAGGGGATACCCCTCCCTAACCCACCCCTCTCGGGACGGGGACACCAAAAAAAATCCTGTGGAAGGCACTGGACGTGCATTTTCAGGTGGCAATTGTAACAAATAATATCATTAGTAACAAGATCTTCTTGCGGGCACATCGAAACGAGGATGTGGGGATAGACAGCTTTGTCTTGTGTACACTTAAAAGAGAAAGTCATGGTTGCATTTTGTTGATGATATATATTTTCACGACACAATGAGAATTTCTTATTTGCCTTGTATTTTGTTTCTGTCACAATTGTAATGCAATAATTTAACACACACTAGCAGTTCAGTTTATTATATCTGATAAATTTCATATATACATGAAGATTTAGCATTTACACAGAGTTGAATATTTAAAAAAAAAATATGTTAAAACTGGAATTATTAAGAATTAATAAGAATCCAGACAATTAACGTCATATTATTTGGACTTTTCTCTTGATATAGTTAAATTTAATATGTTTTTCGAGACCTCACAGCAATTATTTTCAAAATTTGCGTTGTGTGGTTAGATTAAGCTCGTTTTGCAAGGTCTGTGTTCGGGCAGTTGTGGATTCCAGTCCTGCACAGGTTAACTCGTCTTCTTTTAAAAAGGCATCTCACTTTACATTTTGTAAATCCATACAAGTATACAACTTTGTGGTAAAATCAATTTTAATGATGCCGTTAAAATATATGCATCTATTACACTTATTTACTCTGTAAAATTCATAAATACAAATGGTTAAACTGCATATAAAACATTGGTGTAATAAAACAGTTTATACCATGTTTGACGTCTTATTCTAACTTCACATAATAGTGTGTTTTAATGTTGATATTGTTATTAATTATAAATTGCTAATGGGAAATCGTTCGTTGTGTTAAGATTTGAACCCTTTTTTTTTTTTTTTTTCGACCTGCCAGTGCACAATCATGTTTCCCAAAAAATTTTGTAAACCAGAAAATAAAAAAGGACTGGCCTTATGTGAAAAAAAGGTGAATGTTTGTTATTTTGACCTCTTTCACCTGTCTGCAAGACAATATGATTGTTCTGTCTAAGTTAGGTAACATTGTAAAACATAGGGGAATTTGATAGTTGACAAATTCAGGCTGTGCCAGTATCGGCAAAACAAAATATGAAAATATAATTGGTGTGAATTAGGTGCAGTATAGGTAATATATATTTTAAAAAAGAGCATTTTAAATACTGAATTCGTGAAAGCATCAACACCTGACAATATTAATTACAAAGATCACACTAACAAATGGAAATTTGAAATTTGTCATATTGTTTTTGACAAAATAACAATATGACAAATTTCAAATTTGCATTTTTTTAAGCTTTTATGATAGTACACATTATCTATTCAAAACAATAAACAAATACAAAAATCTCCGTCGCAGATGTAATAACCTTACATGTATTAATGGTCAAAACTTACCCTGTTATACAGATGTACATTTTTAAATCCTGAAGTCCTGCACACTAATCAACAGGATAATCCTTGTAGACTTTATTATGTATCTCCTTAAAATTTACTGCTCTCTTTCGGGTAATCCAGTTAATTAATCCTCAAGGCTGAACAAACATTAAGTAACAAGTACCTCCATGGTGTTACAGCGTATAAATGATTGAACAGTATTACGCGTCAACAACATATAATCACTATTTGTAAGCACATCCCCCCATACTGATCTGTCAACATTGAACCGCCCTCTACAACTGAAGCCCTATATAAGAAAATAGCCCACTAACACGGACAACACCACAATACCCACAATACCACTATCCTATTTACATTAATGTATCTAATTTCTCTCCTGTATAATCCAAAGTAATCAGTGATACAGCTGAACTGCAGCTTCTGTTGTTATGGTCCAGCCAAGCTTCTGTTGTTATGGTCCAGCCAATCAGAATTGCCAATTACAGCTTTGATCAGAGTCCTCCTACAATCAATGTGTGTTAAACTTCCAGTAAGGCTCGTGTCCTCATTTTGCACAAAATTTCCGCTCAGAAGTCCTTCAAATAATCAAGTGATCAAAATAAGTTTTTGATTTTTTTTATACATGCCAATTCAAATATTATGATTCCTAAAATATTTCCAGAAAATGTTAAATCCAAGCTTCTGTGAAGTACATATATAACGTTAATCAAAACACCGAGTTAACATGTTGATCACAGCCAAGCAATGTACAAATACTAACAGCTGTCACCAATTTCACGCAACAGTAATCACAATTTGCCAATACATGGTCCCATTATGGTACAGGCTGGTTTTAAAATCTTCTACCCAACTATTTGAGATAGTACTGTTCAAGGTGCACCAAACCCACATGTGATGGGAAACATCTGTCCAGGGCTATAAACATCTCACCTAGTTTGCAGGGAGAATTCATCACTTCAACATCAGGGGCCAATCTGGAACTTGCCAGGGTCAAAGGTCAAAACAATGAGGTCCAATTTTATTTGGACAAAGTCTCCTGCTGATCATGTCATAAAATATTTTATCACTGAAGTGTCTGAAAATTTCAATATGAAAACAGTGGTGCCCTTTGTTTGAGAGACAGACACTAAAAAGATAAAGTTATCTAATCTCAAAGAAACTTAAGGGGTTTCCTAATCAGGAACAGTATGATGGAATGTTAGATCCTTCATATGGAAATCATTGGACCATTTATAGACAGGCCCCTAATCACTGGAATGTTGCTGACAATTAAATAAGTGAGCTCTACAATCAGAGGGTCAGGTCAACATCCTACAGCAAGTATTTGAAGAAAGAAGTGTGACCCACACTTTGATTTATTAGTGGAGTGCAATTAAATTCTCATTATAAGCATATGAAACATTATGGTGTAATACCACTAAGGGCATTGACTGAGATTTCTGTACTTATTGCATAGGTCAAAACAGGTGTGAGGCAATATTTATTTTAGAGACCAATAAATTAGAAACAAGAGAGCCATGATGGCCCAAAGCGCTTACCTGAGAACTGTTACAGATGAAGACCATACTGTTGTGACAGGTTTGAAAATTAAGATATCTGAACAACACACAAAGGGGGATAGGATCAATTTGATTTAAAACATGGGTTAGTGCAATGGGCGAAGTACGAGTTGGGTAGTGGATGTGTGGTGTTTTTGCTAATGGTTCTCAAATCACTTTTTTCTCAATATTCTTACCTGACCCTTTTTCATTAAATCAGTGACAATTCTGAAAAATGCAGAAACAGTAGATTTTGATGTCTTTTTCGCAGACAGTTTTGGAGAACTAGCTGCAATGCAATAATTGAGATGGCTGTGCTATAAGGTAAAGTTTTGCTTTTTATTTGATAATTTTCAGTCCAATGATGATAAATGATGTTAATGCAGGCTCTGAAGACATCAATGTTGCATGTACAAATAACTGCATGCAAGTCCTGCAACTGTTGGAAATCAAATTCTATCAATCAATTTTTATGGTCATACACAAACTCTGTGAGTTTGGTCAACATTGAATAAAAAATCGTGTGTGCAAGCCAATCATTGATAACTTGTTGATGTTTTTTTCCAAACACAAGAGGCAATAACTGTGGTGTTTCTGGCCGATCATGCTTTTATTCAACTTCACCTTCAATCTTATCGTCATAGACAAACTGAGCAAGATTGGTGAAGATTGGATGAAAAATGAAGTATCTATCCTGAATAATGTCAAATTTTGCTTTTTTTCACAAACAAAGGGCAATAACTCTGGTGTTTCAATTCCAATCTTGCTTATATTCGACTTCAACTGTAATCTCATGGTAATAGACAAACTGTGTAAGATTGGTGAAGATTGGATGAAAAATGAAGTCTCTATCCTGAATAATGTCCATTTTTGTATATTTTTTAATAAACAAAGGGCAATAACTCTGGTGTTTGAGACATGATCTGGCCCATTTTTGGCGTATGCTGAGATCTGATGGTCATACACAAACTGTGAACGTTTGGTTAAGGTTGGATGGAAAATAAAGTCTATACATTGGAAAAGAGCATTTTTGCACTTTTTTTGCACGAAAAAGGGGCAATAACTCTGGTGTTCCTGGTCCGATTGAGCCCATTATCAAACTCGTCCAAGATTTTATGGTCATACACAAACTGTGTAATTTTGGTCAAGATTGAATAAACAATGTAGTCTTTATCGCGATAACGGTCCAAATTGTTGATGGCACCTTGACGACGGACGATAGACGCCGCCGGAGAGGTCCCCTATTCCAAAAGCTCACCGAGCACTTCGTGCTCAGGTGAGCTAAAAACAACTCTGGACTGATTTAATAATTATGACCCTAATGTTTAGTATGCATGTATGGTATTTCAATGTTCTGGCTATCTGAAGCTGTATTTAGGCTACTTACACAAATCTTTATTATATTACAGTTACAAAGGAAATACATTTGTCATCCCTAACATATTAACAATTGAAAGGCTTTCATCAATGGCCCCAAATTTCCCTTTGGATCGAAAAATTATTATTTTCTCACGCAAAAAATATATATTGATCCTATGTTTAATGTCACCTATAGCCCACACAAGCCCTGCTGCGGGTGTTGTACAGTGTACAGACAACACAGACCACTCATGTCTTTTACACCTCCTCCGATGTTTTTCCTTGACAGCATCACCCTTTATCGCTCTGGTTACATCTTATCTACCATCAAACCTAAATATTTTCCTGCAAAAAATAAACATGTTCTTCTATTTTCCCTTCTTCCACCCCAATGGCTTTAGATTGTAGTTTACAGGCTTGACATGATGCGGATCAACAATGGAAAATGCAACATATGCACATTTTCAAACGAGACTATAGCATTTATTCTATGATTCATTATATCTTTTTATCTACAGGTATTACTAAGCCATTCAAATAACCCAGTCCGTTATTTCCCAATCTTCACACCAAATTTTGCAAGAACAAGCTTTTAAGCCTCAGGTACACATTCCCGATTTTTACTGCCATCCTTGATCCAACAGTGTCCCGAATCAAATATGTCAAAAGTCAGGACGAGATCCTATGATATGGGGCTGACGTGTCCTGATCATTCCTGATCCTGCCAACATCGTTCTGGAAGCATCCTGATTCAGCTGTTTCCAGCCGTGCATAATATCTTATTCTCAATCAGATCCCAATACGATTCATAGCATTGTCGGGACTCTGTCGGGAGGCTATCGAGGCACTGCCTGGCGGATCAGGAAAATCGGGACATGTCTGGCAAGGTCGGCCAAACACTCCTGACATTCGGGTGACATAGCCAAATTTGTATAGTCGGAATACAAGCGGGGCGTTGTCGGAAGCCAAAATCTGGAATGTGTGACCACCGCATTAAAGAAATTAAAACACCTTCTTATAGAATATCTTCATGAGTACAAAATGTTTGTTTAGTCAGTGTTGATATACCCTATTTGACCTAGCTGTATAAGCTCAACAGGCTGCTTCAAATATGCCATCACCAATGTTAATATAGAACATCTTTTTTCTCTCACTGTTTCACCTGTTATTCCATTACAAGTCGAGACTTTCACAACCAATGACATTCTGGCCATCTGTTACAAATGTCCATAAAATAACATGAAACCATCAATAATCTGTATTTACTTGTACATATTATATATTACTTGTTATTCTTATAGGAAACATGCTGGTTTTTCTAAAGACAAAAAACAATTATCCCCTCCCTACCTCGAAAATTTGTGTGTGGCACTTGTCAAATGACGGTATCTGGTGCATTTGAGCTCTAAAATTTAAGGCTAACACATTTTAAATTGTGTGTAAACGTTTAAGAAATGAAATAAACGAAACTTCATCATTTAAACGGTATACCTCTAGACTTTTAAAAGCAAAAGCATCATTGTTGTTGCGAAACTGAAAGTAACACTTTTTTTCCGGATGTTTATGTCCAGTGTGCATCACATTCGCACAGTGACGTCATGGTCAAATCCACTATTCTCATCGTTATAGAATTTTTAGGTTACACTCGATACTTATGAAGCCTCTTTTTTTGATTAATTATGTTAATATGGGCATGTGTTTAATGTTTAAACAATGTTTTAATCGTTACAACTGTTGAAAGTAGTACCGATTGGTAAATTTTAAAGATCTTGATAAAAATACATGTATATTATGCATGCTTTGTTCTTGCATACACGGCGGGAAAATTGCCTCATGCATGTCGTGCCTATGCGCGTCAAATGTTAAAGACCTGCATTTAGTAAATCAAATGGTCAGTACACGCACGCTATCCATGCGTGGAATGTGACGTGGTTGTCAGCAGACACTTCGCGCTCTTTTGTAGAAAACACGGGTTTTACATGGTGTACATCTACATAAAAAATATAACTTGTGTTTACAAAACTACAACGAACAGTAACACCGGACAGGCTTTTCCGATTATGATTTCATATTAGCATATTTCTGACTGATCTATTGCAGTTTATTTTTTGAAGTAATTAAATTCAGCAAATAAATTAGTGTGGACATTATAAAATACGAAAAGGGTGAGCAATCTTTTTACGGTCGATAATACGCATGGACGCGCATATAAGGTTACTTGTGTGTGGATAAATGCCTATTGCTCCAATTGGTCAATCATAATATCATTCCAAAGTGAAGATAAACAGAGCGTTTCTATTGGTTTACACTGATTTTACTGCACGATGAAACTCCGCCTACAGGGTGGAGCTTAACAGTGATTGATTGCTGCTTAGGAGGAATAACTGAAAATTGTTAAAATTTTCGGCGAAGTGACACTCGCTTTGATCATTCACGGACTTTGTTGAGCCGGTGTACATGTTTCTCAAGTGACAAACAGCCATTGTGACGTAAGAGATTAGCTTTCACAGAAGGAATGGTCGGTCAACACAGCTAATTAAATGATAAAATACACGCACCCTGATGTTTATAAGCGCAACACCAATGTTAGGCGCCTCGAATATGTTCAAGTTAAAATTTAAGCGCCCCGGCACCGGAGCGCTAAAACGGCCTGGGGAAGGCCCTGATAGACAATAGTTCCAAAACGGACATCATTCATTTAGTTTTCAATAAAGCTGAGTCAACTCAACTCAACTCAATTTATTAAGTAAATAAAGGCCATAGCTGAGTAATGGATTATTACTGTATGACATCACAGTGCAACAGCAGTGACATGCGTGGGAATGTATGGCACTAGAAAATGGGTGGAGCATGAGATATTGTAAATGCAGACATTTGTTTTTTTACTTTTATTCTTTCAATATCAATAACAATACTATGGAACCACTGAAAGCACATTTTCTATTGAATAATTTGAAGATCAACATAACCGAATAAATGTCAAGCAAGATGATTGGGCACACCAAGTTTCACAGGCAGAAAATTAAAGACCTCTTTGAAATACAGTACTGTATAATCGGTTCAATTAATTCCTATTTGTTTATTATGTTTTTGCATTATCCTAATATTACCTATACACATACTCTCACATTCATTTCCTTGAACACTAAGGAGGGTGACATTTGACTAAATGTCTCCCAAAGTCCCATATTTGCACAGACATTTAATATTTTGTTGGCGAATGAAAAGGGTACATACAGCCATTATGTACAGTCTTTCTGCCACATTGCAATGTTACAATCGAGAACAATAACATACCGATGGCCAAATATTTGCATACCATCTAAAGGAAACACTTTTCTCACGATACTGATTTATACCTACCTGTGAAATGTTATTGGTTTTCATTTAAAATGCGAAAGTTAGTTTTCACCTTTAAACAAGAGGCTCACAGTTCGTTGTTCTACCTTTTTTAACGCTATGTGAATAGAACAAGACTTTTGGTCTGAAACTTGTGTAAAGAAAAACTGTGATTTGAGATATTTGATATCAGTCAGAAGCTGTTGGGTAATTAATACTTGGATTGAGTGCAAAAGAGTTGTATTTACTATTACGGTCAACATTACATACGCGCCTTTTGCACCAAAATGTAATAGTGACTTTGCAGTATTTTGTAATGGATAGCATTAGTTGATTGAAAATATGAAATGAATATCAATTTATCATCTTAAGAAATTTGTGATACAGATCAAGGGGTAGAAATATGTTGAATATAATAACAAAATGTACACCAAATGGGGCTAAAGAAATAATATTGTATCAAATGACAAAACTGTTGCAGTTTATAGTCTTGATGTAATCAATATGTACTTCAATAAGTTTCACAAACAAAGACTTGCTTTTCAATGTGATTATTTGACTACATTTCACATTAAGCTTTCTGTATTTGCCTGCCACAATCTGCTATAATAATGTTTCCAGTATAGAGGGTCAGTTTCTAGCAATTTTCACTTGTTAAGGCATACCGGAGATTGTGGCATTTGTAGAAAACGAAAGCAATACATTTTTAAAAATACTGATACTAGAGTTGAGTTGGGTAAAAACCACTAAATTTTGACAGAGTTATGTCCCCTTTTCGACTTGAAATTCCCTAAAAACATGATTTCTGGACGATAACTCAAGAATGGCTTGACATATTAAAATAATTCTTGGTATACATGTGTAGCATCATAAAATACGGGTCAAGTTCAACTTTGGTTACAAATCACTAAATTTTGACAGAGAAATGGCCCTTTATTTGACAGAAATTCACAAAAAACATGGTTTTCTAGCGACAAGTCAATAATGGCTTGACATTTTTATATAATTATTGGTACACATGTGTAGCATCATAAAATACAGGTCAAGTTTGACTTTGGTTACAAACCACTAAATTTTTACACAGTTATGGCCCCCCTTTTTGACGTAAATTTCCGAAACACATGGACAATAACTCATGAATGGCTTCACATATTTAAATTATTTTTGGTACATAGGTGTAACATTATTAAATACAGATCAAGTTCAACTTTGGTTACAAACCAATAAATGTTGACAGAGTTATGGCTCCTCTTGACATTTAATTTTTTCCAAATACACTGTTGACCATTCACAAATTAAAGCATTCTCTATCTGTCCATTTCTTTCGAATGGATGCCATAGTTTTGTGACAAGGCCTTATTGTGGGGGTACATCCGTCACTCATGTGACAATTCTAGTTGATCTTGTAAATGTCTCTTTCTAGTATGCAACACCACATCTGTTGTGTATAATGAGCTAACAACAGACAGTAGTACAACTATTACTTAGCACTTAGCAGTTGAAAACTAGTCTATATCAAAGGGCAGTAACTCAGTTTGCTTTTAAACCAATACTAAAAGTCCTTCAAGAGTTGCTCCCCTTGCATTGCTCTTAGATTACAATATAGCTAATGAAACAATATAGCTAATGTAATGAATGTCAATTATGGATAACAATTGTGGATATAAAAGACTAGAAAGTGACATTTGTACATTCAACGCTCTAGCATTATCTTGATAAAACCTTTGGAACTGTTATAATGTTCAATGATCTTTTTTTACACAATAAAATGGCACTACTGATTTTGTGAACAGATTTTAACAAGATAAAATGATTTATTATATTAATTGAATTGTCATTAAGGTCTCGTTACATGCTATTCTGTTTTTCTTCCTTGTAAGATCAATGAAGAAGTGCACACTTTCAATTAATTTAAACCCTTCTAGCATGTACAAATGCAAATGTTTTCATCAGTTGTAAATTCCTACTGCGCTGGGCTAAGCCACTTATCTTGCATATCTCCTCCAGTTGTCTAGCTTTTTACAGATTTTAAAAACATGAGGAGAGATTAGAAAGTGTACAATGAATGCAGGCTACTTTTCCGCTTGCACCATGCAAGGTGGGAGTGAGTCATCCACCAACCCTGATACATGCAATTAATATTCATCATGGCATTACAGCATAATTGGCCTATGTGAAATCTGTCATGTCAACCCAAAAACTGTGTAATGGTTTTTATTTTCTTGTCCAAGGTAGGCTAAACTTGTTTGAGGTGACAAGAGTTTCTTTAGCAGGATCTTGCATGATCTCCTCTCCATGCTTGATCCGGATGGCATTCATGAAGTTTTGAAGTTCATGGGCTTATAATGAAGTCCACGAAGTGATGAATCAAGAAATCAAAGACATCAATAGTGATCTGTAACCGGTCTATGTAATGTATTTTTAGTGATCACAATAATCTGACTCAAATTACACGGGGGATCCAACGCACGTCTACTTGATTCCATTAACATTACATGTATTATTATCTAAATAGTCAATCATTGTCGTTGTACATACAGAACACATGATTTAAAACAAATGATATGAAAAAAGATCAGATCCCAAGACTTTAAACACTCTTAATTTAAAATACTAGCCAATAAATATCAAAGCTTATAATTATCCAACACCCATTTTCATTGGTCAATATTTCAAGTTGAGACTCAGCAGTCTTGAGATCAGGCTAAGATGAGGTGGGAGATCAAGGTCAGCTGAGACAAATCCTTAAGTTCTTAACATTTGTGAACATGGGGCCATATCTTATTAATGTGGAGCTTGATTTAGCAGTCTGGTTAGAAAAGTTAAACAGTTTTCATGCAATAGCATGCTAGGTACCAAAAATACTATTTTGGTATAGCCTGTGTAACAGAACATTCAGGTCTATGCGTTAACAAGGAACCTTACAAACGTTACTTTGGCTCGACTTTGATGATGATTTCTTAAATAGTCGTCAAACAACAGCAAGGACTCGATCAAATAAATCACATATTTAAACTAACAGAAACTCTAGCAGCTCTACAAATGCAGAATCTGATACCAAACATAATTGCTGGTAAACAAATTAAAATCCAAACCATAAAAAATAATGTTACCAAAACCCAAACAGAATGCCCACAAGAAATTAATAGGAATCAGATGTCAAGGCTCCATATACTACAAGGCTAATCAAACTCTGGCAATGTATCAAAACTTGAAATGAGGTAACTGAGATCAGTGTACCCCAGCAAACTGTTTGCCCAGTATCTAGAACAAATAATCAGGATTTAGTGGAGTATAAACACTATCAGGGTAGTTGACAAACAATGGCTGCAAAGTGCATTGGTCATCATGAATCCTGCCGTACATTGACAGAAATGTCATCAGGGGCGTAACGAGGCATACTCCAATACGCACGTGTGTATAAATCATTACGATACATAACAATTTTAAGTGATAAACTGTAAGAACAAGCATTAATCAAAACGCTGACAGCGTAGAAAAACTGTTGGCGAAAAAAGAAACTAAAAGCATGTGAATTATGAGTGCATTTTTGCTAAAATGAAACATTTGTTTGAATGAGGTTCAATTTCCCACCTTTAAACTTAGAATTTGGCTTCTTATTCAATAGTACACGACATTATAGTGAAAATTAATTTGTAAGCAACAAAAAAATATTTTGTAGAGCTAATACTTTATGCAAACGAATTATATACATGCCAGTTAACAAGTCAATCTGCAAGGGCCAGAATAACAGATGAAGCGTAGTAGTTAGGCGCACCGATTGTTAGTGTTTTGTAGCCAAAGATCTATAAATAAACATGTTTATTTATAGATCTTTGTTCGTAGCCTACTGAGTTAAAAATCATACGATGCAAGCTCTCGATTGTCCATAGTACAGTTTAAAATTAATAAATTGCAGTAATTTGTTGTCAAAAAATTCAGAATGAGAATTGGTAACAAGAAAAAACATGTTCGCAACGAGTAAAAAAATGTAGCGCATTAATTTGGTGGTATTATTCCAGGACACTCCAGTAAATATTTTGGTTACATACAAGTAAATAGCAAAGTAGGGGTGTCATTAGTTCAAAGTTATTTTTATATAAATCAACCTTTAAACAAACTGTAATTGTAATAAATTACATGATATACACGTTATAATACATATTACATACATTATCTTAAACAATTAAAATGTAAACAAGAGGGCCCTGAGGGCCCTAGGCCGCTCACCTGAGACCTTGTAACCCTATTGGAATTTGCATCCCAGAGGCGGGCTTATTTTTATCCCCGTGGCATAAGTTGAACAACCTTGAACAACCTCTGGGCCTTGCGGTTTCAGGTAAAGATTTTTAAAGTCATTTTGCTATTTAAGTCTATATAAACCATGTGACCCCTTGGGGGGGTGGCCAGATTTGACCCCAGGGGCATAATTGAACAATCTTTGAAGAGGACCACTATGCAATGTCACGTACCAAATATAGGAAAGCTGTGGGCCTTGCAGTTTCAGGTAAAGATTTTTTAAGTCATTTTGCTATTTAAGTCTATATAAACCATGTGACCCCTCGGGAGTGGCCAGATTTGACCCCAGGGGTATAATTTGAACAATCTTTGGAGAGGACCACTATGCAATGTTACGTAACAAATATAGCTGTGGGCCTTGCTGTTTCAGAGGAGAAGATTTTTAAAGTCATTTTGCTATTTAAGTCTATATAAACCATGAGACCCCGAGGCGTGGCCAGTTTTGACATCGATAAGTGTTCGAGACATCGATAAAACAGCAATGGAACTACCGTGAATAACTCGCACCTGAGTTTATAAGAAAAAACATAGCTTAAAAATGTCTGATACCAAGTATAAAAAAACTGACTATTTTTCCTATTTTGAGGTTTTTAGCGCTAAAATTCCCCTAGTTCAAAGGCACAGGTAGTTGTAAAAATTGCACACAAAAAACACTGCCTCTGGGCCTTGCGGTTTCAGAGAAGAAGATTTTAAGACATTTTGCTATATAAGTTTATATAAACCATTTGACCCCCTGGGCGTGGCCAGTTTTGACCCCAGGGGCGTAATTTGAACAATCTTTGTTGAGGACCACTATAGGATGTTACATACCAAATATGAAACCTCTGGGCCTTGTGGTTTCAGAGGAGGAGATTTTAAAAGTCATTTTGCTATATATTCTATATAAACCATGTGACCCCCGGGGTGTGGCCCGTTTTGACCCCAGAGGCATAATTTGAACAAACTTTGTTCAGGGCCACTAAAGGATGTTACATACCAAATATGAAACCTCTGGGCCTTGCCATTTCAGAGGAGAAGATTTTAAGTCATTTTGCTATATATTCTATATAAACCATGAGACCCCCGGGGCGTGGCCAGTTTTGACCCCAGGGGCATAATTTGAACAATTTTTGTAGAGGACCACTATAGGTTGTTACATACCAAATATGAAACCTCTGGGCCTTGTGGTTTCAGAAAAGAAGATTTTTAAAATCATCTTGCTATAAATTCTATATAAACCATGTGACCCCCGGGGCGTGGCCCATTTTGACCCCAGGGGCATAATTTGTACAATCTTTGTAGAGGACCTCTAAAGGATGTCACATACAAATATGAAGGTCTGAGCCTTGCGGTTTCATAGAAGAAGATTTTTAAAGTTTTCACTTTTTAAATATATTTTTAGCTCTGGTGACCTACATATTCAGCGGACCGGAAAGATTTGAACAACTTTGAAAGAGGTCCACCCAAGGATCATTCCTGTGAAGTTTGGTGAAAATCTGCCAAGCGGTTTAGGAGGAGATGTTGTTTGAATGAAAAGTTGACGACGCACGCACGCACGACGGACAACGGGCGATCACAAAAGCTCGCCATAAGCACTTTGTGCTCAGGTGAGCTAAAAACTGGTGAGAAATTTGGCTGTTGTGAAGAAGGGCCCTTTCTGGTTTCGATTTACTGACTAATAGCCTGCAAAGAAAAGAAGTAGTTTTCCGCGATACCTGGTTTGGAAATCTAAAAACCCAAGGTAAAAATAGATATCCAAACAGCACTATCTGATTAGCAAATTGTGCCTTTAATTTAGGTTATTCAAAACATGTTAATGACGTTTAAAATTAATATGTACTTTTAATTACATTTTAACTTATTCTGCATATGCTCAAATCCGGTCTAGGTATGCCCCTGGTCATTGAGCAGAAAGCTACAAAGTTCTATATGCTTCATATTTTTGACCAGATACAACATTTTGCTCTTATAATTACTGGAACAGGCTTTGTAAAGGTGTTGTTGCATTTCATAGTTTATGAAGTCCTTCCAAGCAGAAGCTGCACTAAACATGACTTTTTGTGAAGATCTGAAGTGTGTCTGGTCATCCATTCCCTAGCTTAGTTATATTTGGGACGCATTAAGAATCATAGCTGCAATTTCCAGGGGTGGAGGGGTGGGGGATGCAGTAGTAACCAAAACAAACCCATCTTTCTGCTAAGGTGAGCACCAACTCAGATGTGCCGGGCACAAATCAAACATGGGCCAGATCGGGCCAATTCTAGCTGGTTATAAAACCTTAAGGAACTCTTTAGATGCATCAGGATTTCTACATTTTAACCCATAACGGAATTAGAATGTCATAATCGTGGAAAAGCGCCACAATGCATGGTGTTGTATGCATTTTGTGAAGCACTTGTTTTCTTATTGCAGAAAGATGCCTTGACAATACTAATGACAGCACATCAATAAAGTTTGTACATTATGTTAATTGTCAAATGAAAATGTTTCAGAATATTTTATTATTTTGTTTAATGTGAATAACTGAAATATCAAATTAACCTGAAACATATTTCCTTTGCATTACATGCATTGCTAAATGACAGTCCCAAAATTCCTGCCGGTGTGTCATACACACTGTTTACTTGCATGATTAAACTTACAAGGATCATTGAATAACCGCAAGTGAATATATCATTCACATGAGTTTTATTAGTCATAAATTATCAAAACAGATTGTGGTAACACAGAATTTAAAATCTGTGACCAGTTGAAATTGCAATATGGTAGAACAGCATGCAATACACAGGATGTGCAGATTACCACACGGCCACTCAACAAATTAGCCAATGGCTACACATTTGAATCAAAGCGTTGAACGCTGAAAGACTGCGGCTTGTCAGTTAATGTAAAAGGCAACGACAAGTTATTAATAATAGAATATTAATATATTTGAAGTAAGAAAACTCGTGTTTCAAGCTGATATATTTTACCCTTTTAAAATCTTTTTGTTCATTATGGCTTAAATCTGACCTATTTCTTGTCATTTATCCAAAGCAATAGCTGAAGTAGTTTATTGATAGTATTTAGTGGACCAATCCACTAATAGCAATGAATTGTTTCGCAGTATTGATTTGCCGTGTAATCAGTGATCTCCCTTGCCCCATGATATTGAATGCAGTGAAACAGAGGGGTCACTGTGCAATTGCCATGTCAAACGCGATACTTGCTTTCGTTTTTCGGTACTTAAGACTACGGCGAAAATATAATTGGCAAGAGAAACTTACGTTTGGCTACATGTCTTCCTGCATAAAACCCTTTTAAGTTACACCAACTGAGAATGATTTCAACAACAAGACTTCCACAATGCATTTAGATACATTTGGTGAAAGAAAATTGTCATTCCACTGGTGGGCATTGATTATACCCCTGTGAAATGTTAAACATGGTCAAAACATGGTTGGCAATGTTGTTCGCTCTGGCTTTGACTATGGTCTATCATGACTATGATCAGCAATGATTTGACTATGGTCTATCATGACTATGATCAGCAATGATTTGACTATGGTCTATCATGACTATGATCAGCAATGATTTGACTATGGTCTATCATGACTATGATCAGCAATGATTTGACTATGGTCTATCATGACTATGATCAGCAATGATTTGACTATGGTCTATCATGACTATGATCAGCAATGATTTGACTATGGTCTATCATGACTATGATCAGCAATGATTTGACTATGGTCTATCATGACTATGATCAGCAATGATTTGACTATGGTCTGACTGTTAAAAAACTGTGTTTTCTAGACCATGAAACATTGTCAATCTTAAACATTCACCACATTATTTCAGAAACATTGCACTGTGTAACTAGTGTCTGGCTATAACTTTATATGCAATAATTTTAGAGTTTTATGTTGTTTGCCATGGAATTTGTACACTTTAAAGATTGTCCATGATTGACAATGATTCATAGTCACTAGTCTTTGTTTGACCATGATTTGAGGTCAACAGTAATTTAATATAAAACAATGTGTGTGTTCCGTTTTCAAAAGATACTATCATAAATACATATTTCTCTGTGTTAATTTGTTTGTTCATGTAGGATGTATTGTACTTGACTGACAATGAGTCATGGTCAGCTCTGTCGAAATGGACTTCATGAGATCAATAATTTTTCACCTCATTAAGAATGAAGTCTTCTCGATTACTTCTTGTAACGTACTTCATGAAGTTTTATGCATGAAGTTATGTGTGATATTGTTTATGAAGTTTTCGAACATTACTACAATTCTAGAAACATTCATAAAGCTGATGTTTAAGAATAGATCAAGATTTTTTTATGAATATCACTTACATTTTCAAAGACCTTGATTAAAATGCATTTACTAAATAGAACAAATAACAGTTCTTTCGCAAATATTTTAAATACAAAATATATGTATTGTTTGAAATTGTTATTATATTAATGATTTCTTGCAAGTATTTGTGTTACCCCTGTGAAATGACCATAGTCAAAACATGGTTGACCATTGACCACATACCTTGATTCTGATTGGTCAGATTTTCGAATGTGTACATGGAGGGAAAATGCAATGTTTACTGGTATGTAAATTTATAGAAGTTTTTACTGTCTCATAGTGTTACATAGTTTCTAAATCATTGTTTTTGTAATATGATTCAAGTCTGGTAATTATTATTTTAAGAAATGATTGTTCTAAAACAAAATAAGGTTAAATGTGTACAATTTAGTTTTGAAATACAGATGTACAAATGTTTCGGACAAATAATTTTGGATATTGTTATATTTCATTTTCAAATACTCAAAAGGTAATACTCAGTGCCACAATACTTATAAGAAAGACACACAAATCTGTGACATGTATCATCATCATCATCATCACCACCACCACCATTATACTGACAGAAAATGTATTTATCATACAAGCTTTTGTAACCCAAATTAAGACATAAGTAAGTGGTTAACTACTAAATTACTTTCAATTCTGAGTTTTCTTTCCAAATGTGGGTGCATATGATGCGAAAAAAATCATACCCAACCTAATATATGTACCTATAAATGTTGTAAGATATATTAATTAAAACCAAATTTAAACAGACAGACAAAAGGACTGTGAAATTTTCTACTATAACTTATTTAATTTTCATTATACAGTTATACATTATACAATAATTATTATACATGACAAAGTACAATTACGAAGGACCATGGTCAACAGGGTGGCAATGAAACTTGGTGACTTAGAAACATGGTTGACCATGGTAATTGACAGGACCATGAAACAAGATTTATCATGGTCTTGACATTGAAACATGGTTCACCATGGTCCACAGGGCGGCAATAAACCGCAGTGACTATGAAACATAGTTGACCATGGTATATAATTGACAGGACCATGAAACAAGATCATGGTATTGACTTTGAAACATGGTTGACCATGGTCAACAGGGCGGCAATAAATCATGACATGAAACATGGTCAAACATGGTTTAAACATGGTAAACATGGTCAACCATGTTTTGACTGTGATCATTTCACAGGGATATACAAATTGCATACATGAATTTTATTTCTTTCTACCTTCCAATAATCAAAGGGCATTTCGTGTGTACAAAATCAAATAAATATATTAGAAAATCTAATATTCAAAATTAACGTTATTACAAGCATTGAAGCATTTAATACACACTTCAAGTGAAGACATCTTCGAGCTAAAATTCATGTTTTAAAATAACCATATGACATTAGATGTTACCATGTATGTTTTTAAAACAATTAGATACTACCATAGTGAAATATACATTGGCTTAAATATATATATATTTTTACTTATGGCAGCTTTATTGACTGTTGTTTTATTTATATATTTAACAAAATGCTAAGAACTTGACAATTCAACAATCCTAAATTAACAGATATTTTTATGTGATCATAAATAATTCATAAATACTAAATAATCTTCCAAACATCTCAGGCTTCTTCATTACATGATTTCAATTTAATGATTCGAACATCTTTGATATTACATGCAAAGTATTTAACTTAAACTGATGCCATAAAAGGTAAATAATACTTTACTGATATTTAAAAATGTCAAGCTCAAAAATGAAAGGTTAGAATTGCACACAATTAATGAACTGGAATGCAATTTGTGACAATATTTAATATGCTCTGTCAATATTGTTTTTGCTTACTGCAGATCAAAGACCAATATATACTAACTTGCATTCAATTATACCTGTAAAGTGAAAAGTTAAATATATACAAAGCTCTAAAAGCATTCATTATTCATAGCATTTAACTAGAGTAAGTTTACAGTTAAGGCCGAAAATAAAATATTGTTTGTTTCCCCTCCCGCGACCCATGATTAAAAAGGGTGGGTCGGTAGGTCGGACAAATATTTTATTTTTATACACAGTAAGTCATTTTCATTCATGTTTTCCTTATGTTCGAAATGTTACGTTATAGTATAAATTCTTCATATTTTCGTTGTAGTAGATTAATAACATTCTGCTTATTTACGTAATACCATGTTTTAATTACCTTACAATAATTTATCAAAATTGAACAAACAATAACATACGTTAACAACAAGAGCATTAATAATAAAAACCTGTTAAAACTAAGGAGTAATAGCATGATGTTGCAATTTGCCACGCATCCAAAACAGAACGCTGTTAGCAACAGCCATAGCAATGGTGACTGTCAAACTGCAGCTAGCTGTTTGTAGCTGAAAAGCGTGTTTACACGCATAGTACGTGGATAGTGTTTAAAAGCATCAATCTGTAATACTGTATCTGAACAACACAAATACTAGAGCATAAATGAATAAACATTCTATGGAAATAAAAATAAATAGGACTTTGTTCATTAATAAAAAGAAAGCAACAGAAAATTTTTGATAAATTAAAATAAAAAGAAAAGGCGCTGAAGTTTATTTACTTTCATTTTTGACAAGGACTTTAGTTCAGCTAACTTTCATTCAAATGTTGTGTCAGCCAAGGTTTTTGCATAATTCTAATCCGTGTGCAGTGATGAGTTTGAATAACACTTTCGCTAATTATTACTAGATCTAGTAATTGTATTTTTTTAAACAAAATAAGACGTTTGACGCGATAAATTTGTCGAGTTACATGACGTCGTAATTCATATTCTTAGCAAACGGTTCTTCTCACCAAATTTCACCAAAATTATGATACTTATTTATAATTATTTATTTATTTACTATTTTAATTTGTAGTAATTTATTACAAACGCAGCTGATAAAATCACGCATATCTATAACAAAACACATACCTAACGCAAATGTGTTACAAATGACTTGCACCTTTACAAATTAAAATTAGAATGAGGGCGTGATAAACTTTCTAACGACGTCGCTCATTTGCAAGTTGGAAATTGTATGCGTTCTCATTGGCTGACTGTTCGGCTCTTGTTAAGCTGACTCCTCCTGCGTCAAGATTTTATCCATAATGGACACTTGATGCATAAAGGCGAGTTTGTTAATTGACTGTGGGCGTTCTTTGTCTTTATAAAAACATGCATATGCGAGCGGAAATGGTTGTGCCATAGAATCTGACACTGAATGTTATGGCGTCCTTTTCGTAAAAGCATGCTTCAAAATACGCTGAATTAGGCGTAACCGAAAACTGTAAGTTTAAAGTCATTTTATAAGCGTCTTTTGAAAGTACGATTTCTACACGCTATTGAATTATTTTTAAGGATTCGCACCCCACATTTTCACACACAAATAAAATATTGTTTTCTTTGGTCTGTAAATTTTTTTGGGTTGCTGCGATTTTGCTGGGTCGGTCGTGGGAGGGGAAACAAACAATATTTTATTTTAGGCCTAAATATTACACAACTATATGCATTGAATGTCGTTTCACACACCAGTTGTTTATCATTGCCAGCCAAATTATGAAAATTGTGAGTCATTTTAAAGGGGTACAATTTCTGAGAATATAACTTTTTTTGAAGAATAAAATAAAGTGTGTTGATATAATTATGTGCAATAAAGTATGAATAATTAATACTCATATTTTGTTATATGAATAAACAATAATAAGAGGCATGTCGTGGAAAAACTGGCCTAATGCACA
The DNA here is from genome assembly GCA_027627225.1 of Congeria kusceri. NCBI lineage: Eukaryota > Metazoa > Mollusca > Bivalvia > Myida > Dreissenidae > Congeria > Congeria kusceri. Next base: position 41,369,493 of record CM051035.1, read on the forward strand.
TGTGCGGTTGCATGAGGTTGTGAATGTATAATTAATTTGCATAGTACATTTAAAGCCGCAGTCCATAGAATATAATTCAATGCATCCTAAATTGCATTAGTTCTAATGAAGGTTAATTGACGCTTATTTGACTGAAAACTGTTTCTTATTTACGAAAGGCATTTAATAATGTATATTTTCGAAAAAGCTAAGTACATGTATGAACAAAATATATACCAATGTACATGCTGATTTGCTCTAGAGGCATCACCACCTATCGAATACAGATAACATAAGAGGCGCGCCGTGGGAAAACCGGACTTAATGCATGTGCGTAAAGTGTCGTCCCGGATTAGCCTGTGAACCGGACTTAATGCATGTGCATAAAGTGTCATCCCGGATTAACCTGCACAGGCTAATCCGGGACAACACTTTAAGCACATGCATTAAGTCCGGTTTTCCCACGACGCGCCACATTAGTATTCTAACGATTTCATTGTGATTTTTTTTATTTTGATCTGTAAAATGTCCATTAGAAAAGATTTCTGCTAAGTTTTATTTTTATTAACATATTTCTGGACTGCTCCTTTAAGAATAAATTTGTTCACTGACATTGAAACTATGTCATCGAAAAGGGCCTCAAGGGGGCAATTTCTAAAAAAAATCTGAAATTAAGATATTAATACTGGCATATAATAACAGTTAAAACAGGGTATATATAATGGGAAAAGACTAGTGTACACATTCTGAGATAAAAATCAATTTATAATATGGGTTGTGTTTGTTTGGCCCTTTTCCTGTTTACATTTTGACGTCACAATTGTGAGCATTTTGTATAACCATTGTTTACAAACGACTTCTTACCAAGCATGATTGCGCAGTTGGTTGAAGCGCTGTCTACTGTCATTTTTTCGTATTGCTTCCAAGTTGTGAGTTTGATACCCGCTTAGGGTTTTAATTTTTTTAGGCTTTTTTGCTAATTTGTTTTTATCAATATCTTAAGCGTTTTACCCAGACCTAATCAGCGCGGCTCCGCACCACGCCCCTTTATTGATCCGCCACCCTGCCCATTTTAAAGGCAATTAGCGCCTCGTGCCCTCTTATCTATTGACTGTATGTATTGTTAACGAGGGCACTTTGTGATGGCATGTTATTATAATTTGATCTGTGACCACCTGATAAGATCAGCAGTAGGGGCAGTCAGATTACGAGTTTGCGTCCAGATACAAAAAATGAGCATACATTTTCTGCTTTTAACAGCCTCGTTTTCATATGCAATTTCTAACGTTTTTGTTTCGTGAATTTTTATGATAAACGTGATTTCAATGGGCAGAATGCATAAAAATGTAGACTCAATGTCGTCTTTATTCATAAACTATGAACAAATAATTGTGTATACAATATTTCTGCCAATAATAACAAAAAATCCCGGAAAGAAACGACCTGCAGAACTAGCTATAATTTGGGATAAACATATTTGGATAAATCATTTCAATCCGAATTTCAATGTTTGTGTTCTTAATGTTCTGTCTTGACTTTTGCTTTTCATCATTAATCAAAATAGTAGTAGCAACGTCATCATCAACAGCATAATTCATATAAACCATAATGATGAAAATAAAAATGTTTCCTACAATAAAAATATGAAAAATAAAAATTATACCAGAGTAATAGGATTTTACCATTAATAAACTTGATTTTAACTTGCCCATGAACCGTTTTAGTTTAAAAGATGTCTTGTTTGATTGCCCATTAGATAATAAATAAATAATTTTTCTGATCTTTACGAATAATATAACTTAATAATAAGAACTTATAATATTGGAAAATTAAAATGTGTTAATAAATTGACTTCATAATCATAAAATATATAAAAGGAATCAGTCAGTAATACTTTAAGAAAAAACTATTTAAATCTAATGTGCCCTTTTTAACAGTTTCGCCGCGCACATAATGCCCCTTTTCCAAATCAAGCACCATGCCCCTCTGCCCTTCTAGATTAAACACTAAATATCTTAATGTATATATATATATTTTTTTAATTTAATGCATATGTCTTAGTAAAGCGCATTTCTATAAGATAATATAAATTATAGTGCAATATGGAGCCAATTTTTCGTTGACATGACCTTTATGTTGTAATTTAGCATCACTTTGTGTAAGGTAAATTAAAGACGTTCGCAACAATTTCCTTCATTTTTTTTCCAACGACAGATTTTCTTCAAAATTGGCAGAAACATGCATCAATGTATCCTAAAACAAAACAGTCTTAAAAAAATAGGGGTCACCGGCCTATTTCCGGAAATATTGAATTTTTAATACGGTACCTGTCGAAGACCCTTTTTGAGTGGGTGTTACTTAGAATGTAGACTAATATAAAGCGTTTATATTCAAACAAAAATTGAGATTTTTAAATGGATCTTTTTTGTAATGTTTCGTTTGGTAATATACAAGTGTAGTTTAATGATAACACGTGCTTTATCTACAGTTATCATTTAATAAATGACTTTTAATGGACGCTTAACGAGGTTAATTATGCATTAAATATGCCTGTAACAACATCAATAATTTATCAAATATGCAAATATCTTTGGTTCCAAACGACAGATTTTGTTGAAGCTTCCCATACACACGCATCATTGTATACTGAAACTAAAACAGTCTTAAAAAATAGGGGTCACCGGCCTTATTTCAGAAATTTTGGTATTTGAATACGGTACCTGTCGAAGCCCCTTTTTTTAGTTTGGATTTGTAATCAATGTTTAAAGTATATAGGAGAGCTTTTTTTTCAAACAAGGTTATGTTTCTTTCGACTGATGTTTTACATGTCTTGTTTGGCAATACACAAGTGTATTTTGGTAATAAAAAAAACGCGTTATCTACAATTACTGTTAAAATAATGAATTTGACTTGACATTGAAGTACTAATAATTCCTTCTGAAACGTCATTTATTATGCATCAATATATAGTCGCTGTTCTGCGAAAATCTCGTACATCAAATATGGCTCGAAAACGTTTGTTCGCGCTTGTTATTGTTCAAAATCAATATCATATTCTGCGAAAATACCGGAGAAAATAGCCAATGGGATAGGTGTTAACTGATCATATGACAAAATCTCGAACGTTCGTTGGTGCAATTTTTATATCTGCGAAAACCTCGTATAAATTGTTTTTCGTACGAATGGACATGGACTTGTTTAAAAGAGGGAAAGTATAATAAAACGGTGAGTATAACATATGTTTTTGGTGGAACATGTATTTGTGATACAATATATTGATGCCGCATGATCTTATTTGCAGGAAATGTTTTATTTTATGTTAAAACAAGTATGGTAGTCGTTGTTTTGGTTTTGTTGACAAGTTTTGCTTGTTATTTAATAGTGATGTATAGTTGAATCTTCCAAGATATTACACAAAACAGTCATACGATATAATTTAATTGATCGTGTTTATCTAAAAAAGGGCAATGCTGCAAAATACAACAATAGCAGTGAAAAAAAAATCTTATACGAGATTTTTTCCCATGATGAAATAGACTGCTGATGAACTTTATACGAGCAAATCGCACATATTCTTTATTCGAAATATCACAACTGTTATCAATTCCAGCTTAATATATAATTGAAAATACATGCACTTAACCTAAAATGGACTACACTAGTCTGAGAACCATAATCACATTGTTGTTCAGTTTTATACGGGCATATTAAGGCATTAACTTTGTTATATTTATTGTGCATGGACAATTCAATATTTCAAATGTTTACTAAACATAATTATCTAATTAGATGTATTGTTGTTGCAGTGGTATATCAAGTGCAGTCAGTGGACCATTGGAATAGTGGACCTACACACCTTACTGCCTCGTGGGAACGAAAGTGCTCATACAAAAGTGTATGAAATATTTTGCTCGAACAGTCTGTTAAGTCACTTTTCTTCTGAACTCGATGTAACTTATTTACTTTAAAATGTCAAGTAAGTGGTTACGAAATAAAACTGACCCAGGTTGTAAACCTGTGAACATTTGTAAACTTGTACAAACGTGGACAATACAATGTGAATGGTCGACAGTTCAATTTTCTACAGGACGCCTATTATTCTCTTTACAGTGAAACAACGCCAAGATATATATACGTTGAAAATCGCAATGGAACATGTGAATTTGTTGAAATGAAATTCCACCCATTCTGCGTGAACGGCTGTTAAAAAAGCACACTATGACGTCTCGTGGAAAACGTATAGTGCAGATGGCGCTTATGAATAACATTAAAAAGTGTACTGACATAAACGTCTCCAGTGAGCCAGAAAAACAACCTACCGTTGAAACATCCACTTATCGTATTCAAGGCACGACCGTGATAAACGTTGATAGTCTTTTGCATTGCAATGAAAGTTCTTTGAGTGATACGGATAACAGCGATGATGAAAAATGTGCCGCCAACACTCCAAAAGATCCTGAACTGTTTGGATCTGAGAATGTCAATATGGATAGTGATGTATTGTGTGATTCCGATGATTTGGTAAAGGATCCGGACTGGAATTTGAAAATAGAACGCAAACGCAACAGCTTACCTGTTTCATCTGAATCAGAGTGCAGTGACTCTAGTTCAAAACCAAGAAAAAAGGTTAAAAAAAAACGAATTCAAAAGCCAATAAAAAGAACCTCTCAAACACATACGCAAAAAATCAGCCAGAATAGCGAAATCACCCACAGTAACCTAACAAAACAGACACCTGCTCATAATGACGCAGGATTAAATGAAATAAACGGTATCAGTAGAGTAGATACGGAGATGGAATTAGACCACGAAGAAGAGGTGGCCACAGAAACAGTGACGCAAAGTAGTGAACGTGGAAAAAAGAAGGCAAAGAAAGGAAAGGGCAACCCCGACACATGGCTAAAGAATGTGAACAAGAAACTACGAATGGTCGGAAAGGCGTATAAAGGTGTTAAGAATGTTGATGGAAAGAAGACTCACTGCGTAGAGAAATGTGAAAGAATCCAGAGTGAACGGAAATGCACTAAACGTTGCAGGGCTACTAGAAAATGCTTTGATATCAGCGACACATTCCGGCAAGAAGTTTTCGAAGCCTTCTGGAGTAGAATGGATTGGGGGGAAAAGAAGAACTATGTAACCAGTCAAGTAAGTAGGTGTGAAGTAAGGGGAAAACGGGAGTCCGGTAGACGAAACTTCACGTACAGATATTACTTTAGGGTTGATAATGAAAAGTATCTCATGTGCAAAGATTTCTTCTTGTCTACCTTAGGGATTGGAGAATACACGGTTTACGATTGGTTGAAAACTACGAATGATCACGGGCTTCCACGAGAAAATCAAAGGCAGAAAAGGATAAGAGTGGGCAATGAAGGGGTAGATGTGGGCATGAAGTTCTTGGAGGCGTTACCCAAAATGCCCTCACATTATTGTAGATCAACGTCTACAAAGGTTTATCTAGAACCAGTTTTTAAGTCATTTGCAGATTTGCACCGCGTATATACAGAGCACTGTATTGAAAAAGGTCAAAAGGCAATAGGCAGAAAGGCTTTGCAGAAAATATTTGATGAGATGAACTTGTCTTTATTCAGGCCAAAAAAGGATCAATGCGATGTGTGTGTTGGTTACGAGACCAAAAACGTCAGCGAAGAAGAATACACCCTTCATATTCTCCGCAAAGATGGAGCAAGAGCCGAAAAGGAAAATGACAAGAAGATAGCGCAAGAAAATGAGAAAGTGACAGTGATCACCATGGATGTCCAGAGTGTTTTGTTGTGCCCGAAAGTAGAAGCCTCCGCAATGTATTACAAAACAAAATTGTCGTGCCACAATTTCACGCTTTACGACATGACGTCCAGAAATGTTAAATGTTACTTTTGGCACGAGGGTGAGGGTGGCTTAATGGCAAACTCCTTTGCCTCGTGCGTAAATGACTACATTGAGGAAACACTCAAATGTAAACCACACACGGAAGAAATCGTAGTCTTCAGTGATGGCTGCGGCTATCAAAATCGAAATGCTACAATGGCAAATACATTGTTGCGACTCGCAGTTAAACACAAAGTTACAATAACGCAAAAATACCTTGAGAAAGGCCACACCCAGATGGAAGTGGATAGTGTCCATAGCACAATCGAGCGTTCTGTCCATCGAAGGGCAATTTACTGTCCGGCCAATTATGTGGAACTAATCAAGGCTGCCAGACCGAACCACCCATACCAGGTCATATACCTGGACCACACATTCTTTAAAGACTATAACAGTTTGCGTTTTTACGACACTATACGTCCAGGAACCAAGATTGGAGATCCTGTTGTCACAGATATACGAAGCCTAAGGTACTTACCTGAGGGCACCATTCACTACAAGCTGTCATATTCCGATGAGTATTGTACATCCCGAAACGCAGAAATGCTCCCACAGTGACAAGGAGAGAACATGTGGAATCGCTGTGCATTGGGCCCATTAGTATCAAAGACACCAAGTTTGCTCATTTGCAGCAATTGAAGGCCGTTATACCTACAGATTACCACGGCTTGTACGACAAACTTTTGCATGGCAAATAAGTGTGCTTCAGCAGCAGTGTACCTGACGGTTTATAATAGGACAAAACTATTCATGTTTTATTGCACTCTCATTTAATTGATGTGTAATCTTGAACATTCGGTCTATGCTTCTTAAAACTGATCACATTCAAATTTGTATTGAGTTTAAACTGAAGACGCATTGCGGTTTTATACTATTAATAATAATTATCTCTCTCACAGTGATCTTAGCATCATGTACACCCCTGAGGCGGATATTTGTTCAATAGTGCCATATAAATCGCCAATTATTACGTTAACATTTTTGTTGAATATGATCTTCTACGGTATAAAGTTGATTAGTTTTATGTTTGTAAACAGTTACATGTAGTAGCATTTCATTGTTATGAGAACGTATCAAACTTATTTGCTGTAGTTGTTGGTTTGGGTATAGGGATACTCTACTTCTTAGTGCTCACTGTTTATAGTTAGAAAAAATTAATACTTACTTGATGTTTAGTATTCCAATGTATCAGATTTTAGTCCAATGGTATCGTATACCTCACTCATTGAGATTTTATTTAGTTTTAAATACAAAACTGTCAATAATATCTATTTACTCGTTTGTTTGATATGACCTGCTTTGATATATAGTTTGTAAAAAGCATTTTAAAAGTTGATAAATTTCACGTTTGTATTACTGTAAACAGTTACATGCAGAAGCATTTCATTTTTATGAAAACGTATTGAAATTATTTGCTGTTGCATTGGGTATTCGATTTCAATTTCTTAGAGATCATTGTTTATTGTTAGAAAAGTTGTATTTTTGTTTGCTGTTATTAAATTTACTGTTAATTTATAGCTATATTGTTATTGGTAGTATTCAATCCTCGATCTAATTTTTCCATGACTTTTCAAGTTAAGTGGCAACCCTGATGGTATCTGTTTTATGACAACAACTTAAATTTATGTTTGTAATGGTAGTTTTGTAACGGAAAATTCTTGTGTAACAGTAATTATGGACAAAAAAGGAGAAATGGACCTGATCTAAATTCTGGAACATCTCGTACAAAAAAGTTGAGAAAAAATAATAAAAGTAAAAAACACGTAAGTGAAGAATTAGCTAAGCCATACATTATCAATGGTTGGTGGTAGGTTGGTAATATAGCGTATAGTTAATTTAAGAATATGTGAAAATATTTTTTCTTCTGTCAACTTTTGAACAAAATTGTTACTTTCTTTAACTCTCCTGAAAAGTTACCAAAATCGACTTACACGAATTTCGCAGAACAGCGACAATATTTTGTTCCAAACTAAAGATTTTCTTAAATTTTCGCACATACATGCACCAATGTATACTTGCACCAAAACCTTAATAAACAGAATGGGTCACTGATATTGTTCGGGAAAATATTGGACTTTAAATAGGGTACCTGTGTAGCCTTTTTCATGTTCGTTATTACGTAAACAACGCATCAATTGCCAAAATAGAATATAGATATTTTTATGGATCTTTTTTTAACTGATTTGTTTTGCAATACATTGTATACATTTGTTTTTGATTATGTTCATGCTTTGTTAACTTTTAACCATTGACTGGAACTTAATGACTTACACAGATTTATATTTATTGATTGAAATTAGTATATTGTAACCTATATACAGTAAAGAAATAATGAAGCAAAAGGAGAAATTAACCCAATTATTTTCTTTTTTGTTGCGAACATCCTTAATCCATTCTAAAAAGATAAGAACAGATGGTCATGTCGTATAAAGTACTGTAGCACATTCAATGACATAAGTCAAGTAGAGAACTAAATGTACAGTGAATATTTTGCGAAAGATATTTCACAACAAAATTTAGTTCATGGACTATATGTCAGTTTCAGGTTTTCAGCTTCCAGTAAAAACAAAATTACCTAAAAAAACGTGTACTTATTCTTGTCAAACGAACATTTTTAAATTACCAACAGTTGGATCTGTATAAATTGTTTGACTTAAATGAAACTCTAAACAAAACAATATTCCTTCCTTCAAACTGTGCAATGGCCATATAAACTTACCATACCCGGTATGTGATATCAAATTAGACATTTTACACATGAAATTGAGCTTATTAAGGTGAGAAAACGTGTTGAATATAATTATATTTAATCAACAATCGCACCAAATTTACGTCTAAACGATAATCACAGATTGCTATAATGAACAACGATCCCAAAGAAAGATATCTAATGTGTGAAAAAGATTGCTATCTCTATTGTGCCTATAATTTAATCGTTCAAGTAAAAACCCACAGTGGTAAATGTGCGGTTGTACATGTATACTACGGATTTCTGTTCAAGGTACAAAACCCACAACTGTTAATTTTGTTTTCCTTTCAAAATTTGCATGTCTAGACAAAACAAGTTAACAGTCCATGAATTTAGAATGGATTTCCATAACTCTGAGGAACGAAGCAGAACACATGAATCAAACGCTTAGTTTTAAATGCAAATTTTTGTTGCAATTATTAAACACAAGAAATGTACACTTAGTGTCCTCATTTCTTGGCAACAACACTTACCGGTAAGTCAGACAAATGCTCATAATTTCGCCCGTACAATGTTATGAAGGCTTTAAGCAATAACTGAAAAGTGAACGCTACCTATTTTCAACAGTAGTAGTGATGTTAATGAAGTGTTTTATTACAGGTTGGTTTAATTCTCAAATGCAGCTAATTTTATGATGTACAATGCATAAGTAATTATCCTCATATCTCAATACCTCATTAGAACCAGGGAACAATGAATTTAAAAGTTACATCAAGACTGGTAAAGTCTTAATTAGTTCACGACAAGAAAGTAAGTCAGGCTAGAATTTCTCGAATGACACCATAAAACATGCAAGACAGTTGCATGACAACAGCGCATTTAGTCCTGAGGTCGCTGGTGTCTAGATGAACTGTCAGTGTTGTCATGACAATGTTCCGCTCATGTCTGCAATGATTCAACTGCCTCCTGACCTGACAACCCACTTCCTTGACAGAAAAGTGTGTGTTAAATTTTTGTGATATGGACCGGGTTTCTGTCCAATACGGCCATAACACCCAGAAGACTTGTAAGTGGGCTTACTGGGGATAGTGCAACATACAAGATGTGCTCTACAACTCGGTTTAACGTCTCATGCACATGACAAGTTTAAGTAAGTTAGGGCTTGAATCTGCAACTTCTGAGGTGTGAACCCGGTGTCTAACCCATAGACCATGGATCCGCTACAGTAGAAATCAAACACTTGACCACCTGAAGGGTCTGAAGATGACCTGCAAAAGGTCGCAGTTTTGAAGTTAAAGTAGAATGTTGGGATTTCCAAAGTCTGAGAACCACAAAATTATATTTTAATCGTAATTTAACCTATGTTGATAGGTGATCAATTGAACAAATAACTTCTAATGAGATTTAACATTTTTTTCAATTTTGAAAGTAACTTCTTATTGGCAGAACTAAAAATAATGCTAACATCTGTAAAAGCAGTACTTTAAATGGCTGTTAAAGAAATAAAAATTGGGCGCGTCATGGGAAAACTGTCTTTAATGCACGGACATAAAGTGTCGTCCCGCATCAGCCTGTGCGGACGACACTTTCTGCTATTATGGTATTTTCTGTTTCAAGGAAGTCTCTTCTAAACATAAATCCCTTGTAGGCGGAAAGTGCAGTCCTGAACTATGATCCAGGACAACACGTTACACACTAGCATTAAGCCCGGTTTTCTCAAAACATGCCTCAAATGTTGATTTTCAGAAAACCTGACACCTAAAACAAGTCATGGAAGATGTCTTAACAGTAGTCAGACAGCATTAGTGGAAATCTCCCCCTTTGCCATCAGCACCTATAACATTACAATGCCTGGTAATTAAATACAGCTGGATACATGCTGAAGAAAGATTGTGTTATATTATTCAGACAATTCAACAACCAACAGGGGGATCTCTGGCATGTACTGCAGCATGACCTGAAACTTTGTTTTTGGCCTTTGATGGAGCAACAAAATGCAATAACAAGTAAACACACCAGTAGATACGATCAAACTATTATTGTTTAAATTGTTTGTTTCTTTGTGTGTTATGGTTGATTTCTTACTTATTTTACCATGGAAATCTCAACTTTTAGCAAAATCCTTTCAACACATTCTTTTAACACTTATTATTTGATATTCTTGTGAAGTTCAAACAAAACACAATAATTAAAGGACATTGTATTATGTGAAGTTAGAAATGACATCAAACATAGAATGAACTTTATATTTTCTTTTCTAACACATAACTGAGCAATTCATGGTGTTTAAGTGTGTTAAAAAAATTCACACAATACTGATGGTATTATTAGCAATTTGCAATAACTCTTTTTTTTAAACTAGTGACTTCTTTGCTAGTTTTCAGGTCCTGAAAAACTGTGTCCATGCATGCATGAACACAGTTCTGCTGTTTTGGTGAACATTATAAAAGTGCATGCAATTGAACATCTTTCAGATAAAATCAATTTTTTATGGATACATTTTTCAATGCAGATGACTACTTAAATAATTACATTGCAAAATTTTCACATTTATCCAATTTACTGCATAAAAACCGATAGTACAAAAAACACATTTTATTCTGTGTTTGATGTCTTATTCTAACTTCACATAATAGTGTGTTTTAAAGTATTTATTATCAAAACTGTACATAATTGTATATGTATTGTGTATCACTCATTCTTTTGAAAATAAGGATGCAAATAAGATGTAATGATACATAAATCCCTACAATGAAAGTGAGCAAGCTTTCAAGCATATTTGTTTACAATAAAACATACATTTTTATGAAAGATTACAGATACAATGACATGCATTTGGACAGGCGGTAAAATAGTAACGTTTCAGTAACTTGTTAATCACATATATTCTGTATGCGATAGCTGATGATGCCTCTGGAGTAAATCAGCATGTACATCAGTGTATATTCCGTTCGTACCAAGCCTTTTCGAACACAGGCATTATAAAATGCCTTTCGTAAATAAGAAACAGTTTTCAATTTAATAAACGTTATTTACATTCATTAGAATTGATGACAATTTCAGATGTATTGTATTATATTCTATGGACTGTGGCTTTAAATAGCAGTGGTCCAGAAATTAGCACAAGCCTGTAAGCCCGCATGCATTGCGCTAGTAAATTTTGAACAGTATCTCAGTTTTATGCATCTTTAAATTTTTCCCCCAATGGGGGGGGGGAGGGGGGCGGCTGGCAATACCAGGGGAATTAGACTAATTTCATTTTTTGGGGTCTAATTTCCCACCCTAGAGCCAAGCATTTTTGTCTAAATCCCTACAGTGGGAGATGCCATATTTAAGTTTAGTGAAAAAGCCGGCGTCTACATTTCCCAATTTTATCAGGATCTAAAATCCGACCAGTCTATTTCCCAGGACCCGGAATCATTCGGCGTATCAAATTCCTGCCTGTCGGAAATAACTTTCAGCCTAAAGTCCCATATATGACCGCCGCTCCCTCCCTGGGGGAAAATATTGATAGGTACATTACTAGTATATACAGGCAGGCTTGTAACATTTTCTTGCTGTCAAGTTATAATATAAGAATTTGAGCTTCAGCTTGGCCAAACTGCTCATTTCCATGACCACTATATAAGATGCAATATACAAAGAAAATGAATTGTAATAATGATTGATTCCCGATATAGTTTACAGTGAAGATGTGTCACAAGCGAGTATCATTAGCCGATCCAGTATTCGGACCAGCACACCAGCCTTCTCCCTTGACACTTGCTCTTAAAAATGACATACACAATGATGGCAAACATCTCAGACTAATCGACAATTCTGTCAGCTTGCAATTCTAGACACATGTATTTGGGTCAATGATCAATAGCGGAAAAAATACAGATTCTAGAGGGAAATATATACAACAATATAACATGTTTACAAGAAGTCTAGTTTTGACTGGAAAAATCTTCTGCAGTATGCATACTTAAAACGAGAAAATCTTTATCTTAAATATCCAAAACTATAGTAAAAGCTCAATTTATGGGATTAAAACATCATTTTATAACCACACCTCCACTATGTTTGCAAAAGCTAATTCCACAAGCACAAAGTGGCTATCTTAATCAAAGGGTGCATCCAAATTGTTGTACTACAGATCTGATATATGCATGTGTCAACAGGTTTGTACTTGTCAAGTGCGCAGCCCTCAATCATGTATTTAACCGACATTGATAAATTGTTTGTAAATACAGACTGAAACCATATGATGAAGAGACGCCATTACCAACAATTGGTATTTGTACATTATTTGAGAATTAAGTTACAATAAAAAATTGTTAAGCAAATAATTTTGTCTATTTTTCCATTTTTTGTAACACCTACTTCTGTTTATATTTTAAGTTTTATATTATAACATAATTATGAAATTTGTATAATAACAAACAAATAAACTATTTATTCTAAACAGAAATAGAATCATGAAACAAAATCCATAATCAATTATAAACAATGTCAACACACAGTTACCAAGGTTATGAACGAAAAATAATGGACAGATTTTAAGTTTTTCTGAAATCAGTTGAAATTGCACGCAATTCTATAACAATCTTCATGTCTTGTGAAGAACCAAACAGTAGCTTTAGTTCAATTAGTGCTTTCAGAGAATGGAATTCCTGAAAAAAATACATTCTGACAGTAAATGTCTCAGTCTGGCAATGAATGTCTCACTTATGATGGGGTTATCGCATCAGCCACACGCGAATAGGTCTCGTAAGTTCATTTCAGCATCAATTAAATCGAAATCAATTTTTACGAGGCTAGAACTGTTAGAGTTGCAACATCTCAGAAAGATTGACCAAAAATTACTCATCAGATCAGCTGATCAAAAATAGTTTAGGGTAACAAAGTTAGATTAATAACCACCCTATACCTAGGGATTTGGAATATCATACCACCCTGTAGAGATAACAGCGGTATGTGCGAGATATTATATGAGGCGTGTCGTGGGAAAACCTGACTTAATGCCTGTGCGTAGTGTCGTCCCGGATTAGCCTGTGCAGTCTGCACAGGCTAATCCAGGATGGCACTTTCCGCCTACAGTGGATTTATGTTTAGAAGAGACTTCCTTGAAACATACCATTAAAGCGGAAAGTGCCGTCCTGGATTAGCCTGTGCGGACTGCACAGGCTAATCCGGGACGACACTTTACGCACATGCATTAAGTCCGGTTTTCCCACGACGCGCCTCATATCATAACCTTGTGCATATACATACACAAATTAATGGTTCCAATCACAGTGGTTGAGATATCAGACCAGTAACCACACACAGACAGAAGGGCTGATTACACTCCTGCATGTATAAAGGCCTTTGACTGAGATATCAGTGTGCAGACAGGAGGGTTATGGTTCAACTGTTGAGATATCACTACACTGGCTGAAGGGCTTATCATACTAATAAACAGTTCACTAACGGCTTATCATACTCATATTCACTAACGGCTTAGGGATGAGATGTAAGTTTACCAACAGAGGTGTTGTGGTTCAACCATTAAGATATCACAACACTGGTTAAGAGGTTGCGGCTGAATGAGATATCATTGCACAGACCGATTTGGTTGAGGTTGAGATATCACACTCATGCACATACAAAGGCTTTAAGAGTTCTCACTGCACCTGTAGACAGAGAGTGTTGGGGTGGAGATATTACACCCCACCATGGAAAGGTGGGGGCTGGGTTGAGATATCAAACATGGCATGCACAAAGAAAGGACTATCTATTTATTGAAATTGTATTTTTAATATTAATAGTACCAGTCATCACGATAAACCAGTGGACAATGGACCGAGTGGACAATGAACCGAGTCTACCAAATGTTTGCTAGGTCCATCAAAATTTGTAAGCTTCCCGGACCATCAAGTTAAGGTTCCTTGCAATGCCAGGAGGCAGAGAAAATGGATTTTACATTTAACGATAGAAAAAAATCTGAACAACATTATTGTTTTTATTTATTTACATAACAGATTGAATTTAAAAGAGTGACATAAAATTTCCAAACTATGCTCCACTTAATGGTCCAGTCTTTTTAGCTGGCTTGGTGGACCTACGGTCAACTAATTTTATAATTTATTCGTGAAGACTGCAATACAAAGCAAAGCAAACATTTGTATTATTGTTTACTTATATCCCGTATTAATCATTAACGTGGAAAACTAGTCAGTCCAAAAAGGGAACATAAAACGTAAATGTATGCATACATTAGTCTCTGTCTATTACTGACATGTGACATGTTACTCTCTATATTATATACGGGCTACCCAGGGCCATATTAACCGCTCATTTACATCAGCATGTGCTTGTCAGATTACCCCAGATTGATGTGTATTAAATCATGTTTACTAATATTATATAGACTTCACAAGTAAAAACACTGACATGCACTGGTGTAGACATAATCTTCTTAGCAAGCGTTCATTAATTGGCTTAGTACAAACACAAACAGCAGTTCTGCCACTTCATTAACTACCTCAGTTCTACTATCAGTCGATCTCTAAACAACACAATTATAGAGAGACCTTGTTTATATAGGCGTATTTTCATGTAACATCCCACAAAGCTGCCAAAGTTAACAAGCACATTTAAATTAGCAAACAATTTATTTAATGTACTCTAATTGGTAGAGTATTGTTAATAGAGATTATTATCAGTAAATTAGCCAATACACAATATAATTATGACAGAGTTCGATTTAATATGAGTAATGTTTAACTCAAAATTAACAATGGACTGTTATGCAAAATTGGCACACACATCTGTCACTGCGAAATTCAATGTTAATACAGACATAATTACTATTAATGTCCTAATATATATTTTTGTTAACTGCCATAAATTAATTGTCATTTGTCACAATAATAATATGAAAGGCTTAATGTTTAGCTGACTGAGTAAATCTACCCGCTATAATGTTTACTCCAGTAGTTACTGAGAAGTATTTGTGGTACCCATCAGACAAGTATCAATGTGTGCATACATGTACAAACTGTAATCACTGAGGTCATTAGCAAGCTAATAAGAATGAAGGAAACCAATCTGTATGTCAGTATCTCCAGTATTGATTGTGTATCACTATTGGCTCCTGATAACAACACTATTTATTCTGATTCTAATGATTTTGTGCCGCCCTACATATGCACACTGAAGTTCTCGAGTTATTAATCACCACTGACACAATATGTTTTCTTTGGCATGCACATAATGACATTGTTTTAGCCCTTATTTATTTAGCGCACGGCAATTTCTTGGAAGTGGTTAATACTTAATTAAGTATCTCTGTTAACGATACAAGAACCCACAAATGTTCTGGGACAAACAAGGAACCCACTGTACATTACAAGGCAAAGACATTTAAAAGTATATTATGTTTGTATTGCTGTCACCCAAATTCATTGCAATGTCCCAATACCTTTGGCATGCAATGATATAGCATTACTTGCAATTAAGTCTCCCAAGACAAATAATGAGATAATTTTTATATGTGCAACAACTGGGTAATAAATTTAGCCCTATATAAAAAGTGGCACTAAATTTGTTGCATGTACTATTTATAAGACTAGCAAAGATAATAAGCCAACGAAACTGTTTTCACAAACAGGCCTTTAATTATGTGCATTGACAGGGTTTTAATTTCGTGCATAAAAAGAGCTTTAGTTAGGTGAATTAATTACCTTTCTGGATCTGTTCTGACAAAGTTTCTCCTAAAGTCTGCATTTTCCTGTTGCAGTTTATTGACCGTTCTTTCCAGGGTCTCTATTTTCTGAGACTGCAACAAAATAAGTCCATCTCTTTCCTTAATCAGATTCCAGAGATCAGCTGGGCTCAAATCCCCGCGGGGCGGACAGCTGGAGTCATCCCTACTCTCCATAATTCCAAAATTACACTTTAATCGCTTCAGCGATTGAGACAACACATAAATTAACCACACTTGAACCACACTTTCACTTTACATATCCGCCATATTGCATCAAAATCGAAAATTTTCCGTGTTGTGAACAGCACCAAAAAAAAGAAGTGTGCCTGATCGATAAGAATTCACTCCACAGTATCCGCCGTTTCCGTTCATAATCGAATTTCTAAACCTGAGCAATTACAGACAGGCGCAACGTGAATTGTGTGTATTGTAAAGCGGCTTGTTGACAAAACTTCAAAAACAGGAATCACGCGGAAGTGTCAATGACATCATTTGACAGGTGTACAAACTAGATTGGGAAACCCCTACCTGCGATTGGTTGATACAGGTAAAAAGCTATCAATTCAAGGGAAGCAACTCAAAGACACAGGGCTTTGCTCATTAACTTCCTTGTTAATTACTTTTCAGTTTTCAAACGTGAATTAACGAATGAATTATTGAGTGATAATTAGAATTAATAAATGAATAAATAAATGAATGGAGAAACGAATGAATGAATGTATTTTTTCATGTTCTTGTGATCAGATACATTGAACATCTAAAACTAGACTTGTTTATGGAGTCATTGGAAGTTTCTAAAAAACTAAACAAAATTAGCTATGTCCAAATATCAATAGCGGATCCAGATTGGGGGGGGGGGGGGCGCATCCTCCTAAAACCTCAGGACCATACATAATTGGGCATGTATAAAATGGTCTAAACTGGATTAATATGCTAAAAAAAAATGTGCTCGCTTCGTTTGCTCATTTTTTATACATTGATATCAAATTCAGTAAAACATACCCCACCTAGTCCGCCCCCTACAATTTCTTACTTACACAGTAATACTGGCGCCAAAGTTAAGCCAACACTCTAGTATAGAAAATGGGTATATATACCTTTATTAGTGAATGATATTGTTTTCTTTTGTACATTCATATATTATATAAAGATGTCAGATGCAATACACCGTTGGTACAGGACATCACATAAAAGGATGATGATGATTTGCAATGATTTATTATATATCTTTGATACGGATCTATAGCTGATCACTGCACACAAACAGAAAACATAAAGGGATTATAACTGCACGATCAAAAGTTTACGCCCCCCCCAACCCGAAATCCTGGACACGCCCCTGCAAATATTATAATCATGTAGGTTATTGCATTTGATTCTTCAAAATGGTTAGGATTTTTATTTATTATTATACAGTAAAACACATCATCAACACAATTTTAATACAATATCTCCCTTTAATGAAGAGCAACTAGAGGTTTCAATGATTAAAATATTAAGGATTAAAAAAAACATGAACATCCTCTATAGTTTGATTTATTGTCGACTTTATTTTGATTTATAAATAACATAGTATATGAGCAAAACAATATCCAGATAGTCTAAAGAATAGTTAAGATCGAATGTATCATTAAATCTTGCTTTAAGGGTTTAAAACAGACAAAGTCAAAAATTACATACAATTACCACATTTGGCAAAAAGATAACAATATGTTTGAACTCAATGACTTAAAGTTTAACATCCATATTCCTGGGTTATGTTTCATCAAACATCTCAAGAGGTATCTTTGACTTGGCATTTTTAATAAATGATTTTCCATGATTTAACATTTAATATGTTGACAATAACATGAAAATATTAAAATTTTCTTGCCGTGTCCAAATTCCATGAAGCATAATAATGTCCAATGTAATTTTACTGCACGGGCAGAAAATAAAATAAATATTTATTTAGAATTATTTAATCTAAAATGCGTGTGTACAAGTATTCAGAAAATCAGGTTTTCTGGAATACCCGTACATTGCTCATATTATAGTTTTTACTTTTATGTTGGAGAAAAAGTTGCAAAACTACTAAAATCAGTTGTTTATTATTTAAAACCTGCACCCATGGAGATGCCTAATGAAACGGAACCCTGGTTTATCAGTCCTAGAATCCATATTGAACTCTGTTGTAGCACTCAGCCGTTATCTTCAGTTATCAAGTTCAAAAAGCTGTACAAGCCTGAGTTCTGTTTACATCCATACATTTGAATGCACTTGATGTAATTTATGCCTTTTCCATTGGCAAACAAATAGCACACTCTCCCCCATCACAATGACATGGAACCAAAATCTTGACAGCACAAGCTTGCTGGACAAGTATTTCTGGCGAGGTATCTGTTATGTAGCTTGGACAAGTATTTCTGGCGAGGTATCTGTTATGTAGCTGTTACGTGAACATGCACATATATATGCTGGACAAGTATTTCTGGCGAGGTATCTGTTATGTAGCTGTTACGTGAACATGCACATATATATGCTGGACAAGTATTTCTGGCGAGGTATCTGTTATGTAGCTGTTACGTGAACATGCACATATATGTACATTCTGTTGGAAACAAATAATTATGTGGAATTTGACACCTTAGCAGGGCTTTCATTAACTTTTGTAAAGTGGAAGTATGAACTTCCTGGCCTCTGATTTCGGAAGTTTTGCTCATAATATTTGGTATTGCACGACATAAATATGTACATATCAATTTTCACAGCATATATCACTATATATGTACTCTTAGTATAGCTATTATTTTATTTCAGTCATGTTTTTCACTTCATGTAATTTTTTCCAGACCTATGGTGAACTTAATTACTTTGAATAATAATCAGGGATTGCTTAAGGTGAAAATTTTGGATGTTTTAAGCCTTCTTTTTGACTTTTTGATACTTCCATGGCTGCAATTTTGGAAGTCCTGTGACAAAAACTGGGAGTAAATTACTCCCAAACTTCCATTAATGCAAGCCCTGCCTTAGTATTTCAAGGGCCTATCTGCTTCTGTTTTACATTTTAGATAGGTCCTTGTAACCCTAAGGTGGGGAGTTATGTTTAACAGTGAAGAAGTAATTTAAAATATCTCCAACAAAATAACATGTATTGCATTCTCCCCATTTAAAAACAACAGGTGTTGACATACCAATTGGACTTTTTTCAAATTAATTAATTAATTAAATACAAATAGATTTGGCTTAATAAATATTACCTGGACAAGCTAATTATTGCTAACGGACAATAAAAAAAATATAAATAATATAATAAACCACAACAGTTAAGAAGTAAAACAATACAAACAACCTAATAACATTGTATCACACATTTTAATAATACAGAGAAAATTCACAATAAATGCAATCTTCAGCCTAAATGGACTCCATCAAGACATATTCGGTAGCTGGGTAGCCTTTGTGAACAGGCCTGTCATACGCCATTTGGATGAAAGTCATCTGAAATGCCTGGGAATTTGTACAACCACAAACCCAGCCATTTCAGAAGGCAAAAACATAGACATTTTAACAAAGTATATACAAATGAAAGAACAAATAGCATGTAAGATGCAGAACAATGAAGAAGAATGTGAGTTTGCCACGTCTTGGTTACCAAATTTAACAGTTACAGTGATATTTATTAAAGGTCTTGATAGCAGAGTTGTATAATTTCCAGAAAAATAAATTGTTTTATAATAAATAATAATAAAAAAATATAATTCAAAGAATAATAAGTCTTGGATTAAACTCCAGTTAGGTAACCAAATGTAACAGTTACAGTGATATTTATTAAAGGTCTTGATAGCAGAGTTTTATAATTTACACAAACATCAATTGTTTTATAATAAATCATAATAAAAAAATATAATTCAAAGCCAAATGAAAGTCTTGGATTAAAACCAGTTTAATATAAACCAAATTTAACAGTTACAGGGATATTTAATAAAGGTATTGATAGCAGAGTTTTATCATTTCCAGAAAATAAATTGTTTTATAATACATTTAAAACAAAGATAATTTAAAGCCAAATGCCAAATGAAATGCTTGAATTAAACTCCAGTTTTAAAGGTTAACAGACTGTCATATAAAAAAAAGCTTCATGCTAGTTACTCATATTTTAACACGTGTTTTCAGAAACACGAACAAAAACACCAGAAACATTAAGAATTTTGTAATAATGGTGCATTGCTTTGATTTTGTTTCAGATATAACCACATATTATATATGTGTAAGACAAAACATTACTACTTGGCTGTGTAATATAATTTTTGTATTGTTATTTGTGACCAATATGTCCCTTCAACAGATCACTATAACTAAAACATCTGGTGACTAAGTTGATATCAATACATGTAAATACTGGCATTTTTAATTTAAACAAGTATATTTTTACTAGTAGCATGTATTATCACTACACAATGGCAACACTTGCAAAACTAAACATAATATACATACATTTAAAAAAATGCTGCTTGTATTGGGAAATGAAAACATTTAAAAATACTACCATTAACATTTTAAGAAGTTAAGCACTGCTAAAATTACAAACATATATTTTTACAGTTATGTTATTCTTGTTTACACAAAACAAATATGTAACTGGCACGTGAAATTTTCAATCCTTTAGGTTTTGTTCATTTGAATGGGGCAATGGTTGGAGGTATCTAAGTGGAATGATATGGTGGTGGCGGTCCAGCATCCATGATCCCCGCCTTCTCCCTGCCAGGGGACACAACTGGGGCTGAAAGAGGCAAACAATTTTATTAATAAGGGCAAGAATGCATTTCTGATTTCAACACAGTTAGATAATCATATATGAACAATCGTACCATTACACACTGTAGCAACACGTTTTGTTGAAAACACAATAGTATAAAGAAGTAACACAAAGTACAATAAGAGTAATAGAGTATGCATTTCATATTTCTGCTATAATGCATATAGTTACAAGACTTAGTCTCGTTAATCATAAAAGAAGCAATTTCATTTCAGGATACAATTACTGTATACATGATCATCATCATTATCATTATCATCATATCAGCTTATGACCTTAATAATTAATACAGGTACCAATATACACCTCAGCCACATAAACATTATTCATACAATCTAACTTACTGGCAATTTACAAATACACTGAATGATTGTATTAATCAGTCCACAAATTATGCTTCTGATTTACCGTACTACTTCCTATGTATGAAGTAAGTATAAAACATGCAATCAGGAGCCATCAGACTAGTGCTAACTTTTATGATTGATTAGTACAGATAGTTTCCTACCCTGGTTGCCATGGCCACCCGCCCCATTGCTAAGGACACACTTCCTCTCGGAGATGCCCTTCACCTCCCCCTCCTCGCTACCCTTGCCTGAGCACAGCCGTCTGATCTTGTCAGAGACATAGCCACAGGCTGAAATAAAATTAATAAACACAAATCAGAACTGATATACAATAACTAATGTCAAATTGGGGTTTATCTACCAAAACTGTTTAAATTCTATTAGTTGTCTAAAGCATAATAATAAGATATTTGTTAATGTTTATGATTATAACCACAATGTTTTATTTGTGGTATATGCATGATTTCATTCTAATAAACAAGTGCCAAACAACAAAGAAATAATTGCCCTACTCTGGGCAAACATAATCAATACCAAATATAATAGTATTTAAAGTGTTGTTCAATGACATTCTGCATTTTTAAATTCTCTTATTTTAATATATAATAACATTATGATTACGCTAATTATTCTATTATATCACATTTAAAGGTGAATGCTAAGGACACAACAGAGAAAATAATGAACATTTTTTCACAAGCTCAATTATAATAATTTATTTGAGTGAATGTGAAATGTTGTCATAAATTGTAGTTGTAACTGCAGACATGGCCCTTGAAACAGTTAAATCTATTTAGAGATTTGCGTAAAATTCCCAAAGCTAAAAAAATTGAACAGAATGGAAGTTATGATTTTGAATCTTGTTACTTCATTTTGTAAATGTTATATAAAAGGTCCCAATACAGTATGAAAGATGAAGAAAAGTTTAAGATGCATAGCATTGATTCAAATCCATGAAATAAGAAAACTAACAGCATTCACAACACAAAAAAAAGAGTTTTATTAAAGAGCTTTAAATCTTGCTCTCCTTTTTGCTGTGTTGTTGACACAGTTTTCATCCGACATTGGCCTCCGAAACATATATCCTGGTGGCATCAGTTGTGGACGATGTTAACAATCAAATGAAACATTTTCATTCATTAAGCTCTAAAGGATGCAATGTTTTGTCACATATAAAAACTGTTAACAGTTTTCTTACATATAATATAGCAAAATGCTAGTTATTTTGTTTACAACATGTCAAAAAAAAAAACAAACATGGCAGTACGCATTTCTTACCTAAACGGTACTGACGTCATCAGTTTCGGACGGTGTACAGGGTATGTGCAAAAGTGAGTCTATAGCAAGCTGATAACACATTTTAAAACTATACAACTTTTTTATTGTTGTTTTATTTCATTAAATAAAAACGGATGTCAATTTGGTTGATCCTCCACACTGCAGTAGTACTTATATTGGGGAACTGAACTTCAAGTGTTGTTAGATGAATATGAAACCTCTTAGCAACACATTCTACTGGTAGACTCGTTTTTTTAACCAATGTGTAGAGATCTGTCATGTCTTGGGGGGAATATGTCAACCTATGTTTTTTTTTATCAGGTTCGTGATGCTGTAATGAAATTAGTGTCGATCGTGAACGTAACAACAATTCATAAAGAATATGAAGGTGATAAATAACCTTGTTACCGTATTTTGGAAACACCCTGTACCAAACGGGTTGTAAAAATTACGTCACATTGAAACATAAATAACTGACATCAATTCGTGGAAATTGAGAGTTTGTCCGAAAATAATAAAAATATGGGAAAATATTGAGAAGAATAAAAATGGACATAAGGAAAGGTAGTATTTTTCGGTTCGGAGTCAACTCGGCCCAAATACTAACTCGGACTGATCTTATTCGGCCCACTTACGAATTCGGCCAGGTCTAACGCGGCTTAGTTATATTGAATTAGTGTAAAATATTTAGAATATCGTGAAGTATGTTGTAATTATACGTCGGAAATTAATTACACGGTGCACTTGAATTGGTGATAGTAAAAAATGATAAAATGAAAAAAAAAGATGTTGTAGATAATTATGTGTTTATTCAAATCAAGTGATATGCATATATACATTTTTATGACATAAATAATAAAGTCAACATTTACATTTCCAACATCAAAGAAATAATAAATATATACATAGTCTTATATACAAACACCACGAAAACATATTTACACAGCAGATCTATATATTCAGTTGTTGAACATACATATCAAAGTACATAGAGCATAGTATTGGTACATAAATGCACAAACAGAACTTTATAAAATACAGCAATACATATTTAAACAGTATATTCACACCATTGTCATGTCATATAAATATATACATATATATATTTATGCACGATTATACACGATGTAAGTCATTAGACTTACGTACGGAGCCCGTACACTCGGCCGACCGTTCCCATTAACGAGGATGTTGACATCTCGCCGTCCAGGTAGCGCTGCCAGCAGGTTTGCAGGGCCTTCTCCATCTTGGAGCAGACTGCTGCCCTCTCCAAGTCGCCGTTATCGACGGTCAGCCTGACAAGTTCTGCCTCGCGCCTCAGGAATGGGACGATCCTGTAGAAGGATAACTGTAAGTATTTACTTACTCCTCTCTGATTTCTTCCACGTTGTCCACAACGCGGTCCGTAATGTCGAAATCCTCTGCGATTGAGAAAGATGCATCGCTCGCAGACATGTGCTGACTCGGCGCTTCCAGTGTGGTATCCATGGCAGTTGAGTCAGCGATGGGTTCATTGAGATCTAGTTCGGGTAAATCCGCTGTCTGAAAAATGAAAATAAAAAAAGAATATAAATTACCTGAAATTTGAAACAATTATATTACAATACAGGTTCGTGTACATCATTAATTTAATATATGAAAACTATTCTAACCATGAATACAAAATTTAGTTTAGCGGTTAAACTATTTCATACAAAAAAGAATGTTCAGAATGTTTGTGATATTCAATAGACTAAGAGTATCTGCTGTTGTTGTGTTTCGATGAATAAAAATAGTTCTTAAGATAATAGCTTATGGTGAATTAAGGCTATATTCGATACACGACATTGTATTATTGTTACCTCGTCTCCCGATGCTGGCTCATAGAAGCTTATCTCGCGCGCCGGGCTCACCACACTAGATTCCAGTACCGGCATGTCGACGACGATATCGCCGCTCGGATCGACGCTCGTCTCCGACGCCGCACTTTCCTCCAACGTGGGCATGTACTGCACGTCCGCCCATCTTTGAAGCTTCTCTGTAGGCAGCTTGGGAAATCCCTATGTAAATAATATATAATACATAACTAACTAACTACTGTTCTGACTAACTACTATCATTCGACTTAGTGATGATTAAGTCTCGTGTGTACATTAAATACACCATTATATTATTAAAATTATTGAAATAACAAATACAATCGGCCAGTTTATTCATTTATCTTACCTGTACCACATGTCCTGTGTTGCCATTGGTGACACCAATCGCAATCAACCGCCTGTTGTCGCTCCCTCACCTCTCTCCCACACGCAATACACGGGTACTGCATGCTTCCAAACACACACTCACACAATATATTATTAACACAACGAAAATTAAAATAATCCACGTAAATATTTGTCTAACAACACAAGATCTTATAGTGAAATTGCAAATACAATATGTACATTATTCAACAAAATTAGCTTTATATACAGTTCTTATTTACTCAAATTTATTTATTTATTAGAATAAATTATAACTTAAGACGGAATTTTTATTAAATTAATTATAATCAACATTTTTTTGACAACACACTGACTTTCACAAAACATACCTACTTTTAATGAACTAATTAATAACCCATTAACAAACTTGTTAATCACATACCGACTTTCATTAAACATACCTACAATCAAGTGCAATCAACATGTTTTGTTAAGACCATAAAAAACACACCCCTTTGATCCCGTTTGAATACTGGGATGAGTAAGACCGGGCCGGATTCGTATTCGGGCCGAGTTGACCCGTTACCTATTTTTCAACAAGTTACAACCTTCGAATTTTAATACATTTTTAACTTTCTGATCTCCATATATGCGAATAAAAATGATGCAGACCACGAAACTCCGCCCTGTTTACAAAGTGTGCATAAATCATGCGTCAAATTCCGTTTAACCAGAGGTTAGTATGATGTAAACAACAACCGTCTGAAACTCATGTACCTCCGAAACTGATGCCGTGATGATAACAAATGTTATAATTTCTTATACGCCATATTCAACTATCAATTAAGAAAATTTATTTTCCTTAATTTGAACCAGTAAAAAATATTAACTTGCCATTAATTATTAGTCAGACCATTGTTTATCTGCGCAAATAAAAGACTATTTTGATCAGTTGTGATTTCGTAATATTTTTGTAAACCTGTTAACGAGTAAATTCGTATGCCTGCACCGTAAAGTAGTATTTGTGAAGGATGAAGTTAGTTTTTTGTGATGTAAAGAAACAGCTAATACAATTTATTAAAATCATCATAATTCTTACTGTTCAATTATGATCTATATTTCAATTGCATTCTAAACAACAGATCATAATACACTTTTGCTTCGCACTATTTTTTCCATGCAAAAACATTGTGTGTTATTCGGCACGTCCTGTTGATGTCATAAAAATATCCATTGGAAATTAAGGTATTTATTTAGTTTCTTTCATTGTTGCGATCATTTGTACGTAGTTTTTTTCACGATACACGTAATTACACTGACTCGTGAATACAAATGTATAAAAAATATGTCACGTTTTTATGTGTGTTAAAATTCATGTATTCATATTTGCAATTTGCAAGAACATTGGCATATGCCATAGACTATGGCACTGGCACCAGAGGCAGAGCTCCAATGTGTGATTTTAATTGTGTAACGCATTATTTCATAAAACATTAAAATCACCAAAACAATGAATTTGTTGGTTATTCGTTGTTATAATTAAAAATTGAATTAATAGAGGGAGAAAAAAAAATCTTTGTTTTATGGATTTAAACGAGTAACAAACAAATATAGCGTTACACAACTAAGATCACATACTGGAGCTATGGTGCCAGTGTGGCATAGTTAGTACAGCTCAAACGAAATAAACATTTTACTAACTGTCCTTTAAGCCTCAGTAGCCTTTAACGGTGACAGTGAGACCGAGGCTTTAGTCAGAATTTTCAATCCACATAATTATCAGTATATGAGTGTTGAGTTAAAATGGTATAACTCGAAGTGCATATAACAGTTTTGTTTGTTTATTTGGATTTTTCGCCAAATTCAACAGTATTGCAGTCATATAACGGCGGTCAGTTAACCTACTCACACTTTTCCTGGGTAAGCTGGTTTACAGGTACTGAGTGCACATACTTATGCCAGTAACTGACAACTGCCCTACTTGAATCAGAGATAGGGGGAGAATGGCTGTAGAAATAATTTCATGACCAATCCCCACACAAGTTTTGTAGTCCAGCGCTCTACCAACTTAGCTAGCCGGCCCGATGGCGGTGTTCTGCCGTGGATGCGGCCTTGCGCCATTGGCGCAAAAATAAATGATTTGTCCCCGCCAAATTTTCGTAAGCGGGTCCGCGGGCGCACACAATTTACAAGTAAATAATTCGGCGTATTTAGTAAAATTTATATCATTGATCGTGACGTCAATTTATAACCAATTTTTTCATTCGAACACTAATTCATTAACGCTTTATCGGCAGCGCTTGAACAGTTCAGATACAGTAGTATCAATCGATAATTGTACACGCGGTCCACATGCTAAGCGTGAAACACGCTTTTCAGCGATAAACTGCTGGACGTCAGCCGCATTTTGGCAGAAACATCAAAGACTTTTGAAGTCGAATTACCAACACCGTTGCTATGAGTGTTGCTAACGGCTTACAGTTTTGGAACACTGTTACACTTTGTAGTTTTAACAGTTTTCATTATTAACGCCTTGTGTGTATAACGGATTTTATTGTTTGTTCAAATTAAAATTAATAATGCTAGGTTATAAGGTATTTAAGAAAGCAGTATTATATTGATCAACAGAACGTTATGAATTAATTAAGAACACAGTATTATGTATTAATCCTTTTTTGAACAGAAAATAAAAAAACAAACATGAATGAAAACAGCTAGTACGTACTTTTCAAAACAAAAATCTGCTTTGGGAATATTCATGAGGTGAACAACTTTTTTGTCTGTGTCCCTACATTTTTGTAATTTGTCCCCACTTTTTAAAGCCAAGAGGGCCCTTGTCCCAAATAGTCCAAATTCACGGCAGAACACTGCTTTAACAATATCACTAGGGGAATGTCATGATAGTTTTGTTTGCTGTCGTCAAATTGTTTTTGGTAATGCAATTATTATAATGCAGAGTAAAATTCCTGATTCCCTAATACCTTGCTTTTCATCCAGAGTTTTGAAAAGCTTGTAGTCTGTCTAACACTTTGTATTTACTTCCCAGGAAACTTGTCTCGCAAAACTTTCTACCTCATTTACAGATTCACAGTAATTGGTATATTTGCATCTCTGTGTGGAAAGTACTGTATCAGTTTTCCTGCATGCAGAAATTGACGTCCAATATGACAGATAAGAGACATCACAAATAGAACAAAGCAGTATAATTGAACTGCAATTTCTAAAAATGTTGAACTTACCAAGAACTACGTGTGACATATCAAAACAAAGCACATGATTACTGCAGTAATTATCAGGGTCCGGCTAGCTCAGTTGGTAGAGCGCTAGACTGTCAATCCGGGGATCGTGAGTTTGAACCCCAGACCGGCCACATAACTTGTGAGGGGATTGGTCATGAAATTATTTCTACGGCCATTCTCCCCCTACCTCTGATTCAAGTAGGGCAGTTGGCAGTTACTGGCATAGGTATGTGCACTTAGTACTGGTAAACCGCTTAGATCACTTGCCCAGGAAAAGTGTGAGTAGGTTAACTGACCGCCGTGATATGACTGAAATACTGTTAAAAATGGCGAAAAACCCCAACAAAAACAAACAATGTTCCTTTTTGTGGGGTTCAGTTCTGGGTTCGTATTTACAGTTACTAACCCATTTTTAGAATTAAGAATAAAGAATAGACTTAGACTCAAGAAAAAATACTTGTGCGTTCTCAAATAAGCTTGTACACGCATCGCTTATATCATTAATTAATGGTGTTGATAAATAATGCTATAATTAGAGTTTGTGAATGCCATTTTTACAACCGAACATATTTAAGAATATTCTTTATTTTAAGTTGTCAGTTTAAGAATGGGCTGTTGAATACGGGCCCTGACCTTTAAGGTCAACTTCAATTATAATTGAGTCATCTAAATAGGCAATGGTGTGTAGAAAATGTAATGTTATAAAAAGTTAAAAAATTCAAAAAAATCATCAAATATACATGGTTACTTTGCTATTTCAGGAGGACTTGAAGTTCCAACAAAGGTCTTATAAATGACTTATTGAAACAATAAGTGTTGTATTTGGAAACTGCCACAATACATATTACGTGTCAGTTGTCTAATATATTACCCATATAATATGAGCTCAGTATTTGATCAATTCTTCACATGCTACTGATGTTGATTGTATTTAGTTTTCTGTCTCTTGTTTACAAGACGAAGTCAATGTTTGCGTTATCAGTAGCCTAAATTGCCAATGGCTACTAAACTTTTGGAAATTATTTGGACATGAGGTACATGTATATTTTCACAATTTTTGTGACACATATTTTAAAATGAAATTATTTTGGTAAAAATTGTACAAAAATAATGTCATTTTGAAATATTTTTTACTAAAATTTTAAATAAAACAATTTTGCCTACTTTATTTTATTTCTAAGTGCTAACCTAGGCTCTGTCAATGTTTCTGAAATATTCAAAAAGACATATTTTCAGGACAGAATAACTTTTTGGTGATTACGAAAGGAAAACAACATGTCGAAGACTGCGAGTAAAGAGCCTTCCATTGTGGATGATTTCATGTATGGTAGCAATGTGGCCACAGCACATATTACCATTAGACTTGGTAAGGAAAGGTTTTTATTTACCAGTAGTAGTAGTTATTCCTTGCATTGTCTTTCTTTAATGCTTAAGGTAAGCAATTTATTACACTGTTTTCTTCAGGTTAAGAATTTTGCTGTCTTAAAATTTTCCAAATTGTGAAAAACACAGTAAACAAATTGGCTTTTGAAACAGCATTTTCAAAGAAAAATACCAATTTAGTATATGGCATCAAAATACAAAACAGTAAACTGTTGCACTATTTGGTTTTCATAGTATTTGTAAACACATAGAAGTGGAAGTGGACAATTTTGACACAAAAATACATAGTGAATAGAGGATCATTCCAAGCAATAAAAAACACTGAAGTTTTATTGTGTGTTAAACCATTATGATCATCAACTGATAAATGCAGAATTATTTCTTTGAAGGATTTCTGCGCAAGGTGTATGGCATTCTTACGTCACAGCTGTTGCTGACATCCTTGGTTGGATTCATCTTCATAATGCATGAAGGAATCAAAAACTTTGTGCAAACCAAGTAAGTGAGAGAACAGAAATTACTAAGAACAACAACAGAGAATTAAAGATGACAGTGTTATATCCCATCATCATGCCTGCATTGACGAAATAACACCCCATGGGATAAACTTAGCTGTATTCCACCTTGTTGAATACATGAGCATTATAATGACGTAATTTTGTTTAGTTTCATGACATCTTTTTTTTTTTCGTGTTATTCAGTCATTTTCTTTTGTTTATTTTCATAATGGGATAAATAGAATACCAGGTAAGTCTTGAATACAGATGAGTTTATTTGCCAAGGCTCGTGGTTTAGGTTTTCTAAGCCTCGCTAAATAAACTTATATGTATTCAACACTAACCTAGTATTTTCTATATAACATGATTTTCATGTTAAATTTAATAAAATGTGCATTTCCATATTTAGCTCACCTGAGCACGAAGTTAGTAACACTAGATTTATTGCCGCTTTTTTATGTAAATAGTGCAAAATGCCTTTTTCCAACATATAGACTTTATTTTCCATCCAATCTTAACCAAACTTTCACAGTTTGTGTATGCCCATCAGATATCAGCAGACGCCAAAAATGGGCCAGATCATGTTTCAAACACCAGAGTTATTGCCCTTTGTTTATTAAAAAAATATACAAAAATGGACATTATTCAGGATAGAGACTTTTTATCCAATCTTCATCAATCTTGCACAGTTTGTCTATGACCGTAAGATTACGGGTCATTTTGAATATAAGCAAAATTGGACATTATTCAGGATAGAGGGCTTCATATTTCATCCAATCTTCACCAATCTTGCACAGTTTGTCTATTTCCATTAAAATTAAAGGTGAAGTTGAATATAAGCAAAATGGGGCCAGAAACACCAAATTAAGTGCCCGTAGATTTTCTGGTTAAAATTTATATTTAAAAGTTTTGTAACTGCAGAACTACACAAGTTATTCACTTGAAAATTGGAATATACCTTTGTCATCAACTCCAGTGTCAGGGGCAACATTCCATATAACTCTGTTTTGTATTTTGTCAGAGTTATGCCCCCTTTTCACATAGAATTTCTGGTTAAAGTTTATATTCAAAACGTTTGTAACTTCAGAACTACATAAGTTATTCACTTTAAAATAGGAACAGACCTTTGTCATCAACTCCAGTGTCAGGGCCAACCTCCCTACAACTCAGTTTTGCATTTTGACAGAGATGTGCTCCTTTTTCACTTAGATTTTCTGGTAAAGTTTATATTTAAAACTCTTATAATCAAAACTACATAAATTATTAACTACACAAGGTTGAAACGTGGAATAATTTGATGAAATAATTGCCATAACTCAGTTTTGTATTTCAACAAATGTATGCACCTTCCACTTCCAAAATATGTACCAACTGAAATACTTTGAATAGTCGAGCGCGCTGTCCTCTGACAGCTCTTGTTCATCCAAACTTCACCAATCGTGCACAGTTTGTCTGTGAACATAAGTTTACAGGTGAAGTCAAATATAAGCATGATCTGGCCAGAAACACCAGGGGGAGTTATTGCCCCTTACAAGATTTTTCGGCGTAGCTGTATAAGATCACTTTTGACCCAGAGTTTCTTGCGATAATTATGCAGCGGGAAAATTGAAT
Source organism: Congeria kusceri (assembly GCA_027627225.1). Lineage (NCBI taxonomy): Eukaryota > Metazoa > Mollusca > Bivalvia > Myida > Dreissenidae > Congeria > Congeria kusceri. The sequence continues at coordinate 41,401,097 of CM051035.1, forward strand.
GCCAATAGAATTGGGCAAATTTTCTAATTCTAGGGAATACAAACTTCAAACAATGGTTTAACGTATACCAATAACTGTTGCATACTTTTGGGGAATAAAAATTTAGATAATTGTTTACATAAGCAGTTAAAATGAAGTTATAAACATATCCTCGCATAAACTCTAGAACTGAGGCTAATTATGAACGTATTTTCTCATTGTATGCCATAAACAGAATGATATATTCATTCAAGTAACGAAATAAATATTTTGTTTAGCCTACATTTATATAAGCGTTACGCTCTATAAATAGCAATTGTGCAATGTTCCCATGCATAAATCTCACTCACAGAGTTGCCGTTCCATTGATTCTAGCGAGTTCATCGCATTCCACAAAAAGTAGTGGCATTCTAAAAATAGTGCACATAGCTAGCAACGGCTGTATAGTACTCGTACATGCATAAATAATAGCGTTCAGAGAATCATAAACCTAAAAATTTCAATAAATGTGGAATGTATATTATAAACTTATTGTTAATTTGATTTAAAATTATGGTTACGATTTATTAACGATTATTTATAATTGCATCTTTCTATCAACTTCTTCAGTAGATGTTATTTAATCTGTAAAAAGATGCTACATTTTCTATAGATAAAATGTTATGAAAAAAGATTCGGAATATGTCGAATTGTTATTCGCGTAGCATGAATACACAATTTGCAATACTAATTATACACAGGAACCCTTGATATATCATATTTCTACAGATATAATTGAAAATCGTCATAGTCTAATGAATTTTTATGTTTGCGTTATCAAAAAATAACGTCTTAACATTTCAAAAATCGCTGAATGTTCCCTGACTAATGCTTTTTATTGGGATACACAGGGTACATGCTTATTTGACTTCAATTCGTTATTATATTAGATAACTAACATGAATGGTATATTACCGGTACTATAAATAACTATATAGACTCGTCTGATACATAATAATTTTAATTCATTCCCGAAATTATTTTCTTACATTGTTAATTTGTTAAATTGGCTTGACAAATTCAGATAACAATTATGTTAACCTAAATTATTTTGGTTATTCATATATCATTGGTGGAAACATGGAGTTGTATGATTGGTTTATTCACGGCATAGATATTAATTATAATTCTATTTAATTTTTAAATTTATAAATTTACTTTTGGGTCCGAGAAGTTTTCTTATAGTCTTAAGTCCCCTAATATTGGTGGGGACCAAAAAATCTGGGATCTGAGAAGTCACGTAACCGTTCATCTTGGCCGTCTGTTTAGGTAATCTTTAAATGACATCTCAATATTAATTTCAACGCCGATTGTCTTTTTTTAAAGATATTTCTTGTTTATTATATGTTGACCAAACTTTCACAGTTTGCGTATGACCATAAAAATAGATTGATAAAATTTCATTACCAACTATTGCAAACCTTAAATGCAGTTATTTGTACTAGTGATGGGTTGAAAAATCATTTTGTCAAATAATCATGATGAACAGAGCCATGACGTGATGATGACAATGGGAAAAATTAATCAACAAAATGTTTATACATGTCGCTGGTACTATTTCTTATGTATTATGTAGTAAAAATATAGTGTTTTGTAGTTCTGAACTGATAAATATACCGGTATTATAAATAAAATACATTGTACATCCAATCTGATATACATGTACAATGCTATTAAATATTTCTTCATTAGTTGTCAGTGTGTCCATTTTCACAAATTTATATGCATTTTAGCACGGATTGGTAAAGACTTTATTATTGATCATTTTTATGTAATACACATTGTGCAAGTATATGCTAACCTGTGGTTTTAAAATCGTAAATATGTATTCTACTCATATGTACATGTACTTTCTAATAAAGAGCTTGTACTTAGTTTATTAAGATAGGCAGATGTTATGCCTCTTACATTACAGGTATAACCGACAAATCACTACAATGTCAAACGGGAGGGGTGGTGTGTGTTGTACACTACATATTCTCTATAAAGTGCCTTTGTAGATATATGTAAATATTAATAAATAATTTACTTTCGTATTCAAATTAAGTCAAGCAGTTAAAATTTCATTATTACTTTTTTGTTTTATCAACAGCAAATCTGCATATTCAAGCCATTTTTGTGTAAACTAAAATCAAGTATTACAAAATAAATTGACAACCTAGGGTCAACTAACCCTAACCCTGACAACCATACAATCATGATTGGATGAAAACATTTCTGTTGAACAATAAATATCGACATATTTAATCATGATTATTTGATTAATCAGTCACTTTTGGCTCTGATTAATCAACAAATATTTTTAAATATTTGTAGGACTTATGCTGATCACTAATTTTTACATGCAACATTGATGGCTTCAGAGCCTGCATTAATGTCGTTTATCATCATTGGACAGAAAATTATCAAAGAAAAAGCTAAACTTGACCTTATAGCACAGCCATCGCAATTATCTCATTGCATCTAGTTCTCCAAAACTGTCTGCATCTAGTTCTGCAAACAGCAAAACAAGACATCAAAATCTACAGTTTCTGCATTTGCCAGAATTGTCACTGACTTAATGAAAAAGGGTCAGGTAAGAATATCGAAAAAAATGTTTTGAGAACCATAAGCAAAAACACTGCACATCCACTACCTAATTCGTACTTTAGTTAGCCCATTGCATTAACCAATGGTTTAAATCAAATTGATCCTATCCCCCTTTGCGGAAACGTGTGTTGTTCAGATACCCTAATTTTCAAACCTGTCAAAACAGTATGGTCTTCATCTGTGCCAGTTCTCAGGTGAGCACACACACTGAATAATTAATTATGTTCCCATGCAAACAAAGGTATCTAATCTTAAGCCTTGCTTATTATGCCCCCCTTCGAAAAAGTGGGGGTATCTTGCTTTGCACCTGTTCGTCGGTCGGTCGGTTGGTCGGTCGGTCTGTAGACCATTTCGTTTCCGCACGATATATTGAGAACGCTTTGACCTACGATCATGAAAGTTGGTACACTGGTTACTTGGGAGGAAAGGAAGAACCCTATAAATTTTGAGGTCAACTGGTCCAAGGTCAAGGTCACTGTTGCTAAAAATACAAAAACCGTTTCCCCACAATAACTTGAGAACGCATTGAGATATGTTAATGAAACGTTATACATAGATACCTTACATTGAGACCTCGCTTGGGATTGCATATGGGGTGGGTGGTGTCAAGGTCACCGTTACAAATAGAAAAACGGTAGACCATTTTGTTTCCGCACGATATCTTGAGAACGCTTTGACCTACGATCATGAAAGTTGGTACTCTGGTTACTTGGGAGGAAAGGAAGAACCCTATACATTTTGAGGTCAACAGGTAAAAGGTCAAGGTCACCATTGCTAAAAATAGAAAAACGGTTTCCCCTCAATAACTTGAGAACTCATTGAGATATTTTAATGAAACTTTATACATAGATACCTTACATCGAGACCTCACTTGGGATTGCATATAGGGTGGGTGGGTCAAGGTTAAGGTCACCGTTACTAAAAATAGAAAAACGGTTTCTGCTCAATAACTTGAGAACGCATCGAGATATTTTAATGAAACTTCATACATAGATACCTTATATTGAGACCTCGCTTGGGATTGCATATGGGGTGGGTGGGGTCAAGGTCACCGTTACTAAAAATAGAAAAACGGTTTCCGCTCAATAACTTAAGTACGCATTGAGATATTTTAAAGAAACTACATACATAGATACCTTATATTGAGACCTCGCTTGGGATTGCATATGGGGTGGGTGGGTTCAAGGTCGAGGTCACCATTACTAAAAATAGTAAAACGGTCTCCGCTCAATAACTTGAGAATGCATCGTGATATTTTAATAAAACTTCATACATAGATACCTTATTTTCAGACCTCGCTTGGGATTGCATATGGGGTGGGTGGGGTCAAGGTCACCGTTACTAAAAATAGAAAAAACGGTTTCCGCTCAATAACTTGAGAACGCATCAAGATATTTTAATGAAACTTCATACATAGATACCATATATCGAGACCTCGCTTGGGATTGCATATTAAAAAAAATATTCTTAAAAATTGCACATATTCACAACTTGTCTGCAAGTCAGGGGGGGGCATACATGTTTTACAAACATCACTTGTTTTAATTCTAGAGTTAAATGAAAAAGTGAAATAACAGTGTGTGATTAAATGATTTTCATTTCATTTCAGCAACTGGATGATGTTTGTGGCACTGTTTGGGACATTGGCTACATTGTTTCCATTGATGGTGAAACGACGAGAAACCCCCACAAACTACATTCTCCTTGCTGCTTTTGTAAGCATTCATTGTCAAGTTGTACACAACATTTTAAGTTAATTTTGGACTATGGAACAGCAAGCTGTAATCCTTTTTATATCTCCACAAACAAAGTTTAAGGGGGGCATATTGAAGTGAGCTTGTCGGTCCGTCTGTCTATTGGTTTTCATGGTTTCCGGATAACTCAAGAAAGGGTTGACATATTCAAATAACTTTTGGTACACGTGTAACATCATAAAATACAGGTCAAGTTTTACTTTGGTTACAAACCACTAAATTTTGACAGAGTTATGGCCCCTTTTTGACTTAAATTCCTTAAAAACACAGTTTCCAAACTATAACTCATGAAAGGCTCCACATATTTAAATTATTTTTGGTACATAGGTGTAACATCATAAAATACAGGTCAAGTTTGACTTGGGTTACAAACCACTAAAAGTTGACAGAGTTATGGCTCCTATTGAAATTATATTTTTCCTAATACACTGTGAAACATTCCAAAATTTAAGCATTCTCTTTGTGTCCATTTCTTTCGAATGGATGCCATAGTTTTGCGACATGGCCATATTGTGGTGTATATCCGTCACTCATGTGACAATTCCAGTTCATTCTGTTCAACATGCTTTTAAGCTCACCTGAGCACAAAGTGCTCATGGTGAGCTTTTGTGATAGCCCGTCGTCAGTGCGTCCGTCGTCAACTTTTCTTTCAAACAACATCTCCTCCTAAACCACTTGGCAGATTTTCACCAAACTTCACAGGTGACCCTCTTTCAATGTTGTTCAAATCGTTACGGTCCGCTGCATATGTAGGTCACCAGAGCTAAAAATAGATTTAAAAAGTGTAATCATGAAATATCTTCTTTTCTGAAACCGAAGGGCCCAGAGGTTTGATATTTGGTATGTGACATCCTATAGTGGTCCTCTACAGAGATTGTTCAAATTATGCCCCTGGGGTCAAAACGGGCCACGGCAGGGAGGTCACATGGTTTACATAAAATATATAGCAAAATGACTTTTAAAATCTCCTCTGAAACCACAAGGCCCAGAGGTTTCATATTTGATATGTAACATCCTGTAGTGGTCCTCTACAAAGATTGTTCAAATCATGCCCCTGGGGTCAGAACTTGCCACATGGTTTATATAGAATATATAGCAAAATGACTTCAAAAAATCTTCTCCTCTGAAACTGCAAGGCCCAGAAGTTTCATATTTGGTAGGTAACATACTATAATGGTCCTCTACAAAGATTGTTCAAATTATGCCCCTGGGGTCAAAACTGGCCACACCCTGGGGGTCACATGGTTTATAAAAACTTAAATAGCAAAATATCTTTAAAAATCTTCTTTTCTGAAACCACAAGGCCCACAGGTTTCATGTTTGGTATGTAACATCCTGTAGTTGTCCTCTACAAATATTGTTCAATTTATGCCCCTGGTGTCAAAACTGGCCATGCCCCAGGGGTCACATGATTTATGTAGACTTAAATAGCAAAATGACTTTAAAAATCTTCTCCTTAGAAACCGCAAGGCCCAGAGGTTTCTTATTTGGTATGTAACATCGTATAGTGGTCCTCTACAAAAATTATTCGAATGATGCCCCTGGGGTCAAAACAGGCCACGCCCCGTGGGTCACATGGTTTATATAAACTTAAATAGCAAAACGTCTTAAAAAAAATTCTCTGAAACCGCAAGGCCCAGAGGTTTCGTATTTAGTATGTAACATCCTATAGTGGTCCTCTACAAAGATTGTTTAAGTTATGCCCCATGGGTAAAAGATGACCACACCCCAGGGGTCACATGGTTTATATAGACTTAAATAGTAAAATGACTTTAAAATTCTTCTCCTCTGAAACCGCAATGCCTAGAGGTTTTATATTTGGTATGTAACATCGTATAGTGGTCCTCTACAAATATTTTCAAATTATGCCCCTGGGGTCAAAACTGGTCACGCCCTAGGGGTCACATGGTTTATATAGACTTAAATAGCAAAATGACATTAAAAACCTCCTCTGAAACAGCAAGGCCCACAGCTTTCCTGTATTTGGTACGTAATATTGCATAGTGGTCCTCTCCAAGGATTGTTCAAATGATGCCCCTGGGGTCAAATCTGGCCACACCCGAGGGGTCACATGGTTTATATAGACTTAAATAGCAAAATGACTTTAAATAGCAAAATGACTTTACAAATCTTTACCTGAAACTGCAAGGCCCAGAGGTTTGTTCAAGATTGTTCAAATTAGGCACCTGGGATAAAAATAAGCCACGCCTCAGGGATGCAATTTCCTATTGGGGTAGAAGGTCTCAGGTGAGCGTCCTAGGGCCTTCAGGGCCCTCTTGTTTAACTCACTTGGCTCTCTTGCATAGATATTTGCCCGTAATATAATTAGATTGTAGTGTAATAAATAATTTGAAATGCATCATAATACCATTTGAACTAACAGACATATGAAGTAGTGGTACTTAAAAAATAACTTTCAAAAACTTGTTTGATCAGTAATTTAATTTTTGCAGTTACCAGACTTGGATCTTGATACCTTAGTTTTTAATCTTGTTATGTACTGAATTTGTATATATTTTCTATTTTCTAGACATTAATGGAAGCCTACACAGTTGGTGTTGTTGGTGCGTATTTTAAGCATTTATTAGGATTACAGGTATTGTCGTGATTAAAAAATGTCGGCCAAAAGGTCAGTGACCCTTCGAGTTAACAGTCTAATAAACACCTTGTATTTCTCATCATAATATATGTTTTGCGTTCATTTTGACCATACCTAGTGTTTCTTATCTTGTCATGTGCTTTGCTTTTATTGTGACCATACCCTGTGTTTCTTATGATATCATGTCGCACTTACAGTGACCCTGTATGACAAGCTAGTGGTATTGGAGGCGGTGATTCTCACACTGGGGGTGACAGCAGCCCTGACCGTGTACACACTGCAGAGCAGCCGAGACTTCAGCTCATGGGGCGCAGGGTGAGAAATGTCACATAATCTGTCTACATATGAGGCGTGTCGTGGGAAAACCGGGCTGATTGCATGTGCATAAAGTGTCATCCCGGATTAGCCTGTGCAGTCTTCACAGGCTAATCCCAGAACACACTTTCCACATACATTAGATTGATGTTTACAACAGATTTCCTTTAAACTTAAAATACCATAAAAGCAGAAAGCATCGTGCTGGATTAGCCTGTGCGGAATGCACAGGCTTATCCAGTATGACACTTAATGCAGATGCATTAAGCCTGGGTTTCCCACAACACACCTCATATAATTTAAGTACCTCATAATTGACCAGTTGCTACATGTCAGTCAAGGATTGAGGTGACCAATTATGGGTTTATATTTCAGTGGTGAATAATAGCACATGGTTCAATAATCTAATCAATTTACTTCAAATCCTTGGACAAACAACCTTAGACAAACAGAAAGGTGGAGCGATCTATGTATTTGCAACTGGTCAATAGGACTATGAAGAAAGTAATCATAATTTCTAAGATGTGGTGACAGATTTCAGTTGAAAAGAATGAAATCATCAATAAACATAAAAGTCCTAAGTACGCTCTTAAATTAACTTAAAGTTTTGCTGTAGTCAGTAAAAGAAAACCACATTTCGCCATAACACTGAAATCTGTATTTTATGTAATTTCTCATTACCCTACCGTTCTTCATTTTAGCGTGCTGTATGAATTGTTCTGGCTATAATTGACCTATTTATTAAGTGTAGTCTCAAATTACTAAGTCAGTTATTAAGCTCATAAGAGCTTATATTGTATTGTTGTCTGTCTCTCAGACTTAATATAAAGCTTGTCTTAGCTCGACTGTGTGTCTAATTTTAATTGTAAAGCTAGTTCTTGAGAGATTCAAGAAAGGTTGCTTGAATGCATTGGCAAAGAAATTTGCATAGAAATAACTCATGAATGACTCTCCATATCCTTGGCTCCACTGCAGTCTATGCATATAATAATACTAAATTGTGAATGCACACACGTTATACTTGCAGACTGTTCGCCTGCCTCTGGGTGCTGATCTTGGCCATGATTTTACAGGTAGGCTGCCAGCAATGGTTTACTTTAAATTTCACTTGTTCGTTATGTTACCACTTGCAAACGAGATGACTACTGTAGATTCTCACATGGCATGCGCAGTTTTCCATAGATAAAAAACTAAATTCATCGTTGTTAAACTACCAATACTAAAAACCCTGAAAAAATGGTTCCGAAACTGTAAAATATAGTTCACATTGTTGTCAGGTCATATTAGAATATTTCCAATTTTCTCCTTATCGCTGTTTATTGGCTAATAAGCACCGATTTGTCGTTCTGATGCATCGTCGTGGTTTAATTCATACACACCAGAACACCAAATCGTTGTTTATTAGCCTTGTACTTTAGACATTCAATTGTGAGGTTGAACGGAGTTGATTAAACCTAGTTTTATCCCCAACTAACCATGTATTACAGATATTCTTCCCTACGGAGTTGATCGACAAAGCCATCTCAGTGGGTGGGGCGCTGCTGTTTTCGCTGTTCATCATCTTCGACACGTACATGATGATGCACAAACTCTCACCCGAGGAGTACATACTGGCTGCCATCAACCTGTATCTCGACATCCTCAACCTCTTCCTGCACATCCTCCGTATCCTGGGTGACCGACGCAACTGACGTGGGGGGGAGGGGATGGAATTGTATATGAAAATGTTGCGTTGTGCTGACATATTTCTCAATGCTAAAATATCTTATTTTTCTTTGTGTCTGAGAAGCTTTTAATATGTACTTTATGAACTTGATAACCAAGTTGACTTTGTTAATGTACAAAATTATCATGCTTTAACATGCACTTCACTTCTGTGTATTTGCTTGCTAACCAAGTTGGCTTTTAGGTATTTAATACTATTTTATCTTACAAGATTGTCAGCAAAATATTGTTGATTGGTTTTAATAATTGTGGCAAGTGACTTCATGCTACAAATATCCTCAAATAGCAACGATTTATTTATAAATTCATTGAATTGGTTATTGGATGGACTGGTTACTTCCAAATGTTTGATTACTTATTGTTTCTAATGCAGACTGATTGCTCAAAGGTTTCATGTTTGTTGGTTTATATCAAATCATTTGGCCTGCTTAATAGATAGATTTCATAATATATCCATTCCTATTCAACATTTTTCTTTCTATGTTTTGTCATTTTGAATTAACATGGGAAATTAGGATGTCAGTTCCATAACATACGTTATTTAAGAACATTGTTCATGCCAATAATGTTTATAATCTGATTTGTGAGAGTCTTTTACAAGATATCAAGATAAAGATCTAGAGGAAAATAGCAAGGTGTTTTAACCCTGGATTTAGCAAATTGTTAGAAAATGTCAACAGATTATGACCATCTTTCCACCCTGCTCCTTTTTTGCAGCACCCAGTACCTGTTTTGATCCTAGATATTTCTCTAAGATATATATGATCAGCAGGCTATAACACTATCTTTAAATGGAAGGATATTGTAATGAAGTGGTATTCTTAAGTCCCGATGGTGGGTCCAAGTTGTTGAGACTGTGATTTGATGTCTGTAATAACTCTTGTAATTATTGTTGAATTAAAACCCAACAAAGGTTGTCACTTTTATTGTCATAATTGTTCTGTTTTTTATTTCAGTATCGTAATGTAAATTTTATTTGTATATGTTACAAAATATGGGGTATGCTAATTAAGTAACATATTTTATTTAGGGATGGGACCGAATACTCGAATATCGGAAAATATTCTAAAAAAAAAAATGAATAAGAATATTCGATTTTCAAATGTACAATTTTTTCCAGTTTGATTGCAAAGTTAACATGAATTCCAGTCGTATTGCCTGCCTAGCATGTGGGCGGGGGCAGTGTAACGTTTTTACAACACATGCCAAACATGTCCAACTAACGACAATTGATAATTGGCAGGGGGGTCACGTCTTTACAAGGGCTGCGAATTAACGGTTTGTAAAAGGCGCAAATATGACGCATTGTATCCATAAATAACAAAACTGGGCCATGTTGTGATGACGGTTTCACAGTTTGCACAAGGCGTTCATTGTTGTTTCTTGTCCTTAAGTGACATCTATATGGTTAACTTGTTTACAGTGAATTACAATTACTCTCTAAGTAAACCAATCAAAATGAATCCATTATCAGCCAATCAATTTCTTTAACAAAATTAGCATGATCTGGTCAATCTTAATATACGTCACTTGTAAATTATTCTCCATTATATCAACACCGTATATTATACAAGAGTCTTGATTAATAAACTATGCCACCATCATGTTTTGATTAATAAACTATGCCACCATCATGTTTTTGGAAGTACTTGACGCGGTCATTAGGCAAAACCCAGGCAACGTGTAATCTATGAAATGAGAAATTGTATACGGAACGATGAGCAAATTAATTAACAATACATTTAACAATATTTTACATTTCTTTATATTTTCCAAACACTCACTAAGTTATAACGCTCATTTACCACTGAAACAAGGTAAAACAACTACGTAAACGTAGTACAATATTGCGGATAGGTATTTATTCGGACAGAGTGCCGTATATAGTAGTATTTACAATATTCAAATACCTAAAACGAATATTCGAATATTGATTTCAGTATTTGGTCCCATCCCTAATTTTATTGGGTAAAAAGTATATTTTAAATGTAAATCCACTTATTTCACATAATTTAAAGTAAACTTCAAATAAAACTATATACGACTATAAGTTAGATATCCATTTCAAACTACCATTTGGAATTACTGCTGGAAGCCTAATATTGCTCTGCTTTTGAAAGCAAACATCATGAATATCTTATTTATACACCAAAAACAAAAATGCAGTTTTGACTACTATCATTGTAAAGGATTCAAATTCATGTTTTTGTAAATATTATTTCATAAGGCTCTTTCTATTGGACAAAACTTCATTGCACAGTTTTAAAATATGCTCTGTTATATGCAATACTTCATTGATGGTTTGTTTTGTAAATTTGCAATGCTCATCTACATGTTGACATTGTGAGAAGTGGGGAAATCAGTTTATATCATGGCTCTTGTCATTCCATTCCATGGGAAGGGTTAATTGTTGATTATATATATGAAATCTACATTTATTTATTAAATGACACCACAAACTATGTCAGTGTTGTTATTATTAAAATTGGAAAGTTCAGAAAACTTTATGAACATAGTACAACTGCAGAATGAGGCTTTATCCACAACTTAATATGCTGTGAGTCAATAAAAAGGTTTGAATGGGCAACAAAATGGCCCCATATTTAGAGCAAAACATAATCCGATATCCAGCTGCTCTGTCTTCTCGGTGCAGATTATCTCTCATGTAATAAAGCGTGACCAGCATCAGTTTGATCTGAACATGCTACATCGGGCAACATCGTGGTGGATCCGTGGTCTAGGGGTAACGCACTGGCTTCACATCCCAGGGGTTGCAGGTTTGAGAACTTGCTAAACCCTAACCTACTAACTCGTCTTGCATGAGACGTTGAACCGCGGTGCAGTGTACTAGGTGCTTCACACCCGGCACTAAAAGACCCAGGGTCGACTCTGGAACGGGGCGTCTGCTGTCTCTTGCACTATTCCTGTAACCCAACTAACAAGTTTTCTGTGGGCGATAGCCATATGGGAGAGAATCCCGATGCACTCAATAAAAATGTACTACACACACAAGGCAACATATGATACACAAGCATACTAGTATTTTTTGCCTCCTCAATCATCATACCACAGATCAGATTTTTTTGTGAAAACGCCTCGTAAATCATTACATGTACATGTTATTAACAAATTTGAGCCAAACTGTTAAAACGTTGGTAATTTAATCCTTATCATAAATTAATGCAGGCATTAAAATCGATACAGAAACAGTGATACTGTACTTCGAACTGTACAATATAATGGTGATTTAAATACATAAAGAATAACTTGTTTCAATTTCCTTATTAAAAAGTATATAAAAATACTGAATATTGCATAATATTTCAAACATTATTTCAAGCCTGTTTATACAAGTAACAACATCATAAAACATAAAACAACATGAACATTACAAGCACTAAAAATATCAGGCATATCGTGGGAAAATCGGGCTTAATGCATGAGCGTAAAGTGTCATCCAGGATTAGCCTGTGCAGTTCCACCTACAGTGGATTTATCTTTAGAAGAGACTTTCTTAAAACAGAAAATACCATAAAAGCAGAAAGTATCGTCCTGGATTAGCCTGTCTGGGACGACACTGTACTCACATGCATTAAGCCATGTTTTCCTATGACACGCCTCATATACTTATCTGACACAGTATTTGAAGCTGTATTATTATATATTATAATAAAGGTACCGTACTCTAGTTTGAAACATTTCCCTTAACATTAAGCAGAGCAATCCCCTTTCCTTAAAATTGTAAACAGAAAAGAACAAATAAAATGCAGAAATTGTGATGCTGTAATTTGTAATGATATGATATAATGCTGATTTTAATACACAGATGAACATTTTTATCAACAATCATACAAAAATAATTGTACATTGCATAAGACTTGGAACATTTGTTTTGGTCTATTTATACAAGTAAACACATGTAATGGATATAAACATAAAACATACTAACTGCAGTATATTTTTACTAAAACAAGAGATCGGACTTAGATAGCGGAAACGAAAGTGGTCTACTGATTGACGGACATTAGCAAACCAATATACCCCACCATCTCCGATGGGGGGCATAGTAAGGTACCATAAAATATGACCTTTGTAGGTAATATTCAGTCACAAGGCTTGTCTTGAGTTAGCATTGAAACTACATGTACATGAGTCTTACATGATAATGTAAATAGGTCAATTTGTTTGTGACAAAGAGCGTTTTTAGAATATAAATGAATACATTAACTTATATGTTTACACCATGTATGACTGTTTTTTGTTTATTGATACATATGTATAATGTTTGGTGAGTAAGGAAGTCATTGTTTTCCGATAACCGTTTATTGGTTCGTTTATTGGATCATTTACTGGATCGTTATTTGAACAATTAACGGATACATAAGTAGTCAAATTGTTATCCTTGTTTCCGGAATTGTTTTTAGGACGTGAAGAATAAACGGATGTAAATGCATCATTGGGTTGGTGGTTCTGTATTCCCTGGAGGGCTGCATAGTTATTGAACATTTTGTTCAAATAGTTATTGACCATTATACCATTCTTCAATGAAGTTACTGAACATAGTATGTTCAATCAGTTATTGAACAATTCATTTTTTTTTCAACAGTAGTATTTGAAAGTGTTGAACAGTGTGCTATCCAATTTAGTATTGAATTATGTGAAACATACATGGGTTAAGTGCACATCTTTAGAATAGAGTAATCCTGGGTTATATCGGACACTTGGGGTTTATCGGACAATACAAACAGTCAAATATTTATTTAAACCTCGGTATTGCTTCTACAATGTACGCGCTTGTTTACATTCTATGAATACGTGTTCATAGTAGGCTGTAACACCATTCCCGATTGGTTGTACTATAAATCAGCGATTTCGATTGGAAGATACGAATTGTTTAAGAGTGATGTCCCCTCTTCAACCTTGGCCGAATTCCGAGTGGCGCTAAGTTTAAAACGACAAGTTTACACAACACAGTACGTTTTAAAGTTACTGAATTTTGTTGTGCAATTGCAATAAGTGTTGAATTTTTTTGTTATTTGAGCTAAAAAACACATTGAAACTTTGAAAAATGTATTACAAAATTAGAAGAAAATAAAACTGTCCGCTAAACCCCAGATAGTAAATGTTAAAATAAATGATGTCGGGGTTTATCGGACATCAATATTTGAAACCACAACACTTAGGCCTATATCACGATACAACTATATTTCATACTTTTTTAATAGATGCTCCAGAAACATAATGGTCACCCTGCGTAATGGAGAAATGGGAAGAAAAGGACCGTTAAATAAAATACAAATCGAAACATTGAAACTCCTCTACGTATTATAGCAACATGAGTGGTGTTTTGATCATCCTTTGCTATTCGAGCTTCATTATCATGTGAAAAGGCTTGTGTGAAATCTGGTGTTGTCGCCGACATTGTTTTGAATAAGTTGTTTATGTGGAAAAGCTCAAAGAAGGCTGCCACTCCAGAAGTCATTGTTGCCGACAGACACGTTTTTCTTATCGACAAGATTGTAACATTTTAAACTGAGAATGAACGACAGGCTTTGTTGGAAATTTCCGATGAAATTACAATGTACTCCTTGTAGAATGAAAAAAAAAACAAGAACATTACGTTCATTCACGTTTCATGTGGCTTTGTGTCTGTAGAATTTAACATTATAAATCTGAAATCATGCGTGTCATTGTTCATTAACCACATATAATGCACCTATCAATGATTTCCCGAGGGGAAGGGGGGGGGGCGGCGCGGCAGGCTAAACCAGGGGAATTTGACTATTTTTAGTTTTTGGGGGTCTAATTCCCCATCACAGAGCCTAGCATTTTTGTCTAAATCCCCTCAGTGGGAGATGCTATAGGGGTATCAAATGGTCCGGGGGCCAATATTTCCGGGATCGAAAATCCGACCAAAGTCTATTTCCCCGGCACTAGGATTCACTCGGCGTGTCGAATTCCCGCATGTCGGGAATCGCTTTCAGTCTAAAGTCCCGTATATGCCCGCCGCTCCACCCCTGGGGGGAAATATTGATAGATGCATAAATGTCAGTTTGATACACACACTATTTACAGCACATCATATGCAAGATCACATAATGCATTATAACATAAAGTTTAAACCCATTCATTTTAGCTCAATTGTGTCAAAGCCTGGTTTATTGAGACACTTTCGAGTCCATTTTTGGGGTAGAACAAATACATGGTATCTAATGAGAGAGATCATTTGAACGCTTCCCAAGTTGGGATCGAACTCACAACTTTCCGATCGCAAGACGGACACCATACCCATTACACCACTGCGATCTTAATATATATTATAACATTTGCAGTTAGCCTTATGTTTTGTGCAACGTTGTTTTATTTTTTTCCAAGGTGAATCCCATAATCGAAATTATTACAACGCTTTGTATGACAGAACGATCCCTCTATTACTGTGTTGTGTTAATATAAGTAATAGTTGTAGCATACTTTTACCGAAATATTTACCGAGCCCGCAGGGTGATGTTAAATATTTAACATTTTGATGCAACTGTTTTATACCATCTTTAGAGTGCGGTAGATTGAAATATAGATTTAATTAATACGCACGCTACTTATTGCACGGTTAGGCTCCTTCCAAAAGTGATATCACAGTTATTGAAAACTGCAAATCAAAGAAAACTCTCTGAAGTATGGTATAACTATTAAGTTATCGTGTTTTTATACGCGCTTTTCAGACATGCCAAAAAAGGGGAAAGGCATCAGATGCCAATATGCCAGTGAAGATATGAGTAAGGCCGTTGCTCAAGTTCAGCTTGGCAACATAAGCGTTCGGCAAGCGGCGGTAGCATTCAATGTCCCTAGATCTTCATTACACGATCGCGTCAGCGGCAGAGTTAATGTCGACGCCACGCCAGGCAAACAGACCGTGTTTCCGGCCGAAGTAGAGCAGGTATTGGCCCTGAAAGTAAAGGAAGCTGCAGAGATGGGTTTTGGGATAGACAGACAGCAGCTGAAGGCCAAAGCGGCAAGATTAGCGACAAGCATGCGCCTGAAGACGCCATTCAAGAACGGCATTCCTAGGGATGACTGGGTCAATGGGTTCCTGAAGCGACATAAAATAAGCTTAAGGGCTCAGGTGGCGTTGTCGACTGTTAGGAATCGAATGCTCAATCCCACTATCACCAAGAAATACTTAAACGACCTAACACAAACGATAGCATCACTGGATCTGAACGATAAGCCAAACTGTATGTGGAATATGGACGAGACGTCTGTGTCGCTGATGCACAAACCAACGCGCATCCTTGCGGCGAAAGGTTCCAGAAATGCGCCAGGCAGAGTCGGTAACTCACGCGAGTCTATAACGGTTACGGCCTGTATTAATGCTGCTGGAAAGACATCCCTCCCATGATTGTGGTGAAAGGGAAAACTAAAAAGGCCCTTAACGCTTTCAACGTGTCGGAGGGTCCTTTCCGCACAAAAAGGACTTTCCAAACAAAGGGATGGATGGAAGAGAGTTTGGGGATTGAGTGGTTCAAGTACGTCTTCATCCACAACATTGGAACACAGCCTCAACTGCTTTTGTTAGACAGTCATAGTTCACATGAGTCTCTCGACATCATTGACTGCGCCAAAGCGAAGAATATAACTCTAATTGCCTTACCTCCCCATACGACGCAGAGGATGAACCCATTGGACAAGTCAGTGTTTTGACAGTTTACTAAAGAGTACAACAAGAAGTGCACTGAGTTCATGTCCATATCTCCAAACAACTTGGTGTGCAAATGGGTTTGGCCAGGGCTGTTCAAATATGCATATGAGAAGGCCTTTAAGAAGCATAAGATCAGTAAAGGCTTCTCTGCCTGTGGAGTGTACCCACCTTCCATGCCTGCCATACCAGCCTGTGCGTTCATGCCATCGTCTGCATTTGACAAAGCTCCAAATGTCAACGAGGACCAACGCGCTGTCCAAAGCAACAGTTCTACGCCCGACCAGATAGCGACATCGGCAAGTGACATCGTCACAGGCACGCCTTTCGGGACACTGCTTGTAGCACATGAGGGAGATTTAAATGAGGTATACTTGTGACTGTTACGAATAATCATAAATGTGTTTTGAATATTCAAGTATTCTAAGTGTACAGGAACATACCACATAATTTGGAACTAGAACAGGCTTATATGCCTACACAGATATGTTTAAAAACTATGCAGTATTTATTTTAATATTTGGCGATAAATACATCCATGTGCCGTGTGATATACATAAGCATGGCGATAAATACATCCATGTGCCGTATGATATACATAAGCATGGCAATAAATACATCCATGTGCCGTATGATATACATAAGCAAGGCGATAAATACATCCATGTGCCGTATGTTATACATAAGCATGGCGATAAATACACCCATGTGCCGTATGATATACATAAGCATGGCGATAAATACATCCATGTGCCGTATGATATACATAAGCATGGCGATAAATACATCCATGTGCCGTGTGATATACATAAGCATGGCGATAAATACATCCATGTGCCATGTGATATACATAAGCATGGCGATAAATACATCCATGTGCCGTGTGATATACATAAGCATGGCGATAAATACATCCATGTGCCGTATGATATACATACGCATGGCGATAAATACATCCATGTGCCGTATGATATACATAAGCATGGCGATAAATACATCCATGTGCCGTGTGATATACATAAGCATGGCGATAAATACATCCATGTGCCGTGTGATATACATAAGCATGGCGATAAATACATCCATGTGCCGTATGATATACATAAGCATGGCGATAAAGACATCCATGTGTCGTGTGATATACATAAGCATGGCGATAAAGACATCCATGAGCCGTATGATATACATAAGCATGGCGATAAACACATCCATGTGCCGTATGATATACATAAGCATGGCGATAAATACATCCATGTGCCGTATGATATACATAAGCATGGCGATAAATACATCCATGTGCCGTATGATATACATAAGCATGGCGATAAATACATCCATGTGCCGTATGATATACATAAGCATGGCGATAAACACATCCATGTGCCGTATGATATACATAAGCATGGTGATAAATACATCCATGTGTCGTATGATATACATAAGCATAAGCTTAACATATAATATAATATTGTTTTAGAGGCACACGGTTCTGAAGTTCTGGCGATGGCAGATGAATATGGGACCATGACGCTGGAGGCACATACAGCAGCGGCAATTCTGGAGGCCATCATGAATTCCGGTGTGCATGTCGACACTGATAACTCCTTTCCCAACGTTGCCGTCCCTTCTTTGCTCTCAGAATCGGGGGCTTCCGCTGACATTCTGCAGCCCGATAATGCTGTGCTCATCCATAGCGCTCGGACGCCTTATATTGTTGCTGCAAATGAGGAAATTGCTCACTTATTCGAGCTTCCGTAACCAGCCCGTTTTTCGGAGCCACAAACATAAATCAAAGCGCTGAAGGGACTGCAGTTGTTCGCTATTGCGTAACACTGGGCACATTATAGACAGTCTGGGCAATTAGATTTAAATACAGTGGTTGTAAATGTTTAAACGAAAATATTCATTTACGTATTTACTATAACATTTGTTCAATATTGTAAATAATTATGACTTGAACATTGCTAAGCGATATATACTATTCAAAATGGCACGTTTTAAATACAATACTGCCTCGTTAACATGTAAATCAAATTTTGAATTATTTTTTTTTTTTTTTTTTTTTGTGTGTGCAATATTTTATTTGCTCATAGTATATTTACATACGTACATACATACATACATACATACATGAAGGCATGCATAATAGACATATACACATATATAACATTAATACATAATCATGTCCCAAAAATGTATATACTCACAATACAAAGAATAGACTCATTACATGTATATGTACCAATGCTATGTCGTAGATGATATTGCACAACAAAAAATATAAACAAAATAGAATGAATTGCTTTGAGTATATATTATATGTGCTATGACATTGTAGCCATAAAAAATGCTGATAACTGTATTCAATCACTATTATTATTAAGTACTATTTCAATTTCATTATAAGCAATATCTGTAAACATGCTGACTAGTGACCAATCTTTTAATCCTTCGTCAAGTTTTTTTGTAGTTTTATATATTTCTAACGAGTGCTTGAGGCTATTTACTAATCCAAAATTAGACGGCTTTCTGTTTTTTCTCTGGCAATGAAAAATATATCTTTTAATTTCTGGGCATAAAATATTTAAATTGTTCATTTTTGAATCTGTAATACCAAGTATCATTTCCTGACATGTTAGATGGATAGGTGAGTTTGGTTCATTTCTATTTACAACGTGAATAGCAAAATTAATAATATATTGAGAATGTACACAGTTCCAAAACAAGTGTGTTATATTTTCTACTTCATTTTTACAAAATGTACAAAGATTATCAGTAACTATTTTCATATTAAACATATTGGATTTTGTTCCCAAGATTCTGTGGACTATTCTACATTGGAGCCATTGGATATAACTATCTTTACTAATATTAAACACAAGTGGATATACACTTTTCCAGTCAATACCAAAGAACTCTGAATTCCATTTTGTTTGACAAGTTGGGATTTCACTGTTTTGAATAAATATTTTATAAACATGTTTTTCTTCTTTAGGACTTGTTACTATTTTCTTTACGTATGTTGCTAATACAGGTCCTTGAATATTATTATCATACGTAAATATGTCTCCAAAATTCTTAATAAATTTACTTATTACTTCTATAAGACCTTGGTACAGTAGAAAATTCACATTTGTTCCAATTTGGTAGTCCAAAGATTCTTTGGAGATAAAACGTTCTCTATCTATCAATATGTCTCTAACAAATCGAATGCCTCTTTCATACAGACATTTTATATATATATAATTATTGCCAATTTTAAACTTTTCATTGTAAAAGAAAGGCATATCGAGAATATCTTCACTATTGACTATAGGCAATTTTTCAATATACAATACATAGCTTTTTAAGACGTCTTGCCAAAATTTATTTTTTAAATTTATGCAAAGTTTTTCAACAAACATTTTACCAGTATTAAAAAGTTTTGTTATATCAATGAAGGATTTAACAAGTGTATAACAATTTCCGTCTCCTGTCACAAGTCTCTTAAGCCATGTTAATTTCATTTGTTTTTGAAAGGAACAGACATCTACCATATTTAAACCTCCTTTATTATATTCTTTAACAATTACTGTGCTTTTAATTTTGCTTGGACCTGCCCATATGAAGTCATAAAAAAGTTTGTTAATTCGTTTGATAATTTCTATTCTTGGTGTTGGTAGTGACACAAATAAATGAGTAAGCAGAGGGAGAAGTAGTGATTTTACGATGGTTATTTTTCCGAGCGGTGTGATATTTCTGCGATTCCAGTGTGTTATTAAATTTTTTATACTGTTGATTTTGTTATCAAAATTGTTCATGATTATGTTTTCTAAATTTACGTCGTACACTATCCCAAGAACTTTAAAAGATGTTGCTCCCCATGTCAGTTTGTATTTTGTTTTTATCGACCTTGTACTATATTTCATAGAGCCTATCCAAATTAAATTAGTTTTATCATAGTTTATTTTCAATCCAGAGTATGTTGAAAATTCATGAAGCATGTCTAACGTACAATTAAGAGATGATTCAGATCCATCAAGTAATAGAGAAGTGTCGTCAGCAAATTGTGATATTTTGTATTCTATGTCTTTAATTGTTATATTAAAATAAAAATGTAAGCGCTTATCGGGTCCCCTTGATGACAGCCCCTCTCAATGCAAAAGGTGTTCGATAAAAATCCATTTATTTGTATGGACGCCATAGTATTGTGCAAAAACATGGATATCCATTGTTGGAACATTGGTCCGAAATTAAAAAATCTAAAAGTAGTTTCTATAAACTTAAAAGATAAGGTATCAAACGCTTTTTCAAAATCTATTGTCAAGTAACCCAGGCAAATTATTATCTTCAGCATATTTCAAGATGTCGTAAAGTAATCTAGTGTTTTCACCAATAAATCGCCCTTTAATGAAACCAGTTTGGTCTTGGGAGATTAAAACATCAAGTACTGTTTTTAATCTATTTGCTATAGTCCCAGATGCCAGTTTGTATACAACATTTAATAAGGTTAATGGTCTTAAATTTTTCAAATAGCAACGCGGTTTATTGTCTTTTCGGATGCAAGTTATTATTCCATGCTTTTGAGTTGTGGACAATGAATTATTATTAAATGCATAATTTATACTTCGTACTATGAAATGGCCTAATCTGTCCCAAAACACTTTATAAAATTCTGCAGTGAAACCATAAGAGCCTGGACTTCTGTCGTTTTTCATATTTTTAAGTGTAAGGGCAACTTCATTTATACTAAGTAGTCCTTCTAATGCTTCTGATTGAACATTATTGAGTTTCTGTAAATTGGCATTAGCTAAATCAATATTTACGTTATATCCGATTTCATTTTCATTTCTTTTGTACAGTGTTTTATAAAATAAAACTGCTTCATTTAAAATATCATTTTGATCATTCAAATTAGTACCATTTTCTGTTTCAATAAAAGGTATTGACTTGTTTGTATAATGGTTTGATTCAAGAGAGCAGAAGTACTTTGAAGGTTTCTCCCCTTCTTCTAGCCATTTAGCTCTTGAACGAATAAGTGAACCATTAAGTCTATTTTCCCTTAACTTTTCCAATTCATTTTGTAATTCCTGCAGCTGCTCAGTATTAGTTTCATGTACTGATTTTTCAAGTTCTTCTATTTTCTTGATTAAATTAGATTCATTGTTTTTATTTAACTTAGCTAAATATGATGAAAATGAAATTGTTTTTCCTCTTATTTCCATAAGTAACGTTTCTAGGAATAGTTGATCATTTATCACAAACTGTATGTCATTGTTGTCAAGTGTTTCTATATTTTCTATATTATAAATTGGAATACAGTATTGCCTCTTAATATTTTCAATTAAGGTATTAATGCAATTTAAGTAGTCAATATTATTTAATAGTGAGTTGTTGAATTTCCATAGATCTTTTCCATGTTCTATATTTCCAAAACTAATTTCTAATACAATAATGGAGTGATCTGATTTATAACTTGAATCTATAGTTGATTTTCTAATTTTAGAGCAAATGCTATTAGAAGTTAGGAAAAAAATCGAGCCTAGCCTGCTGTAACGGTGTTAACCGTCTCCATGTGTATTGTTGGACATTTCCATTTAGGTATCTAAAAGTATCGGTTAAATTGTTATCCATGATTATAGTCGTTAGTGTTTCTCGAGCCTTTTTATTATTATTAAAGGATTTATAATTTGAATAATCCAAGTTTACATCCAGTACAAGATTAAAGTCTCCGCAAATAACAAATTCATCGTTCTCGTAATGTTCTATTTTTGTAAATATATCTGTAAAAAATGAGGGCATGTCTTTATTAGGGCCATATAAAGTGCATAAAGTAAATCTGTTGGTGATATATGTCATGTCTAGCAATAAATAATTTCCAAATGAGTCATTTTCTGTTTTATGTACTTTGATAACAAAACACAAACACCTCTTGAATTTGAACATCCAAAGTTAAAATAACATTTCTCATCCCATTCTGAATAAATTTGACTTTCCATATCCTGGGTAAAATGGCAGTCTTGCAGGCAGTAAATATGTGCTTTTTTTTATTTTAAAAAGTCAAAGACATCTCTACGCTTCTTATTGTTATTGAGACCCAGACAATTGTATGAAATAATTTTTAGATTATCCATTTATATAGATACAAGAAAAAAGTGTGCCTTAACAGTAGCATAATTGAACAAATATTTTGACAAGCAGAGTACAACAATTCTAAGTAATGGTAATTCAGCATTTATGTGAAATGTGCAAGTCCTGATTCAAGCAATTCAGAAAAAACTGAAACAAATGAAACAAAAAATACAATATACAAAAAGAAGTTCAAGGTGTGTGGATAGATTGTGGATACAATCAAACAATAAATGATATTTACATCAAAATACATGATTTTACAACAATTATGGTAGTGGCCTCTTAGGTATATTAATTTACTATTTATACTGTATCTATGTTTCAGTCATAAGAAACATCACTATTTATATTTAATCTATTTAACACCTAGTTAAGTCCTACGCTTAACAGAATATGACGCAATTAACTAAACATTTGTACATAGTAAAACTTGTATACAAATGTACGTTAATGCTATTAACATATACTAATACTTATTACAAATTAAGGGAGCTTTACTAAAGTATTTCAGTAAGTACATGCATTAATCCAAGTGATATGTCTTACAAACCTTAACAAATAATGTCAACAACAAATTAATCGAGCTTCATCAGATAGACATATAATTTGATATACATATTAAGCCCACATATACATGCTGTAGTAAACAAATAAATATATATACTTCAAAGTGTTTCCAATTGTAAATGAATCTTTGAAGCTTTATAGAATAAATAAAAAGTTTTATGAATTTTATGAAGCTTTATAAGTGATATATCTTACAAACCTAGACAAATATTGTAATCAACAAGTTAAGAGAGCTTCATAAGATAGACATATAATCTGATATAAATATTATTCACAAATATTGTAGTACACATAAGAATAAATATTCTTCAAAGTGAAATAAATATATTGTCATTGTGTAATTACATTGTTTTTTTTTCAATCATGCCGTTTTGAATTGTTTCAATTCAATATGTGTAGCTGAGAAATTTAGGTCCAATGTAAATAGTACGCCACTATTTAAAACGTAATCAGGTATAAAAACTAGATAAAGTCACTTTCAGCAGCTTAAAACTATGTACGAGTACACTATATTTAAAGCCTTTCAAAAAAAAAACTTCCAATTTAAAAAACAATGTCCGGCAAGAAACCTACTAATGAGAAAAATTATTTGTCCGATTTTCAATTGCATGCTCTTTCTTTGGGCTACAAACATATATTAATTTAATGACATTCCTATTTGACATTCCAACATTAAATATTCATTACTAACCCACATAATCTGGATATACATGTATAATTACAGTGAAAAACGACAATTATGAGTTTCATAACCGGACACTCTCTGTGGAAGACAGATGATTACGCCGTCGAAGATCAAAAGCTGTGGAGTTGAACAAAACTCAATATTAACCTTAAAAACAAACAATATGATGAATATTTTAAATATTATCATACAGTATATGAATGCAAAGACTGTGCTACAAGCTTTTCAACCATATTATTAAGTGTTTTGAGTTCTTTAAAGGAAGTTACTATCACAATATTGTTGGTTTCTTTTGGAAATGTGTTAAAATGTATTCCCTTTCAATTAAGTAAGAATCTGGAGTAGCAAAAGTGTCAAAAAGTATATGAAAAAAATCTCAACCCCTGCCGGGAATCGAACCCGGGTCCTTCAGAATGCGAGTCCGACATGCTATCCACTAGGCTATTGACGCTACGACTGGCCGCGCTTAAAATTCTAGTTTCTGATATGATTTGTGTATCCGACCTCAATCGTGATACATCGACTATATCCGGAATGCTCCGTAAAAATCAACAGCTACTGCGTAATAATCACTAAACTGTCCTTTATCGTTATTATGATGGCCACCTAAATGATAAAATGAGTAATAAACATTCCCTACTAAACAAATTCACCACTCAACAAATAATCTTTACATGAGTCGGCGATAACGAGATGAATAGGTAAGGGTTAGATTTTGGCTATTCGGCTCGGCTCGTGACCTTAGACTTTAATTCATTTATGTATCAGGACATTGCATAACGTACTATTTTATTGTTCTTCCGCGAGTACAGTCATATTTGATCCTACATTGAAAGTTGTTGACTTAAGTTTACCCAACATGTCATGTTCTAATTAAATACATTATCGTACTTATTGCCATTTGACAAATTACGCGATATTTAAAACGGCGCTTCTTACTTGCGCGTAGTCGATTGGCCTAAAGCTGTTAAGATCGTAGTTCTTAGACTGTTAAATTTTGGAATTGCGGTATCTTTAGTTGTTCTGCGAACAACTAAAAAGAAAACTGACATCGCATAGGTTTGTTGTTTTTTACCTGTAAAAACGTATGATAAGGCAACTTATAAATACACATTCATTTCATATCCTTTGAAAAGTAATATGCACTCCAGAGTTAATCGTATTGTAGTATGAATAATAATCATTGTAGTTTATATTCATGTGCAACTGTTTGTTGTTTTTTTCATTGAACGTAAATACGTGTACTGTAAAAATAACAAACCAGTTCAGTCTAATTAACCTTAGTTTGTCAGGATGTATAATTGAAATGTATGTGTACATACAAACTACGTAGGTTTGTCTTCTCAGAGTGCTCACCAGTGACGAAATCATGAGAGGAGGAAGCCATGCGGAAGAAGGAAGAAGAGAGTATGAAAAGAGAAGAAAGGAAGCTGGCACGACTCGCCTAACAAGAAAAGAAAGGGGAAATGAAAAACAAACAAAAATAATTTCCATTTATGATTATAAATTAGAAGAACTAAAAATCCAGATGCATTTGCAGAAGATAAAAACCCTAAAGTAAACGTGATCCTTTATTTATGGCAAAGAACCAATTGCCAACATAAAAAATACGTACACATGTCATGCACAACAAACAACACAGAGACATTATTTATTTATTATTACCTGAAGGTTCACACAATCAAACGCATACATATGCGTGTACAATTTCAAAAATACACGTTGTCCGATAAACCCCCTAGAAGCACCGCCGTCAGAATCGCGCCTTTTCACTGTCCGATATAGGCCAAGAAACGTCCGATTTTACCCAGTCACGACTCTAAACATAACTTGCACTTTCATTGATTGACTTTTATGTTAAATATAGGATGGGAATTTCCCTCTCATCGTATGATGGTAACAGTAGCATAAAACTTAAGCATTCCGCGTCGAAGCGTGACGTAAAAGTATTACGGAGTCCGGTTCCCAGGGGTGTCCGATATAACCCAGGATTACTCTAGTTCGCAAAGAAAATTTCGTTGTTTCAGACTGTTGTGTTTGATTTGAAAAGTCAATGCCAATGAGTGTTACAGAAGTGAAATGCCCCCAAAACCGAATAAACATGCGCATTTGGTGTCAACTTTACAAAGATTGTATAGGGCAGTAAAGCTGCAAATGTAAAGTAAAGACTCTAGAAATGTACACAACATCAAAAATGTGAGGACTGAAATTATCAGTTATTTTGGACAGTTAAAAAAATCACATGAAAACTATTTAAGCATAATAAAAATTATGTGATTTTCAGAAGTTGAAGATCTGATATATTGAATGGAAAGTTATGTTACTGATTTCGAACCAGTTATACATCATATAGATGAATGGATTTTAAAAGCACTGCTTGATCAAGAAACTACTGCTAGTGTTAGATCTTGTGCGAGTGACGTTCAGTTTCGCCTGACTGTGGCTGAACATAAACTGTTGACATTAAAGAAACGACAGCAAATTAAGCGGCAACAAAGAGAGCTGGAAATGGAGCTAAAAAGACTTGAGTTAGAGAGGGAGGTCCAAGAGGCGCAGTCAGAGCTCAGCGTCCACAAGGACACCGGTGATCGGCAGAATATGCCGGATTGGTTGCGCAGGGACTCCATTGTTAGCGTACCACAGGACATTCCAGAGTACATTGTTTCAAGAAAAAAAACCTGTGATGCTGTGGACGACACCAAACTGTGACATTAATGAAGGTCTAAAGACGATGGCTGTGACAAGATGTGAGAGATTTAACTTACCTCAACCAAACATAAGGTTACTTTTAGGCTATCAAGCATATTAAAGCAAATGTATTTGTCATTTTGCAACTAATATTGAAAGGAGCTACAGATGGTTAAAGTTGTCCTACTTGATTCAATATTGTAAAAGGGATGCTAAACAGGCAAAAGAAGATTGATTACCTTCGATGGCGGGATATGAACGGTCTAAGGTTATTTCATCGGCACCATATGGTGAGCTGCATTAAGTAGCTAGGTTGCATACAGATAAGTTGATTAATGGTCCAGTCATGAAATCAAATGTTGTTAAGGCTTTAATGCAGTTATCATTAAATAAAGAAGTGTGATATACATTGTCTCAGATTGGATCATGTCTGGTATAAGAAATTATTAAAATTTGCAAACAATTATAAAGCGACTACTATATTATCTTAGATCAAAGTGGGTAAAGATAGCAAGCAATCTTATTGGGATTGAGATTTTATGATGTTTGTTAAGAAGCAGGCAACAACGGCAAATACTTTATAAAGGCATTTTGTAATATTTGTAATCTGATTTCTTGCTTAAATGTATTGTTTTTGTGGACTAGAGATGTATATCTACTGTCAACAGATTTTTGTTTGTTTATGTATTATTTCATCCCAACATATATTTTATTGTATTCAGAATATGTGTTAAGGTCGAGGAACCAAGAATGCATCATAAACAAACAATGAGGATGTGTTAAGGTAGAGCAACCAAGAATGCATCATAAACAAACAATGAGGACGTGTTAAGGTAGAGAAACCAACAATGCATCATAAACAAACAATGAGGACATGTTAAGGTAAGAAACCAAGAATGCATCATAAACAAACAATGAGGACGTGTTAAGGTAGAGAAACCAAGAATGCATCATAAACAAACAATGAGGACGTGTTAAGGTAGAGAAACCAACAATGCATCATAAACAAACAATGAGGACATGTTAAGGTAGAGAAACCAAGAATGCATCATAAACAAACAATGAGGACGTGTTAAAGTTGAGGAACCAAGAATGTATCATAAACAAACAATGAGGACATGTTAAGGTAGAGAAACCAAGAATGCATCATAAACGAACAAAGAGGACGTGATAAGGTCAAGAAACCAAGAATGCATCATAAACAAACAATGAGGAGACTGTAACAAAATTTTTAATTGGCTTGGTGCGAGGGATTGGGAAAGGCAGCAGATGCAAACAAAACAATGTGAAACAACCCATGATTCTGATGACCAAAGAGTGATCTATTCCACTAACTGTTCACATAATTATGCATGTTCTAGTTACCAGTATTTGCAGAACTGGCATGAAGTCCAGTATTTTCTTGCTCATTGTAAGAGACAGACAGTTAGCAATAAGCTTCATTTGTCTTTATATTAATAGATCACAAAAATGCTGCAAGTTATACTGGTATTCTTTGATATTCTTATGCAGTGATTGTTAATTTGAATACATGCAAATGTTATGTAATTGACTGACTTTGCATTTACTGTTTTATATCATTTGTATTCTGTAACTGAGCTTTTTAAATTTCACATATTCCCCTTTAGGCTTGTATGTTCACATTTCTAATTTCTAGAAAGATTTGAACCAGGTTATTAGATGCCTAGTAACCAGTAAGTCAATTAGATGTCTATCAACATTGAAATTATGATTCTCAGCAGAATTTTAACCAGTTCCAAATATAATTACCATAGATGCTTTGCAGCATTTGTACTTGATTAAGTCTACAAGATGTCTAGCAACATTTAAAGTTGGAATAGTCCTCTGAAAGCTCTTGTAGACACCATTCTGATTCAAAATTGATGCTTATTATCATATTTGTCAACTGAATACTCAGGTTTAAAGACGATTCCTACAGTTTTTTCCTTCCGTGAAATGTTTTCATTTTTACATATTTTGCAGATCGTTTAATGCCTAAGACAATGAAATCATAAAAAAAGGTCACCGCATTAGATTTTTTGCAAAATGCATGTAAATGACCTACCCGTGAATGCATTTTAAGAAATTGATGCTGTTTTTGTTTTAGCACAAAAATAGTATTGACCATTGACTGGTAAAAAATAACGACATACTATTGGTTGAAATGAGTAATTGTAAGAAAGCAATCCATTACATAGTAAAAAAATAATACTATATTTGCCGAAAAATGCTTTTTCATCCTTTTTTAACGAAAAAATTCAACATTTTGTAGTCAAATAAAAGTTTGGTTTGGACTATACAAGAAAATCTGTTCCCCGAAAATTCCTGAATTTTCGATATTTATTACATAATTATATTCTTAACAAACTGCAAAAAATAAAACAGGGGGTCACCATGCTTGTTTTCGAGAAAAAATATGTAGTTAACATGTGCGTATTGGACATTTTTCTGTAAAAAAAAAAAGGATGGAATGACAGTCATAATTTATAACAATACACTTATAAAAGTAAATAAATATAAATTATTTTAGTAAGCAGTTGATTATGACTATGTACAAAACCTTATTATATAATACAGCCAAAACACTTTTTCACAATAATTGCAAGCATGTGCACAGCTATATGTGAGTCCAATGCTCAGTCAGCGTGTTCCTACTTTCGTTCTCAGCGTATTATAAAACTTTCATGAATAAAATTGAGTCACAAGACACTCCTACTATGATCATGGCAATTATTTTGAATATATTTGATTCTAGTTGGTAATTACAGTGTACACAATATTAGATAAACGTTATTTAAATCAACTCCACTGATGCACGAAAAGATGAGCAGAAAAAATTACCAAAATCGTCTTTAAACGTCCCACGGCGAAAACAATACTAATTGTGCTATACAACTGAATATTCAGGGCAAAATGTCCAAGGCAAATATTGAAGGACAAAATTAGTTTAAGGATGAGATGTCCTGAAAGCAAGTTGAAATGACACTGGATCGAAATGTCTTTAGGTTTTAAATGTCTGGAGGCCATTCACTAAAAGAAGTAGTATTTGGTTAACTCACCAGAATACCATCACTTTATTCCATTAAATACTTGCTGTATTAATTTTGCAATTTTAGCTAACATTTAGCAAAATGGTAGATATATTATTCTTTTATTTAACAGTGAATGTCAAGGTCAGAGCTTGGAGTGTAAATCACAACTCAAGGGACCTGACAGCTCAATGGATCTGTGTAGTATTGCTACGTGTATTACACTTTCGTGCCCCTGCAATATCAAACCACATTAAGAGACATCTAATATGTGGTACAATGTCTCCTGGCGTGACCTCTCATCCTCGTTAAAAGTCTCAAGACATGGTAAGCACAGTATAATGTATTACAAACACTTATAAATCTATCACAAAGAGCTCAAGTGTGAGCTTTTGTGACCAGCGTTTTCTGTCATCAACAATGTACCTAAAAAATCTCTGAATTTAACAGGTTTGGCTTATTGTCAATAGTGTCTTGATTAAGTATTGACCGGGCTGGCAGTTAATACTGGTCAATGGTGGTCATTTGAAATTTGCTTACTCGGATTATGAATATTATATCATATCAATCACTTTTCAAGATGCAGAAATGATACTACATATTATAAAATACTGACTCGCTTATACATTTTGCAATTTTATCGTTACATCACTACAACGCAATGAAAAGACTGAGCAACTTACTGTGCCCGTGATAATGGAAGGCACTGCCTAAAAGGGCCTTATTAATATATGATAATGGGGCCCCTGTCTTGAGCAACTTACTGTGCCTGTGATAATGGAAGGCACTGCCTAAAAGGGCCTTATTAATATATGATAATGGGGCCCCTGTCTTGAGCAACTTACTGTGCCTGTGATAATGGAAGGCACTGCCTAAAAGGGCCTTATTAATATATGATAATGGGGCCCCTGTCTTGAGCAACTTACTGTGCCTGTGATAATGGAAGGCACTGCCTAAAAGGGCCTTATTAATATATGATAATGGGGCCCCTGTCTTGAGCAACTTACTGTGCCTGTGATAATGGGGCCCCTGTCTTCAGTAAGTGCATGTGCATTGTGATGAAACCAGAATGATTTACATTTTGATTTCTTCAACATGTGGCATAGCATCGTAATTGTCCCTTGTACCCAGTACTGCATTGGAAATACAAGACTTTGCAATTTAATTAAGGTAGATAACGAGTCACTGGCATGGTACATAACCTGTGTTCCTGCAGACCTGTTTTGCTAATCGGGCACAACAAGCCTTCAAGCCTTCGAAGCAGCGAGTCATTTACAGCCATGCTTAAATATTGCCTACATGCCTAAATATCGAAGCAATGACCACTAATATGTCTATCTTATTACACAGGTATCAAACGAGGGGCTATAAAAGAACTCCATGGCATTTCAATCGATGTTGTCTCCAAAACATGAGATTGATAAGCAACTGAAGGGGTAGTTCCATCGGATGATTCACAACCATCTCGTAAGAGCAGTGTTTATATATATGCCAAAAAAAAAATACACACATTGACCAGATGTGTGCGCCTGTGTTTAGTTTTACCTATATAGCAGAGTTATATACCTATACTTGAAACTATTTCACAGACCAACAGATAGGGATTTGCCAGAATTGAGTTGTACCAGAAAATTTACGTCATCATTTTAAAAATAATAGGGTACAGGGTGATTGAATTAAGTATTTGAAATTATGTTTCACAATTAACGTTAGTGTAATATCAAACCATAAACATTAATTGATTGTTGGAAATAACTCCATGGAATAACACTGTAACACACAAATTCCAAAAACATGTTTACCATTTTACAACCAGGCATTAATGATTCAATCAAAACTATATTCACAAATAAATTTTCAAATCAGTGGACTGTAGCCAGCTAAATAGACTGGACATAGCAGTTTTGTTTATAGTCATGACTCATACGACTTGTATTGTAATATCTCTTTATTTGAATACAGGGGTCTGTTCTGCCCAGTGTCCATGGCATATGCAGTGTTCAGACCTTGTGGATCAAAATTCAAGATGGTAGACCAGCTGTGAAAGTGGATTTGATGAAAACTGCCCATGGAACATTTATTTAATTAGTCGTGTTTGTTAAACTTGTATCTTGCAATGCAGAAAAAAGCACCTGATTGTGGTGCTACATGCAGAACATAGTTTAATTTCTTGCAATTCAGAAACCAGGACATGAGGTTGTGCATTTGACCAGCAGAATATTCATTGCAATTTCTTGTTTAAAACATGAACAGCAGGGATCATATTATTTTCGGTTTTGCCGGTCTGAGACCGATTGGGTTTGAAAAAGACCGATTGAAATGGCGAGCAATCGGTCTCACCACTTTTCTCTTTATTATCCAGTCACTATAAAAATCGTGATAATCCCCCGAATTTAATACACAATACTCATTTTATGGCCCCAATGCTCTGTAGGTGCGAAAGCCGGTCAGTCAGTGATGCGTGATTGACCCCAGGCATGTCACTATCGATCGATATTTGGAGTGCCTTTCGCAGACAAGGACAACGCGATACTTAAGATGAAAACACCGGAAAATTGGTCAGAGCTTGAAACGCTTTTAGGAATGGTCACATACCTGGCGAAATTGCGGCAAATCTTGCAGAGATTACTAGCCCAATGCGCGATTTGTTAAAGAAAGATGTTTAATTTATCTGGGGGCATGAGCAAAAAATCTCATTAAAACTTGTTAAGCAAGCCATTACACAAGCGCCAGTCTTAATATTCTTTGACCCAAAAGAGTCTGTCAAACTTCAGGTGGACTCGAGCTCAAAAGGAATAGGTGCTGTCTGCTTGCAAGAAGGCCAGCCAGTAGCCTACGCGTCGAAAACTCTCATGCAAAATCAAGTTAGCTGGGCACAAATAATAAAAGAAATGCTAGCGATATTGTTTGGTTGTTTGAAATTTAAACAATACATATACGGCAAGCACACGGTAATTGAAAGCGACTGTAAGCCCGTTACCGCGATATTGAAAAAGCCGTTGTGTGCTGCTCCACCACGGTTACAGAGAATTATGATGCAATTGCAACCATTTGACATTGAAGTAACTCACAAGAAAGGTACCGAGATACCAATTGGTGATGCGTTGAGTAGAAATTTCCTACCACAAACGTACTCGGAAATGTTTTTAGACGTTGACGCGCACATGCAATTTAAACAATTACCGGTCAGCGACGCAAAATTAGAACAAGTGATGTGAAATATAATATAAAAAAATCGTAGCACCAATATTTTTGAATAAAGTGTATTTGCTAGTTGGTTTAATTGATGTTAATGACGTCACGTTGTTAATTTTAAAAAAGTACAAATTGACCATAATGAATTACATTTTAAAGTTTAGTTAAGCAAAACTCATATAACAGACATAGAAATTAAAAGTCTGAAGTGTAGAAACTTAGTTCATATTAATAATTTAAAATACACATTTTCGGACCTGCTTATTTTTCGGATATGTATACAGTAACTCGGACACAGAATGGATTTGAGTGATTGAGCCTACAACAACAGCAAAGAATTGGCGTTCTTATTGTATTGCTTTATCTTCAAACTTTTGTGAAGTTAAAAATTCAAGTTAAAAATTCATATGCTTGCTGGCCTTGGCCAGTGGAGCAAAAAATTACACTAAATTTGTTCCACGGATTACTACAACGACTTATCAAAGTAATGTATCTTGAAAGCAAACAGAACTAGAATTGTCACATTAGTGACGGATATACCCCCATAATATGGCCTTGTCACAAAACTATGGCATCCAATCGAAAGAAATGACAATGCTTTAATTTGTGAATGGTCAACAGTGTATTTGGAAAAATTTAATTTCAATAGGAGCCATAACTCTTTCAACATTTAGTGGTTTGTAACCAAAGTTGAACTTAATCTGTATTTTATGATGTTACACCTACGTACCAAAAATAATTTAAATATGTGAAGCCTATCATAAGTTATTGTCCATGTTTTTCAGGAATTTAACTCAAAAAGAGGCCATAACGTTGTCAAAATTTAGTGGTTTGTAACGAAAGTCGAACTTTATCTGTATTTTATGATGCTACAATGATTCTAATAATTATTTAAATATGTCAAGCCATTGTTGAGTTATCGTCAGGAAACCATGTTTTTAGGGAATTTAAGTCAAATAAAGGGCCATAACTCTGTCAAAATTTAGTGGTTTGTAACCAAAGTCAAACTTGACCCGTATTTTATGATGCTACGCACGTATACCAAGAATTATTTGAATAGGTCAAGCCATTCTTGAGTTATCGTCCGGAAATCATGTATTTAGAAAATTTTAAGTTAAAAAGGGGCCATAACTCTGTCAAAATTTAGTGGTTTGTAACCAACATTGAACTTGACCTGTATTCTATGATGTTACAGGTAAGAAACCAGTAATTCCAATTCCCATAGGGTCCCGTTATAAAACGGCAAACTTTCCAAGCATTTTTCTAGCATTTCCTTTATTTCAGATTGTGCAAGCCTGTTACAAATTTAAAGATCAATCTTTCCTCTCCAAAATTTGCAATAAAAAAGATGTCATGTTACTTCTAAGAAAATGCATCTCACGTGAATGCAGGCACCGGTAGACAACAGGGTTTTGGCAGTCATATTTCGACAAAAGCCCCATACCACAGTAAACACCCCCCAAAAGTTCACCTTTCAAGTTAGCCTCCAATGAAATGCACCAAAATGTTGCAGACACGCATAGGATATTAGAAATAACCACAAAAGGCATGTCTGAGATTGCTAAATGGCTTTTATGCCAGAAGAGAAGAGGAACTCTTTAGTAATAGGCACTACTTTTGAATGGACCACGGAGGGATACACAATGATTTACTGGTATCTAACAACATGTGTACCAAAAAGTTTTTGAATATGTCAAGCCTTTCTTGAGTTATCATTCGGAAATCAAAAAACCGACAGACCGACAAGCTCACTCCTATATACCCCCCTAAACTTCGTTTGTGGGGGTATAATTATCGGTCTCAGAAGCAGATGACAGGTGCTAAAGAGGTGGATGCAGCACCCTGCTAAAAGCTCTAGAAATTAGATCTATCTGCTTGAAAATTTTGTGTAATTTAACTCCATTATTTTGTATGTAATGTTCTCAACATATATTTTAGGATAATTCAGGTGAAACTGCAGGATGGCTGTATAGACACTCCACAAGTTGCAGAGGATTTGTACAACCAACACAGGTCCACCAGTAACTTTAAGTATCATCGCATGGCCTAAGTTTCGTGGACAATGTAACTCGGTGGATTTTATATATTCTGTTACGTAACAAAAACAATGCTTGGAACATGCGCAAATGCTATTTTATTGAATGTTGACTTGTACACTTCGTACACTTATGTAAAAAAACTGTAGCATTGTTTGGGCAGGTCTGACTTGGTAATGCTCATGTCCAGGATCAAGTCAATGTTTACAAAACCTAAATTCTCAACAATGTGCACTCTTTGGCCCTTGCGACAGACGTTTTCTTGTTCATGATGAGTGCTATCGGGTTTTTGTGAAAAGTGCAGATGACAAGTTGGCAATGGCTCTTGAGGACAGAGATTTTCTGGAAATTATGCAGAAGGGCTTTCAAAAAACTCCAAATGGTAGATGGAGTGCTCCCATTTCTTTTAGGAGAGATTGACCATGATTGCCAAACAATAAGAATGAAGCACAAGACTTTTGGCATTCATTTGTAGAAAAACACTGCAAAAAAGTGTCATATGATAGAGTGTATGGGGAAAAGTATCAATAACGCGTATGCAGAAGTTCTTCCTTTTTTAAGCTGCAAATGAAGAGTGCTGTTATTTCCCAGTTTTGGGGGTATACCATTCCAAAAAGCCAAGACAGATAAGAGGAGTCTTTGATTGTTCTGCAAAGTCATGTCATTTAACTCAGCACATAGTGTTCTAAGAGTTTTGATCCTATTTAGGAAAGATCTCATCACCACAGCACCAGATTTAGAACAGATGTTGTTTTGCTTTGAGGTGCATGAGGTGCACAGAAATAGTTACTATTAAAATGAGGTTCTTTTGGTATTAGAAAAAGATAGGCAATGTCAAAACCAGTCATGAGTACATGCAAGTAGTTGAAAAATATTTGAATGGAACATTAAAAGAGTCTTCACCATTAACTATTGTCATGTATGAAGAGAAATATAGCTACACTCCAGACGATTTTAATTCAAGCACATGAGCACAGCGACATAGCAAATCAGAAAAAGATGTTCGACATTTAAAAGCAAATGAACAAATCCTCAGTGATTCAATTTTTGACATAAATGTAATTACTAAAACAGACACTGGCAAGTAACTTATCAGTTCCTACTAGAAAATTGAAAATAGACAGAGAAGTAGCAACAATTGTAGACTGTGAACTGATAATAAAGAAAAATTGTACATGCAGTAAATATTGTGAGTGTCGCCCACTCACCCTATGTACAGTGTTCCTATCTACTGCAAATTCAAAGCTGATGATTGCAACAGTTGCTGTATTACTCAACTGAACAGCGTACAGCAATATAAAGGTTAAGCCGAGTCTGTGGTGGCTTGGCTTGTTCACTTCCAAAGTCAGACAGAACCTAGGGACACTGCTGTGTGCTATGTTACATCAGCTGACATTGATGCAGTATATTTACATCTATACAGAGTCAGCAGATTGTGGGCCAAGAATGAAGATGGTTCATACAAGAATGACAACCTGTATATTGTCTTGCAAAAAAGTGTGGAAAACTAGAGTATACAACATCACAGCTGTATTGTCCTTACTTGAAGACACATAAGGAGATTGAACAATCGGAATCTCTGTAGCTATAACATTATGACTCGGTGGAAATGATTTCATTCCCAAATTAACATGACATCTGGAGACCGATAACTCCACCCACTGATCATGTGATCTCGCGACCAAACAACCTAGACATTTTAAACATTATTATCGATTATCGATGTAAACAATATTTTGGCGCCAAGAAATAGGCTTAACAACAGCACTCTGCAGTCGACTAGAAATAGGCTTTAACAACAGCACTCTGCAGTCGACTAGTAGTAGCTTTTTTCATGTTGTAAAAATAGCTGTTAGTTAAAAGTATTTTAAAATTGTGCATCATTTAAAACTAATTTTATTAGCCATTTGCTATTGGTTACACATAAACGATAGTTCTATTATTCATGAGGCCTATGGGATCTTTCAAATAATGACTAAGTTTTAACGTTGCATAATCACACTTGGGTGTTTTATTTTTGTGTTATTTCAGGATATCTGGAGAATGTTTGCATGTGTTGGCTGTAGTGCTGAAGCTGACAGACTGGGTTTTAGATGGTTGGAAGGAAGTGCCAAGTCAGCCAGTCTGCACATCTTGTCAACAGCAATGGGACCGCCCGAGGGGAGCGAAGATTCAGCCGGAACCAGCCTCCACCATGGTCATTTCCAGACCCGCTAATGTGGAACAAAGGAAGAAACCATTGACAGCTGTGTTCACTGACAACAGGTTAATTATTTATAAACATTAAAGAAATGACTCTGTTATATCCAATTTATTTTAAAATACCACACAATAAATAATGGTACAACAATGTACCATGTCATGTTTTAACAAGAGTAAATGCCACATTTTTATTAAAGCAAGTGGGATAAATTCTGGCTCATGGGTCAAGTGTGCCAAATGTGTCCATCACTTACACAGCCAACTCTGCAAGATATCAATTTTGCAAAGTACAGCATAAGGCTGCTATGCAACTGCTTTGTCATTCAACTCACAGATCCCTGTGCGGCTCTGTGAGTTGGTGTGGCAGATTTGTTCCCCACTTATGTGGATATGTGTTACTAATTAATATGTCCCATTATATTGAAGAGTTTATACACACTGTCATCATTACAAATAAAGGAAATTTCCGCTTAATACACCTTGTTGTTCCACATGTAAAACAGAAACATGAAATTCATTTTAAAATATTGAGTTGGTGGTTGGAGCGGGGGATGATTCAAAAGCAGGAAAACGAAAGGCGTGCACAGATATATGGGTTATTGGAGATTTATTAGAATACGCATGAGAGAGGGGCTCTGCGAACCTGCAGTTGCAGTGTAGCATTGCCTGGCTGGGTGTCGGTGGCAATGGCTGGGATGGATTCCGCAGGACCGTTGAGTCCAATGTCCTCCTGTGCGAGCCACTGAAGGTCATTATCCTACATTTAGGGGGTGACGATATCACTCAGTTCCGTTAACAAAGATTTGCAACATGATCAGCAGCGAGATACGTTACGTGAGTAACGGCAGTACCAGGAGTAATAATCATATGGGTAGATATTATTGACCGGTTAAATTGGAGAAATAAATACTTCTATGACGGTTACCCAAATTAACCAGAAACAAAGACGCGTTAACCCCTTTGGGCATAGCTAGGTAAAACAACAGGGCATTCCAACATGCTACATGAAGGAAGGCATTGCCAGGGGTAATACTCATATGGGTAGATGTTATCAACCGTAGAATCAGCTAAAAAGGCCAATTTTAGATAATGTAACGACCATAACTCCATAATTCCTGGGGCAATTTTGCTTATTATCAATGTTAGCTGAGATATCATGCCCACAAACATTATGATAAAGTTTGATGAAGGTCGGGTGAAAACTGTTGGACTTACAGAGCAGAAATGAAAGTGGTATACCATCAGACATTAGCAAACCAATTTATCCCGCCATCTTCGAATGGGGGTATAATAAATTATATGTTTTTTTTTTTTTGCTTTAACAGTTTTGTTTTCAATGAAAAGTTGTGCAAGCTATTGACTACAATGCATTAAGTCCTAAAGGACTAAAGACTGATGACCAGCAGATGATCCAGAAGGTTGGAAACAGATTAATGAAGCCAGAGTGGGTGAAAGCTCTAGTGAAGACAGCTCAGGTGGCCTGGATGGTGCTTCTAAAATCGAGGTACAGTCCATTTAGCCCAACTGCTAGGCATATCTGGTGTACACCAGAGTTAATTCCTTTGGAAATTGGTGATCAAAACTTGTATGGCCACCAAAGAATTGGAGTGAGATATCTAATGACAGGAAGTCCAGAGTGCAAGTCAATGTCACTGTAGCACTCAATGACAGCAAAGCTTCCTGATCTCTACACATCGACTTTGACAAACTCTCTTGGTCTGAAGTAGAAATCCACTCTTAATATAACCTTCAAGGGGACGGAGAAGGCTCAAACAAAGTTGAGAAATTCAAACAAGCAATGCCAATGATATGAAGGAGGTCTATTGCAATGAACCATTTTTGTCTAAACATGAGAATTTTAAGAAAACAAAAGTATATTAATCAAACTTTCAACCAACATTGATAACACATTATGTCCACAGAAAACTTGGTCCACAGCACTCATCGCTAATCAAAGGGAGTCACATTGAGACATCTAAACAGTGTGTATTATTCGGGTAGTTTTGCTATTATGCTGAATACCAACTGCTCATGAACAAAAATGCTAAAACCATGATGTCTCAACACTAACTCAAAACAACCAAGTTTTGTTAACTCAGTTGGTCTCCGCTAATACAACCATTTTCCATATCCAACCATATCCAAAAACAAACTTTCAGAGTCATAATACAATGAATTTGACAATAACCACTACAACCAACGTACACGAACAATTAAACTTAAATGAACAAATAAAACATGACATCTTATTCCTTATGTCCGTAATAAAAAGAAAACATAATGATTTTTACAAATATTGAAATGTGGAGTCAAAATAAATGAAATCAACAGATCATCTATCATATTTACATTACATGTATGTAGTCCTTTTGAAAGCACCAAAGATACAGGTAAGATTAAAGTTAAGCCAATTATATACATAGTGCAAATAATGATTATCATGAAAATTTGCTGTCGTTGTGGTGCATTTTTTTTTCATTTCAGTAACTATATAATGAGTACATCAACACCATTATATAGTTCATAGTAGACCTCTACACATAAAATATTTACTAATCATAACTGCATATATCTTCATGCAATGTCAAAACAGACATTACAGAAATGCACATTCCTGGTAATAGCTTAAACAAAACAATAAACAACTTTCTGTCTCACATGTATGGTTGCTATAACTTCAGGTGACAATCTGCAACATCCTTACAAAGTTGGTCTTCAACTACATCACCACAGTCTTTTGACTCAGCCACACTTTCTTCGGCTACATCATCATTGTCAGTTGCGACATCATCACTGTCTGTGGTGACATCATCACTTTCTGTGTCAGACTCATCAGAATCGCTCTCTTCCAGCCTGCTAGCTGCAAGTTTGTCAGAGACAACAGACACATCCTCGTCATCAGTTTCAACAGCAACTTTGGCAAGATGTTCTGCCTCTTCTAGACCCAGATCTAGATCTGCCTTCGTTATCATGATCTGGAAACAGACATTATCATTTCCTAAACAATTACACCTAAAACTACATAGGCAAATAAGCACATTGAATATTAGAAACAAATGCCATTTGTTTTTCATTTTAAATAAGTAACAATAAACTGTTTATTCCAAACTTTATCAATAATTGGGTGGGAAAAAAGTATGATGTAATGCAAGAAACAAATGACAATGGCATTGTCATAACCTTCCACTATCAAAATTGTTCAGTTTCCAACAGGACAATTACAGAATAAATCAAGCTAGAATTGTCACATGAGTGACGGATATAGCCCCACAATATGGCCTTGTCACAAAACTATGACATCCATTCAAAAGAAATGGACAGAGAGAATGCTTTGATTTGTGAATGGTCAACAGTGTATTTGGAAAAATTTAATTTTACTAGGAGCCATAACTCTGTCAACATTTAGTGGTTACTAACCAAAGTTGAACTTGATCTGTATTTTATGATGTTACACCTATGTACCAAAAATAAGCTAAATATGGGAAGCCTTTCATGAGTTATTGTCCATGTTTTTCTGGAATTTAAGTCAAAAAGGGGGGCCATAACTGTGTCAAAATTTAGTGGTTTTTAACCAAAGTTGAACGTGACCTGTATTTAATGATGCTTCACGTGTGTACCAATAATTATCTAAATATGTCAAGCCATTCTTGAGTTATCATCAGGACACCATGTTTTTAGGGAATTTAAATCAAATAAAGGGCCATAAGTCTGTCAAAATTTAGTAGTTTGTAACCAAAGTCAAACTTGACCCGTATTTTATGATGCTACACATATAAACCAAGAATTATTTGAATATGTCAAGCCATTCTTGAGTTATACGAAAATCATGTTTTTAGGGAATTTTA
The DNA here is from genome assembly GCA_027627225.1 of Congeria kusceri. Lineage (NCBI taxonomy): Eukaryota > Metazoa > Mollusca > Bivalvia > Myida > Dreissenidae > Congeria > Congeria kusceri. The sequence continues at coordinate 41,442,148 of CM051035.1, forward strand.
AGTCGAAAAGGGGCCATAACTCTGTCAAAATTTAGTGGTTTGTAACCAACATCGAACCTGACCTGTATTTTACGATGTTACACAGGTGTACCAAAAATTATTTGAATATGTCAAGCCTTTCTTGAGTTATCATCCGGAAACTATGTTTTTATGGAATTTGAAGTCGAAAAGGGGCCATAACTCTGTCAAAACTTAGTGGTTTGTAACCAACATTGAACTTAACCTGGATTCTATGATGTTACACATGTGCACCAAAAATTATTTGAATATGTCAAGCCTTTCTTGAGTTATCATCCGGAAACCAAAAACCAACAGACCGATGGACTGACAAGCTCATTCCTATATACCCCCCCCCCTAAACTTCGTTTGTGAGGGTATAATCAAATGAGATTGATTAAAATGAACAAAAGTTTCCATGCAGGTCTCACCTTGTCAATCACTCCAGCAAGTGCATGAATCCTCTTAAAACTGGCTGACTGTATCCACACGCAGTAGTCGGTGATGTACAGGTCATTGAGTACGTAGCGACAGTCCTGGTCATGCAACACAGACCGTAACTCCAGCAGGCACTTCAGAATTCTTCGACGACCTGTAAGAAATGGAAACAAAAAATGTGATAATGAACAACGAATACAAACAAGTCATAAAATAATCATTTTTATAAACTTTTCTTTAGTGGAAAAAAAAGGTTGTGATCTCTACTACGAAGATATACACATAATGCACTGTCAAGCAACTGTCCAGAACCCACTCTTAAATAACTTGTCAGGCTTTAATCGGCCATCCTTGGTTTTTACACACCGGACTTCAGAAGTTCAATATAAATTATTTCAACATTAATGTATGCAGTTATGACAACATTATAACTAGGGATGTCAACGGATACCAGAATTGGTATCCAGATATTCGTATGTAATATCCGGATAGTATCCAGATAACCGTATAGATCGGCATTGGCGGCCGGAATCTGGCGCATGTTAAAGATGCAAAATTAAATTCAAATCTAGAGGAATCATTATCTTACTAAATTACGATACTTCTATTTTGAAAACACAATAGATTTCAATTATTGAAAAAAGTACACGTAACAAACTACGTCGATTTCTGTTTGTAAATTGTGCGTTTTGTTTGCAATGTTGTTATGACTTTCAAAATAAATGGGAAGTTGAACATGAAAGTAACCTGAATACAAATTTGCTCAATATAAACAATGTTTGAATTAGTAATTAATTATTTGAAATGTTTCCACACGTCAGTAGAACCTTAGGAGGTATAGTTAATCCGTTAAGTTGAATGTACTAATAAGTTAGTAACATTGCGATATTTGTATGTCAGAAAATACACTGGTTTGTAAAAGAATAAAGAAAACAAATTGAGATACCAGTAATAATTAGATGCTAACTGATTGGATAAGACAGTCTTTTAAGTTTTGCAGATTGGTTAACAATGGATTTATTTGATTTCAATAGTTGGTTGGAACATCGATAATTGACATTAATTGGCATTGTTAATTGGTAGAGAACCATCTCTTATCAAGAGGGACGCATCTAATTGGCATAATCGATTGTGACATCTAGTTTGTTTAATAGTCCTGACACAGTAAGTGTGGTGTGAAAGCACCACCTGCTGTTTTATGATAATCGTATACCAACCGAGGGGTGTGTTTATGACATGTCCAAAGTACGAGGAAATATAATAATATACAAGCAACAAGGGCGTTTGAATGCCTAAAAATCGAGAAAAATCAAATTTTCAATTTTTATACAAATATTCGGTTACTAACTTGGTAACCGGATAGTAACATAGTAACTGGATATTTCGATGATATCTGGATATTCGTTGACATCCCTAATTATAACCTAATATTAAGCTTGCCATTTCATTAATGATATAGAACAGTGTGTGAATATATTTTGCAGAGACCTACTAATATTTGTAAATTAAATGGCATTTGTTGGAGAGGAATATAATATTTTTACAATATTCTTTTTACCCTCAAAGGGTTAACTTTGCAATTGTTTAACGTGTATATTTCAAGTGGTCTTTATTGTATGTTGTGTACTGTAAACATGTGTTTTAACCTGTATTTATCTATCTAAAAGTAAAGGTGCTAGATGCCATCTCCTATACTATGTTGAACACATTCAGTTCTATCACATTTCAAACATGACTGTAACTTCACATATTGTTTTCCATAGTCAATTAAATTCTGCGAGCTATCTATCTTCGATATGCTTACCGAGCCTAAATGTAGTGCCAAGGTCTTGTTGAATCTGAGTCGCGAGTTTCCAGTGTCGATACAGTGGGTAACAGAGGCTTCGTCGATAGCAGGACACCAACACATCCTTGACTCCACTGAATACCTTGAAATTATAAAGAAATACAGTAATAAAACTATTACAGTAGAAATACATCACATAATACAGCTTTCATGCGGATTGCACCTTTCGAAGTAATTGCTACATACTTGACAGGACAATAAGTTTAATTAAAGTCTGACAACAAAGCAACAGGAAGGGGGGATTTAAAAGACTTAAAAATGTAATAATGCTTTTCGAAACAAAAAATTCCCCTTTTGCCTTAAATTTCCCATCTGAAGGGCCCCGCCACCTTTCCCCCCAAAGGTGAAAAAAACACTGCTTGTGTCGTTGAGAAATATAACTCAAACACTTCCAGTGTAGGGAAACCAATTCCAATCTTCCAAATGCAAGGCTGACACCACATCCATTCCAATACTACGAGTGTTTCTTACTGTGTGCACATACGTACCTCAAGCCATGACAGAGTTGCACTGATTTTGCACACCGTCCAGCCTGACTCACACTGAAACGCACATAAACGATTCCTTAAAATTTCCTGTAGATAATGAATCTCCAAAAGTTACATAGCCCAGATACAATGCCTTGATGCTGACTTGGTTTTCCCATTATTTTGCCATATTAATAATCAAACGAAATGACCACCACTTTGTTTAGAAAATATGTCTATTAATACAGATAAACTGGACAAAAGAGACACATGTAAGGAAGCCAACTAAATGTTATGTGAACAATTCCTAAAATGGTTACCACTCAAACCATTGCCTGGATGCTTACATGGTTTTCCCCATCGGTGGTTCGATGGTTATAGAGGTAAGCATACAGAATATCTACAAGCCCAAGATACACAGACGTCTCTTCCACGCTGTCAAGCAGGTCTGTTACAAGGTCAAGGGTAACATCAGTTTCATGTTAAGATGCTTATACAGGGTCATAGATATAAGTCTCAACTTAACCAGAACTGAAAACCTATTGCACTTAAAATTTTCTTACAAATAATTTTTTTACCAATTCATGCCTTTTGTGTTACTGGTACATCTGGTAAAATCAACCATTTACACATTAAAAACATTCATGCGTCTCTGTGGATCTCTGAAAATAATTCCACTAGACACTCGAAGCTCGTCTTCAACTTGTAGTTTAATACAACTTGAAAATTTTTGTAGAACATTCATCTAAGAATTCGCCAAATTATTGTTTGGCGTAAAAATACATATACTTATGCCACAAAAGATACATTGCTTTCTGGGCAGCTTTCTCATTACTTCTTCTTCCTCTTCAGTGAAGCTCACTGAAATAGCAGCAAGTAATTGTAAGTTTTTACACCAGATTCACTATTGTTTCAACAATAGACCTTTACAGGTTTTGCTGCAAACAGTTTAAACTCCTCCCAAGCTTTTGTTAACAGATTAATTTCAATTGAGGCGTGTCGTGGAAAAATCGGACTTAATGCATGTGCATAAATTGCGTAAAGTGTCATCCTGGATTAGCCTGTGGTGGATTAGTCCGCTTTTATGGTGTATTTTCTGTTTCAATGAAGTTTCGTCTAAACATAAATTATTTATGTTACAAGTGAGGCAATAGCACATAGTATGATAGTAGTGCAGCTGGTGTACAAACTGACAGATGAACACCAGTCTCCGCGTATGTCTGTCAGACCTCGGACAAAACCAGTAAAACTGCATGAGGTCCAGAAATTATTTACCACTGTAGCAGAAAGTGCGGTCTCGGATCAGGCTGTGCGGACTGCACAGGCTAATCCGGGACGACACTTAACGCACGTGCATTAAGCCCAATTTTCCCACGACATGCCTCAATTTATCAAACATCACAAACACATCACACGCTTTGCCATGTGCTCTTTTGTGTACAATAGGTTAACCCATTAAACAAGTGATATTCATGTGCAATGATTGGATAGAACTGCAGATTATTCAACATCTTTTTTACAGCTAAGAATATGTATGAGTTTTAAAAAGACAATTTTCAGTTTCAGTTACTTGGTAAACATTTAGACTCTATCCAATCAATTTGATCACACTGATCAGGAAATTTCTGCATGTGTATTTGGAATTTCTGTTACAAGAATTCCAAAACAATCTGTATATGGCATTCTAAGAAACATCAACAACAACACACAGAACATCATGGCAGTGAGAACATGCCCCACCCACCTGCCACTTCTACTGGTATGCCAGCACATATCTGCTCTATTTCTGTGTAGATGGCGGGCTTAAATGCTAACAGCTGTGTTATGGCACCATCTTCAAAGAGGTCGCCACTGAAATACAGATTACATGAAGAAATATTCACTATTAAAAAAGGTGGTGTTGAGTACTATTAATTTCATAATACAGTACAACCTGTCCAAACCAAACTGCGCCGGGACCGGGCCGATCGTTCGGGTCAGAGGTGTTCGGTTTAATCCAGGTTTTTTTTAATGTAATTTTCCTTTAAAAATGTACGTTCTATTATATATTTTTAGTCCAGTATATAATAAAACAACACCACATGTTAATGTTTACTCTTTTATAATTGTTTATTTTTTTTTTTTATTTGCAAGTAAAAATGAGTATTTGTACATAGAAAGACAAATCAATCAAACAAGTTCACGAATGTATTTAACCAAAAACTAATTTACATCTGTTTAAAGAAATCACCAATTGTTGACTGCTTTGACTAGTTTAAACATACTTATTTTAGCTCGATTATATCGCAAACCTTAGGCGTAAAGAGATCAGTGCCAGAATTTACTATATGTATAAATTAACTACATTATTGTGAAACATAAAAATGTTCACAGTGTACGTAAATTTCAACATAAAACACGACCGAATAATCTTTTTTTCACAAGTTGACTACTGTCGTATGCACGAACGTGCTGATCGCTAATTGCACCACTGCCCCGTTATCACCACGGCGATTATGCCTTTAGTGTGTAATTGTGTTGCCAATTATCGGGTTCACGCTTCCGCCGTATCGCGAAGTGACACCTAACAGGATACACCGTTTTTGAAGGCTGAATGAGATCAAACTTGTGAAAATCATTCGGTATTCGGTTTGGACAGGGTTTGGTTTATTAAGGTTTTTTTAATATATAAAATAAGGTTTTACTGTATAACAGACTGTTCACAAAGTTATAATCAAATTGTATGAAGGCAACACATGCTGATATTTTTTTTAATGCATCTGCATTTTGTAACAGGTTTATATTTTAAGCAGGTCCACTGCCTAATATACTTCATATGCCAATACAGTTATATAGCTTAAGCCACAAGGTAATCTGATACAACTCACATATAGTGATCCTCATCAAACTTTTCACTCTCTGCCTTCAGTCGCTTCTCTCGTCTCTCGATCACAGACAGCTGGTCAGGGTCCGGGCAATCTACGATCCCCACAAGGTCCTCCTGGAGATAAAAAGAGGGTTTATGTAGGGACATAACAGCAGAAAACAAAATTGTCAGTGGATGAAGCACAAACTCATTAACAAAGGCCAGCTGGAGGTTTGATTACAACAAACAAAAGTCTTAAATCTTTATTATTTATAATGTGCTAATAAAATGAATGCATTTTTATTAGCTGATATGATGAAGAGTAAGAAATGGCCTTTGAACATCAATGTTGTCAATCTTAAATCTAGACTTAATTGAAGTTGCTGACCCATGAAAAAGACTGTTTGATTTTCACCGACTTATATTTAATACTGTGACTAGGTTTAAGTTCAGGATGTTTCAAGTCATGGATGACTTTAAGAAATCTTGCAGCTGGCTGATTGTTTGACCTGTAGCCGTTGGAAGACTCCTGATTTCTGACTGGCAAACCCATACTTCGGAGCAGTGATGGGTACTGGCTGTTCTTCGTAAGGTTCTTGCGGAATGCACCAATCAAATGTCTCCTCTTGATCATCTTCATCCCCTGTGTCCGATACAGCATCATCGTCTACAATGAAACAGGGATTCATTCACACTTGTACAACCAAATGTCAGCATACGTTGACAAATAATGCCCCTAACATAATAAAAGCAATGCTCACAAGAAAATATTGTCATCCAATTAGCTATGAAACCCCAATGAAATGTTATATCTATTTTTACTTCCTGAAGTGAGGAATATGGCTCTGACTGATTCATTTAACGAGCCATTGCTTACTTATTTTTTGTGACTGAAAATGATTGCCCTTGTCTACATAAATTTCTTATTAGTCAATATTAACTCCACCTGCCAATTATATTGTTCATAAATAATTAAAATTATATCCAATTCCTTTTTGTCAGGCAGCCAAGTTATTATCGGGTGGACACATTTTAAAGAAAGGCATTTATCCTAAAAATGGCACCGAAATTGTAAGTTCAGTTGTCTTTCGGTCACAAGTTGAATTGCAGAAAATCGAGAAGTCACACAATTCTCAGCATGTTTTAAGGATATGTCTTAGTACAGTTATACAGACAGAAAAACAAGCTTAATCATGTTTAACTCCCATACAACATCGTTGTATAGCTCGAAAACATTAACCTCACACTTGTTAACTGTATAAGCATAATTATGCGCATGAAATGCTTCCTTTATTTAAATTATACTTGGTTTTGTTCATGCACAATTTTCACAAGTTTAATTATACCATAACAGTATTTAAGTGGGATACACTTAGATCAAACTTTATTCCTCTGCGGAAACTAATATATTAAACATAACGGTATTTTAATATATTCATGCATAAAGGTCAGGATCAAGTTAATGTTTTTGAGCTATATACCTGAGTGAAAGATACAAATTGCTATTCATCCCAATGAACATTCAGTTATTTTTTTCAGTGATTAGTGAATGTGCCTTTTTCTGTGAAATTGTGAAAAACGGGTCGTAAGACCCCAAAATTGTGAAAATATTTGATTTAAAAAAAAAAGACATATAAACTAGTAATAAAATTTCAAATAATAACTAATGATTTTCTTGTATTTAATCAAACTTACATGTAAAATACAAACACATTTAAACACTCATACAACCACTAACTATTTCAAAGATTTCATAATTTTTTATCCACTTTTCCATTTATGAATTCAGGCCAAACAATTGTGAAAAAAGTATACTTTTTGGCTTTGTGAATGGTACTGATTATCGGCACGAAAAAACGGGAAAAACAACGAAGTTTCTCATTTCATTACAATACTGTCAAGTTCCGGGCTTACCTAGGACCTGAATGAGTGGTGGGGCTGCGGATGTGCTGCCCTTGGGGGCCAGAAGACGGGTTATCATATCCAGGCCCTCAAATACCTCACCAGGGGTGGCCTTAGGGAATGTGATGTGGAATTCACCTGCAAGCAAACATCACAAGGTCCTGCGAAAAGGAAAAAGTAAACAAAATCATACAAGTTTTCCGAGTTCAAATGTTGACATAGCAGTTTCTTTATTGTATGTATTGGGAAATATTAATGAAATAACGGATATCAGAGAGATTTAGGAATGGCATACACTGGAAAATGAACAGCTTTTGGACAAAAGTTATATGTTGGTAAAATCTGCTTATTTATAAAACAAATGGATATATAATTATAAAGATTTATTCAAATTTCATTTGTGTTCTGCTATGGATTATGCATTCTTAGAATGGTAAAATATGTTCAACACAACTTTTTAGACAGACCAAAAAGAACATAATCCCCTGATGAGTAACTGAAATGAGTATGCTGATAAACCATTACAATACCTGTGTCTGCATTGTAATCTGCCTTTTCCCGATCATCTTCAACAAGCTTGCCAGGCAAAGTCAGTCTGAAACAAAATATCCAAGAGTACTTATTAATGAAACATCAGTTGCCGAAATATTTAGACAAAAGCAGTACAAAATATGAGGCATGTCATGGGAAAACCAGGCATAATGCATATGCGTAAAGCGTCGTCCCTGATCAGCCTGTGCGGATCTGGGACGACACTTTGCTCTTTTTTTTTCTATTCCAAAGAAGTCTCTTCTAAACATAACTTCACTGTAGGTGAAAAGTGGTGTCCTGGATTAGCCTGTGTGGGCTGCACAGGCTGATCCGGGACGACACTTTACACATGTGCATTAAGCCCGGTCTGTTTTGCTCGAGTCATACTGTACATAATTGCTCCAAGACAGTATACATGTACACAGTGACCTAAAATATGTCTTTGGTCTTAAACTGAAAAGTGAAATTATAGATGCATGTAAAAAAGGGGCTTAGGCACCAAATAAAACTTTTTTCTCAGCATTGCAAATAAAAAAGATAATTTAAGATTTTTAACAAATAATATTACCAAATATAATTTGTTTTTACAATAAAAATTATGTATATTCCACTGACACCAAATTGCACTAGAACAATAATAGATGTATTAACTTTTAACAAACATTGACTGTTTACACTTACCGTAGAAAATAAGGTTGTGAGTAGAATTTAAAATCATCGTCCTGTAAAAAGATTTCTGTCTCGGACACCTGAAGCACAATTATATAACCATTTAAATTCTTGAAACATTAGAAACCATCAAATGACAACTTCACAGTCATGATGTGACCCTGCTAAATAAATCAAACTCAAACATAACAATTGATTTCAATGAAAGAAAAAATATGTTTAATACCATAATGATAATACAATACAATATTTATCACATTTAAAACAATGTTGTTACCTTTTGAAGTCACAGCAAAGAAAAACTATGAGAGACACACAAGAAAAGTATAAATTTTAAGTATTGCGAGATACATAGAAATAACACACCTTGGCAAATGGAGCTTTTATGACAATAGTGAGGAAGTCTGCATCTTGATCAAGCTTAAACGCTGGTGTCAACATCTTGGAGTTTGGTCAGGATATTTCAAGTTCTAAGAAAACACCATAACCATGTCAAACGACAATAAAATAGAAATAGTTGTGTTGTTAGTAGTCAATCCACATAATGAATTGTTTATGACAATATTGTCAGGAAATCATGAATTTCGTTGAAAAGACAACTCGCTGTTGTGTTGCGATATTAAGTGAACAAAGAGTTGCAAAAGTTATAAACATGACTTTGCAACTTACAAGCTTCTATTGTGAACCATTTAACTATAGCAGGTAAGTATTGATAAAACAATAAACAAAAATGAAACTTAAATACTAAATTTTATGCAAACTAATTAAAAACAACACAGAATTTAATTATTTAACAAGTAGTACATAGCTTTTGCAAGGCTCTGTTGTCAGACTGTGTCACAATTTAGCTCTTGGTTTCTACATCCTTTAATGTTTATTTTGCAATGAAATACTGGCCACCATCAACAATATGTATGTGTTTTTATACAGTCTAATGCTATACAAATTTTATTCTATGTTTAGCGTCCCCATGATATTTCAAAACCTGCCAACCAGGCAGGAAAAAACAAACAACAAGTCGATAAAAAACATGTTTTGTTCGCAAATTATTTATGGCAGTGGTACAAGCTAAAGCAAATGTTTACTTGCAAAACTGTTTAATATCATCTTCATATCCGAAACTTACTGTAATGCAGTATTTGAACTGTTTAAATTGACTAGTTGCATGCTATGTTTTACAAGTATTAGTAAAAACACAAAATTATTATTATTATTGTACCACATTTATATAGCACTTTTATCATGAAATAACACGTTCAATCAATCAATCACAATTGAGAGATTTTAAAATAACATATACAATGCACACATGAATACAATTCAAATTTCATGAGTAAATATAAAATAGCCAAAAATCATATATAAAAATACACTGACTTAAATATTTAAGAACAAAATGGTGGTCATACTAACGCAATACTTTGATAAAAAAAAAAGGGCATGCACCTAAGGTTACTCACCAGTGGTCAAAACTAAAACATATACAAAAAAAGTCCCTTTTTTCAAATGTGTTATAAGCTTTCCAACTCAATTTTTCACATTTTCAAAATTGTTGTTTTTTTCGTCCAGGCATCCGAAAACCTACCAGCCCGAGGACGCTAAACATAGAATCAAATTGCCATGGTCATGTGCAATTTCCACAAAAGTTACAAGTCATTCAGTCAATGCACTTTTGGTAAATATCGCCAAAACTGCTTTATATATTTAGAAATTTACCCTAAATGCTGTACATTCTAAGTTCGTTGAAAACTACTAAATTTATATGCAAATCACAATAATTACAAATTGGTTTTTGTCTAAACAAAAGGGAATGTTGTTACTATGCACATTCTGACAGAGGGTCATAGCATATAGCATCAGGTGTTAGGCTCTGGGAGCAAACATTGAGCTACTTTTTATAAGGGCATTATTTGTCCCATGAGCCTTACTGCTGAAGAACCATTTATGTGTTGAAAAGTTCTCCAACATTACACATACTGCAGTGCCCAAATTTTTGTTGCTACTTTTAAACACTAAAATAACGTGGTTAGCATTAATATTTTCTATGCCAACTTACATACCTATAAATAGCAATGCAACATCCATTTTTTTTTATTTACCTATCTATACAATATTTATTCCACCATCAAGCATCATCATTCCCATACAAAAAACAAAAATATTTTTTCAAATATCTCACAGACTTTCAAAGTTACATCATTTTGTACAATGGTACCCAAAACAGCATTTTAAAAGCACTGTATGAAAAAAAGACAAAAACATGACCAACGTCCTAATTTTGAGGAAAAAAAACAGAACTGAATTAACTTCAGTAGTTTTAATTTAAAATGAAAACATACAACCAAAATACAACAGAAAATTCCATTATATCACACTGTAACAACATATGACACCTGGTTAAACTTGTATTTTAAAATCTTAGTTTGTCCGAAAATCAATGAAAGAGTGAAATGACACTATTTCTGTATAAGGTATGATTGTAATAAAATACCGGTTAGCATAAAAGCGTACATATAACATGACTGAAATGACCACAATGTTTATGAATAATAATTAATACTATTTTTTCCAATATTTTGACATTTTCCAATTACACGTAGTAATTCACATCAAAGCATTAAAATCATTCAGAGGAAGTACATGAATGTGCAACTGTAGATAAGCGAAACAGTTACAGTATTACATTATTATTAATACAGCCTTTGTTCATTAATGGTAAATACACGTGTTTAATACAAATAGAGGAAAGACAAATCACATTGGAAGACTGCAGGTTGTCTAGGAATGCTGCTCAATAATGCTCCATAATCTGCAGTCCACCAACCTGAAAAAAGAAGAAAAACATTTTGATTTTTAAAGTATCAAGGTTTATGTGAATTATACGGGCAATTTATGGCAAACTTAAAAATCATTAAACAATACAGACTCTTTATAAGTTCTATGAATGTATGAAAACAATGTTTAATGTTTGCTGAATGATCAGTTTAACTATGTTTGCGTATTTATAACAGAATTAATGCATTTTACACAGTGTTAAATAAAAAAAATCATGCATTTAAATAACTTGAAATAACAGAAGCAAAAAAGAAGCAAAAGTGGTTTGTGTTTGGGTCAGCATTAAGTTATGACTGAATTTATAAGAACGCAGTGGTGTAATATATATAGCATCTGCCGTGCAACCTGAAGGTTGATATATAGATCGATACTTGGGGAGTGTTTGAATAATCTTTCTAAAAAAATACACCATGCACTGGTTCAACACAGGAAACAGACTCGAAATTGTGCCAATTAGCTTCAAGCTTTCAACAAAATAGAGCTAAAATAAATTTTAAAGTATAAATGAAGATAGTTAGTAGGCAAACATTGTTAGTTTGGAGTGTAAATTTGAAAAAAAAACATTGTTAGGTAAGAAGCGAACTGCGTTATTGATTGCTCAAGAGATTGTGAACTGTTGCTTACATGACAAGTAGTTTCTCGTTTCACACATTATCTCTACAAATGTTATAACAAAACAAGCAGCAGCAACATGTCCTAGATAAGTCAGAAATGCTTCCCCAATTTATGAACCTTCTTTTAAATTAAAAACATACACAGCTGGGTCGTTGTCATACTTGACATTATACCATTCTGGGAACCCTGGCACTATACAAATAACTTTGCCTTTGTAAGTTGCATCTTCAAAACGATGATCAATACATTTTCCCACAAAGAGGGGGATGTTTCCATGTTTAACTTCAGTAGTTTCCACATCAATAGCACTTTCAATTAAGGTAAGAAGGTTTTTATGCAGTGCATTATTGTCAAGTTTTCTGTATTTTCCATTGTGACCTTTTACAGTCAAATTAAAGACAGACTTGTCTTTGTTTTTTTTTGTTTTAGTACATTTTTACGGAACACTAGCTGGCTTCTCAGTGCTTTTTCTATTTGTTTCAGGTTATTGCCTGCTGCAGCCATGCCCTCCTGTACTTGAAGCCGACTTTGCCAAAATCCGTAATAGCAAACATCATTGGTCATCGCTTCTTCTTTTTTCAATCGTTCAGTCTCTTTCCTTTGCATTTCTTGTTGTTTCAGTTTCTGCTGTTCTCTGTGTTTTTCTTGTATAGCCTTTATGCGCTCTTTAAAAACTTTTCTCAATTCGCGCCCCTCTTGTCTTGATTCTTCTATGTACATATTTCTTTCTGGTTCTGGCAAATCTTCAAGCCATTTAGACGTCTTGTTAAAAGAGTACATGATATACGCTTCATTAGCCAATAATGACGCATTGGTCTGAATGAAATAAGATGACCCAACTGGCCGAAAATGAATTCTGGTAGTTTGTTGTGCCTTTTAACTGAGAGTGTTTCTTCTCTTAGCTGTTCACTGGGTTCCCAATATTTACTTCCAGGTAGATGTTCTGGAATCATTCTCAGAAGAAGCAGCTTCATGGAAAGAAACACATTTTGTAGCAGTGGAATCACCACTTCATCTACTTTGTTACTTGCAATCAGTGCTTGGAGAACCTCGTCATTTTCAGGTATTTCTGTATTAAATGGTGTAAATGTGCCTGTCATAAACTCCTCCATTTTACTTGGGTTGTGTGTAGCCTGATCAAAGAAATCTACTAACGTTTTGAAGTGAAGGTTCATGTCGAGTATATGACCCGGGGCTTCAATCAATCGCCACAGAGGGGCAGTTACAAACTTTGAAATCAATCCCAGTGCCTTTGCTCCTGCAAGAAAGAGGTCTTCTTTGATATCCATTGCACCAGCTTTAAGTAAGTCATTAGACGTTCCATGAATATTTTCTAAGAAATGTTGTAGGTCAGCTGCATGGAAATATACTGCACCACCAACCATAAATACCATGTTGAACCTGTTGTGTCGAAATCGGATTATGTGGTTCTTCTGCGATATAGTACCAAGGAAGGTTTTCCAAGGCATACTTGCGCCATTTTTTTCATCTTCCCCTGCAGCACAGACTTTGCTGCAGGTTCTCAAGAATCTAAGTGTGCCACTTTCAGCTTTGTGGTACCTTTTCAGCCTTGGGTCTCCTGCAGATCCAAGATCTTCTCCTTCGTAATTCTTTTTAAATTTTAATATGGTGCTTTCACAAACGTCTGCCATACCTACCAGAAGGTGCAGCCCGCAGAAGAAGTTGTTAATATTTCCACAAAGTTCTTTTTGATAAACCGACAGTTTATCGTAGTTGTCAATTACGTGTGGCAAGCACTCTTCTCTATAGGCATTTAGCAAACCATTAAACGTCTTCTCTGTACTGGCACGGTCGGACATTGTATTTTTCATATTAATAAGTAAATTGTAACCTTGTCCTAAATCTTGTTCTTTGTCACAGTGGGAAGATATGTCATGTAGATTCTGCTTTAAAGTCTCCAACGCTGTCTGGCCACTTTTATCTGACATTTCTCTCAACCCTATGAATTTTCTTCACTAGATACTATGTAAGTCTGGTAGGTTCTACTGTGCTTGCGAGTTTCATCTGTATAAAGAGTAGTGCTGTTTGATGATGATGCGGCTTTTCCAACATGTTTATGAGTAAGGGCAACTTTTCGATCAACAAATGTGTCAACTGCTTGTCTGGAAGGAATATTAATAACATTTTTTCCACAAAGTTCCGCAACTTCTTTGATGACAGGACCTACATGTCTGGTTGCCACTTTCAAGTTTGTTAAATTTATTGCACATTCAACTAACTCGTTGCTATATGTATTATCAGTTTTGTTCATTAGATTAATTGGTAAGTTGTCATCTAACAGAGATTCGAGGTATGTGACTTCTGTTTTCAGTTAAGTGTTTTTGATTCTCAGTTGATTTGTTTCTTCTTCATATTGCTTATTCATTTCTGAATCAACACTTACTTTTCGTTCTAATTCAAAATTATGTTTTGCAAAGGTGTTTCTTTCATTAATAGCTTTACACATATTCTTCTGAAGATTTTTTATCAGTTCCATTTTGGTCTTAAGTCTTTTCTGCAAATGTTGCATCTGATGTGTGTACTTATGAAATTTTTTTATAGTCATTCTTGATGCTTCTTTCACAGATTTCCTTAACTTCTTTGCATCTTTTTCTTCATCAGCGGAGGTCCCCACCATATGCACCTGTTCAACTCTCATTTTTTTCAAAGTGACCTCTCTTCTTTCCAATTTTCTTTTTAGTTGCTTGTTTTCTTCTCTAAAAAGCTATACTTTTTGTCTTCTTTCCTGAAGCTGCTGTCTTACAGATTCCGCTTGCTATTGCGCCTTTTCTGCTTTCAAAGCACGTCGAGTACCTACGCTTACTTGCTTAGTTTTTAATGTACTAATAGTGGTTTCAGTAGGAAAAGAAAATGTTTGTAGAAGAACTTGCTCCCTCTTCTGTCCTCTGTTTTCTTTGTCAATTTGTATAGTTCTATAGATTTTTGCAACACATGGCTTACATGCTATATTGGACAACTGCGTGATTTGTGCAAGAATCTCTGGTACCTGAAGCACTTCAACGTTGTGGTTTTTACAATAACTAAAAATTTCTATTACGCAACCATTTGTTAAATCTCTAAGTATGGTACATTAGGAGTAAGAATGTCAACAATATTTATTCCAAGCAAATTACAGTATAAAGTCATTGTTAGTATTTGCTGATAAACCCTTCAGCAACGCCACTTAAAGGAGGATATTACAGTTTGTGTCATCTTAGAACAAGCAGTTGTCGCATTCACCGCAAGATCAATGTGTGTAGATATGACAAGAATCTGTACCTATTGTGCCAGTTAAGATTGTTTGTGAGGTAAAATTGTGTTTTCTACATCTATGTTTCTTTTTGTACCTTTTTATAAGACTCTGGCTCTCATCGCTGTCAGTAGATGAGTCATCTGTCTGAAAATTACGTATACAAATATACTAAATAAAAATCCAATGCACATCATTTCTAATTCCTGTTGCTGTATTTGTTAAAGAGAGTGATTGTGTTGAGTTCAACTTATTTTATGATATCCGGTTGTTTGTAGGGAAATATCAGTGAAATGAAATTTGTAATTCACTGTATTAAAACAGTAAAAATAAAATTGGTTATTCACCATTTTAAAACATTGAAAATTAGGACTTTGATAATGGAACGTTTTCACCGGAAGTAATAAAATACCAAAATAACAAATTGTTCAGCATAAAAGAAAAAAAACTGATAAAGAATATTGATTTTTAATTAATTGTGATCATATAAAAAAAAAAATTTCACGCGTGATTGCGCCACTCGTGAAAATATACATTTTTATGATCACTCGTAAATCAAAATCGATATCACCTTTTACCACTGCTTATTACTTAAAAACATTTTTTTGTGTGAGTAAAATGAAACATTATATCAATAATTGATTCAAAACTTCAAATCATGTTGGAACAAAAACAACAAATAACGCCTAAGATATATGCCTTATTAAGAAAACAAACAATAATGCAAAAAAACATTCTTAAATACATTATTCTACCTTATTTAACGCTGCAAGCTTGTTCAAATTTGTACCTGGTCGGCCCCGCGGCCTCACTGCTGGAGAACTGGGTTTCAAAAGTAAGTAGGCATTCTGGTGGAGAACTGATAATCATAAGGTACTGCAGGTCAACAGCAGGTAGTGCCTAAAACAACATAAAACTTAAAATGTTGATGGTGATAACATAATTCAAACTACATCTATGATGATGATGATGATGATTATTATTATTTTTTTTATTATTATTATTAATTTTATTATTATTATTATAGTTTAAACTTATTATAAAAACTAATCATAAATTTCTTTTTATTACTTTTATAATTACTATTATTATTATTATCATTATTGTTATTGATTTAATAATTAAATCTTATTAATAAGACTAAATAAAGGATGCACAATAACATATTATACAGTACTTGTGTGCTGAGATCAAGTGAATCTGGCTCTGTTTGGGTATCAGTACAAAACTCTGTGTCAAATAGGTCCAAGTCAGATGGTGGTAGAGTGCTAGTGTCAGAATCATCTGATATTACAATGCACTCTGTCAAGTCTCTATCTGGCTGTACATTCATGCCAGATCATTTGCTGTTAAAATCAAAAGTTGTCATGAGTTACCTGTTAAAGATAAATAACCTACATGTAACCAATAACATGTTTTGTATTTTAATAAATGCACACACTGTCTAGGACGATAGATGTGAGGTACGAATATGTTAGATCACTTTCACTTTCGGTTTTGAATTACCCAAACATCAGACTGAAGAAAAATATATTTCATATTAATCGTAAAATTTTAATCACTACATAACCATTTTAAACAAAACATGCCAAATAATACCATTTACTACAACATGTTTGCCTATAATTTTCAAAAATATTGTGTTTAATCATGTTCACGCTATCTTGTGTTGGCCGCCATATTGAATTTTGCAACAATTCCACCAAACGAGAACATGGTCAGATTGTTAATATCTCCGGCATTTTTTGCAAAAACCTAACAAACAGTCATAAAGAACATACTTCAAATTACATTATCATGCCATAATTTCGAGCATAAAAGTTGTATTTTAATAAAAGTACATATTTTAATATTTCAAACTTACCATTAACAATCAAAATAGCCGATTACTGCGTAGTCTGGACAATTTCCGGGCAATGTCAACATCTTTTTATCAGAACTGATACAGGCTAGATCAAAATTCAATCGTTAAACTTGTTAAAATTTCCGTAAAAAATGTCCATTATCAGGGCTCAGCCTAGGGACAAATTTTAGGGAGAAGTCACTTCTCCCTCAGTTCAGTTTAGGGAGAAGTGAGGCCACTTCAAGGAGAAGTATTTTCAAAAAAGCGCTTAACCATAATTTCGCTTGTTATTACCACCATCAGACCATGTCAATCATTATCATAGTACCAAGTCCATCATCATCATCATCATCATCATCATCATCAGGTCATTATCATCATCAAATTCTCCATAAATAAATAACAAGATATTTTCAAGTTGTATTACATTATTCTAGTTTCCAAGTTTGTTTCCAAGTTTCCATTCTAGCAATACACACATCAATAAAAGTTTTAATTTAAATATATATGTTTTTTTATCTAAACGTTCACAGTGCATCATAAAACATTGTTTTTTTTGGAATTAAAAATTAATTATACATTAATTATATTTTGTTAGGTATTAATTCTTTTTTTTTTTCAATAAAACACTTGGTTCAAATTACCTTGCAATTATTTATCTAATTTGAAGAAACAATAAAATCCTTTAAAAACACCAGTCATTAATAATAACACATGTTAAATCTAAGAAGAGTGACAGCGTGACATAATCAATTAGATTGGGCTTTCAAATCAGCAAGCCATTAACAACAGCTAATAGCAATGGTTTGACTTCAAAAAGTCTTTGATGTGACTGCTGAGATGGGGCCATTGTCTAGCAGTTTGTAGAACTAAGCAGGAAAGTGAAAAAAGCATCAATCAATACCACTGTACCTGAACAATGCAAGCACTGTCTATAGAGCATTAATGAATTAGTGTTCCAGAGGAAATGTCAAGGGTGTGAACAAAATCAGACATTGCTTTATTGCATGGAATAAAATGGATATTTAAATGGGGTGATGAAATAAACATCTTGGAATTAAAATGGAAACTGTATTAGGAGCGAAATTATTGGATATTAACATGAATATTTACATCTAATGATCTAGTATGGATTGATATGTGTTTTGCGTATCAGGTAATTATGTGCGTTTTTGAAATTTACTTTACGTTCTCTTTTTTATGGAAGTTGACTTCAAAGCTTTAGGACTGGTGTTTGATTGATAATTATTACTATGCGAAGTTTAAAACAGAGGGCGAAGTGGACTTCTCCTTGATGAAATTTATGGGCGATGTCAATAGCTCCAGGGCGAAGTTATCGCCCACGTCGCCTTCACGGCTATGCCCTGCATTATCCTAGGTCAACACGTGGGTCATTTCGGGTCGCGTGCAGATCTGCCAAGGGATATTACTCTTACATGATTTTGCATTGCTACTATAAAGAGATCAATTTGTTCCTCAACAATATTTCATAAATAATTGCAGCATAATTCCTCCATTTTGAAAACATCAGCAAAATATATACCTACACACAATTGCATTTTTTTAACGAATCTCGATTAACTGTAGTTGTTTACAAGTTTATCGATATTCTGCTCCGCTGTATTATTAAAACATTGTGTCATTTCGATTGGTCCGTTGCCTAGAGAAGAGGAACAAAGTAAGTTTTGTAAAATTTAAGTCAACCTGGTTCAGGTTGCATACAATTTCTTAGCATTTACTATTGTGCGTGCATATTCTAATGAGTATGTAAAGTTATTGCACGCAAACATCTTCAATAGTCTGTGCTTTTTTGTGTGTTTCGAGGGTCAAACTCAATGCAGTAATGTGAAAATAAAAACCCACCATGGAGCAGCCATTTAATCTTCGTCGTCTTGATTTTTATACACACAAAAAGTAAACCGGGTTGAACTAACTTTAATTATGACATGGATATCGATTGTGGCATTTTAGTGTTGTTGTTGTTTAAAGATTTGTAATCACAAAGTTAAAAATAAATAAATAGTTATTGTCTATCATCATTTAGAAGTGTACGTATGTTCTTCATCATGATAATCGATTGTAACATGTGTGTCTTTAATTAACCGAGAGACAAAAATGTACTGAAAAGTGAAAAGGAGATTTTATATTTTGAGGATTCTGTGCCTTTGTTCATACGATAAATCACTCTTTGTTCGAAAACATATATGGCTGGTATATTGTAGGCACATTCCTTAATATTCACAATGCCTCAAACCCAATATTATATCTTCTTTTGTAAATCCCTATTTTTTCTTTTAAGTCGAAATGAACATATGGTTGACACAATTTAGTATCACTAAACAGTGTATGCACCTATCAAAATATGCCCCCAAGGGGGTGGAGCGGCGGGCATATACGGGACTTAAGACTGAAAGTAATTCCCGCCAGGCGGGAATTTTACACGCCGAATGATTCCGGGTCCCGGGAAATAGACTTTGTTCGGATTTTAGATCCCGGTAATATTGGCCCCGGGCCATTTGATACATCAATTAAGCATCCCCCATTGAGGGGACTTAGACAAAAATGCTCGGGTCTAGGGTGGGGATTTAGATCCCCCCAAAATATAATAAGTCAAATTCCCCTGGGATGACCCGCCGGGGGTGGATATTGATAAGTGCATTATTGTTGAAGGCGCATTGTACATCCATGGTGAGAAATAAAAAAACGATTCTGTAAAAAAAATACGAATCTGTTAACAAAACCCAACCACTACGTCAAGACGTTACGAAGGGTGTGCCTATTCATTGTAACAACGAGCTACGCTCCCCATACAATGAACCATTTTATAGGACATAAATTGTTGAAACGCAGGGCTGTCCATTCCTCGGTGTTCCACGACGCTTTGTGCACATTTGAATACAAATTTAATATATTTCAACGAACTCGAAAGAAAGTATAAATGAGGTGTGTCGTGGGAAATCCGAGCTTAATGCATGTGCGTAAAGTTTCGTCCCGAATTAACATGTGCAGTCCGCATATGCTAATCCAGGACGACACTTTCCGCTTTTGTGGTATTTTCTGTTTCAATGAAGTCTCTTCTAAACATAAATCTATTGTAGGCGGAAAGTGTTGTCCCGGATTAGCCTGTGGGGACTGCACAAGCTGATCCGGGACGACACTTTACGCACATGCATTAAGTCCGATTTTCCCGCGGCACGCCTCAAATAGAGTTTTAACTATTAAATATGTGTTAATTGAATATGAATCTGCCAATGGTGCGGAATTCCACTAGCTTGAGGACTATATCTAACTCCTGTGTCAAAGTAATATCAAACCGCGATTGCATTGATTTCGAGGGTTTAACATTATAAATAGTCTTCATTTACAAATCTTTGTCTAGTCATTGACCAAGTCATTTTACCATGTTAATTAGTGTAGCTAGTATCATAGTTCAGAGAATTATATAGCATATGCATATACTTACATTTTGCAATTGATAACAACTGTGATATATTTCAGTACGCTGAGTTAAATGAAAACAAATCTCAGAATTACCACATGTGACGACAAGACGTTCGGTGTCTTCTTTCCATATGCATGGACTGTCTGCATTTAGTAATTCTAGGGAAAGATCTAGGGTCGGAAAAGATACAGGGCGCTGCACAAAAAGGAGCCGTTGGTGGGGCGGGATCAGGCCCCTCGACTACGAACTTCCTTAAGCACAATCTTAGTCTGAAATTTTACTATTAAGCCAATGGAAATCAAAGCTCAAATGTTACAAGCATTCTCATTGGTCAGTATTTTAAGTTGATACTAAGTTTGAGATTGAGAACTTTCGTAGTCGTGGAGCCTGTCCTTTTACATTTTCTCATAATGAAATAAATGTTGTTGTTTTTTAATTTTAATTCTTAAATTAAGGGGTTTAGCTGGTTTGTTAATTTGCAATTGAATAGTTGCAAAAATATATTTGAGGCGTGTCGTGGGAAAATCGCACAGTATAATCCAGGATGACACTTTCCGCTTTTGTGGTATTTTCTGTTTCGAGGTAGTCTTTTCTAAACATAAGTCCACTGTAGGCGGAAAGTGTGTCCTGGATTAGCCTGTGCGGACTGCCCGGTTTTCCCACGACACGCCTCATTTCATTTCTTTCAAAAGATTTCAATGTTGCTGTGTTGTCTAGCCCAGTGGACCAACATAGCGGAGTGCTATTCAGTCTTGGAATTTTCATGTAATTCGAAAGCAGTCGAAAATGCAATAATACGATAGTTTAGCATAAAACTATATTTTATTAGGGTTTATTGGCTTGCTTATAATTATGTATCCATATACAGAACTATTGCAAAATATGCAAAGGAAAACGTAATGAAGGTAGACAACTGTAAGTAATGAACGTTCTTTTCATAAACACGCATTTGTCCCCCTTAGGCACTACAAAATATTGACCGAACATTTATAATTTTGTTGCTGTTCATGTGAAATAATTATATTATTGGTAACTACCGGTATAATCTTATTGATAAACCGTGTTAGTGTTACCGTGGTGTAAACAGACATTTATTACTTTCGAAGTTCGTCGCTTGCAGGGAATTCACAGATGAAATCAACGGCACCAGTACACGACTTGTCATGTCTTATGGGAGAAAGTGGATGCAGCATTATAATTATTAGCAATTTTGTAATAGTCTGTGACTTAGTCAATTAAAAGATAAACGGTTTCTTCCCATGTTCAAGGCTGATTATCATGGACCGAACTATAATAACAATCCTAAGGCGTTGTCTCGGGGTCCTACAGAAAACCTTAACTTACGTTAAATATCAAATAGTAATTTCGAAGTTGAAGTCAATATTTGTATTTGAAATATGGTTAAATCAAAACTAGGCATCTGTTCATAATTTATCAGGATAAAACCGCTAAATATAAAATTAACATTTAATGAAGCAGCCATATACTTAATGAATTTTATGGATTTCAGAAATTTGCTAACAATTTTACTTAGCAGCTTTGTGACAAATTTGCCCGTTCATATGTTCTTAGTTACGAAACTTGATTTCGCCCCCTAAGTGCCAGTATTTCTTAGACATTTCACATACGTGTAGGATTAGTCGTATTAATTATGTAATTTGAACCCGCGTATAATAGGCGTGAGTAATTAGAAGTTACGTTGCACGGATGTAACCGTTGTGCACTTGGGCACGAGTGAATTGTGGCATAGCATTTCGGTAAAAAGACATACAGTAACTAGAAAGTCCAGCAACGGTTCAAAATTCTCACCAACTGGCTATGTGTCAACTTCTATAGACTAAAAGGGCTCTAATTAAGGTCCTGTCACTTTTTTTCAATATTCAAGACCCATAAATTGGTGGTTTATTTCCTTGAAGGATATGAAATTTTACAGTTTTTATATGCAGTAACACATTTGTCACAAATGTGGGCACCAGTAAAAGTGATTCCTTCATTTAACAGATCAATCAACATACTTTTTTTCCATAAATAATTATAAATCGTTGTTTATCGGCTAATAATGAACCTATCAATATTTTCCCACGGGGGGTGGGGGGTGGCGGCGCGTATTTACGGGACTTTAGGCTGAATGCGATTCCCGACAGCCTGGAATCTGACACGCCGAATAATTCCGGGTCCCGGGGAAATAGACTTTGGTCCGATGTTAGATCCCGGTTATATTGGATCCGGGCCATTTGATACCCAAATAGCATATCCCACTGAGGGGATTTAGACAAAAATGCTTGGCTCTAGGGTGGAGAATTGAACCCCAAAAATTAAAATTAGTCAAATTCCCCTGGGTCAGCCCGCCGCTCCCCCTGGGGGGAAATATTGATAGGTGCATAAACAGTTGTTTGGAGTTCTGATACATAGGAATTAACCGTAAGGACTAGGTTTCGGAACTATTTCTGCACGTTGTTTATTGGAGAATTAACAACGGTACATAGTGTTCTTTCTATAGTAAGAAAGCAGCTCTTAATTAGACGTTAATATTATGTTGCCTCCTAGTCCGTGGAGCTTAGATCCGGTTACCTTGTAATTGTTCATAGCAACGAATGAAACAACACCCGCTCCGAACATGGGGTGCTATTTTGTGGTACCTGAACTTCATTCCTGATTGGTCTGTTAATGATTTGCATTGTCAGAAAGGATCGATTTTGGTTGCCACTTTCTGGTTACAAACTGTTAATTCACAGAGGTTTAAACCAATTTGTCAATACATGTAGTAATTATTTGTCTTCTAGAAAACATGATACTACTAAACCAATTTGAGGCGTGTCGTGGGAAAACCGGGCTTAATGCACGTGCGTTAAGTGTCGTCCCGGATCAGCCTGTGCAGTCCGCACTGGCTGATCCGAGACGGAACTTTCCGCTACAGTGGATTTATGTTTAAAAGAGACTTTTCTGAAACAGAAAATACCATAAAAGCGGAAAGTGCCGTCCCGGATCAGCCTGTGCGGACTGCACAGGCTTATCCGGGACGACACTTAACGCACTTGCATTAAGCCCGGTTTTCCCATGACACACCTCATTTATATAATAAAAGCACCAACAACAAAAACTATAGTTGATCTTGGCACGTATTCACAAAGAACCCCTAGAAAAACAGTAGATTTCTAAAAATCGTAATTCCAGCCAGCAGAATATATCGGACCCATTTGAATAAAATATGGGTTCCATATGGGTCCTATATGGGCAACACATTTGGGGCCACGTGGCATTTTGCAAACTGTTTTGTATGGTTCCTTAAGTCCATGGCTGTTTCCTGTGTAGGTTATATGTCTTCGTGTTTTTGTTCAATATGTTTTAGGCCTAACTAAAAACTATATTTTACTCTTTTGTGAACAGAAAGTGTTGCATTTCACTTAGAAAATTGTGTTTGAACATTGCATGTATAAGTACAAATTTTAAGTCAATAATTTTCCTGCGGAGCGTTGTGACTGCCGACCCCGAACTATTAAAAAGGTTGTTGACAGATAAAATTCCTGTTTTATTGGAAAAACTAAACTAAATTGATATTCGTGCATTCTTTGAGTCGCATTCTCGCGTTTTGTGTGCGATGTGTTGATCGGTATAATGGACTTACTTGGTTCAAAAGAGTTGTGTTTTATTAGGCCATACAGAAGCAGATATGTTTAAGTATTAATGAGTATTATAAATATTCATTTATGAACTAAATTTCAAACATTTCTCGGCAGTTGCTTCGTTGTTGAACAATCAATTTAATTAAATATGGCGTTTTAAAATCAGTGGCGCAGTATTGAATTATCCAATATGGGCACCGTATTTTGAATTTATTATTTTATTAGGCCTGACCTCACACAAAATCTGACTTGGTGATAAATCAGTACAAGATTTTCTAACTTCAAAAACAAACAAATCTGAAGTTTTTATGTGGACTACACATGCCTTATCAACTTTATTTTATATTATGTGTCAATACAAGAAGTAGCTATTAAAGGGTATTGTGCGCCTTATCTGTGTCCATATACAAAGATGTAGCTTTACTCTGCCAATAAGCAGCTACCCGGGCAAGTTCTTACGTTAATTAATCAAAGTCCGTACGTGCCGTATTTGAAATTTGGTCCCCATTTTGCCATCGGCTTATTTGCTCGGGAAGTGCGTTGGATTGTCACTGTTTTTAAATTAAGATTTTGTAAACTTTAATTTTATTTTATTTCATGACACTTTATGTTTTTAAATAACAAACAGAATAAAGCATTGACAAAAAATGTTTCGCTAAGTAAATACTAGACGAGAATGCAGAACAATGATCATATTTGTTCCAAAAACTATGTTTCGCCCAGTCCAAATCTTTGCATTTTGGAAGGATTAATGACCGATTCTTAACGCTGTCTGGAACGTGACTTGGCAAATAAAATCGAGATTGTGTAAGAAAAATCAGTCGTAATTGGGCAAGAGCGCACCTGCGTCGCATGTTGGTTTAGCGAATTGGGACTGTGGTTATATACTTTTCCACACTTGCAACAATTTTTTTCCAATTTCAGCCCAGTCCGTTTCCGTTGGTCTACAATTTATTGCATTAATTAAATATATTTTGCATTGGAGTATCGATGCAGGTGCGTTTGAACAAAATGTGCGATTTTCAAATGTTAAATTGTTTGCCTGGGAATTCAATAAAATCAAATGCAACGGCATGCACGCACAATCTATTACACCATTCCCATGACTCTACAAAATGTTTTTTGTCCGCATAAATTATGTACGTGCCACTGAATTTCCTGTCATCATATTTGTCGCGTTCACTGTTAAGGCATCTATATATGGTGACATTACATCGATTAAAGTATCTGCAGTTAACTCATCTAAAATGTGAAACATTTCTTTCGTTGAAATCTCCATTTGATGCATGTGTGTGTACCTTTGCACAGTCGACTATAAATATTGAACATTTGGTCCACAGGGAATAGTTTTTTACATTTATCAATAAGTGTCGTCCCGGATCAGCATGTGCACCGGGACGACACTTTCCGCTTTTATGGTATTTTCTAATTCAATGAAGTCTCTTCTAAACATATTCCAGTGTAGGCGGAGAGTGCCGTCCTGGATTAACCTGTGCGGACTGCACAGGCTAATCCGGGACGACACTACGCACATGCATTAAGGCTGGGTTTCCAACGACACGCCTCATATCGATGTTACCAGTAGCTCGTTTCAAGAAATTGTGTTTTTCCGTAACTATGTAGACCTATAGGTTAATTTGTTCCTCGAATTTCTTAATTAACATAACCCATCCGAAATAAAATACTAAATAAATGGTTAATAATAAGCATACTTTTAAAAGTGGTACGATTGTGCAAAGTAAAAATAATACACAGACATAATTTTGATATAGTGGAAACAACTCATAAACAGCACTTAACGTTACATTATGTGATCTATGGGTATACATGGTAGAGACTAAATAAGAAAATTTCCTTCACATTTCATGTCTGTGCTGTCTGTTGATTTATGAAGAACCCACAAATTAAAACAGGCGGCTAGTGCAGTGGTTGGTACACTCGCTTTTCACCCAACGATCGGGGTTCAATTACTGGTCCAGGCGCACGTGAGTTTGGTTGATGATCGCCTTACCTGACAGGGGGTTTCATCCGGGTACTCTGGTTCCCTCCCCCATAGCACAAGAAATACACAAAATGTAAATATACATTTCGGAAACAAATAAATAGCTGGACATTGCAGCTGTATGATTCAAAAGTCGTCCCTTCTTTCGGTGTGTCTCATGTAGGGGTTCTGGGACACACTCCGGGTCCACGCATAATGCAGGTTCGGCGCGGATGGATCTCATAAACTTCGAAATACACCCACAATACCATGTAAATGACCACATACACTATTTTCGGAACTTCAATAGGGTAACAAGAAATCCATGGAATGATTATTTACGTCGAGTATGAATTAACCAAACTATCTTTCAATGACCAAATAACAATTAAACACCTCGATCACTGTTCTATGTTTTTTAATATGTATTGTAATTTATCGATCTGATTATTTTTGATTTCTGATCAAATCACATCAGTCGCTATATATTGATCAAGATATGGCAAAACACGTTATTGTTTTATTTTATTTGCCTTAATTTATTGCCTTAAATTAGTTCACAATTTGATTATCACTTAAATCAGAAGGTATTTGGTTGCAATTTATCTTTACACCATGTTATTTTTTTCAAGGTAAACATGACGCGTGTACTGTAAATAAAATAAGTCAGAATGAGATACGGCTGTGAAAACAACAGAAGCAATATTTACTGAATACTGTTCAAATAAAATTGTAAAATAATCATAATAAACAATATTACTGACATATTTCGGAGTAAACGTTAAATGTTTCGTTGTAGCGTTTCCCCCCAAAAATCTAACAATACACAACGTAACGCCTCAGAACGGATTATAATTGAATTACTATATTTTAACTCGCCAATTACTCTGTTTAGAGCGTTTCATACCCGAGGTGTCAATGTATACTACACGTGACGCCTTTCAGCCAATCAGAACGTGTGTTACTGTGTATAGGAATGTTTCGTACTTGAATGTGTGATAAAGAGGTTATAATACAATCGTGTGAAGTTGTGTGAACATTCGCGTGTTTTAAATTCGCGTTTTCTACAAATGGGATGCGTATTGCGATGGATTTGAAGTGAAATCAACGCCAAAAATGTCTAAGAATCTGCCGGACAAGTTGTTTACACATACTTTATTAGTATCGGGACGCATTTTGCTGAAATAATAGTTTACACGGGGTTGACCCGAAATCAAACATGGCGGCCATTTATTTCTTCATATGGGCCGCTTTTGTTTGGAGTTGTAGGGACCATTTTATATTAGCGATAAGTGACGTGTGTCCGTCCGCGTGTCCGTGCTTAGGAGACTATGTAGACTGTAGCAGATTGGGATTAATCGAAGTTCCGAAGGATATACCAGCATGGGTTACAGACCTGTAAGTTTCTCAACCTTTATGACTATGTAAACAAAACAGTTTGTGTTAGAATAAGAACACCAAGCTGATTAAAATAGTAATATATATAACATTAAATCAGCCGTGGTGTAATTGATGTGTTGTTAATATTGTCATGTAATTTTTATGTCAGTTTAGTTATTAATCTGTCAGTTCGTATTAACTAACTCATGAAAACAGGTAGGTCTTAATTGAATTTTAATTGGAGCAATTTTAAGACCAATATATTTATTTGTAGTTTTTTCCACTGTAATTTTCAGTTGCATGGAATTCTTTGTATAAATGCAATACGCGTGTAGTATACATTGACAAAAACAAAAAACGTGTTAAATAAATTAACATTTGAACATAATAACAATATTTAATTAAAGGTTACTACACATGGAATGATCAAGTTCAGGATGGCAGGGCAGGTCAACACGGCAATGTTTTTTTTAATATAAAATGTACATACAGTGTCCGACAGGGCTACCAGATTCGATTATTAGTAACCCAGTCGAGTACTTTTATATGGATGGCACATTTTACAGAAAGACAGGAAAATAGTTTTAAAATAAAATGCATAATTATTTAAAAAGTGCACAATTGAATAATAAGAATATTCCCATTAAAAATAAGGCTAATATTGTTATAAATAAATAAAGATAATATGAAGAACTGTTATAAAAAGTGATATAGGACTTAATATTAAGTGCCAATTAAACAAGAAAAAATACAGATACCATGATTAAATTAAACTAACAAACTGAAAATGGCTCAATATCAATTTTACAGCATTAACATCTAAATACAAATTAAGCTTATTGGTGAAATAATAAATTTAGAAGTTAGAACATAAAGAAAAAAATAATTTGAAAAGTCCACACTTGTTTGTTGCTAATGTCAGATAATTATTCAGACTGGAAAGTGAATGGTAACTTATTGCAGTTACTTGTAAATAAAATTTATATGAAATTATGTGCCACAAACTCTTGATAGTCTTTAAATAAAAGTACTAGAAAAACAATTCAATTAAAAAGTAAGATTTATATGTCACAAATTGTGTCAATGTGTATGTACTTAAATGATAAAAAAAAGCTTTTACTATAAATCAGAACTCATTGTTATCTTTAATTATGGATAAATGGGCCGATACAAATCAATGTGTTTCCTACACATTCTGTATAGGGGAACTGCAACGCAGCTTGGTAACATTGGTTTGTCTTCCTAGAAATTAGTAAAATCAGTATATGATTTATTAATTATAATATTAGGGAAAGATCTAGAGCAATATAGCAGAGTGCTGCACCCTGCTCCTTTTTGGTCCCCTCTGCTACCCCTCTGTGCCAGGGTTGGCATAAAACCCAGGTTTTATAGTATTGACCGGCCCGGGCGGGTAATACTGGGAAAAACCGGGTTTTACTGGGCAATAGTGGGCAATACTGGGAAAAAAGATATTGCACAATTATGTTTACATTACATACTAATACTGAGTTTCTACATTATAAACACATATCTATTAACAATTATATACTGTAAGTTACATTGTTTATTTCTATTTTATGTGGAAACATATTGATAATTTCTTTTCTTTTTCACAAAATTTAAGTTTGATTTTTTGGTCAGTCTGGACAATACATTATTGCTTGTCATCTGTGGTTGAACTCTCGTTCATTTTATTTTTCTCAGTATATGCTAGTGTATAATGTAACAGTATTATGTTTATGAAAGTAAAAGAAGAAATGAATGTATAAGAGATATTCGACAATTCTAACATATTTTTATGTTATAAAATATTTTAGTCAATATCAACACGACCCTATTGCAGCCCCATGCAGTACATTAAATTAATGACATAATATGATATCATTTATGACCCATCCACAATATGTACACCCTCTTAAACAAACACAAACATTGATTGAATTGACAGATGCAAGTGCTGCAAAACAATTAAACTGGACCCCTTGAATAAACATTAGACCTATCTCAATGAGGGGTCAGGCAAAGGCCCCTTTCAAGTAGGGGCCTTCTCCAAACCATGAAAACATGCATTGATTGGCACCTTAAGTGTCTGATTTCTGCAGTTAATTGTGCATCAGTATAAAAATAATTATTCTTTATTGCTTCATCATTATCAATCATGCTTTGAAAGGGTAAAAAAAAATTAAGTAATGAAAATAGAAGATAAAAGTGATTTGTCCAGTAATCCCAGGTATTGCCCAATATCAGATTATAATAATATTGAACAGGCTGGTGTTATTGGCCAGACAGTGAAGGCCTCCCTAAGTTTTATTGTTTACACAAAAAAAGAACAGTTCAATGCAAGAAAAAAAGAAGGATGAATAACTTAAATAAGTGTAGACATATTTCAATATCAAGCAGAATCACTTCACAAACATCATAGAAAATATATGATAAGCGTTGCCATAAAAAATGAATGAATGAACCAGTGTATATGTGCAGGCACTTACAAAAATAATGTAACTATGCATAGACTGGATCTGCAAAACTAAAGAAGTCATTTTCTTAATGACATAAGTTAACTGAGCATTAAGATTTATAAAAACAATTAAAACTGCAAATGAACTGAAGAAAATTAGTATTGCCCAGTATAACCCACTTTTAGAGAATTGACCGGGTTGGGAAAAAAATGGTAAACCTGCAGGGAAAACCCGGGGGTGGGTCATTCGTGCCAACCCTGCTCTGGGCTGGTCAACACAGAAATGAATATCTTTGTAATTTCAATATATTTTAGCCCATAATATGGTAAAACTGTCAAAACGTACAAGTATATGAGCAAAACTTCCAAAATCAGAGGCCAGTAAGTTCCAACTTCCAGTTTTCAAAAATTAATTAAATGAATACTCAATAGACTATGTTGAAAAACTTTTAAAACGAAGCATTTAACGGATGAATTTACCATGGATTTACCAATTTTTTAGAAAAATGCCAAAATACTAGTCTGACTTTCCACCCTGCGCCTTTTGAGCAGCACCCTGTACCTTTTATTATCCCAGATCTTTCCCTGAGGACCCTGACCCTTACAATAATGCTGAAAACAGATGACAATGTACATCATGAGCTTAACATGTACTATGTTTTGCACAATTTCAGTGATCTCCAGTCCAATGGCATCTTGCAGCTGCACCCAGAAGATTTCAAAGGACTGATAAATCTTCAAACAATGTAAGTTGTAAATCTTCATATGTGTCAGTTGACAGTTACCATTACTGTACTAGAATCACTAGAATAGGGAACTCCAGAGTTTCTGCATAATGTTCCCGTTTGATTGGAGAACAGACCAGTCACCTAGTAAAGTACCAGGCCTTTTTCTACTGCTCTCACCGGTCCGATAGTCGGACCTGTTCCCAATGCCAAATATGCATATTTTTTCCCCAATTCTAACGTGAAAATGTGATTTTTCAATACTTTACAGCCGATTTTTTCACATTGGACTTTACATTTGGATATCCTCTAATTTTATCGTTGATATTGTTTACAAGGGGAGAACACTCTAATAGCCTTGTAATAAAATAGGCAACACAACAAAAAACGATTTGTTTGTCCACCATCATGATGAAATATAACATGAATTATGCGCAAATATTTTGTAATTTACACAAGTGGATGTGTCGGTTAAGGATTTAAATAAAAGGTAAAGATTTCATTTCAAATTATCACATATTTTCGCGACCTATTTAGTGTAGGTACTACACTATGTTTATCAACACGTCATTAAAACTGAATAATGTAGACTGTAGATCCCGCATTTTTATTTTGGTGGAGTTGGTCAGATTTGGTGATGAATTTTTAGAAATATACACTAACTTAAAGGAAATAAGACATGCATAGCATTACAAACTCAGGTTGCATAGCTTGGTTAGGTATTTATCAAAATTTAGAGTTAAATTAATAAGTTTAGTGCCGGTAATCTCTTATTTATTGGTTGAAAAGTGTAAATTTTATCAATATACTTGCGATTTAGTGATAATTTTTTTTTCCCAATTTTGAATTTTTACGTCGTGAATTTCCCAATATAACCAAGGTACTTTTTCCCAAAAAGGTCAGAAAAAGGCCTGAGTACTACTGTAAAGTTAAACTGTCCGTCAGTATGCGAAACGATATTAGCTTGAAAATTCAAATTGCAGCAGCTTATTTTCACACTGTTGTTCATCATTTCTAATAATTAGGGCACTCGGGTACCAAAGGAATTGGGGAAAAAACAGTGTTATTTTCTTAGTTAAGTTTTGGGAATTTTGATTAAAATAACATGACTAAACTGAAAACATTTTAGGAATATGCCCATAACATGTTTACACCTGCATGTATATAATTGATTAAATTATGTAGAAGTCGCCCACAGCCCTCAGATGGGAAATGGTCACACCATTTTCTTTGCTTCAGAAAGCCTCGGAAAGGGGTGGTCACGGGTGCATTTAAAAGTACGGTCTTTAAGATCTATATAGGTTATCTTTTTAAATTCAGTGCCAAGAATAAGGAAGGTAAAAATCTGGCTTGGTTTTCAATATGAAAATATTGAGGGAGGCCAGGGGATGTCTACCAGTAATTTTATTGGCAAACTTGGCAGATCAAGAGCTCTGAATTCCGTAGTATGGGCCTTGATATTGTTATCATGTTCGTGAAGCATGAAATAATAATAAGGCACAGATCCAGAGCGAAACAGCAGCCTGCTGCTCCCTGCTCCTTTTTGGCTCCCCCTGCTACCCTACCCCTATGGGCCGGTCAACACCTCAGTGTTGAATATGTCTTGAAATTCAATATATTTTGGGAAATATTCAATGACAAATGAATATTTCATGTTCAAAGACCATAATTAAAGGCAATAAATTGATTCAAATCTTGGATTTACCAAAATATTAGAAAATATTTGATTACTGACCCAGCTTTCCCCCTGCTCTTTTTTAGCAGTACCCTGTACCTTTTGTGTTGATCCTACATGTAGACCTTTCCCTAAATAATGTTCTATGTTTGTTTTTGTTGTCTTTTTTCTTCATCTGAATTCTAATATCATATGGACTATGTCCAAATGTTTGTTTTATTTCGCATATTTTGTCATCATTTA
This sequence comes from Congeria kusceri, assembly GCA_027627225.1. Lineage (NCBI taxonomy): Eukaryota > Metazoa > Mollusca > Bivalvia > Myida > Dreissenidae > Congeria > Congeria kusceri. The sequence goes on from CM051035.1 coordinate 41,474,913, forward strand.
TTCTTATTGTAAGTGCAGTTAATTGCCAGGGCCAACAGTCAGCCTATTTTGAGTTAACAAAGCAAAAACTGTGTCAGCCCACCCCCTCACCCCTCTGAGCTCAGATTCCAACATATCAAACAGTCAGTTTTAAAACAAAAAAGTGTGAATATGTATTGTTATCTGTCAACAGACTGGTATAAAATCTGGCATCAACATTATTAAGTAGAAAATAGAATCTTTAATATTTAAATGATGAAAAAGCAACAACAATATGACTTGCACACTTCTTGGAAATTCTTAGTAATTTTGAAATGACCATCTTATGAAGAAAACAATATGAAAAATTCTCCCATCACTGTGTGCTGGGGGATGTGTGGGTGGCATCCTCAAAAACTCTAATAATAGGGCCCTGATTGCAATATACTATACTATCAGCAGGGCTTGCATTAAGGGAAGTTTAGGAGTAATTTACTCCCAGTTTTTGTCACAGGACTTCCAAAATTGCAGCCATGGAAGTTGCAGAACTTCCAAAATTGCAGCCACGAAAGTTCCATCATGTAAGGATGAACAAGTTAGAAAAATTAAGTAATTTATCTAAAGATATACCTCTTTCACTGAACAAATTGGCATATAAACACTTGATGAAAAAGGCCTTAAAAAACTATAATTTGATTTCTGAAATGCTCGACTTACGTAGCGCAATACTGTCAAAACTTCTAAATCTTATGAGCAAAACTTCCAAAATCAAAGGCCATAAGTTCGAACTTCAGTTTTCGAAAGTTAATGAAAGCCCTGCTATCAGTACACATGCATGTATCAGTCTTCACAATAATGTTTTGGAAGAACTTGCCCATTTGGGCATAAGCCATACAATTTCAACTTGCCAGAATCCAACTGAACTTGTCCCAAATTAGGAAATAAAAGCTAGAGATTACCTAAGCAGTTTAAAAAGATCATGATGTTGTTCTTGTAGACAGTCGTATTTCATGTAGTCAGTCATATGGAAAGAAATTAAATAATAACGTATATTTTAAGAACAAAATCTGGAAATTGTTGTATTTTTGGTAAAGGATCTTGAAATTTCATATTTTTTGCATTCTTCTCGTACTTGCCTTCTTGTTTTAACGTGCCCGAATAAAATTTTACTTGTTCCGGGCTTCGGGCAAGTGGGTTATTTGGAAGACTGATGTATGGCTAATTTACAGCTCGCTGATCAAAGTTAACTACAGTTGATGACTTGATGTCTCATTGTAACCGTTGCTTTCAGTAAAAGTACCTTCGTGTACCTAAAGCAAATCCATTTCTATTGTGTTTTTCTAATTTTACAAAACTTAAATTAAATGGTAATTATTCAATCCTGATACTTTGATATAATCTTTATTGTTTCTCTCAAACTTGTATTGCCTTTGTTTATGTAAATACTTGTTGATAGCAACACACAACTGCACAGTAATACCTTGCTTGTTGGTAACATCGTGGTGGGTGGGGGTTATAGACATCGACTCATCCCCTGTGAAATGTTCATGAATAATTCATGAATAGTTCATGTGTTGTTCTTGAATTGTTCTTGAACTAAATGCATAAACTATCAATGAATAATTCATGAAGATTAAATGGCTGGTTTATAAAAAGTTCATGACAGGAATAATTCATGAATATTATAACTCATGAATTATTCACGAATAATTACACTCATGAATAATAAATTAATTATAACATTAATGAATTGTGACATACCAGTAGGTTTATCTTTTATGCACTGTAATGATCGAATTTCAGTGGAATTAGAATAATTCTAAATTTTAATAATTTAAAAAAGGTAACTCAAGGTTATTGGCCAGGAATGGCAATTTCTACAGTTTAAATCTTTGAAGTGGGTATGAGAAGGCTTACTTAAAGTAAGACATCACAAATTAGTTGGAAAGGACAATAGTTTTCCATACAGAAGTGGCCGAATTTAAATTTGTATAGGCTGTACTTAAGCCTCGCACTTTTGTTGCAAGACTCATTCGTGAATGGTGTGAAAAGAATCTCCGAATAATAGGCCCAAGAGTTTTAATATAAAAGCTTGGTGGATGAAGTTTATACAGGTGTACAGGGTGCTTTCTTAGCTAATACGAATAAGAAATTGATTTTATTGAATAGAATTGAAAATCCTTCTACTTTTTGAGTGGCTCAGGGTTACGTTGTGTGTACTAGTGATTGGCCCATGATGCCTCTTGCAAATGTGGCCAAAACTGAAGTGGGGTTCAAAGGAGTTTTCCTATTGTTCCCAGAGAGCTCATCAGAAAATGGGAAAAAGTTCAATGAAAAGTTTATTTGAAAAGGTTCTTAGTTACTGGTATTTATGTTCAGAATTAAATTGTGTACCATGTGAAACAAAAAAAATACAATATAAAAAACAAATAAGACTGTGTGGTTGTCAATGCTGTATAATTAATGTTAATTGAAAATTGAATGGAAGCTGCATATTCTTTAACGCCTATTAGGTTGTGCATGTTCTTGCATTTAATTAGGTATGTTCCCAAGTTTCTTGTTAGAATATTTATCACACTAAATATTTCACTAGTCCATTGGAAAAAACCTCACTTAATTTTGATACAATTTAATCTCATGTTAATTCAAACTCAAAGTCACTGAAATTTCAAAGTAACGCTACAAGTTAGCTGTTTAAGGATGCCTCGCACAAAAGGGTTGTTGTTCTGCCTGACCGATGTGTTTTAGAAATGCGGAAACCCGATAGCCCGCATATCTGTAATGTGTATATTAAACAGCAAAAAGAATAACCCACAGGTGCGCTATTGTTTAAAGTGGATTTGGGGATCAATATGGTAGCAGTCGTGAAACAATCATTGGTTGTTTCTGTATAGGAACTATTACAAGCACCATTGAGCATGCAGCGTCCATTCTATCCTATCATCATATTTATATCAAAATCAGTGTGATTATCTATACAAAGTTGCATCTTTATTAAGGGGATGTCTATTGTGTCTGTGTGCTATTACAGGCTTATGAACACTGCAGGCATTTTGAGAAATCAGTTCTTTCATAGAAATGTCGTTCGTAATGTTCAGTCGTAAAATTCTACTACATGAAGCTGCTTCATTGAGATACAGTACCAGGCAGTTTTAAATTTTTAGCGGTATAAAAATGTACCTGTAGGTGAAAATAGTATTTAAAATGTACCTGTAGGTGAAAATAGGATTAAAAATGAAAATAGTATTAAAAATGTACATGTAGGTGAAAATAGTATTTAAAATGTAACTCTAGGTGACAATGGTATTAAAAATGTACCTGTAGGTGGAAATGGTATTACAAATGAAAATAGTATTAAAAATGTGCCTGTAGGTGAAAATAATATAAAAAATGTACCTGTAGGTGAAAATAGTATTAAAATGTACCTGTAGGTGAAAATAGTATTAAAAATGTACCTGTTCGTGAAAATAGTAGTAAAAATGTACCTTTTGGTGAAAATAGCTTGTTTGCTTTCACCTAATACTAGCTACAGCAGGCAAACAGGAAACACCATGCACTTGCACATAACTTTATAAAATCTTGTCAAAAGTTTGTTATTTTACATTTATTTGATTAAAATCTTAAAGATTGTATTCTTAATTGGCCCATGCAAACACTGGGAATAAAATAATCCAGAAGGGTCTGTTTGCGCACTTCTCTGTTTCTTTACTTTGATACTTATAATTTTTGAGAAGGTGTTTGTAGTCCTGTAATGGCCATTGTTGGACCAAATTGGAGAATACTGAATCGACGCCATGTGAACCTAGCGGCAAACACGAGGCTTGAAATTGATCTGAATGCTGCAAATGCAGAGTAAATATTGATGTTTTGTGACGAAAAAATGGTTTGTTAATTGGATCAATTGAATCACCTACTTAAACGTCTGATGGGTAAAAACATCTTCAAGTTCAAGGATGAGGTCATGACAGTTTGTTTTGTGTGTTAATATAATTAAAAATGTATAAGAAGCCTCAGGGCTCTACATTAACTTTCAAACCAACTTGTCCTGTCGGGCAAGTACTTTGAAATCTACTTGCCCTGACCTAAAAAGTTTTCTTTTTAATTCATATGTTTTAGAACTTTTACTAGCTTTCAGAACCCTGTCGGACTCATTTTTATAATTTTTCACAGACTTACTAGAAAAACCAAAGCTGAATAAATTCAACACTTCTCATTTGCAAACATAAGAACCATAGCGCAATGTCAACAGTCGTAACAGATAGTATGTCGAAAGTATAAATTAAAAAAAGACCACATATATGAAATATTCAATTTGAATTGCGAAATCTTTTTTGTCTGCAAACACACAAAAATAAAAGTATCTGAAACTGATCAGCAATAAAAAGAATCTAGTTTTAATGAGCACTGTCCTATAGAATACCGAACTCTCTTTATACGGCGTCTATAAAAATAAATATGGAATTCCAGAGGAGACGCGCATGCGCACAACTATTATTTAGCCTTGAATCCCGTGAACATAATTAATATCCGAAGTAAAAGATTGGCGTGAATTTAACAAGACATACAGCATATTTTGTACAGATTTTATTACAAAACTATAATTATTATGTTTAAAATGCTTTTTTTATACTTGCCCAATCGAACAACTGGAATTAAAAAGAACTTGCCCGGATCCAACTTTGACGTGCCTCCGGTAATCGGAAAATCGTTAACGTCGAGCCCTGCAGCCTGTATAAAAAATCTAGGGTAAAAAAAGATACAGAGTGTTTCACCTAGAGCAGTCTTACTTGGAGCATTTGTTTCTAATTTTATTTGGAACCATCGACAATGTACATATTCCAGAAAACATCTTAAGTTTATCTTTAAATATTTTCACTTAAGTTCCAATTTTTGTAAGGCAATTTTTTTTAAAACTACATATACATTAATGAATCCAATTACAGTTACGGGTAAGTAAAATGTAGTTAATAAATAGTTGATAATTAGGAAACATGTAGCAGAATTTCATGTATACATGGAATAAAATGCTTAAGAAAAATGACGATTTTAAGGCTAAGGATAAGATTTCACTTATGATGTTTCTGGAATACGACCCCAGTTCCATAATTAAAGTTGCATAATTGCTTAAAAATATTGAAATATTAGTCATTTAAAGATGATTATCTGGTCTCTTGTGCAATGATGATGCAGAATAATGTACGCATTCGCAAGTAGAAAAGCCGTTAAAAATATAGCATTATATATTGAAAAACAGAAAAATGCATTGATCATCAACATGTATCTATAAAAAAAATAAAAAAATTATTGTAATATTAAAACTCATAAATGCATTAATTTGATGTGATTGATATTTAACCAAATATATTTGCCATCAGAAATCCGACTTTAAATACATGCATGTACATGTATAATAATAAGATAAAAGTGTTTTTTTAGGACCAGTTTGGGACTGAAATTCGGCTCCATTCCCCTGCTTAAAAGTATATATTTATCTGAATTTAAGGTTTATTTTGAAAAAAAAAAGACCAAAATCGGACAAAAATTAGCAAAATAGAGGAGTTTTTGTAAACAATCAGCAATTTTTCATCAAAGCAATTTAATATTAGTTATCATTTGTAGCAAAACAATTCATTAATGTTTTATAACAAAGTAGAATATAAACATCTAATAATGCTTTTCTAAACACAAAATCCCCTTTTGCTGTAAAATTCCCCATCTGAAGGGCCCTGCCACCTTTCAATTCCCCATCTGAAGGGCCCTGCCACCTTTCAATTCCCCATCTGAAGAGCCCTGCCACCTTTCAATTCCCCATCTGAAGGGCCCTGCCACCTTTCAATTCCCCATCTGAAGGGCCCTGCTACCTTTCACCCAAAGGTGAAAATAAAACACTGAGTTAATCACATTGTTCAATTTTCTTATTTAAAATTTATTTAATATTTTGCTAAAACTGTTTTAGTGCACATGCAATTTGCAGTTCATATAATTACCTTTAATCTTAGTACCAAAGATTTTCGTATAATGTAATCGACTTGATTCTATAGCAAATACTCATGTTCACCAATTTAAGTGCCTGAGACCGTTTATTTGCAGACTTGTTTAATTCTAAAGAAGTAATGAATCTTTTGTGTGGGACATGCTGTTCAGATGAAATGTATTCATTTGTCACCTTTACAAGTTTTCACTGTCGTTGATCACACCTGTATATACAAGTAAGTAAAATTAATAACACTTGAAGAATATTTATTACATTTGGCTGTTGGCATTTTATCACTTCGCCAGGTGTGGAGACTACGTAAATTTGATACAGTTTTTTGTGTGTGATATAATGATGATATTCACAATTTCACATATAAAATGATGATACTATTCTTAAAAGATTTAAATCATTAAAATGAATAAAATAAAACTGATGTAACTAAAGATACGGCAAACAGAAAGTAACTAAAGATACGGCAAACAGAAATTATATATAATTATTTTTCTCTTTCATTTATGTCTATAATGGTTGACTCTGGTGTTGGAAATATTTTATAACATAAATATATATTAGAAACCTGAGAAAAATGTACAAATATTACAATATTCTTATAGTAAAGATAAATGTTTTTCCATCCACAAATTTTCACACAGTATGCTAAATTTACAATAAAAAATAAATAAATTTGTTTCAACAAATGAATTTTATGCATTAAAATTTATGGCCAACAAATCAGTTTTGATCACCATTTTAAGTTGGATACAATTTTCATGAACCAAGTGTTAAATGAGGAAAAACTGACAAAAATTGTCCTTCCCTACCATGATGAGAATTACATTTTTTGGTCAAACTGTATAAACAAAATGAAGTGAAAAGTTTTATTACAAAACGAAGGGGGGTGATTATTGTTTCATACCTGTTCTTTAAATTTATGTGACAAAATTGCCAAGTCTTCCTCATGTGATACTTTGGAGTATAAAGTTATAATTCCAACATGTGTGTAACAACTTGAAATCCAAAGCTTGATTTACTATTCAAAGTCATGAATTCTGTAACATAAGATGTGGTAATCTGGCCTTGATTACAAGTTTGGTGTAAAATGGAGATTTGAATAGGGCAATTTGATCCTAAATCACATGCCAGTACAAGGATGTGAAGAGAAATAGCCAGACTCCATTTGATGGGAAAATGACAAAGGTCAGGCAGTCAACTGGGAGGCTGAACAATGGGTTGAGGGGGAGAGAGGGGACTAGAGGATGCATGTTACATGGGTGTGGTGACTAAGGGATGTTACAGGCTGCCTGGCTGAATAGGCAGAGTGCACTAATGAAGATGTCAATGAGTCCAGTTTTTTTTATGCCCCTGGCATCTTGATGCGGGAGATATATAGTGATCGTCCTGTCTGTCCATCCTTCCGTCTGTCCGTGACAAGGTTAAGTAGCTTTTACCGTTTCGTCTAGCACCAACACCGCTTACTACAACACTTGCATACTTACACAGTTGTTGCTTATGACCGTTCCCTATCCACCCATATCACCCAACCTCACTTTGACCTTGACCTTAACCTAATTTGGACTTATAATAATTCAAAAGTGCCATTTCTTGGTTAACTAGATTTTACCGTTTTGTTTAGCACCAACACCGCTTACTACAACACTTGGATATTTACACAGTTGTTACTTATGACCGTTCCCAATCCATCCATATCACCCAATCCCACTTTGACCTTGGCCTTGACCTAATTGGCACTAAGAATAATTAAAATGGGCTGTTTCTTGGTTAACTAGATTTTACCATTTCGTCTAGCACCAACACCGCTTGCTACAACACTTGGATACTTACACAGTTGTTGCTTTTGACCATCCTCAATCCACCCATATCACCCAACCTCACCTTGACCTTGAACTAATTTGGACTTATAATAATTAAAAAGTGCCATTTCTTGGTTAACTAGATTTTACCATTGTAGATTTTACCGTTTTTGTCTAGCATCAACACTGCTTACTACAACACTTGGATATTTACACAGTTTTTACTTATGACCGTTCCCAATCCACCCATATCACCCAACCTCACTTTGACCTTGACCTTGACCTAATTTGGACTAAGAAATGGGCTACCCAGCACCAACCGGGGGGATGTGTGTTTATCAAACACAGAATCTTGTTTGTTGATGCTTTTTTTGGCCACTTAAGGAATTTGTTTTATCAAGCCAAATACTAATGTACTTAATAATAGTAAATTTTGCATGTTTGGTTTTCAAGATCAATAGTGTGTATACATTTGTGTTCATGTATTATGCAAAAACTTGTATTAGTGTTATTTGTTTGCTCTTTTGTGATTTGGTGTTTTATACAAGTGTCTTGGTAGGCATTACTAACGGTTGCCTTAACATTAAAAAAATGTTATTGCTTTTTTCACAGCACATTTATTTTCAAATAATTAATTTAAAAAAAGTTAAAGAAGATCTGTATCAGATTGTTGTATTCTGTGTACATGGTATGAATTGTGCTGTGTTAATGTTGACCATGTGTTCAGTCTGGCATTGCCATCATTCCCGACTGCCAGATCTCTGGCCATGTGATCTGAGGTAAGCATCAAAAACAACAGCCCCAGTGTCTCACTGGCACATATGGATGTTGGATGAAGTGGAAAAATAAATAAACTGAACAGTGCAGGAGAGAGGAAACATATGTAGAGACTTCCCAAGTGGAGTCATGGCTGCTGTAGCAGCCACATTGCCAATGCTGTGATATCAGGGACATAACTAGGCATACTCTTTTAAATCTTATAAGCCTTGCCTGTCAGTAAACACACATGCTTATCAGTGGTAAGGATAGCATGGCAATGGAAAGAGTTTTAGTGCTTAAAAACTCAGAGGTCAAAAGGGTTTAGACATGGTTTCGGTCCTTTTCAATTCACACAATTGTACCATTGTAGCTGCATGCAATATGTATATATATTTTGATTTTAGCTTTCTCAGTTAATCAATAAATGTGTTTGATTTGTAGACACAAATACTTATTATATAGTCACCTAAATGCAACCTTCATTCTGTGGGTATTCAAGTTCAGCCCTGGTATGCCCCTGTTTTAATAACACCATTAGAACACCCCCTCTCTGCCTTGTATAGATACAACATGATGAACTAACACATGAAGCACTTGGTCAGTGTTTTTATAATGTACATACTATAGGATAATGATGGCTGTTTGTCATTTGGGTCACGGATACCAGTATTCTGCTGGGTTGATCCCATATGGATTGCATTGGTGTCTCAGGCTGCAGAACTTGTCGGCAACACTAATATTATCATAAGGCGCTGCTCTTAGATACATTGTGTTCATCTGTTGTCAGCCCTGGGTTTCAAAGTGGCAATGGAGTTTGGTATAATAAAAAATTCAGCAGCTGTAGTCTGTCCAAAACATGGCTACTTTTTCACTGGTAAAACTTATTCTCATTGCTTGAGCCACTAGCACCGTCTACCTCATTATGAGTCAGGCAACTTGATAAAATGGAAACCCTTAATGTTTATATTATTCTTTATCACCTGCTAAACCTCGTTTTCTGTCTAATACAACAATTACGAATATTTCTATCTTACACATGTGTAAGATAACATTTTGAGCGTTTTCATTGGCTACATATTTTTTGACTGACCAATCGGATGACGTTATTTTGGTGAAATGACGTCTTCAACATGAAATGACGTCACGTCAGTAAACAACTTTTTGGATTTATCAACATGTTTTGGTAAAATTAGAAGATTTTGTTTCGTTTAAACTTGTCCAGGAAATTTGTTAGTAAGCTCGCCAAAGGCTCGCTTACTAACAAAATTCCTGAACTCGTTTAATAAAGTATGGTATGAAATGACAACTCGTGTCAGATCCTATATATACATACTACAGTAGAATTTAGAAGTAAATGTTTTGGTTGTTTGAATGGAAAAAAATAACCAGTATTTTAACTTTTAATTTTTCAGTGACCTGAGTAATAATGAGATCTCCTTCATAGACGAACGTGTTTTTGCTGAGCTACCATCACTAAGAGAAATGTAAGTGTTTTATTTACGATAATTGTTCTCTATAATATCATAAAAAATCTCGACATCACCATGCGGTACTCAAAGCACTAGTCGTTGCAGAAGCTTGATTTGAACATTGCTAAAGCTTCTAGGTGACACTGATCATTGGCCTCTGTTAAAACTCCAATCTAGCACCTTATTGACACAGATGACATATTTGTCAAGATTTTGTATCTTCCCAAATATGTTTTTATCTTTGATGTTAGAATTCATTTCGTCAAGACGATTTTGAAATATCATCGTTTGATTTGCAGTCATAACTTATGAAGTATGTCGCTCATGCCTGTTGTATCTGCTATGGTATTGTTTTGAAGATTTTTATTGAAATATTATTTTTCCATGACAGAAACATCAACATTCACATGTATAAAGCTAAAAAAAACACAAAAAAAACAACAACAACAAACAAAGTGTGTGGTTTGGCTTCCCATTAATAGTTCAATTCTCAAGTTGTGTTCTAGAAAATATTGACCAGTTGTTTCTTATTTTATCCTATTGTAAATAATACATTAATTGAATTAATTTATTTTTTATAAGATCTGAAATTTAGTGTAATACAAAATAAAAAAGTACATTTTAAAGTACACAGATATATATAAAAAATGGATTTTTTGTAAATAAAAAGAATTTCAGTTTAATTCATCTCAGGTAAGTATTAAACAGAATGGTAAAATAAATATATGTACAAATATGATATTAGGGTAGGAGTTTTCAGACAGGCAAATAGTTTGAAGGTGCTTAACACCAAATGTTTAAACAAAACTGTGAACAAATGGCTATTCAAGAATGCCATGATGATTATGTTCATTTCATTGAGGTAGTAAAATTAATTTCTTGATCTCACAGTGTTTACTGAACTCTACTAAATGTGTTATAAACCTGTGGTGTTTGAAGAGATTCCTGAACTATAAAGACTGTGCACCTTAGATTGCCAAGTAGTAAATTTTCTCTTGAGACCATCTTCACTCTGCAGTTGTCAGTCTATAAATTTTCTACTGAGATCTTATGCATGTTTTAAAATTCGATGCAGTAAAATTTGAAGAAAAATAAAGAACTGCTATGATAAAAATTTATTTGAGGCGCGTCGTGGGAAAACCGGTTTTAATGCATGTGCGTAAAGTGTCGTCCCGGATTAGCCTGTGCAGTCCGCACAGGCTAATCGGGGACGGCACTTTGCACTTTTTTGGTATTTTCTGTTTCAATGAAGTGTCTTCTAACCATAAATCCACTTTAGGCGGAAAGTGTCATCCCGGATTAGCCTGTGCGGACTGCACAGGCTAATTCCGGATGACACTTTACGCACATGCATTAAGTCCGGGTTTCCCACGACGCGCCACATTTTTATTTGAGGGTGCCATTTCATGTGTTTCGGGTTATCAGTTTGTGTGTGTTTTTAACGTATTTGTAGAGTATGGAGATGACTGGAGGTGTAAGCGTGGTGATACATGGGTTTTAAGGTGCATACATTCTCCGGTTGTCAAGACCAATGTGTCACATTGATAGGCACTATTGCTCATAATCAGACAAATAAATTACCCTCGCTGATGATTTACACTGTGAGGGAAAAACAAGCCCGACCAAAAATAGGCAGTTCATTTTGCGCTATATTATGCTCATATCGCAATTCCAAAAATCTGTAACGCATGACACAGCAGAATAAGTGGAAAAAGAAAACATACCGTACAGATGACTAACTTTTGTATTTTAAAATGTATGTGTTATTTTTGCAGAAAAATCAACAACAACAAGCTAACAGAAATTCCAATTTTCAAACAAAATCCAGTCTTGGAACGTTTGGAATTGTAAGTATCTTTTAATAGTGATGTATTAAGCAATTTCTTCACAATTTTTCAATCTTTTATTTGCTTACATGTATTTGTGGCTTAAACAAACGTGTAATGCTACACAGAAAGATTTTCTCAGAATTATGAAATTCTTTAAGCAATTACTGTTTTGGACAAATTAATTTATTTTTAATTAATGTGTGTTTTGGCTTTGTTTATAGATGCATTAATGATATGCAATGTGATTCAGACTTTTCTGTTACAAACCATAGCCCATTTTAAAACTTTGCTTTTAACTTTTGTTATACTGTGTATTATATAGGACAGTTCATTTAACTTCTAATCTAGTCTGTGTATTGTAGGACATTTCAGTTAACCAATACACTGTGCAGTTTAGGATATTTCAGTTAACTGTTAAAATGTGCATTACAGATCATTATTAACTTGTTCACTGTGCGTTATTAGTCATTTTACTGATAACTGTATGACTGTGCGTTATTTCAGAGCACACAACCGGATCCACACAATCAACCCCGTTGCTCTACAGCACCTGAAGAAGCTCGACATGCTGGACCTCTCGTATAACGTGCTTCGTGAAGTGACAAACACTTCCTTCCCTGCCAATCTCTCCCTTACGAAACTGTAAGTTTACCTTTCGTGAGCGTTCTATGGTTTTCCTTAAATGTGAAAGTTCTCTTGAATTTTGTTTAACCCTGTTTATTTTTGCTCGATTGTGTCGAAAGCCTGAGGCTTACTGAGACACTCGAGTCCGTTTGTAGAACCAATACTGGGTTTCATATGAAAAAGAACATTCGTATGCTCCCCAATTACGTATCATACTCACGTCCTCCCGATTACAAGGCGGACACCACATCCACTACACCACTGCGACCTTTTGGATTTTAGATATTTTTCGTTTTGTCTTACAGAACAGATAATAAGCTGTGATAACTGCTCTTCCTGGGATTCAGCACAAAATTTAATAATAATCGTGTTGTTACATCGTATTATTTTACATTATAGAGAGCTTTGCATTATCACACGGTGCCTTCGACACAGATTCCTCGACACAATCTGTGTGGCATTTTCATAAAAAATAACACAAAAATCTCCTGTTGGCATTAGTAAAATGTTGTTCCTGATTGATGGAGTGTGTATGGAAAGGATTGTTGGTATATAAAGTAAACAATGAGATCACTTTCAGTAATATTTTCCAGGAACAACCGAATAATAATTATGTAATAATTCCCTGTGATGTATTTTCTGCTATGTGTATCATAGATCATTTTGAAAAATTGTGGAATTTTGCGGTCTTGTTTTAAGATTAAGTAGACACATTTCATTTCGACATGAATGTGACATTTCAATTTCGGCACATATGGCAATGTCTGGCACAAATCTGTCAGCATCATCAATTACTGCTGCACCAATTACTTACGTTTGTTGTGCGCATTCAAAATGTCATGTTGGGTGGAACATGCAACATTCTGTGAAAATCACTTAATGGATGTGATTAAAAACACTCAAAGCACAGAAATAAATCTGGTGCATTGTTATTAATTGCCAAGAGTTTGGTTAACAGTGTTTTTATTTTTTTAAATTTAATTATTACATTTTAAAACATAGCATTCTATTGCTCTGACACCAATTATGTAATGTAAACTCACAGAGATTGCGATAACAGCCATTCAGAAGTTTTCACTTGTCACCTAGCCTGCTGAAGTGTGGGTTGGATGATAAATAATTACATAATTTGTGACATTTTTCACACAGACAACAGGGAGCATGTGAGATATGAACTTACACCATGATAGATGAAACTGTTTTTGCCAATTTGTTGAAATCTTGATGCTTAGTCTGGCAGAATATTGTTGCTGGCCACATTTGGGTGGCAAAAGTTACTGTATGGCAGGGAACTGTGGTAAACACTGAGTCAATACAACCTTTTATGTACTTGTCATTGTTGAGGAAAACTCCACTGACAGATAGAAATGATAGACCTTTCACACATACTTGCAGACCGACTGTCGTCTCTTGCTCAACACTGGAGACTAATGTGGTTATTTGTCGAAAAAAGTAGAGAAGAAACGTGTGGAGTCTGCTATAACATGCAGTGTCACATGACTCTTTTTGTTATCTTTCAGAATCTGATCTAAATAGCTCAGGAATAATTGTGATCTTACGCAAACATTGATCTTGTAGGCCAAAATTCTAAAGCCACTTGTTCTATGAACAACAGTATTTATAAAAACAAAGTCCTGTTTAAGCTCGAAATTTTATACAATAATGTGTTACAGTTTAATTAATCTGCTAAAAAAAATTAATGACTACTGGTTACTCATGTATTGAATTCAAAATAACAAAACGATAACAACAGCAATATTTAAATACAGTATTTTAATGCCCCCAGCATCTTGATGCGGGAGGAATATAGTGATTGCCCTGTCCGTTCGTCTGTGCGAGGTTCCGTTTCGCCTAGCACCATCACCACTTAGTCGTAAAAAAAATATGTTTGTTTCAGGTTACCCGACCTACCCTAAAAAATGCCCCAATCCTAGAACATTTTATTGAGTTTGTCAGATTATTTTTTTTGCTTGATTTACTTTATTCCAATAATTGAATGATTTTTTTTGAGAAACAAGTGTTTTGTTTTGATAGCATCCACTTCAAACGAATGTTAAAGGATATTACTGATATGTTTGGAATATTTTTCAGTTTCAGTATCCTCAAGTTTATAATTAACCAAATAAAAATAATTCCCTAGCTAGTTACCCTAATTTTTTTGGTCATGTAACCTGAAACAAACACATTTGTTTTATGCCTTAATTCAACACCTGTATACTTACACAGTTGTTGCTTATTGTCTGTTTGACCATGTCCAATCCACCCATTACCGTATATCACCAAACCACATTTTAACCTTGACCGTGACCTACTTGGGATTCAAATAGATTCAAATAGGCTGTCCAGCACCAACTGAGGCATCGGTGTTTATCTTGGGATTTACTGTTATTCAAAGAATTACACAATTTCTTTTCAGATATCTGAAGAGTAATGAGTTGCTGTATTTCGAAGTCGGTTGCTTGTACAATCTCACCAAACTGGAGCACCTGAAAATGAGCAAAAATAAGATCTCCCATCTTCCGAAGGACATCTTTGCAAAGTCGGCGTCCATTAAAGTTCTGTGAGTATTGTTTTAACTGCGTTGGTTTTAATTAGACTGTTGACGATTTCCCTAACAATCGATGACCCAAAATGTATACGCTCAATCGGCTATTTCGGCCATCCAGGATTTGTCAAAATGTTGACTGTTATGCATATGTTAATTATGCCTCCCTTCGAAGAAGTGGGGGTATATTGCTTTGCACCTGTCGGTCGGTCATATGGTCGGTCGGTCTGTCCGTAGACCATTTCGTTTCCGCACGATATCTAGAGAATGCTTTGCCCTACAATCATTTAAGTTGGTATGCTGGTTACTTAGGAGGAAAGGAAGACGCCTATTGATTTTGAGGTCAGCAGGTCAAATGTCAAGGTCACATGGGCTTGTAACATGAAATTCGTTTCCGCACGATATTTAGAGAACGCTTTGACCTACGATCATTTAAGTTGGTATGCTGGTTACTTGGGAGAAAAGGAAGACGCCCATCAATTTTAGGTCAAAGGTCAAGGTGACAGGCTTGTAACATGAAAACTGTTTCCTCTGTAGACCATTTCGTTTCCGCATGATATGTAGAATACACTTTGACCTGTGATCATCCAAGTTGGTATGCTGGTTACTCGGGAGGAAAGGAAGACGCCTACTATCAATTTTGAGGTCAACAGGTCAAAAGTCGAGGTCACAGGGGCTTGTAACATGAAAACTGTTTTCTCCGTAGACCATTTTGTTTCCGCAGGATATCTAGAGATGTTTTGGCCTATTCAATGTTTAAATCAAACAGAAAACAGGTATCCTTATATAATAGACTGTAAAAATAAATCCATAATTATACTCGACCTTTCTTTTAGCTTTATATTTACTTTCTTAAGCATCAACTTTAATTGCCTCCCCATGTGTTAATGTGCACATACAATATTTAAAAAGCTCTTAACAATCACACATATTGATGACTTGGCTGCAAGTCGGGGGGCATACATGTTTTACAAACATCTCTCGTTATATTTTTGTTTCTGTTTGAAAGTAGGGAGTATACCAATGTAGTTCGATGTGTCTTGTGTAAAAATGGCATTGCAGAAATTGGTTTAATTCAGACAAATGCGTCATTGCTGTTTGCATTCCTTTTCCCTTGATTTTGGTTTTTTCCTGTCTAGCCAACAGTCTTTCTACTCTATCAGCATTTTTGCATTTGGTATATTTTGTGTGTCATTGGTATGATTATGAAAGAGAGATTATCATTTAATGTAAAGTGTATATGTATGCAGGTTGCTGAGATTATGTATAAAGCTGCTTAGTGCCGGGTGTCATTGCTTCAGATGTTGTCTGTGCTATTCTGAGTATCAATTCTGTATATATAATGTGATTTTAATTATAGTGTTGATGCTTTAGAAACATTATTTGACATTTTTTTATGTGAAGTATTATTTATTGTGAGACATATTCTTATCCTTGTAAATCAACATTATTACCCAGGGCTTTCCATAGACTTTGAATTTCAATATTCAAGAGTCAGATATAAACTTCAAGAGTCGATGTTTTGTGGGTAGTTTATTTTCGTTTTTCCTTCTTTTTATTATTATTTGTATTGATTTAATATTTTTATTTTATTATTTCATAATATCATTATTTTAATTTATTATTTTTTTTATATTTTTATTAATTTATTATTATTTTCTTTTTAATTTATTAAATTTTCTTATTATTATTTAATCGGTCATTACCACCTGGTTTGTTTTGACGGCAGGGATTTGATTTGAGCTATGCTTGGAACCAGTCAAATCTCTGTGCAGAGGTTGGAACATCACTATTTTGAACTTTCCTATTTCGAACTATGTTCGTCGGTCCGAACGACTTCGAAATAGTGGTGTTCAACTGTAGTTTAAAATTCCCACACGTCAAAACCTGGGAGCTCGGGTCAAAGGAAAGGCCTGTTACATTCTGTAATAGTAGTAGTTGCAATTGTTTATAATAGTGATATGTGCATGTAGCAACAATAGATGCTTGCATAAATATTTTAACAAAACAAAACACCAGCAAGATGGGCTTATAAGTCACCAAGATCAATGTGTACAAATGTGCATTACATTTGATGGGCTAAGTCACCAACACCCATGTCATTACTGTAGTTCTCTGTACAAATGTGCATTACATTTGATGGGCTAAGTCACCAACACCCATGTCATTACTGTAGTTCAGTGTACAAATGTGTATTACATTTGATGGGCTAAGTCACCAACACCCATGTCATTACTGTAGTTCAGTGTACAAATGTGTATTACATTTGATGGGCTAAGTCACCAACAGCCATGTCATTACTGTAGTTCTGTGTACAAATGTGTATTACGTTTGATGGGCTATGTCACCAACACCCATGTCATTACTGTAGTTCAGTGTACAAATGTACATTACATTTGATGGGCTAAGTCACCAACACCCATGTCATTACTGTAGTTCAGTGTACAAATGTGTATTACATTTGATGGTCTAAGTCACCAACACCCATGTCATTACTGTAGTTCTGTGTACAAATGTGTATTACATTTGATGGGCTAAGTCACCAACACCCATGTCATTACTGTAGTTCAGTGTACAAATGTGTATTACATTTGATGGTCTAAGTCACCAACACCCATGTGATTACTGTAGTTCAGTGTACAAATTTGCATTACATTTGATGGGCAAAGTCACCAACACCCATGTTATTACTGTAGTTCTGTGTACAAATGTGCATTACATTTGATGGGCTAAGTCACCAACACCCATGTCATTACTGTAGTTCTGTGTACAAATGTGTATTACATTTGATGGGCTAAGTCACCAACACCCATGTGATTACTGTAGTTCAGTGTACAAATGTGCATTACATTTGATGGGCTAAGTCACCCACACCCATGTGATAAATGTAGTTCTGTGAATGATATTATAACTTCAATTCTGTCTCGCCCAGGGACCTGTCCAAGAACAAGCTGACGCGGCTGATGGGCCTCACGTTCCAGGGACTGACAGGCCTTCAGAGGCTCAAACTGCAGAGGAACGACATGCTCATACTCGAAGATGGCGTCTTCTACGGCCTCTCAAACCTCAAAAACCTGTAAGTAACGTTTGCCTGTCTTTGGCATCTTCTATAGCCTCTCAAATCTCAAAAACGTGTAAGTGACTTATATTAGTCCTATGGCCTCTCTGCATTTCAAATCTGAAAAACCTGTAAGTGACTTATGATCATCTTTGGCATCTTCTATTGCCTCTCAATTCTCAAAACCCTGTAAGTGACTTTCAGACGTCTTTGATGACACCTGTAAGTGATTTGGATAAGTCTTTGGCATTACATGGTCTCTCTGCCTCTCAAAAACCTGTGACTAATGATAACCTTTTATGTATTCTACGACCTTTCAAATGTCAAAAACCTGTATGTGACTTGCGGTAAACCTATGCCGTCTGCCTCTGAATTCTCAAAAACCTGCAAATGTTTTGTGCTAGTCTCTGGCGTTTTCTGCAGCCTCTGAAATCTCAAGAACCAGCAAGACACTTGCAATATTCTGTGATTCTGGATTTGCTTCTGAAGACAGGTAGTTGACCATTGCTGTGTATAAATATAGCAGGGCTCACTATGCCGTTCACCAATGGCTACAAATCTGAATATTTCGCCCATTGAAAGCCAAAAGGGCCTGTCATCCTTCTTGCACATATGCTGATTGGCCCTTTGGCAATCAATAGACGATTTGGCTCAGTTTGGCTTCAACTATTTCTTTATAAAACCCAATAAAATACCAAAAATGAGTTGAATTCCAATGTATCAAGGTAACTTTGGCTAAATTTTTACCCAAGAGGAGGGTGTCCAACAACTCTGAGTTTAGGCAAACTGTTATTGGTTCAGGAAATACTCCATCTGTAGAACTATTTCTTTATTAAACCCAATAAAATACCAAAAATGAGTTGAATTCCAATGTATCAAGGTAAATTTGGCCAAATTTTTACCCAAGAGGAGGGTGTCCAACAACTCTGAGTTTAGGCAAACTGTTATTGGTTCAGGAAATACTCTATCTGTATAAAATATCAGTCTCAAAAATGTTAAAATCAAGAAGGCATTGCTTAAACTGTCTGCCCAACTGTGTGATAGAAATCATACCAGCTGACATACTTGTGTTGCTCTCTTATAAAACAGCCAGTTAGCAACATAAGGAAACAATTCTGGGCAATTTTTCCTCCATTTTCTCACCTTCCTGCCATCATCTGAACTGGCTGGTTGCTTTCCTGGAAAAGTTTCTACACATCAAAGCTCCAATTAATTGTGCAATTATAGATTCTTATCATTAGAACACTAAGAAAAGGTGGTGTTTCTAGTCTATAAAACAATATATCAAACAAATTAAACATGGTACAATCTCAGCTATGCAGAAGTTTGACATTTTCTGGCACATTTTTGTAGATAATGAGTAATGCAATATGACTGACTGATAAATGCCTGGAAGGAATGAAGGGTGGTGTTCAACTAATTGTTACTGATATGAAGGTTAATACTGGATAATGTTGGTCTCATAAAACTATTGTGGGAAATTTTGTTTTGCCAAAAGTCACACTTTTTGTTTTACAGAAAAGTTTCAATATAATTATAGTGAAGGATATCAAGAAAGTGTCATTCGTCTGTTTGTCAGTGATTAAATAGGCAATTGTTTTAAGAAAAACATGAACTACAATGTCAAAAAGAAGTCGATATTTAAAGGTAATCATTCATTTCCATAGCAAAACTTACCATAGTATGTTATGACCTCAAATTAATTTGTAACTTCATATGATCAGAATCAGTGCACAGTTCGAAGTTCATATGGGTGTGATACAAAAAAACAACAGTTGTGCTCAAAAATATCATACACACTTCTATTATTTGCAAAGTTATACTGTTGATTTGTTTAAATCGCTATGTTTTGTTGACTTTTTGTCTCCAAAATGAAGAGTATTCGATACTCTTGTAGACTTAACTTTAAAAAGATGAAAGCAAAGTGAGATGTGTATTATAAACTGTTGAAGCTTTATTCCTTGAAAGAGTATCAGATACTGCATATTTATGTCACTTCTAATGGGTGGATTTGTAATAAAATGAGTGGGGAAAAACAATGATATCCCCCCAATTTGCATAACAAAGCTGAATTGATGGGCAGATAATTTGTCCATCATTCACTGTTTATGGCCCATTCTTTTCAATAACTTCTCCCACAATGGCTCAGATAAATTGAGAATTTGTTCCTAGATAATGGGAAATGATCAGGCAGGTATTGATTCATACAACACTCCAGTTTGACAGGCTTATTTTCTTTCCTGCAAATAAACTGTTGATTATGTATCATACATTGGTAATCTCATTAATCATGTTGAAAACCATCTTGCCATATTGGCAGAGCATGTGTGTGGATTCTCTCCATGGACCAGAAACCAGCTGCAATCCGCATTATGAATCATTAACAGGGCCCAGTGCAGCAAGTCACTGGGACATTTTGTTTTGATGGCCCCTTCTGAAACTTCCATCAGTTAGAGCAGCTAGGCTTCACCTTATACTCCCATAATCTGTTTTTTCTACTTCTTCAAAGATTTCCCTGGCATGTTTTTATCAATGATATTGTGGCTCTGTTTGAGGCATACACCATCCAGTCCACACAGGCTAATGCAGGTCAGCAAATTCCTCCTACAGTGGATTTATGTTTAGAAGAGACTACCTTGAAACAGAAAATAACATAAAAGCGGAAAGTGCCATCCTGGATAAAACTGTGCAGACTGCACAGGCGAATCCAGGACAACACTTTACGCACATGCATTAAGCCATGTTTTCCCAAGATACGCCTCAAATGTAATTAAAAAGAGCTGTTGAATGTGTCATTCTCACACTTTGTCATTAGGTGTATGTATTTAAATACATAACTTTTATTCAGTAATTATTGTGATTATTTGCCATCATTATTTCTGTTCTTACATTATTTCAGGTTTATAAGCATTTAGTAGATTCTACTTAATTTTTAAGGAACAAAGCCATTTAACAGAAATCTTCACATGCTTAGACAGAAATCTTCACATACATAGACAAATCTTACTTGGAACGTTATTACAGTAAAACCTGTCCAAACCGAACCCTGTGAAAACCGAATCCCTGTCAAAACCGAACGGCTGTTAGGTCCCAATTTTTTACCTTCTTATTTCATATACCAAAAAACCTGAATAAACCAAACCCTGTCCAAACCGAATACCGAACGATTTTATCACAAATTTGATCTCATTCTACGTTAAAAAACCTTAATAAACCGAACGATGTATCCTGCCAGGTGTCACTTTGCGATACCGCAGAGGCGTGCACCTGATAAATTGTGACACAATTACACACAAAAGGCATAATCGCCATGGTGATAACGGGACAGTGGCGCAATTAGTGATCAGCCAGTCAGTGCATACGACAATAACCAACTTGTGAAAAGCAGATTAGTCGGTGGTGTTTTATGTTGAAATTGACGTACAGTGTAAAATGTTATATGTTTCAGAACAGTGTAATTAATGTATATATAATTTTAGTAAACTCTGGTAATATTTCGACTGAAGTGATCTTTTTAAGCCCAAGGCTAGAGGTACAATCAAGCTAAATAAATATTTTTAAAATCCAATCAAAACAGTTAACCATTGATAATTATTTAAACAGATGTAAATAAGTTGTGTGTTGAATACAGGAATTTCTTTGATTGATAATTGGAATGTCGTTTTATGTGCAAATATACGTTTTATTCGCAAATAATGAAAACAATAAACAATAATAAAAGTGTAAGCATTAACCTGTTGTTTTCGTATTATACACTCTAATTAACATATCAAATAGATAATACATTTTTGAAGGAAATGGCATTTTATTAAAAACCTGGGTAAACCGAACACCTCTGAAAACTGAACGATTGGCCCGGTCCCGACGCCGTTCGGTTTAGACAGGTTCTACTGTACCACAAAAAAAGAACTGCTGTCATAAAGTTTTGTATAAGCTGTGACAAATACAAGCCTGTTACATTTTATTTTTTTTGTCGAATTATATTAAATTGTTAGTCCGATTACGCTTGTTGTTGCTGTACAGTTGGTGCAACCTTGGGGAGATGTTAATGAGATAATCTAGCACAGATTTGCATAAAATTATTATCACTTTTCAAACAGCTTGCTGCGGTATGTAATGTAAAGAGTGTCATCTATACCTTCATAATTGCTAAGTAAAAACCAGTTTGCAAATGAAGTCATCTTATAAAGGCATATTATGTTATCCAAAGTCAGGTGCTTTTTGTAAATAGATACCATGGTTACATTATGGGTCAGAGCTATGCATTATCTGCCCTATAATTTGCATTTGATTTGAGTCTATCATCTGGTAGAGTTAATATCTGTTATATATCTTTTTTGGAAATATCATGTCATCCGAAATAACACACTATTTCAAAAACATCTGCTTTGGTGCATAAGTAACGATCATGGATGAAAAACGATCCTTGCTAGGATGAAATGGCATCTTTTATCTGACAGCAGAGTGATTTTTTTGTCTGTAAAAAAATGTGGACATGTTTCTGCAATGGCATCTGGCATACAGAATGTCCCTGTTTATCTTAGTTCCTGCATATTTTTGTCTAGATTTCAGTAAAATGGACCCTGGGTGTTTCTGGTGCAGTGCATTTTTAAGGTATTTGAAGACCAAAATGCATGATTCATTTATCATAGACCCTGATTAAGTTTGCAATTATTGCCAGCATGTTTAACATGCCTAAGGTGTGGCTCCTGTCTAGTTTAATCATTTATAGATTTTATTCTGGTTGAAGATAATTTTTAAGAAAAATATAACTTTTTTTTTCTGAGAAAAATACAAGTTTCTTTTAAGAAAAATATCTTTTTTTCTGAGAAAAATACAAGTTTCAGAGTTCAGATGAAAACAAAAATTTGATTCTGGATATTTTTATAAAGCCCAAATTGTTGCAAAGAAGACATTATATTTATATTTATCCGTGTTAGTTTCCTAAAGTTGATATAAATTGATACAATTTAAAACATTAATTTATGGCCATTGTTAGGGGCAGCACACTTGCAAAATGGCTGAGGTTACACATTACATTAATATGCTAACCTCATCAAGGGGACCTGTGTGTCAATGAGTACAGATCCTGCGCTCATGGGTATTAAGTTAGGGCTCTGTTTTCACAGGTTTAAGAAATTGCAGGTATCAACCACCACAGGTTTTGTGCTTCAGTTGTCACTGTACCCATGTATGGAATTGTAATTGAGCCTTGTCATGAACATTGAGATTTCCATGACAACCATTGAATGTCTGTTTCCAGATTTTATTATTTTGTTCAAGGCAAAGGATCAGGCCCCCACCCCCCAACCCCCAGTGAAATATGAAAAAAAAGCATGTTGTTTTGCACTATTGATTTTACATGGTTGAAATTGATTTCATTTTGGGTAATTTTAAAGCATTTTATAAAGAAAATGTGAAAGCAAAGCACTATTAACATTTGTAGCTAATTTGGCGATTGGCATAGAATAGCAGTGTGAGACTTGAGTTTGAATAACAATTTGCTGCAGGTGCTCTATCAACAATGTTGGAACAGATTGTTGTGAGATCCCATTATTTAGTAAGATCACTGGAATTGAGAGACTGCCTCAACTGTTCTGACCATGCTTGGGAATTACAGAGAATATACTTGTCAAGATGCCATTAAAATGAAGCTATATTTGTGATATTTATGGCCAGCCAATATTGTGGGTGCTGTGGAATAGGTATAAATTTCTCTTCCTTCATCATTATTTCTGACAGTGTTGCATGTTCAGCAGCTAATTATTGCTTTCCTCCAAGCCTCCAATATAATGAAAACAGTTATGGAGGACTAGACAATGTCACCCTGGGGAATGTTTTCTACCTCTCTTTAAATAACATCTTCCAATGTTCATTTTGTCAGATTGCAACTTGCCTACATTAAAAACCTGTCAAAAAACTGAGCACCCGTGGTGTTGGCAAAAGTATTAATGGGGAGCAAAATAATTTTTTAGAAAATGAAAATTTATGTTTTGTCATTTTAGTAATATAATTTTAAAGGAAGTGTCAATTTTAATGTTGCTAATATATTTAATTTCTCAGCCTACAGTTTTGATAGCTGCAAATAGCTGTTGGATTGGTGATACCAGGCTGGGTCTACGAAATACAAATTAGTAGAAACAATTTCTTGATTTTGTAAAAATACCAGTCGTTGGGAATATTAAATTCAATATATTTATTAGAAAATAGGAAAACGTGCCAGAATATCAAATAATTCCAGAAATGTGTGTAGCCGTTGGCTGTTTTGGTGCCTGGTAATGCTTATCATAGTGGCAAAATTGTCTTTCTCTGAAAATGCATATGCTGTCATCAACATGGACGAGATACTAAAACAATGCATAGGGTTCATCAACATAGACGAGATACTACAGTGATTTTTTTACGTCTGCGTCCTGCATCCAGGACGCAGTAATATTGCCATAGACGCAAAGTTTCAGTTTATGTGCGTTCGCGGGACGCAGGCGTTTTGTAAATGGGGAGTCCTGTCCGGCAGTTTCGAAGCATTTTGTGTACGAATACTGTCATAATAGAGGGTAAAATTTACCATCGCACCGTTCCGTCTATTTTTATTACGACCATTCTCATTGGATAATCGATTTGCGAATAACCAATGGCAATAGTCGTGACGTTTGTAAACACAATGGTGTGCAGGTAAAATAATATTTAATTTTTGGGGAAAGTTTTTTTAAAGTTCGTCTGCAACATGGGTCCGAAAAGAAAAATGACACATGACTTAACGCAATACTCCTGAAGTTAATTCTGGTCAGGTTCTACCAAAAATCGTCCGAAAAAAATATGTTAATAGAATAAAGATTGGGAGAAGTTGTTTAGTTGGTGATCATATACAATGGAACTATACAATTTAATAACATGTACTGCACTTTGTGTACGGTCGCTGAAAGGTGCAATGGTATGGTAAAAAATGCACAGTGCACAAATTTTCAACATTCTACTTACTCTAGCTAGACATGCTTCTCAAAAAACACAAAGTTAAAATTACTTGTGTTATTATATATAATAAAGAGTTAATTGCATTATTGCCTTACTTATCTTATTAAAAAAATTGTGAACTCACACATTTAACTTTGGGACTCTTAGATTTTTAGTCCAGCGAGTCCTAGGACTCATGGCTGTGAAATTGTAAAAAAATAACTGTACTAAAAAAAATGCATAGTGTTCATCAACATAGACGAGATACTCTGAAAATGTATAGGGGACATCAACATAGACGAGATACTCTGAAAATGTATAGGGGACATCAACATAGACGAGATACTCTGAAAATGTATAGGGGACATCAACATAGACAAGATACTCTGAAAATGTATAGGGGACATCAACATAGACGAGATACTCTGAAAATGTATAGGGGACATCAACATAGACGAGATACTCTGAAAATGTATAGGGGACATCAACATAGACGAGATACTCTGAAACTGTATAGGGGACATCAACATAGACGAGATACTCTGAAAATGTATATGGGACATCAACATAGACGAGATACTCTGAAAATGCATAGGGGTCATCAACATAGATGAGATACTAAAAAAATGCACTTGATGTCATCAACATAGACAAGATACTAAAAAAATGCATAGGGGTCATCAACATAGACAAGATACTCATACAATGCATAGGGGTCATCAACATAGACGAGATACTCAAAAAATGCATAGTGGCAAAATTGTCTCTTTCTGAAAATGCATATGCCATCATCAATGTAGACGAGATACTCAAAAAATGCGTAGGGGTCATCAACATAGACGAGATACTCTGAAAATGCATAGGGGTCATCAACATAGACAAGATACTCAAAAAATGCATAGGGGTCATCAACATAGACAAGATACTCAAAAAATGCAGAGTGGTCATCAACATAGACAAGATACTCTGAAAATGCAGAGGGGTCATCAACATAGACGAGATAGTCTTAAAATGCAGAGGGGTCATCAACATAGACAAGATATTAATAAAAAAAAAATTAGTAGCCACTGGCTGTTTTGACTACAAGTAACATAGATAGTTATTAATGTTCAAAGAGCACAGTGCAGAGCTGATTGACTTTTCTGTCCCCATAGTCCCACACAGATAACGGCTCTAGGTGGAAACAGTGTGTGTCAGTTTGATATGTCAAGGAGGTGGGGTGGGTGGGACACAGCCCTGTTGCTGGATACCAAGTGAATGTCACAGTGGATCAGTCAGTTCTGAAGTGCATGGCATGCAGTGTGGAAGCACACCTGTTAAATTAGGCCCGATACATAACAAAGTCACATAGGATTTTCGGCTGCTTGGCAAACCTGTACGATTTTCCAAATGCTTGGAAACGTTGCATAGCTTGGTCTGTGTGAAAGACAATATGCAATTTTTGTAGCCTTTCAAAAATATTTTATCATTGCATACCGTTATTGTCAGGTTTTCCTATTTATTAAAAACATTACAACAAGCAATATAAAAATAAAATTGTGTGGTAACCAGTATCAAAAATATCTCCATCTGCTTTTTACATCTGCCTTGATTAATGATGATGAAATATAATTATTTTCCCACAGAGAGGCCCTAACGAATCCAGACACATGGATGACTATCATTTCATACCAGATAGTACATCTTTCTTTGATTACCTCAGATGAATCACAATCAGAATTTCCTCAAGATTTCTGGCCTTCCAAAATGTTTGGCAAATCTTGGCCGCGTTGAAGGCAGGCGGCACCTGTGGTGGCGGTGTGCAGCATGTCTGTAGCACCAAATAGCTCTCCACTAATCACTGACCTGGCATCCAATTACTAGCAGACACCTGCTCTCCTATCTACACTGGGATTCTAGCCCAGGAAATCTTCAATCTTCATGGGTCTTCCATAGGCACACCTTGGGAAATATATAAATATTTAATATGGAACTCAGTATTAAAACAAAACAAAGCGGTTATTAAGTGAGCTTTCCTTAACGTGTGTATGTACGATCTTTCATATAAATTATTTGCAAAATAAGCGGATGGAAGTATCAATAAACCTAGAAAGCACCAGAAAAAAACATAAAAATGACGAAGACAATACTTCAGTATGAAATACATCAACAAGTACTAGTGTCAACTTTTGCATCGTTTATTAGTGTTGTGTAACCTAAATCAACTGTCAGGTCAATGTATATACATGTATTTGATTTTCCGCTTGGGCCAGAGTTTTAATATTTTTCGATTTACTGGGAGCGCCAGTCCTAAATATTGCAAAACCGAAATAAAAATAAAATTCAAAATTGTATAATTTTTTTATATTTTCCGCCGGTCGTCTCTGCTTCCCGA
Organism: Congeria kusceri; assembly: GCA_027627225.1. Classification (NCBI taxonomy): domain Eukaryota; kingdom Metazoa; phylum Mollusca; class Bivalvia; order Myida; family Dreissenidae; genus Congeria; species Congeria kusceri. The sequence continues at coordinate 41,502,268 of CM051035.1, forward strand.
ATTATAAAATAAATTGGTCTTGTGTAACCTATTTACGACAACGTCATTTCGTAGTAATTTTTGCGAGCCAGTAGACTGCTTTTCAAATTGACGTTATTTTCTGGTGTTTTGCGCATATATTTTATTGTAAAAACGGGAAAACCAGTCTAGCTAGGGACAATAAAAACATCAATGGCAGTTGCGGCCGCTGTGTAGTTTAAAGTTGCGCGACCGCTGTGTATTTTAAAGTTGCTATCAAAAACATAAAGAACAAAATAATAATTAATTAAAATCTTACAGTTACATTCTTTTGACAAAAATTATAATGAAATAATATCAGAAACCAGTATGGGACGAAAGATTTGTCAGGTGCCCGAAATGCAAAAACAATTTATTCATATTCGCAACACAATTAAAACATTTAATACACAAATACGTTCTAATCATAAACAATATAATTGTATATGTTGTTTCATGCAACGAATGTAAAGTATTCGTGTTTAGAATACTTTAAAATACGTATATTTTCATATTTTTCCATGGGTACAAATGGGTACAATTATATGTTTTCTTCTAGTGCGGTTCGTACCAAATTTGAAAAAAAACAACAACAACTGTGTTCTTGTATATGTTTTCTTATAATTTCAGCTTAAAAACGATGTGAATCAACAACAATGCAGATCTACTACATGCACATTATGCCAAAAAACTGTTCTAGAATACAATACAGAATATGCGTTCTACATTGATTTAGGCCAGATTGTTTATAAATTTAAGGTTGATGGGATATTTGTTTCAAAAAAGATGTAACTTGGACAATTCAAATAGTAGTTATAAAACCCTCTAACAATATGGAAAAATATATTTACTACTAATTCTAGATTAACCTTTCTTGTAATAATATATTTTTCAATTTAGGTGCAGTTATAATAAATTATTTTTTTTTTTACTGTTAATCATTTTATTTTTATTTCCGATGCAAACTTTTTTCTATTTTATTTTTATTCCCCCCCTCCTGGTGCTCAGTTTTGAAAAAATTCCAGTAAATCTAAAAATTTAAAAACTGGCCGTGTACAGACAAAAACTATTTGGTGACTGAAAACTAGCTTATTGTGCGTTTAAAAGCAATGTTTGTCCTTAACTTTTATTCTGTTTTAAATAGAAATATATGTTAATTAATTTTAGTTTGTTAATTGTATTTATGCCACAATAACTGTTGTAAGATCGTACATACACACTTTAAATGTTGAACAAAATGTGCAAAGCTGACTCAATTTTCTGCATAGGATCTTCAAAATCAATGTTTTGTGAATGTTTCCTTTGTTGTAAAAATTATGACAACTGAAACAACTGTGAATAAATGAAGTGTCTGAATTATTTTGTGATTTGAGCTTTGATATCTCTTCGAACTCGATATCAAATAGCGACAAATTGTATCCCTGCAGAATGCACATTTACATAAATGCCATTCCAGATAGACAAACACATAATATTTATGAAATAACCCATATAAAAGTTAATTGCTTTCCATATTATGTTTGAAATGATTTGGATCCTGTCAGATTGCCTGCCATAAATGGTCTGTAAACAAGAGATTCTTCTTGATTTTGATGAAATCTCATATACAATGTATTTGATGATTACACCTATCAATGGAAATGTAGTTTCTGTTTGTCTTTGTTTCAAACCTTAATAATAACAAAATTGGTCCATATGAAAATATAAAAGTACACTTTTGAAGCTGTTTGAGGTTTTTTCCAGTTCTCTAAAGTGCAGTTCCTTGCTTTTCAGCTCAGAATTTTCCTATATTAAATTGAGCTCATTGAAGAATAAATATTTTTGTTATTTTTGCTTCAAACCCAAAAATTGATACGGTACTAAAATAATGTTTTGTTTAAGGTTCTAAGAAATTGTAATTGCAATTAGATAAGTTTTTTGCATTAAGTATATAACCATACATGCCATATGTCCCGGATCATCCGGGATTGTCCCGGAAATGCAGTGCCCATCCCGCATTCCCGGAATTAGTTCATATGTCCCGAAAATCATAAAAACTGTGCATATACCGATATTAGATTAACTTTTGACAGACCACTAATCCCCTAATTTGTCCCCAAGGCCGTACATACCCGATTAGGCAACGTGTCATAGACGAGCAATTAACAGCAGTTGTCACACTGCATTCTTAAGCTGCAATTAGTCACCGAGTAGCTCCGCCTTCAAGACGGAGCTTCATTCCCACAGAAAAATCGATATTAGCCAATTAAAACATCGAGTTTATTTCAGTTTGCCAATGCCGTGAACGGTCGACCAACCGGCGTGATAAACATTTATACACGTATTAGTAAGTGTATACATGCATCAGTTGATAACGAAAGAGTACTTATAATCCCAACCATCAGTAAAAGCAGTTTACTCAATGGTTTCCGTTGTTCACACTATCCGCAGTTAGTTTACTTCCTATATAAGTCATTGTTTTAAATTACTTTCCTCGAAATTTCGGATAAAATTTTTTGTTATGCCATGTAAAACTTGTGTTTTGCTAGAAAAGAGCGCGTAATGTGTGCTGGCACCAATGACGTCGCGCTCCACGCATGGAAAGCGTGCTTGTACTGACTATGTACTTTGCTAAATATAGACGTGTCAACTGGCAATAAAAACTTTGTAGTGAAACAACTTTGAAATCTTTACTTTTTGTATATAAGTTTTGTAGTGCAATAAATTTGCGATCTTTAGCATTTTAATGAATATTTTTATTGCTACGAGTACTTGTAACAATAAAACTTTTTTGCATGAAAAAAAGTACATTGCCTTGGATTGGAATAAACACATTAACACATGCCCTTATTTCCCGCCAAAACGACTTTCCCGCCAAATAAAAACGCTTGTCTGGAAAAATGATAAACTTTCGTACATGTCCCAGAAAATAAGTAAAAATCCCGGAAATTTGTCGGCAGAGTCCCGGAAATGATCCAAAAAATTATGGCATATATGATATAACATAAGCAAATGTAGTATTGATATTGTTCTTTTGCTATTATAAATGAATACAAATATGAGTATATAGTGACCATCTTTTCTGTTTGTATGTTTTCAGGCAGCTTGATGCGAACAACTTGACGACCATTTCCCACTGGCTGTATGGTTTAGATAACCTCACAGAATTGTAAGTAAAATACTGACTCTTACATAATAGTTTAGATAACCTGACAGAATTGTAAGTAAAATACTGACTCTAACATAATGGTTTAGATAACCTCACAGAATTGTAAGTAAAATACTGACTCTAACATTTTGAGTTTGAAATATTTTCCTAGAAAATGAGCAACTATTACCTGAGTATATGCAAGTCACTTTTTGCTTCATATGATTTTCTTCCGATCAATATTGGTACATATCAGTGTTTAATATATGAAAACATGCTAACAAAAAATATATAAAAAATAAAATGACAGATTAACCTTTTTATGAGATAATAATTATAGCTCTATACCTTGCAACACTGTTGCATGAAATTACGTACAAGTTACTGGTAATCGATATAATTTGAAATGCTTGACATTACTTATCAACAATTTTGAATATTTTTTGTTCGTTTCTGGCATGACAGTTTATACACTTGACATAATTATTGTTGCTAAAAACAAGATGAAACAGATTGAAATGCTTCAGACCCGTCTTAATGTTGCCATAACAACATTCACAAGGATTCCTTCTTTAAGATACAGTTCCTATATTCAGGACCCCCCCAAAAAACTGTATACTTTCAATGTTTTACCAAAATATCTGTTATTTAAAACGAACTAATTTATATAAATCGTAGCAACCTGTTGCATTTAGTTACTAAGGGAAAATTTACGTGAGTAGAGAAATTGGGAAAACAATAGCCTAATGTTTCTGTTGGAAAATGTGTTGGTATGTATTTTCTTATGATTCAGAATAATAAAAATAATTATTGTGAATATTTGTATGCCCCCAGCATCTTGATGCAGGAGGCATAATGTGATTGTCCTTCCGTCTTTCCGTCTGTGACGAGGCTAATTTGATTTTACCGTTTTGTCTAGCACCAACACCGCTTTCTACAACACTTTGATACTGACACAGTTGTTGCTTATGACCATTCCCTATCCACCCATATCACCCAACCTTACTTTGACCTTGACCTAATTTGGACTTACAATAAGTCAAAAGTGCCATTTCTTGGTTAACTTGATTTTACCGTTTCGTCTAGCACCAACACTGCTTACTGCAACACTTAGATATGTACACAGTTGTTACTTATGACCGTTCCCAATCCACCCATATCACCCAACCTCACTTTGACTTTGACCTTGACGTAATTTGGACCAAGAAATGGGCTACCCAGCACCAACCCGGGGCCATGTGTGTTTATCAAACACAGAATCTTGTTCAATAATGTAATATAAAGTACATTAAATAATGAGTAAAATAAAATATTAGATGAAAATAGATATTAATTATGTATATGCAATATATATTACAAATATTAGATAGAAATAGATATTAATTACATTAATGTACAAACAAGAACATTATTTTGATGAACTAGTTTTGTTTTCTAGTCAATAATTGTCACGGACATTATTCTTACATAAAATACCTGTACTATACAGTTCTCACCTAATTCTGTTAGAAATGAGTGTTTATTAACACCAGTTTAATTATCACCACAGGCAACAAAAACCAAAAGTATGCATTATAACAAGGTAACAGTTAAAAAATGGAACATTCTAAACACAGTCTGTAATTGTAATTCTGAACAAGTTGATTAAATGAGTGTTATAAAATGATGTGGTAGCCAACTTATTAAAATTAATTGATTTACCGAGGCTAATGCCCTGTTGATTAGGCGTCAGGTGCTACATTGCAGGTATTTATAGTTTTCCCCCCACAAACGAATTTTAAGGGGGGTATATTGCAGTGAGCTTGTCGGTCTGTTGGTTTTTGGTTTCCTGATGATAACTCAAGAAAGGCTTGACATATTCAAATAATATTTGGTACACATATGTAACATCATAGAATACAGGTCAAGTTCGATATTGGTTACAAACCAGAGTTATGGCCCCTTTTCGACTTAAAATTCACTAAAAACATGGTTTCCGGATGATAACTCAAGAAAGGCTTTACATATTCAAATAATTTTTTAATAATTTTTGGTACACATGTGTAAAATCATAGAATACAGGCCAAGTTCGATGTTGGTTACAAACCACTAAATGTTGAAAGAGTTATGGCCCCTATTTGACTTAAATTCCCGAAAAACATGGACACTAACTCATGAAAGGCTTCACACATTTAAATTATTTTTGGTACATAGGTGTAACATCATAAAATACAGATCAAGTTCAACTTTGGTTACAAACCACTAAATGTTGACAGAGTTATGGCTCCTATTGAAATTAAATTTTTCCAAATACACTGTTGACCATTCACAAATTAAAGCATTCTCTCTCTGTCCATTTCTTTCCAATGGATGCCATAGTTTTGTGACAAGGCCATATTGTGGGGGTATATCCGTCACTCATGTGACAATTCTAGTTTTAATTGAACCAAATGTTGCAGAATATGTGCATTATACCATCATTTAACATGTTTGGATTTAATTTAAATTCTCATCTTTAAATTGTTATTCATATTTAAGAGTTTATTAAAAAAATCATTTAATTACATTTTTGATTCGGAACATGTGAGGGTTGCATGTTTCCTCGTTTGCAGGTGATTGCCCTGTCTGTTTTGTTATAATAAACTGTATACTTGGCAAACATTCTTCGTTACTCAGCCAAAGTGTAGAAATAATATACATGCCCTCAAGAAAATATCGAATATTATTTTGATTTATATTCTTAATTGTATATTCGAAAACTTTCATAAGTGCTGTTAATAGCCCTAGATGGGGGGAATAACGGATGATTTATATGTGACAAGTATAATTTTGAATGGCAAACTGGCATGATGGAACAATCATATCCACACATTTATCTTAATGGCTTCAAAATGTGAAAAATATCATGCTCAATTGGGTATGTCATATTTTTTCTGTGTTATCCATTTATTGCTGTATTTTAATAAACATAAGTGATGAAGGGTAGCATGTGAATAGCATGAAACAACTTTGTTCAAGGTTTTATTGGTAAAAACAGTGCCATTTAAACAAACTGTGATTATAATCATGTCATAATTATGTATGAACACATGTTTTGAAAAGAGATATAAATTTCTCAGAGATGGGAGCAATAAAATCAAGATGTTCTGAATGAGAATAGCTCTAGGATGGGGGAAGTCTTTATTTTGTACTATATGCATGGTTATGTTGACTGGCTCATTTGCATTGCAGTGTTTGATCATAAAATAACAGTGTGAGGATACCCACATTGAGATTACAGACATTAACCTGTCTTTGATACATAGACCTGCATTATCATTAGAAGACATTTTTGTACTTCAAAATGTTTCCTTGACACAATTCGGGTTATTCTTTGTTGCTTGATTTGCTCTGTTAAAGCTGAGAGCAACCAATAACTTGTAGGCTTTTGAAACACAAGTGTGCCTGCAACCCATGGGTAGAACTTGTGTGTATGACAAGGCAAATGAAGTAATAATGACTGACCTTTTTATGTGAAAATATATTTCTTAGTTCAAAATTCATACAAGTAACATGTAACATTTTCTTGACAATAAGTATTTTGTACCCTTATGTTTTGGGCAGAAAAAGAATAAATCGCTCATAATAGCAACTTCCCATAACCTCTGAAGAATTATTTGACTCTGCATTTATATTTGCTCATTTGTTTGCTGTTTACTCAATCAAGTTTTGTCAAACAATGTTGACAGGCCTTCAGTATTTCTCAGCAATCCCATCATGCCAGTGTCTTCAGGAAGTTTCTAGACTTGATTCTACAAGTACCAAACCAAGCATTGGGGCTGGCTTGATTCATAAGTGGGAAGTTCAAAACCGGTTGAACAATGTTTGGTTCTTGTGATTAGATTCCCATGTTTATGATTTCTTCATTATTCTTGTGGAAAAATTGCATATAATGAGGTATGCAGGCTAAGAAAATATAAACAAGGGTTTCTTTTTACATCAAATTGCTGCTTTTTTGGCCAGTTGTAGGTAAATTATACAGGGGAATGAAAAAAAATTGGTGCAAATTAGATGAAAGACTATCAGTTTTGACACTTGAGATGATAAGTTTTGACAAAGTCGTTCTAATGGTTTTCCCAGATGGCAGACAACAGCAATTGCTTTTCCATGCTGGAGGCTGCAGCTAAAACAGTACTAGCACTACTACATTATATATTTCCTTTTGATGTCATTGTTTTGCTTTTTCATAATCAGCACTTCAAGTCTATGTAAGTTGTTAGTTATCGTAGCATGTGAAACAGGCTGCATAAAACAGACTTGAATGGGAATATAATCTAAAATTCATTATTAAAGTGCTTTTCGGTCAGAAATTCAAAGGCAGAGGGATGTGCTAACATTTTGTCGTGCTTCATTTAAGATCAATATTATGTTAATTTATTCATAAAACAATGTACAACTTGCTCTTGTTCTCATAAGCACTTCTGTACCCTTTAAATCTGTAGTTTTTCACAAGGCAAAAAATTCCTAGATTGTGTGAATTTGTGGAGCTAATTTTTATAGGAAGTATAATGTTTGTGACATTAATCTGAATAATATGTAAATGCTCGGATTGTTATTTGTTCCAAATGTGAATAGCATTCATTTGGGACCAGTCTCAGATCTGAGCATTGAGTGAATTGTGTTCATGACCACATAGACATTGCGGAAATGAAGTAAAATATTAATTATCAAAATAGCAAACTTGGGCTAGTTTCCTAGTATTGAAAATGTAAACACTAAACTGAACTTGAAAGTGTTCAAATGGCATTCATTTTATGGAAATATTTATTATAAGTGTTTAGTTCATAATGCATTATTGAATGAGTTTGTTAGGCCAACATTTTTTACGTTTCGTTTTGAGGGGGGGTTTAAACTAGTTTTAAACTCATACACCATGTATTTGAAACAATTATTAATTCATAGTTTTCCAATAAATGTATTGTATTTAACTTGCAAATTCTTTTGTATTATATTGTATTGTCATATTGACAATTTGTTTGTTCACTTTCAATTGTTTTTATTTAAACATTAATTCATGATGTATGATGAAATATATTGTTTGCCAGTGACTTAGAGGCCCGTGGGTTCGGGTGTTTAACAAACCCATTTTTAAATGGTATGTATATTTGTACATATCACTAAAATAAATAAAATTATCTCACTATTTGTATGCCTTTGTTACCAGTAGGTAAATAAAGCATGCACTTTGAGCAAACTCGTGTTTTTTTTTGTTATTTATTAAAAGCTTTGTATTAAAGAATAGCTAGAATAAAACTGATATGTAACACAATAGTGTACTACTTTGTTTTAATAAACAGATGTTTAAGCAATGAAAAGGAAGGGTTGACTCAAAAATAGTGTCTGCATGACACTGTCCGGTTTGTTCTCGCTCCAGACATTGTGTAATTGCACTCTTTATTTACAATGCACAGTTGCAATTGGTTCAGAAATTATTATTTTTTCTATAAAACTTCCATTGAAACAAAATAAAGCTACATTAGACAAAAAACCTCTGCTTCTTCAGCAAATACACTTAAGATAAATACATTAGAATGTTCACATAATTCGGCTACAATGGTGGAAACAGTGTTACTTAAATTTATTTTTCGGATAGAAATAGATTCTTTATCGTTTTTTATTACTTTCATCTAAAAATATTCGGCTGACGCCTCATTGTTGTTGACGACTGCCATTGTGAGAAAAAAAGAAGAACGTTTTTGTAATATACTCACCCATTGGCTTATATCATTTGTAACAGCCAATCAAAGTCTCTGATGCTTAATATAACTCGACCTGGCACGACGAAACACTGTTTGGGCAAACAACTTTTTGGAACAGATTACAATACGATTTAGCTATCGGCATATATTTTTTTGCGCTATGAATAAAATACGAAGTCGGCGGGAAAATTATAAATAAATTTACAAAAGTTAACTTTTATTTTTATTTCATTTTGTCGAAAACTACGGTCTGCGCTCCCGTAAAACAAAATATAAAAAAATGCCTGATTTGAACATTAAACTGTAAATATTACATTTACGATTTCATTGTCTCTTAGACAGTAAATGTCAAGGTCGGGTTTGGTAACCTATGCAAACAAATAATCAAACATTTTTACTGGTCATTGTTTCGTATTTCAAATCCAGCTCAAGTGATTTCATAGTCTCAGACTCAGAAACCCAAGTTATGCCAAGGTAGCCTCTGGTACTCTTGGTAGCCTCTGCAGAAAATCGGAAAAGATCGGTGCCCCAGACCTCACTTCATCTACGATTTTTGTTCTTGAAACAGATGGAGCATGTCATGTGGGGTAGACATGTGTTCCATTGTAAATAAACTGTTGGCAGACCTGAAAACTGATCCCAGCATAAACCTATTACTTTCTGATGAGAGATATAATAAAGTCTTTGATTTTATGGCGTGTAAAACATCTGATGGGAAAAACGGCTACAGTGCTATTTATACCCCCACAAACGAAGTTTTGGGTGGGGGGGGTAAATAGGAGTGAGCTAGTCGGTCTGTTGGTTTTTGGTTTCTGGATGATAACTCAAGATTGGCTTGACATATTCAAATAATTTTTGGTGCACATGTGTAACATCATAGAATACAGGTCAAGTTCGATGTTGGTTACAAACCACTAAATTTTGACAGAGTTATGGCCCCTTTTGGACTTGAAATTCCCGAAAAACATGATTTCCGGACAATAACTCAAGAATGGCTTGACATATTCAAATAATTCTTGGTGTATACATGTGAAGCATCATAAAACATGGGTCAAGTTCGACTTTGGTTACAGACCACTAAATTTTGACAGAGTCATGGCCCTTAATTTCACTTAAATTCCCTAAAAAACATGGTTTCCTGATGATAACTCAACAATGGCTTGACATATTTAAATAATTATTGGTACACATGTGTAGCATCATAAAATACAGGTCAGGTTTGAGTTTGTTTACAAACCAGTAAATTTTGACACAGTTATGGCCACTTTTTGACTTAAATTCCCGAAAAACATGCACAATAACTCATGAAAGGCTCACATATTTAAATTATTTTTGGTACACAGGTGTAACATCATAAAATACAGATCAAGAACAACTTTGGTTACAAACCACTAAATATTGACACAGTTATGGCTCCTATTGAAATTAAATTTTTCCAAATACACTGTTGACCATTCACAAATTAAAGCATTCTCTCTATCCATTTCTTTTGAATGGATGCCATAGTTTTGTGACAAGGCCATGTTGTGGGGGTATATCCGTCACTCATGTGACAATTCTAGTTGTATCTGTTATATATATATATTTAATTTTGCATATTAAACTTTGTATTTTGAAGCTGTGGTCAGTGAAATTGAAAACAACACAATTCATGTTTCAGATTTCCAAATTTCAAAAAATTCTAAATTTATGCAAGACAATTCGAGATTTAGCTGTTTTAAATATTTAATTTTACATATTAAACTTTGTATTTTGAAGCTATTGTCAGTGAAATTGAAAACAACACAATTCATGTTTCAGATTTCCAAAGTTCAAAAAATTCTAAATTTATGCAAGGTACTCCAAAATTGTGAAATTTGTACACCGGTAATAACATTTTCAAATAAATCATTTGTGCTATAAATAAAATAACATTTTCAAATAAATCATTTGCGCTATAAATAAACATTTAACATTTTTACACTTCCTTAAATATGCAAGAAGTTATTAATATTTTTACTGTTAATAAATTATAAATACATGCACCAGTAGATTTGGAGTTTACATAGAGCATCCCCTTGATGCATCTTATTGCCCACGTTATTTGTATTTTTTGCTTAATTTAAATGAAATTCTTTGGAAATACTGCATTAAAACTCTTAACCAAAAGTTATGTGTTTCTGGCAACCCGAACCTACCTAGCGAAAATCCCATGACCCTAAAGTTTTTAGCGATGATTGTTTTCAGTGAAATCCGTATTTGTTAGAGTTTAGATATTTTTTGACCGAAATGTGTCTTTAAAAAAGTGTTAACAAATCAATCCAAACCCTACCTAACTTTTTTTTGAGACACACAATTAATGTTTTTGGCCTTAGACAGGAATTGTAAAAGGTTTTACCAAAAATGTGCAGCACCCTGTTCTACTGTGGTATATTTTTATCCGGGTCGTCGCCGCACATGCAAGGGGCACGTAACTCCGGGTTCATTCATTGTTCCAATCGCTAACTGTTGTCTTTGCCTGTTTCAGGTCGGTGGCACACAACAAGGTCGTGAAGATTGAACCCAAGTCCTGGGAGTACGCCTCACACTTGACCAGACTGTAAGTCCATCTCGCACATTCATAGTTTTTTTCATTACTTGAAAGCATTATATTGCTCGGAAATATTGACTTGATGATGATCCTTATGCATGAATATATCATAAAGTGATTGTGATAAATAGATTAGTTTTAGTTGGGATGATGTGAACACTTAGTACATATCGCTAAAATACTGAAGGTACATGACTTTTTAAATTGACAGTCGCAATTATGTCGTAGATATGGTGTCCACCTTGCGACCAAGTGGTCCTGGGTTCGATCCCCACTTGGGGAGCATTCTCAAGATCTTTCCAAGGACACTACTAAGTTCTGGTTCTTCCTAGGAAACGGACTTTCAATGCAATCACGCTTTCGCTGCAATCGAGCTAAAATAAATAGGTTTAAACTAAACTTAAACCACATTACAATGCACATAAAGTATAGATTTAGGTATTAAATTGATGACTTTTTTGTGTGTTAAATTATGCTTATGAGTACATGAGTTTCAGGTCAAATTGTCCAAGCTGTTTGTAGTACAACAGTTTAATATTAACATGTCTGTTTTCAGTACTTTAAAGGGTAATTAAAGAAAACCTTTGATTCCGATGTGTCATAATTCTACTCAGAGCTCCAGATAACTTTCAAGTGCAATTCTTATTTTACTCCCGAATTTAAAACTGAATTCGTAAAAACGATTGATCAAATCATTTTTACAATTGAATATGACGCATCAATACTTTGTTCTAAATCTGACACTTAACCAACATGTTTGTTGCAATGACATGTGAAGATTTCATACTGGTTTTGAGTGTGCATATAACACTATTTGCCCTACCTATGCAGGTATAGTTAATTACTAACTCAATACATCAGAACTTATTAAACGGACGCCATATTTTGACTGACCACAAGAGCTAACCATTGAGCACTCGTTGCTCAGCTAGGTCATCTAAAATGGTTCTAAACGATTGCTCATCATCAGCAGTGACACCAAAATTTTATTTTATTTTAATCTGAGACTTCAAACATTAAGAAAACTGCTTTTTTGCTGTGACAAAGTGTATCCATGTTTCGAATGTTTTGCTGACAGTTCCACAATGCTTTATTGTAGCTTTTGATTACCATATCTTTTATATTGGGTAGAACTCTGTTTTGATTACTTATTTCTCGTGGTTATGATTAAAAAAAAGAAAGCATTGGCATAGTTTTCTGGCCACTAACTGGCTTTTGAAGCCTCTCACGCTTCGATGAACTGGTGTTCTATACCATTTTGATTTTTGTTTACCATTTGCACAGAACGGTCCTCTTCATTTCGGCTCAGGACAAGATGGTCACACGGTCGTGGCCGAAGTATAATTTATCAACCTAATAAAACGTTCATTTGATTAAACTTTCTATATTTCCTATTGTATGATAAATGTATTAAAAGTATTATACTACTATGATATTAACACGCATAACAGGCAGCGAACATCGAACAAGTGATTATCAACTGTCTACATTAGCGCCCGTTTTGAATTTGGGCTCTCATTCCAAATAGAAAGCGCTTAAGTGACGTCATGAATCACAGTGAATTTTGCTATATATCTCATATAAAGCGCCTAGAGATTATTTCCTCGTGAGTTTCCGACACTGCCGAAACTGGTTTACTTATATGTTACGCGTGTTCACGAATTTCGAATTCTTGCTTTCATTTTTTCAGTGCGAAACTTTACGCACAGATTTAAAAATCTAAATCGTTTTTGGTTTATTTAAATGCGTATTTACGCCTTTACGCACGTTATCTGGAGCTCTGTCTACTTGTGAAACTAAACTCACATAAATGGAGTACAGGGCTCAGTTGCTCTAAACTTTAATGGACAATTAAGCTAGCAGCCGGTTAACATTAAAATTAAGAGCAACTTGTTTATCAAACATTTCAAAATTATTCCAGCATAACAATATAAAATAAACTCACAGTTTAATATGGTAATGTTTAATTTACATAAATATCTTCATCCAACTATTAACTGGTGTTAACTTAATTGGCCGTTAAAGTTTGGAGCAACTCACCCCAGACCTGGTAGGATGTTCATAGCACTCTCAAGGGTCTAATTCTGTCATAAAAGGAATTATAATGGATACATAAATGTTGTATAACGAGCTATTATCATATATTGTATTGATGTACTCTACTGGTACCAAATAAAATGGAAACATGGTCCATTCTTTCTCAATATAACTGACTTGTCAGGCAGCATTTCTTGTTTCTTGTCCTTCTGTTTGAAAGTTTTCTCAGCTTTACTTCTAGAATTGCAATATTTCTCTCTGGCAATAATTGGGTAATAAAATTTGGAGGAATAAAAAAGCCTAAAAATATCTGGGAAATTAATATCTAATTTGACAGTTGCTTCAGGGAATCCAGTTTTAAGCATTTGGCAATCTCTTTTTATATTGATTATATCATTTTCTAGAATGGTTGTTATTCCTGTTGAATAATCAATATTTTTTTCGGAATCTTGCCTGAATCTTGCAGTTTTTGCCACCATAACACGTGTAATTTACATATTTTAGGCAAATGTGTCTGTAAAGATAATGTTAATTGCAGTCTTTTAAGTGCATGAATAAAACGATAAAAAGATAACCAACTGTTATCAAAAGTTTTAGGAGCAGTAGTGTAATATTCAGTTGCTATGGAAGCTGGAAATGTTTTCTGGTGGCACAGTGCTTTTTGGACCATTATAATGCAAATCCTATTATTCTTGGATTGAAATCATATCACAGGCTTCTGAGATTACTGGTATTTTAGTTCAGTAATACAGTTTGAACTTAAGGACAATCGGAAATTTAATTAATTTTGCTTGATTTTTAAATTTAAACAATGATTCATTTGCTCTGCCTTTTAAGTACCTCCCCTAACAAGTATTTGAAATATGGAAATAGTTCAATAATTATATTAATTCCAAATATGACGCTAGTTCGTATTACAGTTCCTGAAAGTAAACTGCTATTGCAGTGATAAAAACAAGACATTTCACTGTATTTGCTTAAAATCCTGACCTTTGAAAATTATAGGAAAAATGATGTTTTCATTACAAATATATATTTCATATGCAACATTTTGTGTTAATATTTTCTTTAAATAATGTTAGGCTGTTTATAAAGCAGTTAACTTGAGATCAACAACATATTATTGCTGTACGTGACAATTCATGATCCAAGATGCTGGAGTTTATAAGAGGCTTATAAACACAAGATGTTACTGCGTTCCTGGTACACAAGGGGAAGGCTCGGTGGCGATTATTACAAATCCATAAAAGAGTCATCTCTGTTTTATTATGGTAATTTTGAATTTGCCGCCTCACTGGTTTAGTGTGCCTTTCCCTGCAGTAGGTTGCTCTCGACATGATGTTGAATAATTTCGGTCTTATCTTCTTGGACAACGACTCACGGCTGGGCCCGCTGTGCAGTGTAATGGCGGTTGTCAATGGTGTAACAGATTGTTTAAATTTGTCCATGTTTCATATATGGTGAACATCGTTCAGTGATATTTTGTTGAAGTTTTGTTGTTGGTTTTTCGGTGAAATAATAAAGTGTAAGAATTTCCCTCTAAAATAGCATAATGTCTGATGTTGTATTTTATGGGTGGGTGGGGAAGTTTTATGTTGATTTGAGTCAAGGCATTATTTTATTCAATTGTTTGTTGCCAAGTTTGATGTGCTCAGCTGAAGGCCTGCATGATGTGATTGTAATCCTGTTTATAAAACACAGATATGACTATCAGTCATTTGTGTGCCTTTGTGATCTGGTGCTGAACAATCAAACATTGGGTGTTTTGGTACAGTAGTTATTACACAACCCATCTCTGAAGGCTGAATGCTGTTCGAAGTGCCAAATGGGGGCACTGGCTAACAGATGTGCATCTCAGCATGGAGTGCTACTTTATGTTGGTGGATTCAAAGATAGGAGAGAAATAGGCGGGCATGCAGTTGTTGGCAATGGCTTCAGTGGTGCCAGAAATGAACATCTACCACATCTGCTGGCCAATATATCCTGGCTGTGCTGTGCATTATACTCCTGGGGGAACCCTCTGTGTTCCAACAATCATCTCCAGCCCACCTGTGCCACAAATGAGCCCCCATCTTCAGCTATGCAGTTCTTGATTGTTATAGATGCTTGATGTAGTTTTATTGGTCAGAAATTTGTCTTTTATGGAATTTTATCACATATACAAAAACATATTTAGGTATCATAGTTCCAAAAATCCTTTGTTATCTGAACAACAAAAACTGCAGTGCCTTTTCAACCAGACACTTTAATTCTGTCATTTCAAACTATTCAGTTTGTTGCCTGTTTTATAATAATAATAAAATTTCAAAAATTTGTCTGAGTTATATGGCCCACCAATTATTGAGGAGACTTGTTCCTCTTGACAGTTAGTAATTATATCAGTGTCTTACTAGATACTTTGAGCACAAATGGGTTCCTCTCTTTTAATGCTTTATTTTATATACAGAAAGTGCTTAAATTTGGATATGGATCTGTTTGAAAGAGAGGTGAACCATTTAAATGGAGAAAAAGGACTTTCCTCCCCCTGAAGGGTTTCAGAAGTCCCACCACTGTTTAAGATACCCAGCCAGGCTACCCAGCCCATATGGGATGGCATCGCAATTATCAGAATTTGTTCAATAAGCAGCCAGCAATCTCTGCCTGTTGGTAAGCTATTAAAGATTGGCGGAACTCTACACTTACTATGTGCAAACGTTTATCCTGCATATGTGATGGCAATATTGCGTGCTGATACGGCTCTGGTTTTATGATATATTCAATATAATCGACACCTGGGTTCAATTAAAACTATTAGGAAATTATTGTAGCTTGAAGTACAGCCACCTATTGAAGTGTTTCTACAGTGCTGTATGCAAAACACATACCCCAGTCTAGTGCTTGTTGGCGAAATATTGCCATAAATTGGAAACCAAGATCATTGTGACTTTGATTTTATTAATCATACATCATTTTATGGGATTGCGTGTGAATAAATTATTTTTTGAACTTCACTTTTTTACCTGAGGATATGGATATCCACCAAACAGCTGTATGAATGTGTGAAAAAAAACAAACCAACAAAGCAATAACTGTGGCTATTATATAGCGTTATATTAAATTTTTTTCCAAATATTTAATTACTATTATTTACATACCATATTCTTCTTAAGTTTGTCCAAGCATAGTCAGCAAATAAGCATTGCATAATGTTGTTGTTATTGAACAAGAAATAATACAAATAAATATATATCATTTTAATTGAATATTAATAAAGGGTGATACAACTATTTTAAACATTAAACCAAAAAAAATGTGTATTCACTTGCAATAACAAATGTTCTATGTTAACAGCATGGATGTTTTAGCACTTGATGGCCTTCGCATCTAATTTCTTGAGCAATTATGTAAATGTTTTCAGCAATAAATAATATCCCTCTGACACCAGTTTTTGTAGCGACAGACCCTTGTGAAAAGTAACAGCTATTCACTATGCAGCAGTATAAAGTTAAAAGACATAATTTTGAGATTGAATCATTCAATTTATGATTTCGCTTTAGTGTGGAAATTGACAATTAAAATGTTACAGCATACACAATATAAAGCATTTTGTGCATGTATATTAATTTATTGACAGTTGACTTTACATAAAGCATGGAAATTGAAAATTATATTCCAAAAAATGTTTGCATTTGTAAAGAAAGCATGAAGTAATTGATTTTGTAATAATTTATTTAATGCAATTTTGTTTGCTTGAAAATTTGATGGGAAAATAAGACTTTTATTTTTAGCCATCATTATAGCATAACATTCGTGTACCAATATTTTTACGCAACTTTATAAAAAAGGAAATAAAGGTAGCATTTATAAATGCGAGTTTGTGTGACATGCCCCTGAATTTGTTTTGTTTCTAAAATGGTGATACTACAATTACGAAATCATATAACTGTTCTTGTAAAATATGTCTGCTAATAGTGTAAACTATGTTAGGAAAAAAAAAGATATACATTGTTTATTATAAATTAAAATGTTATCTTCTAGAAGAATTTTCTGTGTCAAACACTACATTTTTCATTAAAACATGTTTATATCCTTTTGATATTTACACAAATGCAGATTTTATTGTTAATAGAATATTACCTCAGTTTATTTTAAAGACGTTTTTGACAGTTTTCAAGTTTTTCAGGCAACGTATGCACGTGTGTATGTGCGTATGGCTGGGCATTACCCTGCTCCCAGATCTGATTGCTTATCCCCTCATTTATGATTGCAGGGACCTACAGTACAACCAGCTGGTGACAATAGAGTCGGACTCGCTGTCTAGCCTCGGCAACCTGCAGTCCCTCAGTCTAGCGGGCAACCACATCGAGTTCATACAGGAGGACGCGTTCAAGCACGTTAAGAACCTCGAGTCTCTGTGAGTACTTACCCTTCAGCCAGGCTGGTGCATGTCCTACTCATAGAACTTGTAGCCCCAGTGTTCCTACTATTTTAAATAAATTGGGGTTTACCAAACCCTCTGTGTACCCACTTTGCAAGGAAATTGTGAACAAAATTTACATTTAAAGTGAGTTTTCTTAACAATTTGGGATATGATTGCTAAAAGTGAGGCTATCATTCCCTAGTGTTTTATTCAGGCCATTGTTGCGCGGCGCGGCGCCATGCCACTTATTTGAAGCGCCACATTGCCCTTTTCAAAGGCAAAAGCCGCCACTCGCCCTTATCGATAACGATCTTAATCGCCTCTTGACCACTTTTATCGGCCCAATGTCTGCGAAAAGGGCATCCTCTGTTTTCTGTTTTTATCGCACTAACTGTGCTCGATTTATTGCACACATTAATTTCTAATCGATTCGATTAAATAGATTAGTGTGCTCGATTTATTGCCGACACGTTTCTAAGCCATTTGATTAAAGCGATCACTGTACTAATGATTGTAAGCTTGGTTCTTGATGATGCGTATACGATTAACATAATGATACAACATCAACTCGTAGATTGAACATTCCTCCTCCACTATCCGTGTTCGTTAGGATTGATTTTTGAATTAATACGATTCATTTCAATTGACAGATACTTGTAGCACTGCGAAAATGTAAAATTACAAATATTGACACCTGAAAATGGACTTATAGTACGTATGTGTAGAAACTAATATATATTTAGGTATAATTTTTATTTAAATTCATTTAATTGATTGACGAAACCTTTAGTAGCTTAACTTCGGGTCAAATACCGGTTGTGGGGTTCTGTGTCTAGAGACTTGAGGTGTGAAAGGGAACCTAGTTGTATATTGGTATTCGTGTCAAATATGACTTACCTGTCAATGCCGGTATCCGGACATCGGTTCCTACGGACATTCGTTCCTACTCTATTTTTTTTGTACATAAGCGGACAATGGTTCTTAGGTGATTATTTCATCCCGGACACTTGTTCCTAAATAATTTTGATAGCCCGGACAATATTTGACAGCCGGGACAATCGTTCCTATGTTAGATTATTGTCAACCCGGACATAGCGGTCGATATGGTGTATTTATCGGCGATATAATGTCTCCATTTTAGGATAAACACCCAAAAGATCGCTAATTAAGTCATGAATTTGTTGAAATTTAATAAACACAATTCAATTAATCTTCTATTATCATTAGAGTTACACATTCGTTAATTATTTTATTGCAATTATATTTATTATTATTTGTTGACACTTTAAATAATATGACAATTATAGGCTAATTAGCGCACATAACTGACAACAAGAAGCCAATTCATAATGAGCCGACAAACGGCCCTTAATTAACTAATTGTTCACACTTTAAGAAGTACACCAGTTATTGTACCTAACGGACAACAATAAGGCAGAAGGCACTGTTCACATTCCCGTTATTGAGTAATTGCTCCAAATCACACAAGTTTATTAAAATTTGTGCAGATGACAGATGGAACTGAAAGGTAATTATATATTTGCTGCGAATCTTTAGGTTTGTAAATATAAAGTATCGATCTTTATTTACTAAGAATATAATTATGTGATCCACAGAACTTGCTTCCCAAATTTCTCCGTACGTTACGGACAATAAAGTTTATATTAAAACACGCCGCTTACTACTTACGTTATATAAAGAGAATTACATAAAATGAACGCATTCGGCAGATATTCAACAAACAAGATGTTTTGCTTGTTAGTTTAATCCGTGTGAATATTGAATATTGCGTGTGCAAATCTTGTAGTTGGTACAAGAGTGTGACAACATGCTTTTATGTTGTTGTTTTTTTTTTTTTAATTTGTATATATAAATATGATACCCATAGCCAATACACTGAAACACATATGCCCTTTTAAAAGGACACAGCGCTTAAATGCCCTTTTTGGATATATTGCGCCATGCCCATCTGCCTTCCTGGATAAAACACTAATTCCCCCAAATAGGGGTTTGGGGGAACACTGATGTAGCTTTAGTTTAATTTAGTTTATACGTATATACTTGAGCTCTGTATTTTGAGTTGGATTGTGTTGTGAGCGGATTATTGAGTGACTCTGGAAAGTTTCCTTTGTAGAATCAGTGGCTTGGTGTCTGAGAAAGATTGCTTAAGTGCTTTTGTTACAGAAATCAAAGTGGTGGCTCCAGTTTCGTAATAAATACTTAATAGACTTGTTTTAAAATGTGTACGAGTTTTCAAGGCACATACAATGGCATATATTCTGCTAGAATAAAATATTGTGGCATTAGTAATTATTAATCTTCAGTTTAAGAAGTACTATAATTTCTTGTTTTCAAATGCATATGAAATTACAGCACTCATACCACCCCAGAAAACAATAAATAATAATGGTCGTGTTTTTCATGGGAGAATATCGTAAGCAACGAGGCAATCGCTCTTGTCTTTCGTAAATTTGGTGTCTTTGACAATCTTTAAAATAATGTTATCATGTAAAAAAAATATCTCGAGTGCTGAGCCGTCTACATATAGGATATGTTAAGTCAGGTTGAATAAATAGATTTTCACAAACTAACAGAAAGAGACTAAAGTTTGAAGTTGAGGGAATATTCTTTTAGGTAGTATTTTTTGAACAGTCTAAATAAAAACAAGGCCACAGTTCTGGAAAAATACACTTGTGTGAAGGAATTCATATTTATTTATGTGCAATATTCACTAAAGAGATCGGAAACAAAAGCCGTCAAAATGATAACCTCAAATTTTATTATGGTTTGAAGTGAGTAAACTGATCTCCTACTGTTCGGCTTGGTCATAAAGATAGTGTTTTCCCTTTGTAGCTATTAAATGCTTGAAATTCTTTGTCTCTCAGAATATTTCAATATTGACCACATTTGGCTCTGTTAAATAAGTTCTCCAATTAAAAGACAGTGAGTGTTAGACCATTGAGGAATATCAAAGACAAACGTGAAATCAACAGCCCAAATCAGATGTGCTTGAAAACTGGTTAACTTTTCAAACGCTGTGTTTACTGGCATTGAGAACTCCAATCCAGTGAAATTCTGCCCCCTTAAACAAATATCCTCCAATGAGACGAATGATTCACGTTCATTCAGTAGAAACTAGTCTTGTACTTGACCGGGGTTTCAAGAGTCTGTATTCGAACGTGGGTAAATAATTCCCTTTATTGAACTACCCCTATTCATATTTTAATTGCCAATTTAAAGGCTTTATTCCCTTTAAGGCGGTGTAAAATAAAATTTGGTCATTAGGCTGTTGAGCAGAGGACAGAGGAAGGATCCTTAAATAGCGTGTGCATGGTACTTGAGGGAAGGTTTGAATTATCTGATGGTAATTGCATGAATTGATTAGGTTTCTCCCATTTCTTCGCTGACATTTGTTCTTTATTTGTATGTAGGCAAATTGCATTTGAATGCAATTATAAAAATACATGGATACCTGAACTGCTTTGCATACTCCCCAAGTTGAATACATCCACCCTTACATGAATATTCAATGATGCAATATAGACCCCATTAAAAAATGTTTATGAATATGAAGAAAAATCAATCAAAGTACAAATTAGATAAAATATTTCTTAACATAATTTAATCTAAGGAAATGATCTATGTATGCCCTATGTTAAAGAGATTTGCTTTTTTGTCCTATTTTTAAACAGCTGTTAATTTTACAAATTGCACAGTTAAAGTAAATTTTATGAAAGGGCCAATATGGTCCTGCTTTGTGATATTAAGAACTAACTTTACTTAACTTTTGTTAAGATCCATTTAAATAACTGTAATTCCAAGCACATCACTTTTGACCTTATTTGTTACAGCAATCTGAACAATAGCTGCATATGGTCTGTGATTGGGAGTCCTAAATTGTAAAAAAAAAAACAGCATAAAATTAGCCATTCAAACCACTTATATAATAATAATTGTGACTTTTAAAATGTGTTTGTTGCAGCGACCTAAACACCAACCGCATATCATCGGTGATCGAGGATGTTCGTGGCGCGTTCAAGGGACTCGAGTCCCTGAAGACTCTGAACCTGGAGAGAAACATGATCAAGACGATCACCAAGCAGGCGTTCGTGGGGCTAGAGAAGCTGGAGCACCTGCTGCTCTATAGCAACAACATCACCTCCATACAGGGCAACGCCTTCGAGGCACTGCCCAACCTCAGGGAGCTGTACGTGAACACTCTACTTTTCAGTTGTTGATAACATTGAATGCAATATTTAAGGACTTTACTAATACTTCTTAACTAAAATGTCTCATTATGTGTTTTGATCATAAATAGGAGGCTTGTCCAAATGACCGATATTGTCAGTCTGATAAATGAAAATTATGAACATTAATGTGCTTGTCATCTTTCTGTGCATCAGTATTGCCTATTTAAGATTTTGCATTTTCATTGATGTTTTATTTTGCTAGTTCAGTGAAAAAACACGATAAAATAACACCCATAAGTGCATGTACTAATAAATTTAAACTTTTTTTCTACCATTGTGTATGTCATACAGAACACAGAAGATAGTGTTTGATTTAAGATAGGTACAAGTAATGTTAGTGCTCTCTTGTTCAGCAGTTTTAATGTGTCATTTTGCTGCTATCCAATATTGACCACCATGCGGGTGCGTTTTTAGGAGCTTCAATTCCAGCAGTCTGTTCTGTGACTGCCAGTTGTCATGGGTGCCAATCTGGCTGCAGGACAACAACTTTGAGCGCTCCGTGGTCGCCAAGTGCGGACATCCTGACAATCTCAAGGGACGCAGCATCTTCACTGTTGACTCCAGTGAATACAAGTGTGGTATGTAATTATGTACAGCAGTTTCTTAGCACCTGTATGTAGTAATAAATTAAATTTGACAGTGATTCCTGGGTAATAATTTATTGAATTGCAAAGTACATTGCATTTAAATTAAGAACGATAAGACATTTCTTAAACAATTCTATTGTGATATTTGAGAAATCTGCATTTATGAATAGTTCAAGTAGTAATACTATTAATATATTAATCTTTGGATTTTTTAAGAAATTGAAAAAAAAAAATTACGCAGCAAGGACTTAAGACCCCATGACTATGGATGTTCCCAATCTCAAAATCAGCCTTCATTGAAAATATTGACAATGAACATGATTTGCTTTGCATTTCATTTCTAACAGTATGTTCCTAGTCATGATGCCATAATGCCGTGAACATTCCTGGTGCACAACATTCCTGTCTTGTGTCTATTCCAGATGGCCAGTTTCTCAAGCCTGAGATCGTTTTGAACCCTCGGTCCCAGAACATACTCAAGGGAGATAACGTCACGTTGAACTGCACCGCTGCAAGCACCGAGTCCCAGGGCTCACCCACACAGTTCCAGTGGAAGAAGGACAATGTGGTTAGTATTTGTGATATATCTCTGGATAGTGTTTCTGTGATTTTGCAGTAGGGTCAATGACGGCTAAAACTTTTTTGCAAGAGTTTGAAAAGTGTTAATGGCATTATGCTGTATTTAGATTGTAATAAATAATTTTCAGGTCCAATGTTTTTTTTGCGATAAAAAAAAAAAAGTTACAGATGATATACTGATATACCATTAAACACAACTCTCAACATTTTACCCTATATTTCTGTTTTGTTGGAATAGAGTTGTACAAAAAAATTTCATGCTTGTTTATGTCTGTCTATACCACTTTAATCCACCATCACTATGGCAACTAAGTCCCCGCTGTATCTCGTCTGCTGCAGCTGCTGACCGATGCGAGGACAGAGGACACGGCCCAGCGCTCGGGCAACCTGACCCACTACGTGTCCAAGTTGCACATCCTGGACGCACAGGACACAGACGCTGGCAGGTACCAGTGTGTGATCTCCAACGAGTACGGATCCGCATACTCCAAACGGGCAAACATTAATGTCTATGGTAAGAAGCAGATTTTGTATCTTAGACATACTTACTATGTACCTATGTGTCCTGACTGTCAACAAGTGATTTATTGTCTTAAGTGCCTACTCTAATTGACTTCCACAGTTCTGTATATTGTGGTACACTCCATGTCACAGTTTTGCATACTTCCATAAAATAGGGTGTGTGAAAATACTACAATAAAAAAGAAGACATTTCAGTTCATCCAGATATTTGAAATAGTTTTAGATCATAAAGCTCAATTGAATTTTGTTTGTTGGTATCATATATATCAATATATTAACCCACATATTTAAATAATTAGGGCCCCACAAATTGTTTGCGGTTGCCCTCTAGTAATCACCCCATCTGTCCGTCCATCCGTCCACATTTTTAATGTTTTGCTTTCATAACTTCAAATCGTTTCAGCTATTAATTTGAAACTTAATGGGTGGATAGATCTCATTAAGGAGAAGTGCAGTGCACAATAACCATTACTCTGCACTTCATGGTTCTACAGTTATTGCCCTTTGTTAATTTTTCATACTTCGTTTTTGCCTGGAGCATAACTCTAAGACTATAAGAGGTATTAACTTGAAACTTCATAGGTGGATAGATCTCATTAAGGAGAAGTGCAGTGCACAAGAACCGTTACTCTGCACTTCATAATTCTGGAGTTATTGCCCTTTGTTAATTTTTCATTTTCAGGCAGAGTCAACTTTTGGTTTCAACTCTCTAACTTGAGAACAAATTGAAACATTTTAATGAAACTTCATCCATAGATACCTGGCTTGGGATTACATAGGGGGTGGATGGGGTCACTGTTAAGGTCACTGTTACAAAAAATAGAAAAACGGTTTCCACTCAATTACTCGAGAACGAATTGAGCTATTGTAATTCAACTTCATACATAGATACCTTTTATCAAGACATCGCTTGGGATTGCATAGGGGGTGGGTGGGACCAAGGTCAAGGTCACCGTTACTAAAAATAGAAAAACGGTGTCTTCTCAATTACTCAATAACAGATCGAGCTATTGTTATGAATATAGAGGGAAAATTCCTTGTGAATGCAACTCCTCCTACTGTTTCCAAAAGACTTTCTTAAAACTTGTCTTCATTGTTGAGGGTAATGTGTGGTTGTGCGTAAAGATGGGGATGTAAATTTGTCTCCCACATTCGGAAGTTATGTATATATTGTATTAGTTATTGTGTTTCTCAGATATTCTACACTTATTGGTTATCAGTGTAAACATGCATGTACTAATATTTATTCCACGAAGCTTTAGGTAATCTTTGACATAGATGGAATTGCTGACATGAACTAGTTACTTTAAAAAACTGGCTGACCCCTACGTTCAAAAATGCTATCAACTGGGGCCCATGTGACAAAATTCTAGTTTTTAAATGGCATAAACTTCATAAATTTTGTTTTTCAGTTTTCCCGCGGTTCACTAAGCGTCCAGTGAACGTAACTGCAAAGGCCCAGACAGAGGCGACTCTCGTGTGCGCAGCCGAGGGCGAACCCAAGCCCCTGATCACGTGGCAGAAGGACGGAGGATTTGACCACTTCCCCGCCGCCCAGGAGCGCCGCATGCACGTGATTCCCGAGGACGATCATTTCTTCATCATGAACGTGAAGGCTGCGGACGAGGGGATCTACAGCTGTATAGCCAAGAACGACGCTGGAACCATTGTGGCCAACGTTACGTTAACTGTGCTTCGTAGGTTGCTTGGTTTCTGTCTTATGTGTAGTAGTTTTGTCAATTACGCATATATCTTTTTTCTTGGAGTAATGAATGAGAAGCGCAAAGTTTGACTTTAAAACGCAGATAAAAACGTGCTCAGATTTAGTTTTTTGCTCTACTTAATAAATACTTCCATTGAAAATTACATCAAAAGTTACCGTAAAAGCTCTATGTTTTCGGACACTATAAATTTTCGCACACCCTCTTTTTTAGCCAAAATAATTATTTTTGTGTCACTATATATTTTCGGACATCCTGATTTTAACCCATAATGAAAATTCTAAATTTTCGGACATTTTATATGACAGTGGCATTTTAGCAGAATTCTAACCTGTTTGCGTTAATCGTGGCACATCGCACATGTGTTTTATCAACCGGACGAAGGTCAAAAAACCTGGCTGATGAATGAGTGGAGGTGATGGACCATTACATAAGCATTATTGGGTAAAGAGCCATGTGCCATAAATAATGGGTTTACCCGATTGTGTATACTGGTTGTGATATCGTATAATAAATATGCCAATTAGTGCCAATTAACAATTCATGTATCTACGGTACTATGCCCCTACTCAACACGATAAGTGTGACAAACAGGCTCCAGTTCTATGGCACCCTATCACAAGTTGCACGAATATTTGAAGGTGTGTTAAAGACATTCGTTTAAGATTTTTAGTTCAAGAACAAACAACAAAATCATAATTTGCATATTTTTTTTGCATTAATTACAGGTTAATAATATTCGAGATGGTAATCTTTGAACTTGGTTGACAAAAATGCAGTATTGGCGTAATTTTCTGTAAAACAAAATCATACATATGAAAAGATATCAAATTCATCGCTAAAAATTTATAATACTATACGGCGTGGTATTAAACAAGCACGCGCAATCATTAATCGATACTATCCGTGTATATTCGGCAAAAAACGTTATACACCGGAGAGATCCGAACGTAATTGCAATATTGTCATAGTGTCTATAAATTTTCGGACACCTGAAATTTGGGAATATTTTTGTGTATCCAAATTTTCGAACACGAAATATTTTTATTATTTTTAAGTGTCCGAAAACAGAGATTTTATGGTAACATTTATCAATGTTGATTTTGTACATATTTCAGTCATGTAAGTATGTTAAGTTGCATTACCTCTATTTCCTAACAGTTTTTAGCTCTTTCACAATGTTAATTGGCTTAAGCAATATTAAATTCATACATAAAGATTCAATCATGTAAGTATGCATATACATTTCTGTGTTGACAGAGACCCCATCATTTGTTCGGCCAATGGAACACAAGGAGACTCTGGAAGGGGAGACCTCTGTGCTAGAATGCCTGGCCCAGGGCAGCCCCCAGCCGACCTTGACCTGGTTCCACAAGGGCCAGCCCCTCGAACTGAGCCAGCGACACTTCTTCACCGCCGAGAAACAGTTGCTCATCATCGTGGAGACGACGAGAGACGATGCTGGGGAATACACATGTGAGATGTCCAACACGCTCGGGACCATTCGTGGGACGTCCAAGCTGACTGTGGTCACTGGTTCAGTGGGGCCGGGAGGCAAAGAAGCGACACCCTCCTCCGGAGGTGGTGGCCTTGATGACGAGTCCACTACTACAGGCATCATCATCATTGCCGTGGTTTGCTGTGTTGTTGGAACATCCCTTGTTTGGGTTATTATCATCTATCAGACTAGGAAGCGTCAGGAGCTTTACAGTGCCACTCCGACAGATGAGACCACCCTGCCTGGTGAGGGCCCCAGCTCCGGCTACCTGTCCTCAGATAAGGAAGGCAGCTACACACACGGTGTTACTGTGAACGGTGTGGCTGGGTACCAGTACCATGAGCTGCAGATGAAGGAGTCCGGGTACGAGTCTTCATCTGGCAGGTTCCGAGCCACCAGGCCGGCCATATTTCCAAGTGATGTGCCAGGGGAGGAAGTGCCTGAGGGCTATGATGTCCTGGCAACAAATGGCCATTACGTCCAACAGTCAGATGGTGAGTGGATATTTGAATATCAGTTTATGGAACTGCATTCTAATGCTTACCCGCGCAGCGTTCACTTTACTATGATGTATTCAAACTCCTCACAGTGGTCTCCCCTGCTTCGCTGCATGATCTTCAGTAGGGGAGATTACTGAGAGGCATTTAATAATTCGTAACAGGGTAGGTTACTATGAGTTGTTTGTGCGCATTTATGATAGATACATCAGCTGATAGATACATCAGCTATCTTGGGATGCTGCACTAAACATTTTTCACAGGTTTTGCTTCACTAGTTCATAAATTGTTGTTTTGTTTCCAGAATTTGCATTTTGAAACCTTTGTGTTTACAGAGAACAGTCTGTCCAGTCAGGAGTATCCCCAGAGTGATACTGACTCTGTTAAAAGTGAAGAAGGCCAGAGTGTTGGCAGTTCCCAGTCAGGCCATCAGCGAGTGCTTTCTACATTCCAGCCGGTCGCTGCCAGTCGAGAAAGAATTGCGCGCTCGCGATCGTGTTCAACGTCACAGATACCCCGCGATGTTCCTCTTGATTACACAGAGTCGTATTCTCTGTGTAAAAAAAATAAAACAAATTTAGATAACTCTGTGGCATCACAAACTGATGACAGTGACATGGGTGATGTCCCTTTGAATAAAGTGAACAGTTCTACTGTAATTAATGGGAATAATAATTCTCTGTGTAGAAACTGTAGTGAGTGTAATTTGCCAGACACAAACTCTATGTGTAAGCATATAAGAAACCCGCCGATACCTCCAAAACCGTCCAGGCTAAGACATGGGCGACATAAAGAGCACACACCCTTCGATAGGGCACAACCCCCGGGCATATCACGCAGCAGTAGTGATATACCAGGTAAATGTTTAAGCTAATAATGCTCACATAAAGAATCACAATCCAGGTGATGAGCAAATTTCTCTATACTGATTGATTGATTTATGTGCAGGTATTGTAAATGTATATGGTAATATCAGACTGGTTCAGTAGTTTTGTTGTCCCATTCAGCAAAATAATAGCACGGCAATTGATACAGATACATTACAAGCTGCTTCTAAAGTATTTATTCATTGCCCCCCACCCCTTCCAAACTCTGTGTTAACTTGTACACATTGTTGGTTTGTTTCAGACTACCTGTACAGAGGAGAGGACATTCCCACATCCCCACATTCACATGTCCATGAATTCCATCCACCACCCCCAGCCCCTCTTGTGGGATACCCTGCTGGCTTCTATGTTGGTTCAGGTATGCAACCCATATTTGAGTTATCAGAAAAATATCTATATTTAATATAATAATTGTTATATCGGAACTGTAACAAATATGACAAAAAAAAGTTATAAATCTTTAGAGTTCAGTAAATACTTAAATTAAAAACATGTAATTCTGTTTTATAACTTGTTTTGAAAGTATTTCAAATGTGGCGTTGTTCTGTATTTTCAGAGTATGAAAACGCTTTGTATGTGAGCGGCGTGCCAAGGGTGTCCAATGGTGCTTTCGTCCCCGTGTATCATCCTGTGAATACTCCGTGCGAGTGCCACGTGCACATCGCCCCGCCCATGCCTCATTCACAAGTCCAAGACGCGAGTCGAACGCTTACAAACAAACCCAACAGTGCCAGTAAACTTAGCAACCAAAGACTGAATGGCACTGTAGGGTGTGTCCACCGTCCGGTCAATGGAATGGTGGGCGTCGCCGGTCAGTGGCAAGGCCACGCCCACCTGCAGGCAAACCATTCTACATCCAAACTGACTCCACGGCAACTTCTGATGCTTCAAAAGCAGAAGTCAAAAACACAGATGTCGCCAAAACAAGAACAAAGTTCCTAGCCAAAATTGTGTCATTGCAATCCTCCCATGCTATACAGTGTTGTGACTAAAACTACTTTGAATTCATTTAACATTTTGATTGTCAGATAATATTTATATTCCTTTATTTCATGCATTCAGATCAGGTCATTAGTTCATTTTAAAAGTACCGGTGTTTTTTGTACACAAAGTCGGATAAATTGTTCCAGTTTGAAATAACATTGGCTTCAGGAATATTTGTTTTCATACTGAAAGTAATTATTTTCAGATGCACTGTAAATCGTATGTTATATGTTGAGATTTGTTTTGGTTGGTTTGCAATGTCAGATGATCTGGCAATTTGACTGTGATATTGTGTTACTGTAACTGGTGCATATTGTTACCTGATTTTAGGGCAAGCTATGAGTGCATCCAAACTTCTTAATTCCTGACCATTCTGGACATTAGTAAACACAGAGTTGCTTCCCTTAATTTACATTTTTTAATGCACAATAATAAACAACTACGTATTGCGAACTGTTTAATTTTCCCTGACCTTTTTTACTCGTTTTTTGTATTACGATTTTAATTTCAGCCTATCAATAACAGAAATAATAATATATGTGTTTGCTTGAAATTAAACAAGATTTTGAGAAACAAAAAGTTCAGAATGGTCCTCTGTTTTCTTGTGGTAATCCATGCTTTAAATCTTATTCAAACTGTACAGGTAAAATGTTTTATTCAGGTTTGATTTAATGGAAAATTATGTTCACACAGATTTTACCTCGATTGTTTTTATGATTTGTTTTTATTCCATTTTACTCTTGACTCATCATTTCTATGGTTGTATTGTTGTTTTTATGCAGCAACTCAATGGTTGTGTTCATGATCATTTTCTGTCCCCGTCTAAAATCCCAAAAAATAGTGATTTTTAATCTGGTTATAATAATAAAACAAAATAAATAATGATCTAGATAGACACATTTTCTAGAAATTTCTGTCCCATCTTATATCTGAGAAAACAGTGATGTTTTTATCTGGTTTAACTATAATTTAAAATCAGTTGCACACATATGAATATGTTACATCGTGAAAGGTAAGAAATATTAAATGTTTCTAATGCTAAGACCCCATTATATTTTGTTGTTAGAAGTATTGTTGGTTATGCTGTGTATTTAACATTTGAAGTAATTTGTTTGTTAAATACAATAGCAAATTTCGATGCATTGATTTTATTGAATTGTATAGAGTAAGATCAGTTGTACATTATAATTGACTACAGATTGGTGGAGCTACTTATTTTAGTTGGTTTCCACTATGATGTCCAGGTTTAGTATTATTGGAACTTATTCTACTTTGTATTTCATTTTTTGTTTAGAACACATACCGTAATAAAACTCTTCTATAAGTTGAAAAAACAAACAAACAAAACTGGAAATTACTTATAAAAATTGTCACTGAACTTATGGTAAGTCATATTTTTAACCTTCCACTGTAGTCTTTTTAACAAAACATTCTGTCTTCTAATAAATCAGTTTTTAGCTCGACTATACAAAGAATAGGTGAGCTTTTCTACTATCCCCGGCGTCGGCGTCTGCGTCTGAATTTGGTTAGTTTTTATTCAAAAGTCTTGTAACTTCAAAACTACATAAGTTATTCACTTGAAACTTGGAATATACCTTTGTCATCAACTCCAGTGTCAGGGGCAACATTCCCCATAACTCTGTTTTGTATTTTGACAGAGTTATGCCCCTTTTTCACTTAGATTTTCTGGTTAAAGTTTATATTCAAAAGTTTGGTAACTTCAAAACTACATAAGTAATTGACTTGAAACTTGGAACTAATCTTTTTCATCAACTCTAGTATATGGGGCAACATTACACATAACTATGTTTTGTTTTTTGACAGAGGTATGCCCCTTTTTTCACATAGATTTTCTGGTTAAAATTTATATTCAAACGTTTTGTAACTTCAAAACTACATAAGGTATTCAGTGAAACTTGGAACTAACCTTTGTAATCAACTCTTGTATCAGGGGCAACATGACCCATAACTCTCTTTTGTATTTTGACAGAGTTAGCCCACTTTTTACATAGACTTTGTGGTTAAAGTTTTTGTTCCAAAAATGTATAAACTATACAAGGCTTCACTTAAAAGTTTTGTAATTTAACAAATTTATGCCCCCTTCCACTATCCAAAATATGTACCAACTGAAATACTTCGAATAGTCGAGCGTGCTGTCCTCTGACAGCTCTTGTTAAAGTGTATAATTGGATAGTTATATTCAAAATTATGATTCATTAAAATTGTTATTGATGCTTCTGATGAAATGAAAATATTTACTTGGAGTTGATGTCAATATAATTTTACGCCCAATAACTTGTTCAAACTTTTTCATGTTATCATGGTACATTCTGGTGCTTCTAAAACAATCTGCATTTATTTGTTTTGTATGTATATTTTCCCCTGAATTCCATGTGTTTGATAATTTTTTGTTTTGTACATGATTTTGTGTAAAGCGTCCGGTCTAGCTGTGTACTAGAGTACACAAGTGAAAAACACATACAGCAGCTGTCTTTACACGGAGTACAGAAACTGTGGCATATTTGTTATGATGCCTATCTTAGAATTTTGTTCCTTCATCGGTGTTACGCAGGAAATTGGAAATTTCAGCTCCACAATAGCATGGTTTAGTAGTTATGATTTAATGCAAGTTAGTATTTAGATTATGTTGCAAGATGCAATAAATATTCAGCCAGTACAACTCTTGCACATATTTACTTGTAAAGTGAAAATGTTAGGTAAATATTCAGGCTGCTTCTTATTAACATGCTGTTTTTCAAAATTTGGAATCCTTTAAAATAAGCCATTGTGTTTTGTACTTCAATTAAATGAAATTTCTCATAGCAATATACATTATATTTTAAAACATTCATGAATCCAAAGTAAATTCGAGATCTACGGTATGCTGTATGTATCATTTGTGTAGTTTGGTACACAGTTGTTGACTGGAACATACATTACATACGGGTAGCAACATATAAATGAACAAGATTTGAACAACTTACACTCCGCTGTTGTAGGGCACATAATTTCAACAGCCAGTGTATCCATGCATTACATGGTGAACTTTAATCAAAATTGCAACGTTCAAGCCCCGATTAATATTTATGGGTTTTGTTTATTTCTTAATTATTTGTATATGTATGTGATCAAATGAAGAATTCTGTTTCAGTGGGCTATGTATTTATTTTATACTATCAATTTGTGTGGAACAATTGAACTGAAACAAGTGCGAGGACTGGATAGTATTTTTTTGTAGATTATGCAATGCATTTTATGAACAATGATGATTATGAATTGTTTGTATAGATTGGAGAAATAGTAAAATATCTGATTACAATCAGAGAAATAATAAAAATAATAAAA
The DNA here is from genome assembly GCA_027627225.1 of Congeria kusceri. Classification (NCBI taxonomy): domain Eukaryota; kingdom Metazoa; phylum Mollusca; class Bivalvia; order Myida; family Dreissenidae; genus Congeria; species Congeria kusceri. Next base: position 41,534,984 of record CM051035.1, read on the forward strand.
CATTATCATATTGTTAGTAATTACACATTAACCTTCACAACCGTGCCACATGACAACAAAAGGATAGTACGAAGTTGTAAATGATGCTATAAGAACATTGTTGCAGTTTTGCCACTATTTTCTCCCGAGGGAGTTCACTGGCCATTGCTAGCGAATTGTGCCCTTTTTATTTCTAAGTCGATTGCTCATACTTGGGCTCAAAACGTGACCATATATTACTTACCGTATGCTATTAACTAGGTTACCGTTTTCAGGTGATACGATATGATAGTTCAATAACTGCACTTGTAAAATATGCGATTATTTTGGGGTCATTATATATTTCAACACTGGCCGTATGCGTGTACAACCCATACCGTTGGCAAGATATGGTACAACCCCGGCATAATGGAAACAGAGAACCGATCTACGTGGGCAGGGGTCATTATTACACGGATGTTGTTCCAGAACACTCGGTAGTTTTCCTCAATAGTTTTCCTGAACAGTTGTTCAATACAAGTGCAGATGTAGACAATGTATACTCAATGAGCCAATGTCTCAACATTAACCGCAAAGGTCACGTGTATATTAAAGATTAAATACCACCAATATTTATGACTTTGAATCCAAGTGTAGATTTCAATTTTAAAAATCCACAAAGGACTATCACAGTGCAAACGTATTATATTTTTACTTAATCCGTTCTAATAAAACTTAAAACTTGTACAAGAGAAAGCCAGAGAACGTGGACACCCCGTCGCCATCGATCCTGGCCGAGCCGCCGCTGTACTTGGGCCACACCTCCTGCCCCTGGGTCATGTAAACCAGCCCGAAGTTGGTTCCCATGGTTATCTGACGGTTGGTGGTTCTGTACAGGTAGAGGCCGGTCTTCACGTGCAACACGGGGCTGTTGTCCCTTACCAGCGCCATCCAAACTCAGTAGCTGGGACTCATCTTTGCAGCGAACGAGAGTCCATAGATACCGGAAACGTGTGCCCGGAAGTGGCCGTCACGTGTTCTAAAAGCGCCACCGACGTTGATGAGGTCCTGTGAGAAGTTGAACTGCGTGGTGGTCGTCAGACTGGTGAGGGCGCTTCTGATGGAACGGTGTACGACAGCTGCCTCGCGGGGGAGGCGTGGGTGGCGGCGCGCTCGAGTATGGCACTGCAAATGTCAATGTTACACCATTTATTTAGTAGCAAAAATATGAAAACGCAAAGATTTCACCATTGTATTCAGTAGAAAAACCCTGGACATGCCATGATTACAACATTGAAATGTCTTAACATTGCGTACGTACTTCAACATTCTTGTGATCGCTTACTTTCAAATTAAGCAGATAGACACCTAGAACTGCCTACTCAGTCATCGGAAACGTGTGGAGTTAGATTACATATGGAGGGATTTAAAGCGTCCACTCTCTGACGGAGAACTTGCACGCGCGTCTGCAGTGATTGACGTAACGTTGTTTCTTCGTCCAACAGGAAACGAATCTGTGACGCTGTGTCGGCTGCCGACGAAAACTCAAAGGCGATCAAGAATGTGAGCAAAAATACCAGCACAATGAGTTTGTCTTATCGATTTGCCGACACGGCCTGTGTGACAGAGGCCTTATCTGTGCACGAACTCTTCCCTTTATCTGGCAAGACATAGGACAGGTTACTGATACGTTACGTGTAGGCAGCGCAGACGACACACTTAAAAATACGTAAAAGTATACGTGTGATAGATATCAAAATTGCAATAAAGTACTAAGTGTTCATATTTTATTATGTTCACAGTTGATACAAGAGAAATCCAGAGGCAGTAGAGATCCCTTCCGCCCAGAGATATCCCGACCCCGTCTCATACGCTGGCCAAACCTCGTCCCCCTGGGTCATGTTGACCAGCACAAAGTTGGTTCCCATGTTTACCTGTCGATTGTACGGTCCACTGTTATAGTGACCGGTTTTGACCGTGAAAAATGGAGAATTATTTCGGTTTAGCCGCATCGACACCCAGTATCCTTGGCTCATGTAAGCGGCCATCGAAAACCCGTAGATGCCGGAAACTGGCGCCCAGAAATGACCGTTTATTAATGTAAATGGAGAACCAGTGTTTATGAGGTCTGATGAGAAGTTAAACCCCGTGCTTGTAGTGACACCCGACACCGTCGCCGGAAGTGTTCCCGTGTACGCCACCTGGGTGGCGGGAGGGCGCGGCGGAGGCGTCGTACACGAACATGGCACTGTAAAATAATGTAAATATATGTTTCTCCACAAGCGTATGTCAAGGACTGTTGAATCAGGTCATATGACATTTTGTATCTTTATTTCAAAGAAACACCTTTTTCTATTGTTTTTCGATTTGTACATTTCTATGTATATCTAAATAAATTAGACACGTGGTTGCTGATTTTAATTTTAAAATCAAACGTATTTTTTGCTTATATATTGACCTGTGTTAGTATCCAGATCTAAGATTACCTATGGAGACATTCAGTAGGTCCAGACGTTGACGTAGACCCTGAACGCGCGTCTCCAGCGTCTGACGTAACGTCGTCTCCTCCTCGATCAGAACACGTATGTAAGCCAACGGGGCGTCTTCAGCGAACGTCAGTGTAACGCAAACGAAAGTAACCGCTATAATGACTCTTACAAGCATTTGTGATGCCACTGTTACAAGAGCTTCGATGCAAGTGTACGGGATCGTGTTCCAAAATTGTATAAAAAGCGGACCATGCTTACATGTAATTATAATCTAGAATATTTGAAAAAGCTGACGATTTTAGATAATGTAAGCACATTTACGACCAAATCTATCGAGGAGGTCAAAGTTCTTATCTGTCGCTATCAACCGTAAGTGATGCTACTGCGTCGCGATCTTGTACGGAACCAATGTCAACGTGTTGTCGTACTGACCATATTGAGTTTGCTAATTTGTACTTATCACTGAATTTGATACACAGAAAAAAGGAACTGACAGGTATGTTTTCGTTTGCCCTTCTTGGTCATGTTTCGTGATTTGCATGTATAAGGGAATGGAAAGGGACAGTCAAAAGAAAAAAAAACTCATTAGGGGCACTGTGCAGTTTTTTAATGTAAAACTCTACACCTAAAAAACAACAACATATTTTCAAGATAGCAACTTAACACGACGATATGTGAATGAAGGATTCACATGGTCAGTTGCTTACGGGGTTATTTTTCGTTCTATATTTTGTCGTCGACATTTTTTTTTCTCTCAAAGACCATTTCAATAAGTTCTAATAACTAAACTCCAAAATTATTGAGGGGATTTAGATAAAACGTCATGTACAATGATAGCGGACATCAAAAAAGGGCAGTGTACTGGAACAGTATTTATCTCTTTCCTACTTACAGTGTTAGTGCCCCTTGTTTCTGTGTAAGTCTGTAAGTCTGTCCAAAGTATTAATTTATTTAATACCGTTTATTTAATGTCCTTGGCGTAACTCCATTACTGAGGCGTAAAAAATATGTTTATTTCAGGTTACCCGACCTACCCTAAAAAATGCCCCGACCCTATAACATTTTATTGCGTGGGTCAGATATTTTGTGTTTATTTTACTTTTTTTTCCAATAATTAAATGTCTTTTGGATATATAAGTGTTTTGTTTTGATAGCATCCAAATCAATGTTTTATGATATTAGAGACATGTTTTGAATATTCATTCTGTTTTAGAGTCTTCAAATTGACAATTTACCCCCAAAAAATTCCCTACATACCTACCTACCCTATTTTGTTTGGGCATGTAACCTGAAACAAACATATTTTTTTTTACGCCTGATCAAGGAGTTTCAAGTAAGTTCATTAAAAACGTGTATTATGACATAGGGCATGGAGAAAAAGTGCAGTGTATAACTCATACCATCGCTAATTCTTCAATATTTGTAATGATTTATCGTGAATTAGACCAGTACCCCCTTCAATTAAATATACACTCTAGAATGTTAAATTTCTGGTGTAAAGTAATATTAAGGAAACAGGATAAAATTTCTGCTACACTATAGATTTATGTACAAAATGCATGTTAATAGTATTTTTCATTCTCCCTGTGTATTTAAAGTGCACAATTTATTGAATCAGTTAGGTTTGTCTGACCATTGGACTATGCAAAGTGTGTCCCATAGCCATTATCATTCAAGAATAAAGTCAGTTGCATTCTTAGAGATCATTATTTTCAGGAATGGTCTAGCAAAGTTTTCGAATCTGGCACCTGTTTAAATTACAGAATATATAAGAAAGCGATTACATTTGAAAAATTCTTAACTAGTATTCCTTATTACTTATCGTCTTACCTTTCAAAATTTAGATGCTCAAATCATAAATTACCAACTGAAAAAGGTCGTTACTTAGAATAGATCGCCATCAGCGTGTATGTACCTTGTGTAACTTCAACCGAATAGGTGATGAGTTCCACTATCTGTTTGAATATGATTATTTTTCAGTTGATAGGCGTAAATATCTACCTTCCTATTTTTGTATCCGTCCAAGTATCCTCAAATATAAGCAGTTATTATCTAGCTCTGATACAAATTTACTTACCAAACTTGCAATTTTTGTTAAACATATTATGCTGAAATTCCGTTAAATTTTATTGGGCAAAGCTATCTACCTTATTAATAAGAATAAATATCTCTCATTTTCTGGTTCCACCTATTTACATGTACTTTTCAAATTCATAGATAAAATTGCAACTCATTTTTCATTCCATGTTTTGTGAATTGTTATGTGTTTTGCAACTCATATGCCTTTGTGTAGGCCTTGAGAATTAAATAAAATCTTGAAATCTTGGTAGAGTTATTGCCCGTTGTTTAATTTTCTTATGTGGAGCATATTACAATAAGAGGGATTTCAATAAAACATATACATGTACCGATAACTGGGAGGAGGGGATAGGCAGCGCACATGAACCAGAACTCTTTCTTGAACATTTATGGAGCTATTGCCCGTGTTTAATTCCAATTGAACTGCTATTCGAAAATGAATAAACCTTCCATACATACGAATACACGTATTTAGAAATTAATGTGTCAAATAATAACAACAGCACTAAAACGGAAGTCACGAGTTATTGTTGATATATACTCAACCAAAAAAAAGTATCCATTAATATATTTTATTGTTTTTCGATACCTGTATGTAATATTTAAAAAAAAAATTGATTTCAACGTAACTTTAATAATCTTTTCTGCATCAGTTCCATATTTATGGTCAAACACAGTACACAAACGTAACAGGTGTAAAAATAAAATCTCAAAGAACTTAGTCAAAACAAAAAAGTAAGTATCCACTTTTAAACATCTGTATCTTAAAAAAACATTAATTTTCATCAGATGTTTTTATTTATTACTATCGATTTAAAGAGCATATTCTTCACATCCAATATCATGTGAATTGTTTTCTATGAAACCGTATCATTATATACCAAATAGCCCACCAAAACTCGATGACCCGTTGCGTAATGAACATGCGCAAAAAAATGTGCGCAAGTTATCATTGAAATCGATTCTGTGTTGATAGTCGGTTAATACAATCGTCCAAATCCTGTGAAATGGCCATGGCATGTTTATATGTGGACGTGCAAAACCGGGTTATTGGTATCCTGCGAGCAGGACTGTTGTGACTGACATAAGTCGAACGTTGAATGGGACAAGGGCGACAAGTATGTCTACTCACACGTTCCTGTTTTGTGATTTTTATTTTATACCTGTTAAGTTTTTGCGTTGTGTTTAACCATCAATATGGAATTGATTCAGAAAAAATGATAGCATTTTATTGAAAGATGATTAAAGTTAGACTCTTCATTGACTTTATTTTTTTAATTATTACATAAATGTATCGAAAAACTATAAAATATATTAGTGGATACTTTTTTTGTTGAGCATAGAAGGCGAATAAAAAAATGAAAAGTTGGAAAAGCCATGTTTGAACCACAATCGTGCATAGTATATTAAGTCTACATACTCCTGCTTACAGCTCATCAATAAATAATGCAAACAGAATTGAGCTTACAGTATAACCCTGTCTAAAACCAATAGGGCAACTAAATACGTCTGTAGTACTATTACTTCTCCTAACGCATCCCTGAAAAAAAAACATAGCTTTAGATTTAATAGTTTTTCTACCTTGTTTTTGTATGAAGCACTTCGTATATAATATACCTGACTGTCCACAAAGTGAAATGCCTTTTGAAAGTCGACAAAGAAAATATAAATAAAAACATATCCGTAATACTACAGTTGTTACTATATTTCTAAATCACATTTACGCGTTTCTTAAATTCCAGCAACACCATAAACCACATTTGCACGTTTCTTCAACTCCAGTATCGCCATGTCCACTGCACCCACGCTGCTGGTGGTAGCGTCCCTTGTGGCCGGGATCCAGTCATTCCTGCTGGACGACAACTCCCTACAAAACCTCATCAACCTCATTTCGTCAGAGAAGAGGATGCGTACGCAGGTTGAGGCGGATATCCGGGTACTTGAGCAGAATATTCAAACTCTGCAAAACGAACACACGACCAGTGAGTACCGTATGTGCAGTAGTGTACTAATTAGAATCCTATACTGTATCAGACGCTATGGACGCTTAAAATCATTTGGCGATATTCATTTTTTTTTTCTTCAAAGAATGACAAGATATTTAACACTGTATCGGCTGCATTTGAAGGCTCGCGGATGCATGCTAAACTTTTATAGTATTTAATATTACAAACACGCATGTTGGCGATGCATGTGCTTATACCGTTTAACATACAAGACCAATCTGCGTTTCACCCCAGGTCTGTGCAAGTGTCCCACTACGGGAGTAGTGGCATTCTCCGCCTCAGTGACAAATGACATCACCAACTTCGGTTCCAGTCAGCCGCTCGTTTTCGATCAGGTCACCACAAACGTCGGAGGGGCGTATGACGCTCGCCACGGCACGTTCCGCGTCCCAGTCACCGGCGTGTACCAGTTCACTGTGTCGGCTCTGCAGGGATCTTCCACCATGTGGCTGGGGCTGGAGCTGGTTGTGGACGGTCAGGTGATCGCCCGCGTCAAGACTGGCGACAACGGATACTACAACCAGGGAACCAACGTCGTCAGCGCACGAGTTACCGCCGGAAGTGACGTCTGGGTGCGCCACATGACGGACTCTGACAACTCTCACGTTGTAGCTGACGGCGGTCTTTTTACGTCGTTTTCTGGTCATCTGATCGCCGCTGATTGACATGTCATCAAATACATTTCCAAATTATGATTCCATCTGCGTTGTGTGTATCATTGAAGCATATTTAAGTTGTCCTAGAACGTAAGGAACGTTCTCTGGCTGCAAACATTCACATTTGCTGCATATTTGAGAACTCGACCCAACTTGGTACATCGCCCCAGGTAGACACCAAATGATGATGATTATTTTTCCAGTGTCAGTACGTATATTTTAATATTAAGAAGGACCAAAACAGGCATATCTAATTGTGTACGTTTTTAAAAGCGAACATTTGAAACTACCAAAGTCCTTAAATCTGTCAGAAATCATTGACAATATAGTCTGAAATTACCGGTACTTGTTTCCGACGTTGTGGAATGGAAGAAATTCGTTAACAAAATTATACATGTGGTATAAATATTTCATTTCGTTTTGTATTAATAATACGCATATAAAACGCTTCGTTTATGTTGAGAAAAAATCGACCGATGATAAAAATCTATATATACATATAATTCACTACGGTGGCGACGAATTACTAGTATGCATTAAAGATGTCAATAACAATTTACTCAGCGAATATGACATTTTTTGTCAATAAGATTTCCCATTAATCTTGTTTAAATTTTATCAAATAATTCTGACTGTAGCGTCTTTGTGATTCCTTCGATGAGAAGATGTAATACAACTACATTCTACACAACAATATGGGTAGTCACATAATTTTATTGTTTTCACAATTGATATAAGAGGAATCCAGAGACGGTCGAGATCCCTTCCGCCCAGAGATATCCCGACCCTGTCTCGTACGCCGGCCACACCTCGTCCCCCTGGGTCATGTTGACCAGCACAAAGTTGGTTCCCATGGTAAACTGGTAACTGTAGTGACCGGTTTTGACTTTGAGGAATGCAGAATTATTCCGCTTCAGCTGCATCGACACCCAGTACCCTGCGTTCATGTAGGCGGTGAAAGAAAACCCATAAATACCGGACACCGGCGCTTGAAAATGGCCGTTGTTGAATATAAACGGCACACCGATGTTGACGAGGTCAGACGAGAAATTGAACGTCGTGCTTGTGGAGACACCCGACACGGTCGCCGGAAGTGTTCCCGTGTACGCCACCTTAGTGGCAAGCGGGCGCGGCGGAGGCGTCGTACAGGAACATGGCACTGCAAAATAAACAAAAGTTTTTTTCTAAGAATTTTTTATCTTAGGGGAAAGATAGGTCAAGAACCTCAAGAGTCCTGCGACTCGAAAGTCCTACGACTCAGTGTGACTGGGGCTTAATGATTTCATATCCGAGATATTCATTCACCATTTATTCATGTACATTTATTGCCCACTTGACGTCTTTGTTCAAGTCGCAAGACTCCGCAAAGACCAACACAAAACGTTAATATGTCATGCGTTGGTCCTGCGCTGGTTTTGCGTCGACGCAAGTTGTATTTAAAAACAACGTAGGTCAATTCAGTCGTAGGTTGGCGTAGGTAATCGTACGTTAAGAACGCAGGACCACGCAGGTCGACGAAAGCCATCTTACGTGGACATAGGTGGCTGTTTGCTGCTTAAGTACGACTACGCACGACAACGTACTACAACCGGCGTCGACTTAAGTTGTCTTGTATTCAGACGTACAACTGTGCGCGGTACAGTCTCCTGCCAAATATTCATGTTAATTGTTTGTTTCTGTATTTCGTTGCACAATTTAGTTCAGCAGCTTTCCCTGATTGCCACAATGAAGCAATTACCATAACTCTATCCCCGTGATACGATGTCACATGATATCTGGATATGGGCCTATCAGTGCGGCAATAGTGCAACATGAGAAGCCAGAGAGGATTATGAAAAATGTTGTTGTAATACCATGTCAACATCAATTGCTTTAGGCAAAATATTTAAACGGAGTTTAAGAGAAATATTGCGCCCATTCAAACAATATGTCGACATAGTTTACTGAGGTACATAGGACATTACAATGAAAACTCTACATACGCGTAATACAAACATCCCCGAGGAAAACTACTAGTTATAATTAACGTCCTTTCATTACTGAAAATTGGTATTACAATTTATCACTGTGTTGGTCATGTACGTACCCTTGACGGTATGCCAAAATATCACGATTGTCTTCCAAGTTGGACGGATATAAGACTCCGCTAAATATGTAACTAAAAATATATATATAATATGGATGGAGTTGATTAACTGTAGGCAGTAATATACGATCAAATTTCTGATTTGTTAATTAAACTGTAGCATTATCAATTCATAGCGAAAGGTTTAATAATAAATTCCAAGAAACGTGTTTTTAGACTTAGTTAAGAATATTTTTCAGCAATGAAGTATATAACGTTGGTATCTTGCGTAGTCGTAAGTCAGTCAAACATGATCTAAAACATTCTTGAGTCGACGTACGACAACAAAGTGCATCGTCGACGCAGGAGCTCTGTCTTGCACAGTCGTTCAACCACGCACGTTCACGCAGGTCTACGGAAGACCTATGTCACGTCGACGTACGACTTCACTGATGTCAGATTTCTCAAAGACGACGCAGGGCATTACATACGACGCCCATCGTCCTACGCAGGTTCACGCAAGACTATGTAAGAATCTTGCCTCCAGTCGGGAGGTTTTTGAACATGTTCAAAAACCAGCTACGACTGGTTTTTAGACTTACGACAACGCACGACATTCCAAAACTACGTAGGAACACACAGGACTCCGTCAGGATTATTAGTCGTAGACCTGTCTTATACCTGTCTTAGCTGCAGTGTGACTGGGGCTTTAGTAGATTAACTACTAACCTACTCGGACTATTCCGTTTACATATACTACGCGTGTAAAGCTTGAATTATCGTGCGTATTTGATTTCCTTGTTTGTCGTACAAGGACTGTAGTTCCCGTGCATGATTTTTGCATAGAGAAATCCCGTTATTGCGGTCAGTAAGTATTTCAATTTCGAGGGTTGTCTAATAAACCAATACTAGTGTGTTACCAAGATTGTATAAAAAGTATGTTACATGTTTATATTTGCAACTTTACCTATAGTGGCACTCAATGCCTCCGCTCGTTGACGTAGCCCCTGAATGCGCGCCGTCAACGTCTCTCGTAACGTCGCCTCCTCGTCGATCAGGAAGCGCAGCTGTGACGTCGTATCGGCTGCGGACGTCAGAGCGACGCAAACGAATACAGTCGTTATCACAAACATCGCAAACATCTTAAGTAGTTTCAAGTAGTGTTCAATAAGCGTCTATGCGCATTGTGCTGTGAACATGTATACTTATTATCTTGGATGCATGTTTAGAGCAAAGATAGCAAAGACATGTGGTTATGTTAGATGCCAGAGTCCTTATCTGTCTATGTCAACCGCAATAAAACCAAGGCACCAACATCGGATAAGAATTTATAACAAAGTTTTCGTTTGCTTTTACGGAACACACCATAACTTGGCAGAAACTGCACAATGTTTACAGTATAAGGTAAGTCCTTCATTTTACATGATTTGTCGCTATATAGATCTATCCTGGATTACTCATGTTAATGAGAAGTGCGGGTAAATCAATTTGCCCTCGAATTTGCATCGTCAAAATGTGTTATTGTACCATTGTATCGATTACGACATACGTTAATCATATACAGGGTATACATTGCGCCAATAAGCGCACGTGCATCCAGTATGTAGATCTGTGATCTACATACTAATCAAAGGTGCCGTATATGTACATGTATTCCGCTCGTTCTAGGGCAAAAGCAGCATTCCAGTAACGCCATGTCCCCTGTCTCCACGCTGCTGGTGGCGGCGTCCCTTGTTGCAGGGATCCAGTCATTCCTGCTGGACGACAACTCCCTACAAAACCTTATCAACCTCATTTCCGCTGAGAAGAGAATGCGCGCGCAGGTTGAGGCTGATATCCGGGCACTTGAGCAGAATAGTCAAATTCTAAAGGACGGACACTCAAGTAGTGAGTAGCTTGTGGAGTTGCTAGAAGCCTACTCCAGGCAGTAGAGAGCTTAAAACAATTATGCGACGTTTATATTTCTTTAATTAGCACCAAATGATTAACGGGGTTCTAAGCGACGTTTATATTTCTTTAATTAGCACCAAATGATTAACGGGGTTCTAAAAAACGTTCTGCATGCGATAGCTCAGTTATAATACTAACAGTTCTATCACAAATTGGGAATGCATGTGTATACTGCTTAATAAAACAATACTATTAGTCTAGCTGCGTTTTACCCCAGGTCTGTGCAAGTGTCCCACTACGGGAGTAGTGGCATTCTCCGCCTCAGTGACAAATGACATCAGCAACTTCGGTTCCAGTCAGCCGCTCGTCTTCGACCTGGTCACCACCAACGTCGGAGGGGCGTATGACGCTCGCCATGGCACGTTCCGCGCTCCCGTCACCGGCGTGTACCAGTTCACTGTGTCGGCTCTGCAGGGATCTTCCACCATGTGGCTGGGGCTGGAGCTGGTTGTGGACGGTCAGGTGATCGCCCGCGTCAAGACTGGCGACAACGGGTACTACAATCAGGGAACCAACGTCGTCAGCGCACGAGTTACCGCCGGAAGTGACGTCTGGGTGCGTCACATGACGGACTCTGACAACTCGCACGTTGTAGCAGACGGCGGTTTCTATACGACGTTTTCTGGTCATTTGATCGGGACTGACTGACAACATTGAAATATAAATTGACCACCACAATTTGTATTATTCTGAATCCACCTAGCTAAAAGCCCGACTTCTATGTTTTCGTATCGTCCTAAAAATCTGGTCCGTAACGTATGGTCGGTATCGTCCCATGGACCGTATCGTCCTAAAATAGAGTCAGTTACGTTTGGTCTGTATCGTCCCATGGTCAGTATCGTTCCATGGTCAGTGTCAACCTAAAATATGGTCCGTAACGTTTGGTCAGTATTATCCAAGGATATGGTCCGTAATATTTGGTCAGTATCGTCCCATTGTCAGTATCGTCCTAAAATATGGTCCGTAACATTTGGCAGTATTGTCCCATGGTCAGTATCGTCCCATGGTCGTCAGTGTCGTCCTCAAATATGGTCCGTAACCTTTGGTCTGTATGGTCCCATGATCAGTATCGTCCCATGGTATGTATCGTTCTAAAATATGGGCCGTAATGTTTGGTCAGTATCGTCCCATGGTCAGTATTGTCCCAAAATGTGGTCTGTACCGTTTGGCCAGTATGGTCCCATGGTCAGTATCGTCCTAAAATATGGCCCGTAACGTTTGGTCAGTATCGCCCCATGGTCTGTATCGTCCTAAAATACGATCTGTAACGTTTCGTCAGTATCGTCCCATGGTCTGTATTGTCCTAACATATGGTCCTTAACGTTTGGTCAGTATCGTCCCATGGTCTGTATCGTCCTAAAATATGATCCGTAACGTACTGTCAGTATCGCCCCATGGACTGTATCGTTCTATGGTATGTATCGTCCTAAAGTATGGTCCGTAACGTTTTGTCAGTATTGTCCCATGATCTGTATTGTCCCATGGTCAGTATCACCTAACATATGGTCTGTACCGTTTTGTAAGTATGGTCCCATGGTCTGTATCGTCCTAAAATATGGTCCGTAACGTTTCATCAGTATCGTCCCATTGTCTGTATCATCCTAAAATATGGTCCGTAACGTTTCATCAGTATCGTCCCATTGTCTGTATCATCCTAAAATATGGTCCGTAACGTTTCATCAGTATCGTCCCATTGTCTGTATCATCCTAAAATATGGTCCGTAACGTTTCATCAGTATCGTCCCATTGTCTGTATCATCCTAAAATATGGTCCGTAACGTTTCATCAGTATCGTCCCATTGTCTGTATCATCCTAAAATATGGTCCGTAACGTTTCATCAGTATCGTCCCATTGTCTGTATCGTCCTAAAATATGGTCCGTAACGTTTCATCAGTATCGTCCCATTGTCTGTATCGTCCTAAAATATGGTCCGTAACGTTTCATCAGTATCGTCCCATTGTCTGTATCGTCCTAAAATATGGTCCGTAACGTTTCGTCAGTATCGTCCCATTGTCTGTATCATCCTAAAATATGGTCCGTAACGTTTGGTCAGTATCGTCCCATTGTCTGTATCATCCTAAAATATGGTCCGTAACGTTTCATCAGTATCGTCCCATTGTCTGTATCATCCTAAAATATGGTCCGTAACGTTTCATCAGTATCGTCCCATTGTCTGTATCATCCTAAAATATGGTCCGTAACGTTTCATCAGTATCGTCCCATTGTCTGTATCATCCTAAAATATGGTCCGTAACGTTTCATCAGTATCGTCCCATTGTCTGTATCATCCTAAAATATGGTCCGTAACGTTTCATCAGTATCGTCCCATTGTCTGTATCATCCTAAAATATGGTCCGTAACGTTTCATCAGTATCGTCCCATTGTCTGTATCATCCTAAAATATGGTCCGTAACGTTTCATCAGTATCGTCCCATTGTCTGTATCATCCTAAAATATGGTCTGTAAAGTTTGGTCAGTATCGTCCCATGGTCTGTATCATCCTAAAATATGGTCCGTAACGTTTCATCAGTATCGTCCCATTGTCTGTATCATCCTAAAATATGGTCCGTAACGTTTCATCAGTATCGTCCCATTGTCTGTATCATCCTAAAATATGGTCCGTAACGTTTCATCAGTATCGTCCCATTGTCTGTATCATCCTAAAATATGGTCCGTAACGTTTCATCAGTATCGTACCATTGTCTGTATCATCCTAAAATATGGTCCGTAACGTTTGGTCAGTATCGTCCTATGGTATGTATTGTTGAAAACCCTCCTTGTGAACATTCTATTTCCAAGTTCAAAAACTAGGAGTAGTTAGAACAGTACTAGAATTCCGTGAGTCGTATATGTCGCCTGATGGGGCATAACTCAATAAGAGCAATTATGCCGAAAACCAAACGTAACCTTCCTTTTGTGCCTGCTAACACTTGCCTAAAGTTTAATAATGATTGCACAAAAACTTCTCAAGTTATTGTCTGCACAAGCCTTATTTGAACTTTGTTAAAAAGGGGCATTACTCAAGTACGATAAGAGCATTTATGCCGAAAATCGAACTTAACCTTCCTTTTATGCCAAGTAACACTTCCCTAGTTTCATAATGATTGCACAAAAACTTCTGAAGTTATTGTCTGCATAAGCCTTATCTGAACAAATTTGTTTAAATGGGCATAACTGAAGTACAATAAAAGCAAATATGCTGAAAATTGAACGTACCCTTCCTTTTATGACTACTAACACTTCACTAACATTTCATAATGATTGTACACAAACTTTTAAAGTCATTGTCAGCGCAAAGTGAAGGGAACGTCGCCAGCGCTGCCGACAATGCCGCCGCCGCCATAAGTAGAACCTATATATCGCCTTTTCAGGTGAAACAAAAAATGTCCTAGGATATGATGTATCCGATTTCAGTACACGTATCTTAGCTAGCAAGGTGGGGTATGCGCAACAGAAGGCGAGCCATGAGACTTATCATTTGTTTATTCCAATAACAAATACACCACAACTTGTATTAAAACATGATCCAACAAATATCACATAAATAGCATGCGTTGTAATGCTTCTAACCATCACTGGTGATTATTTTAAACTAACCTTTTAGGCTACTGATAATGAAAATACTTTTTAAAATGTAACAAAAGGGCCACGATGGCCCTAGGTCACTCACCTAATACCTATGCATGAAGTTTCATTAAAATATCTCAATACATTCTCAAAATATTGAGCAGAAACTGTTTTTCTATTTTTAGTAACAGTGACCTTGACCTGACCCCACCCACCAGATACGTAAAGCAAGGTCTCAATATAAGGTATCTACGTATGAAGTCTCATTAAAATATCTCAATGCGTTCTTAAGTTATTGAGCGTCAACCGTTTTTCTACTTTTAATAACAGTGACCTTGACCCCACCCACCCCATAAGCAAAACCCAAGTGAGGTCTCGATATAAGATATGTGTATTAAGTTTCACTAAAATATCGCAATGCGTTCTCAAGTTATTGAGCGGAAACCGTTTTATTTTTATTTTCGGTAACAGTGATCTTGACCCCCACCCCATATGCAATCCCAAGCAATGTCTCTATATAAGGTACTTATGTATTACGTTTTATTAAAATTGCTCAATGCGTTCTCAAGATATTAGGTGCAAACCATTTTTCTATTTTTAATAACGGTGACCTAGACCTTGACCCCACCTACCCCATATGCAATCCCAATCGAGGTCTCAATATAATGTATTTATGTATTAAGTTTCATTAAAATATCTCATTGTGTTCTCGAGATATTGAGCAGAAACCGTTTTTCTATTTTTAGTAACAGTGACCTTGACCCCTCCCACCCCATATGCCATCCCATGCTAAGTGTCGATATAAGGCATCTATGTATTAAGTTTCATTAAAATATTTCAATGCGTTCTAAAGTTATTGAGCGGAACCCATTTTTCTATTTTTATTAACAGCGACCTTGACTCTATCCATCCATTATGCAATCCCAATCGAGGTCTCGATAAAATGTTTTAACCAAATATGAAACCTCTGGGCCTTGTGGTTTCAGTGACGAATTTTTTAATCATTTTGCCATTTACGTCTATATAAACCATGTGAGCCCCGGGGTGTGGCCAGTTTTGACCCCATGGGCATCATTTGAACAGTCTTTGTAGAGGACCACTTTAAAACATTACATACCAAATATGAAACCTTTAGGCCTTGCGGTTTCAGAGAAGAAGATTTTTAAAGTCATTTTGCTTTTAAGTCTAAATAAACCATGTGACCCCCGGGGCGTGGCCAGTTTTGACCCCAGGGGCATCATTTGAACAATCTTTGTAGAGGACCACTAGAGGATGTCACATATCAAATATGAAAGCTCCAAGCCTTGTGGTTTCAGAGAAGAAGATTTTTACAGTTTTCAGTTTTTAAATATATTTTTAGCTCAGGTGACCTACTTATGCAGCGGACCGGAACAATTTGAACAATTTTGAAAGAGGGTCACCCAAGGATCATTCCTGTGAAGTTTGGTGAAAATCTGCCCAGTGGTTTAGGAGATGTCCTTTGAATGAAAATGTTGACACACGACGCACGACGGACAAAAGGCGATCCTTAAAGCTCACCATGAGCGCGTTGTGCTCAGGCGAGCTAACAAAAGAGAAAAACAAGCTTTTAAGTAACAAAATCTGTCGGAGGACAGCGCGATCGACTTTTCTTGTGCTTGTCAAGAGTTACTGGAATTTTTTTTCTAAAACACGAAATATGGAAATTCCACGAAAACCAAACTTTTCTAACGAAATGCATTAAAGTCAGCACATCAATACAATTTTTAGTAAAAGTGACCATGACCCCACCCACGGGCAACCCATATGCATTCCCAAGCGAGGTCTCAATATAAGGTATCAATGCACAGGGCCCTCAATCTACGGAGGTCTGCAAAAAAATTAAAAAAAACAACAGAAAACCTAGTTAAGATGCCAATAATTGTCCGCATCATAAGTATAGCCGTTTTGGTCCAGAGCTCTACATCGCTAATATTTCATGGACACGTTATGTGCGATAAACAATAAACCGATCCGTTCAACATCAAAGTGAAACAGTTTGACGTCATCAGCTTATATTGCGCGTGCCACCCATGACAACGTCCTTTCACTGCTGTCGCTTTAATTAGCAGCCGAATTACACGCTGTCCACGTGGAGGTTGTTCACAGTACCTGTATGTCATAAATCAATACTGACCTAGCTGAACGACAATAACGTTATCTATACGGCAAAAGTACTTTTTTGTTTAAGAGGAAATGTTAACTGCACAAAAAAACGCGCCAACTATTTATTAATGCCCGCGAAATCACGAAAAACTCGTGGAAATGACGCGTGTATAGCTGCAATGTTACATGTATACCGCACCCTAGTCCAAATTTTAAGCGTTATCGGTAGATTCTGAGCTATGTTTTTTTTTTGTACTAAAAATAATCAAAGTTATATTTATAGGAGTTTCAACTCCATTTGCTGTCAAGATTACATAAGACAATTAGACGCGAGTTTGTTCGGGTCGAGTTAGTTTTCAAATCAGTTAATCTGTACAAACTTCCATCAGTCAAAATTCCCCCTCCAGAGGGTGGTGGGCCCCTTCCCCCAAAACTGATTGAGGGCCCTGTAATGTATGAAGTTTCAATAAAATATCTCGATGCATTCTCAAGTTATTGAGCAGAAACCGTCTATATATTTTTAGTAACAAGTTATTGATCGGAAACCATTTTTCAAGTTTTTAGAAACAGTGAGCTTGACCTTGACCCCATCCACCCCATATTGAGTGGAAACCGTTTTTCTATTTTTAGTAACAGTAACCTTGTCCCCACCCACCCCATATGCAATCCCAAGCGAGGTCTCGATATAAGGTATCTATGTTTGCATTTTCATTAAAATAGCCTAATCCGTTCTCGAGTTAGGGAGTGGAAATGAAAAGTTGAGAAACTAGCTTACTGGAAAACTTTAACCTGTCCATATAGCTTATATGTAAAATTTCTAAGTGTAAAAAGGCCCATACTTTTGACAAATTTCAAACTAGAGTAATCAAAATTGGCGTATGAGTTCATTTCAATATAGCGAATAAATATTCTAAGTTTGAATGAAATCCCTTAAGCCATTCCTGAGAAACCAGCTTACCGAAAAACTTTAACCTGTCTATATAGCTTATATGTAAAATTTCTAAGTGTAAAAAGGCCCATAATGTTGACAAATTTCAAACTAGAGTTATCAAAATGGCCTTGAGTTCATTTTAAGATAGGGAATAAGTATTCTAAGTTTGAATGAAATCCTTTAAGCCATTCCTGAGAAACCAGCTTACCGAAAAACTTTAACCTGTCCATATAGCTTATGTAAAATTTCTAAGTGTAAAAAGACCCATAATTTTGTAAAATTTCAAACTAGAGTTACCAAAAACTTGGCATATAGGTTCATTTTAATGTGGGGAATAAATGATTTAAGTTTGAATGAAATCCCTCAAGCCATTCCTGAGAAACAAGCTTACCGAAAAACTTTAACCTAGCTCGGACACCTACGCCAACGCTGACTCCGAGGAGAGTAGAATAGCTTGCTTTTTCTTTGAAAAGTTGAGCTAAAAATCAAATATAAATACATATATCAATATCTCAATACCTTGAACAAGATGAAATAGAACTGGTTTACAATACAGATCATAAGAATGTTATATGTGGACATGTTTACACATGCTTAATTGCCGGACGATTGCATATATTTGTTTAATATAAACCAAAATACAGATGTGCTGATATACAAATCTGAATGTACACGTATTATAAATACATTAACCCTGTTACATCCAATGCCTAATACAAAATAACGTGGTATTCTAAAAAAGTCTTATCAGTATATACGGAAATTTTACTGTACATATTTAAAAGACATTGGTGCGTTCGAGCCTGCATATGTTGAGTGCATCATTGGGGTTGGGGTTAGGTGCTCCAAAGTTTTCAACATCAGGATGTCATCAAGTACATCTTTATAGAAAATGTATCTTTTGCAGTATCCATCTTAACTGATCAGCAAACCAGAAATACATCACAGAAACTTAAACTACCGGCATGAACTCAAGTTATGATTTATATTTATTACAAAGAAATGGAATAATACCAATATTATTGTCATTGTGAAAAAAATGCCACATGAGTGAAAATTGTGTAAATAAACGAGTTTGCGTTAATGTACAAAGACTGTCTGTATTCAAAATGCATGATACACAACGCATGATGCATACACAATGCATGATACGCAATGTATGATACACAATGCATCATACATACACAATGCATAACACACAATGTACTAAAGTGCATGACAATTACCAACATACTATAATTATCCCACAGTTCAAAGGGGCAATGCTTAGAAAACTGTAAACCCCAGAATTCACCACCATATACTCATATCATAAGAATAATAACAATCAAAATTCTGATGTTTACACTTGTCAAAGTGAATCAAGTACATTGGGATGTCAACCGAATGCAATAACCATACATGTACCAAGTACACAAATACAGTTTAAATTACATCAGTTAGTAAAAGTTACAATCACACACTATGGTTGTAAGTGATTGTGACACCACTTCCCAACGTTCAAACACTTCAACTTCGCTACATTTTTCTGCCATTTGATACGGTTATCTCTGCCATTTTGTAATGGTTATATCTGGGTTTTTTTTTACAACTGATCGTAATAAACATCTTGTGTGTACATAGCCCCTTGAATAAAATATACCCAACATATCACCCACTAAACGATATATATTAAGAAGTGTAGAACCAAATCGTTAGAGACTTTCACAACACACACAAGACATTAAACATGAAACTAATCAAAAGAAACTATTTGTAAACTAATGACTGTAGTTAATGTTGCAAATGTATGAGTAAAATGTTTCTCCATAATAATGAACTGGTAATACCTCGCAAGTGAACACAAGAAATATGGTTTAAAAAGTGTTTCCAAAAGGTGCAATGCCCATTAAACACGTACGTGAATACATAATATGTAGGTAGTTAGATTGTCTTTATTTTCGGATTTAAATAAAGTATATGCAATATTTTCCACGAGCTGATCTAGATGCAGTTAGGTGAAAATACATGTTAATCATTACATCACATAACATAAAAAGAAATCAAGCAAATAAATACTACCTTAGAAAAAAAACCACCGCAAGTTATGCTTTATTCTACACATGAATATCTATATTTTTAAAATACTGCATGTTTTATAAACAAGTATACACTATATACGAAAGTCATATGTTATTGTCATATTTTCATAATTTAAAATATTTTATTTCATGCTCTCTGGTGATTTATAGGGAAATATCAATGAAATAAAATTGGTAATTCACCATTTTAAAACATTGAAAATTACCACTTTGATAATGGAACTACTTTTTCAGCGGAAAGTCAGTTTTTGGATGCATTTTCTGTTATGCAAAGATGGCAATGGATTTTAATTTCTACATAATTCACAGATTATTCTTTGTCATTAATGTCGTTAGACTGGATATGAGTCCAATAATGTAACTGGTCAACATCAACCTATTTGAACTATAAATAGATTACTAACGGTCTCCTGCCACCATTTCAGAATAATGGTCTCTCCTTTTATTTCTCCTTTAAACAATAGAGCAATCATATGTACTTTTAGTACATACACATTTTACTATCAAACCTATTTATCCATTGTGTTTTGTATGAACATACTAATAAAAGAATGTATAAAATACAATGGACTTAGTTTAAATTGCATTTGTTTTAATCCAACTTTTTTATTAATACTGCCCTGTGCTGGATTTCTCAAGCTCTTTATTCGAACATCACACACTTACTAGGCAAGTCTTGTTTGTTACATATCTGTATAGACTCACAAAAATAATCACAGATATTGTAATCAGGAAAGGTTCTTTTTATTATATTATAACATAAACCATAGGCAGCTGAAAGTAATACAAGCATTCTTACAGGTGTAGATCTATCCGCTTTGTTTATACATTTCTGATTGTTTGAAAACTAGAAAAAGTTTCAAGAAAATGACAAAATAAGAGAGAAAAGCTTCATAAAGAAAACTTAACAAAATGAATGTTAATAGAAAATATTACATATTCATAATATTGAATAAATACATGATATATAGCAATGGTCACAGCGGTATTTCTTTTTGTTGAAACACTGAATTTAACAAAGTAAAATCATCATAAATTGCCAAAAAATAAAAATATTTTAACATTATACTGGTCATGGACATAATTCCGGCCTGTACGTAAATATTCGGCCACTCTTCAAAAAGCGTTTTTGCGATATACATTAATATTGTTTTTAAACTATTAGCAAAAGAACTTTCCATAGCAACAGATTTCACGAATCCAGGAAGAATATAGTTAATTACTTTTGAATCAAAATGTCTGTATCATAACAGGAAAAATTGAGTCACGCGGGGAAACTGACGTCATCATATGCACGCAACGAAAATATGGTGTTGCATGATTACAGGTTTAAATTTATTATTTCTTCTAACCGTTAACAAATTGTCACAAGCAATTTTGACGAAATATGACACGCCCGCTTTTGTTTAAAATATCACATCACTATTTTGTCCAGACATGGTTTCTGTTTAAATTCGGTTATCTCAGACTTTCTTACAATTCTCGCTGAATTTCATACCAACATCATTGTAAACTCTAGATAGTCCCCGTGAGTTAATGTTGTAGGAACTTACTTCAGCCTAGGGGTTACACAAGGTGCCGAGAATATTCGGCCCCTAGATTGTGCAGTCCCATTTCTATTTAGAAATTCAGTATACAATCGGCCCCTTCGACAATTCGGCCATTAGACCTTTCGATCCATTTCATACATGATGTGTTTATGATATTTCATAAATTTATATTCATATTATTAATATCTATACTGGCCACGGATGTAATTCCCGCCACTTTGGGGTTTGTTTGTTTGAAATCTCACCTTGTACACAACTGATCAAAATTAAACTTCACATCAATAATCCTGGGTTCAAAACTCAAATAACGTGTAAGTTTAAATCAGAATGGACGAGTGTAAGGAACTAAATAAACGGAAAATAAACAACGTATAAAATGTCCATTTTCCTAGCTCAAATGTACGTAAAAAATCGGCCACTTTTTAGATTCCTCTGCAATGTTTATAAGAAAATCGTTTTTTTAATAAATGTCCTTATCTATATAGTAACGAGCAAGGTTTACAAAAATTACAATTTTGACATAAAAAATCCTACAAAAACGACTCTCTTTAACCGGTAACCCCCCCCCCCCTTAAATTCTGTATAACTTCTACCAATGTTGGCAATGGTAAACTGCAAATGGTTTCGTTTCTTTCTTTTGCTGGTTTATATTGTATTTGTTTTGTTTAACCATCAATTTTATGTCAAAAATAAAGTAAACATGTTTTTTAAATCTGAAGCCAATGGTGACATGAACTATAAATAACATTAAACTTTGTTTAATTCTATTCAAGGGAGGTAATTAAATTTGAAAATCTTAGTGTATATATCTGTAAATTTTCACCGGTGCGGATTTATGCGTTTATGCGAGTAAGTAAACAGTTATAATTGAAATGAAGAAAATAGAGAATACATGATTCAATTAAATATAGATATTATTAATATGAATATACATTTCTTAAACACAACAAACACGTCATTCATGATATGGATCGAGAGGTCTAAAGGCCGAATAGTCAAAGGGGCTAATTTGTCTACTGAATTGCTAACAAGAAATGGGATCGGACAATCTAGGGGCCGAATATTCTCGGCACCTTGTGTAACCCCTAGGCTGAAGTAAGGTCCTGCGACAAAAACTTACCAGGACTATCTAGAGCTTACAATGATGTGGTATGAAATTCAGCGAGAATTGTTAGAACAGCTGAGTTAACCGAATTTAAACAGAAACCATGTCTGGACAAAATAGTGATATGATATTTTTAACAGAAGTGGATGTTTCATATTTCGTAAAAATTGCTTGTGAAAATTTGTTAACGGTTAGAAGAAATAAACAATTTAAACCTGTAATCATGCAACTCCATATTTTCGTTGCATGAGTATGATGACGTCAGTTTCCCCGCGAGACTCAATTTTTCCTGTTATGAAACTGAGATTTCAATTCAAAAGTAAATAAAGATATTCTTACTGGATTCGAGAAATCTGTAGAAATCTGTTGCTATAGAAAGTTCTTTTGCTAATAGTTTTAAAACAATATTAATCTATATCGCAATTACGTCAATGACCATACTTTAATTGAATCATGTATTCTCTATTTTATCCATTTCAATTGTAACTGTTACTTACTCACATAAACGCATAAACCCGCACAGGTGAAAATTAACAGCTATACACTAAGATTTTCAAATTGAATTACCTCCCTTGATTAGAATGAAACGAAGTTTAATGTTATTTATAGTTCACGTCATCATTAGCTTCAGATTTTACAAACTTGTTTACTTTATTTTTGACATAAAATTGATGTTCAAACAAAACAAACATAATATAAACCATCAAAAGAAAGAAACGAAACCATTGGCAGTTTATCATTGCCAACATTGGTTTAAGTTAAACAGAATTTAAGGAAAGGGGGTGGGTGGTTACCGGTTAAAGAAAGTCGTTTTTGTAGGACGTTTTTAGTAAAAATTGTAATTTTTCGTAAACCTTGCACGTTACTATATAGGTAAGGAAATTTATTTAAAAAAACCTATTTTGTTATAAACATTGCAGAGGAATCTAAAAAGTGGCCGATTTTTTACGTACATTTGAGCTTTTTATACGTTGTTTATTTCCGTTTATCTCGTTTCCTTACACTCTTCCATACTGATTTAAACATACAGGTTATATGAGTTTTGAACCCAGGATTATTGATGTGAAGTTTAATTTTGATCAGTTGTGTACAAGGTGAGATTTCAAACAAACAACCCCCAAAGTGGCCGGAATTACGTCCATGACCAGTAATTTAAAACACAGAATAGATGAACTAACAGATGCGTCCAAACATCCCTCCAAAGTTATGCAAATTTGTATTACCTCAATGTAGCAAAAAACTTCGAACAAATTCATAAATTACTTAAATTAGCACCGAGATGTTTTGGATTTCTGTATGGCACAAAGCAAACTGGCGCATATGGTCAGCAATGAGCACTTGCCTTAGAATTGCAACAATTAAGACTGGACAGTAGAGGTGTAACAATCATAACCTGATATATCGCAATATGTATGCCAATTATCACACTAAATTGCCCTTATGTAGACTGTTAAAATCTTGAAAGTAAAACTCAATACATTTTTATAAAGGTGGTATCATACCAATAACATTCCACACAAATATGACAGAAAATGGCACAAATTATAATCACCAGATCCAAAACAGTAATAAACGCTACATTACAGGTATACTTATATAATGTTATATCCCTTCTAGGCAACATCCACAAAAACAACATGCTTAACATACAATTTTACACATAAATTAATTTTAATTGAATGTATCCGATAGTCAACAAATTCAAAATTAAAATTCTATTCGATGGCGAGTGTTTATAAAAACAAAAACATTCAGACAATATGGTTACAAGTAACAGCCTTATATCAACAGCACACTCTTCAAGGCATGGTACCCTTCAAAGCTTAGACTGGTTCTCAGCCTCTCTTCTTACTCTGACTGGTTCCCGGCTTGCAGTGTCTGCAGGCTACATTACACTATCTGTTCCTCTTTTTCTGGTTCCAACTCCAGCAGTGGTTCATGCACAGCAGTTGTTGATGGCCGTTTCAACGTGAGCCTGAATAAGTGTGAAAAATTATTTTCTTAATTGTTTCTAATTCACAAAAATATGGCCATACTGTTACAAAAGATCAAACTTAAGATATTTACCTGTTGGGAAAATTTTGTCGGAGTTCAAGAGCTAACTTGTTGAAAATGAAAACAAGAGCGCCACGATGGCCCTAGGTCACTCACCTGAGTTAAAGGCATCATAATGGCTTATAACAAGAGGGCACTTAAGTATGTATAGTCTATATAAACCATGTGACCTATAGGGCATCACCACTTTCTACCCCAGGGGTATAATTTGAACAATATTTGTAGAGGACCAATATACAATATTACATACCAAATATGAAACCACTGGGCCTTGGGGTTTCAGAGAAGATTTGCTATTTAAATCTATATAAACTATGTGACCCACAGGGCGTGGCAATTTTTTACCCCAGGGGCATCATTTGAACAACCTTTGTTGAGGACCACTTTACAATGTTACATACCAAATATGAAACCTCTAGGCCTTGAAGTTTCAGAGAAGAAGATTTTTAAAGTCATTTTGCTATTAAAGTCTATATAAAACATGTGGCCCCTGGGGCGTAGCCAGTTTTGACCCCAGGGGCATCATTTGAACAATCTTTGTAGAGAACCACTAGGGGATGTCACATATCAAATATGAAAGCTCCGAGCCTTGTGGCTTCAGAGAAGAAGATTGTTAAAGTTTTCAGTTTTTAAACTTATTTTTAGCTCTGGTGACCTACATATGCAGCAGCCGGACTGATTTGAACAATTTTAAAAGAGGGTCACCCAAGGATCATTCTGGTGAAGGCTGGTGAAAATCTGCCCAGATGTTTAGGAGGAGATGTTCTTTGAATGAAAATGTTGACACACAACGCACAACGGACGACGGACAAAAGGCGATCCTAAAAGCTCACCATGAGCACATTGTGCTCAGGTGAGCTAAAAAAAAAAAAGTATGTAGGTATTACTTGAAAAATGAATAGACTTCCTTTTGCTGGTTAATATTTCCTGATAATTTGAATAGGATTCAAGCTGTCCAAAGTGCCTATATTTTATCGATGTTAGGTTACATATCACGCTTGTGGACATAATGTCTGACACTAACCCATGTAATATATATGCCGTACATTTTTTAAAATTGAAAACGCCATGAAACTCCGCATGAACACCATTGAATTGAAGTCGTACACAATACTGTGTAACTCGACAATTGTACAAATGTTAAATGCTGAGTGTATTAATGATAATATTTTATATTGATTTTGCTATGCTATGAAATTTAATTGATGTTTTCTATTTTTATAAATAATTAAGATGCAAAAGTTGACACTCTCCCCTAACTTCAGACTGTTGTATATGTATTTTGGGCAGGTGGCCTTACATTACAAATAGTTAATTGTCATTGTCATTATTAAACCACCACAACCAAATGTGTTTGTCTTAAAATATTGTTTGTCTTTAAATATATCTTTTATTATGATTATTTTCAACACTGGATTGTCAAATATGGAAAATATTTTCTGCATGCATGTCCAATATAGTCAAAATCATGCTATAACACTAAAAACAGTCATCTGAATGATAAACAAGAGGGCCATGATGGCCCAAAGGGCTCACCTGAGTATCGCAAAGATAAAAGCCTTACTGTTGTGAAAGGCTTGTGGGAATGTACGCCATAATGTCCTTTAATGATTTGTCTAGCTGAATTACTCTCATACATAGAACAAGTAAGGACCTGGATATATTTTCTCTACCCTGGTATCCAACTTTTCGCAGGCAATTTCGGAGGAATAGTATTAATGTTGCAGTTCTTAATGATTATGGCGACCACTGCACAAAGGTTATGTCATGCTTGCCGGCTTGTTTCAAAGAGTGGAGAGTATTGCCATTTACCCGTCCTATATTCAAGTTTGGGCCAGACTGGTTGAAAATGAAGTCCCCATCTTGCAACAAATTCATTTTTGCATTAATTTTCACAATTAAATGGATATAACTGATGTGGCCTGTCTCATTTGCTGCTTGTGTTGAGATCTTATGGCCATACAAAACATGTGGAAATTTTATCAAGATTGAATGAAAAATGAAATCTTGATGCACGTAAAAAGGCATTTTTTGTTGGTTTTTTCACTTACAAAGGGGCCATAACTCCGATGTCCGATGTCTGTTGCCCTATCTGACCCACTGTTGGCTTTTGCTGCAGTTGTATGATCAAACATACAAACTGTGGAAGTTTGGTCAAGATTGGAAGAAAAATAAAGTGCCTATGAACAAAAAAGGCAATTTTTGCATTTTTTTCCACATACGGTGTCTGTGATCTAACCTTACCCATTTTTGGCTCCTGCTGAAATCTTTTGGTCACACGGAAATTGTGGAAGTTTGGTCAAGATTGGAAGAAAAATGAAGTCTTAATCATGGTAAAATGGAAATTTTTGCCTATTTTTCAACAACAAGGGGGCATAACTCTAGTGTTTGTGGCCCAATCTGGCCCAATGTTGACTTCTTCTGTGATCTTTTGATAATACATAAACCGTGGAAGTTTGGTAAAGATTGGAAGAAAAATGAAGTCTCTATGAACAAAAAAGGCAATTTTTGCATTTTTTCCCACAAACAAGGGGCCATAACTCTAAAGTTTCTGGTCCAATATGGCCCATCATCAACACCAACCAAGATTTTATGGTCATACACAGACTGTGCAAGTTATGTAAAGATTGAATAAAAAAAGTAGTCTTTATCGCGATAACGGGCCA
Source organism: Congeria kusceri (assembly GCA_027627225.1). Lineage (NCBI taxonomy): Eukaryota > Metazoa > Mollusca > Bivalvia > Myida > Dreissenidae > Congeria > Congeria kusceri. The sequence goes on from CM051035.1 coordinate 41,562,267, forward strand.
AACTGTTGACGGCATAAGTAAGCCGGCCGCCGCCTGAGAGGTCCCCTATACCAACAGCTCACCGAGCACTTCGTGATCATGTGAGCTAAAAATCATTCAAAATGTAACTGTTGAAGTCAATAAGCGTTAGAATGATGTTAAATAAGAATTTAAAATAAAAAACATTCAATAAGCAGATCATTAACAGCGTAACTTTGTTTCAAGCAACTGTTATACAACCAGTACAAGAAACTTTTAAAAACTGGGTGTTCATGTTACAAAGAAAAAACACTGATTGTGCTTAAAGGGACTTGTTCACAGATTGGGACATTTTTTGAAGTGTGTCATTAAATGCCTTAAATTGTTAGATTTAAACATCGGAACTCTAGAGCTCCATTATAATAACAAGAATAGAATTAAAAAAGAGAAATTAAAAGAAAAAAGTTTGTCCCTATCGGGGCTCGAACCAGTGCCCTTTGGATTAAAAGGTTATCGCCGTAACCACTCGGCCATCCGGACTGTTATAAGAAGCCTGCGTTTAATACTTGATATAAGTGATCCACGTGTTGTTACAAAATTTAACGGAAACAACAGAAACATTCCAAATTATTCAATCGTTTGGCGTTTGTAACGCTTTATAATTTTATCAATTTCAAATGATCACTATTCATAAACGAAACTGTATTTTCATAATGAGTCTACGCCATTAGTGTCATTTCGCTCCCTGGTGTACAGTGTTCTTTTATTTTTTGAATCTGTGACAAAAAGTTGGGAAAATGTCATTCTGACAATCTGTGAACAAGTCCCTTTAACAAATTTAGCAAAACAAAATAACTTCAACCTCTGAACATTTTTATCATCAAACGACATACAATCAATGCCATAACACTATTTGTACCATGTACTGAAGAAAACAAATCATTGCAAAAAGAGGGCTGCAAGCCATTGGGTCAAGTTTACCTATACAGAAGCTAAAAACAATAAAGTCAATATTGTTATGTTCTAAATGTGATTTAATTAATTTGTTGAGATAAAAAAAAAAGATCTTTGTTTGAATTTTGTTTGTTAAATACTATAAGGAAATGCTAATACTACAACATAAAAAGTCTGCAGCCTGTTCTACATGGTCCCGCTTTTGCTATATGCATACAAATTATTTTGCAAATTTTATTTTGTACTTTCTGCTAATGTATTCTCTTATTCTGTGAAGTAAGTTGAGGTATCACAAATTTTCAATCAATAGTTTAAAGTCCTGACAAACAATCTTTATAAATCTTAACATATATATATATACTTGCCCTTACCTTTAATAGTGACCTTGACCTTGGACCAAGGCACCTGGTTCTTGCACGTGAAGCACCGCCTCATAATACTTAACACTTGTGCCAAGTTATTTGAAATTCCTTCAATGCTGGACAAAAATATGCTATGAAGAGGGTTTATGGCTTCAATTCTTATATTTGACCTTTGACCTTTAAGTGTGACCTTGACCTTGGACCTAGGGACATAGTTCTTGCGCATGACACTGCCTCAACATACTTAGCACTTCTGCCAAGTTATCTGAAACTCTTTCCCCTCTGGACAAAATTATGCTCCGGGCAGTGTCTATGGCTTAAATTCTATTATTTGACCTTTAAGTTTGGCCTTGACCTCAGACCTAGGTACATGGTTCTTACCGCGACACACTGTCTCAACATTCTTAGCACTTCTGCCAAGTTATTTGAAATTTCTTTGACGCTGGACAAAATTATGCTACAGACGGGGTCTATGGCATATATTTGACGTTTGACCTTTAGGTGTGACCTTGACCCTGGACCTAGGTTCTTGCCTGTGACACACCGTTTCACCATGCTTAACACTTGTGCCAAGTTATTTGAAATTTCTCTTATGATGGAAAAAATTATGCTTAGGACAAGGTGAACGGTTAAATTCTTACATTTGACCTTTGGCCTTTAAGTGTGACCTTGACCTTAAACCTAGGGACCTGGTTCTTGCGCATGAAACACCGCCTCAATATGCTGAACATTTCTGCCAAGTTATCTGAAAATCATCCAATGCTGTACAAAGTTATTGTCCGGACAAGAATCCGAATATATGTACACATGTACATACGTACGTACCCACAGACAGGGTAAACACTGTATGTCCCCCCATCATTGATGGTGGGGGCAGGCATAAAAAAAACTACAATTGCATGACAAGGAACTGAGTTGTGAATACTTACAAGTAGAGCCAGTGTTGGAACACAGTGGCCAAGGCCAGGAATAGGACACAGCACTGGAATATCACCGACATGGAGAGATTCTGAAACAGATACCACAGGCTGAATTAATGTTGGTACAGCATTTAGTAGTATCATTTTCCAGGGTCCATTCTCCTAAGTAAAATTTTGTATCATTTTCCAGGGTCCATTCTCCTAAGTAAAATTTTTGTGAATTTCTTAAAATCATAAAATTCCTCAAGTCTGTGGAAGTTTCATGTATAAGTAATTTTACAGTAAAATGTTTTGACTAGTAAATATTGAACATAAGTTTCGTATTTGACCCTTTTGTCAACAGAAATCACTGCATTTCATTAGAAATTTGTATCTGAAATTTTTACTTAAAGCCCCAGTCACACTGCAACTAAGACAGGTATAAGACATGTCTACGACTTAAAATCCTGACCGAATCCTACGTGTTCCTACGTAGTTTTGGAATGTCGTGCGTTGTCTTAAGTAAAAAAAATCAGTCATAACTGGTTTTTGAACATGTTCAAAAACCTCCCGACTGGAGGCAAGATTCTTATTTAGTCTTGCGTGAACCTACGTAGGACGTCGTATGTCATGTCCGGCGTCGTTTTGGAGAAATCTGACATCAGCGTAGTCGTACGTTGACGTGACATAGGTCCAATGTACATCTGCGTTAACGTGCGTGGTCATACGACAGTGCAAGACAGAGCTCCTGCGTCGACGTACGATGGACTTTGTTGTCGTACGTCGACTCAAGAATGTTTAAGGTCATTTATGACTGACTTACGACTACGCAAGATACCAACGTTATATACTTCATTGCTGAAAAATATTCTTAACTACGTCTAAAAACACGTTTCTTAGACTTTAATATTAACTTGTTGCTGCCGTGCTATGGACAGATAATCATACAGTTCAATAAACAAATCTGACATTTTGATTGTATATTACTGTCTACAGTTTCAAATAATCTTGTTTGGATACTAGTTACATATTTAGCGGAGCCTTACACCCTCCCAATAATGCTATTCTGTTTAAGCATACCGTCAAGGGTACGTACATTACCATCAAAATGATTGTTTTACATATTATTCAGTAATGAAATGACATTAATTATAACCAGTAAAGTTTTCCTTCACTAGTTTTGCATTACGCAAACGTAGAGTTTTCAATGCAATGTCCTTTGTACCTCAGTAAACTTTGTCGACATATTGTGGGAATGGGCCTTATTTACTATATATAATATTGCTCTTAAACTATGTTTTAATATCGTTGCCTAAAGCAATTGATGTTGACATGGTATTACAACATCATTTCTCATAATCCTCTCTGTTTGGCTTATCATGTTGCATTATTGCCGCACTGATAAGCCCAGATCCAGATATCATGTGACATCGTATCACGGGGATAGAGTGGTAATTGCTTGGTTGTGGCAATCAGGAAAAGCTGCTGAACTAAATTGAGCAACAAAATACAGAAACAAACAATTAACATGAATGTTTGTCAGGAGACTGTACCGTGAGAAGTCATACGTGTGAATACAAGACAACTTAAGTCGACGAAGGTTGCAGTACATTGTCGTGTGTAGTCGTACTAAAGCATACAAACAGCCACCTATTCCACGTAAAATGACTTTCGTCAACCTGCGTGGTCCTGCGTTCTTAACGAACGACTACCTACGCCAACCTACGACTGAACTGACCTATGTTGTTTTTAAATACAACTTACGTCGACGCAAGAACAGTTAAAGACCAACGCAGGACGTAGTAATGTTTTGTGTTTGTCTGTCTGGGTTCTGCGACTTAGGAAAAGAAGTCAAAAACCTCAAGAGTCCTGCGACTCGAAAGTCCTACGACTCAGTGTGACTGGGGCTTAAGGCCCTGTCAAACTGTGGCGAATGTAAGCTACGAGTTCTGGCAAGTTGTAACTCACCACAACACGTCTGGTGTTGTGTAGATCTTGTACACATGTTGTTCTTTGTCACAGTCATGTCTACTTATCTCTTCTTATGTCGCCAGAACTCGCCACATAGCGGCGAGAATTTTAAACTGTTTAAAATTCTTGCCGCTTCTCGGCGTCCACACTCATACATTCTCGAAGACAAGTCTTTGATTGTCGAAATGATATCGTACGCATACCTCGGCTGAACTCGTGATAAAATGTGATTATCATACTTGTGTCGTGTCAATGTCGTGTCAAGGTTAAACAGAACTCAAACAAATGTCATCTTGAAACAATTCCACGACCAACTCGTCCACTTCATGGCGAGTTAAAACTCTCCAGGACTCGTACAAAACTCATTGCTAAAAATTTGCCACAGTGTGAAAGGGCCTTTTAATAAGAAAACATTTTCCTTAAGAGCATTGTGAATACCGCCCCAGAAGTAAATTCAACAGGAATGTGTAAGTTAGCCAATAGGTTATTGTACTTGTAAACCTGAAATGTTTACTTTTCTCATAAAAAAGCTGACACATAAGAAAAGGAAGCATTAGCAAAGCATAGAAAAACACAGTGAAATCTCTTGTGAACTTCAATTACTGTTTTTTTTATATGTTTATAGCCTTTTGATTTCATGCACAAATAACTATTAGAATTATTTGAATTAAAGCAAATAGAAAAATGAGCCTGTTTACTTATTACCTAATTTAATTACTATGGAAGTATTAAAAAAATAAGTAACTAATTGCCATACACAGATATTTCACTTAGGCAACACGAATGTCTAATAAACAAAGGGCAACAACTCTGAGTTGACTGGCCAGAAACTAAGGACAAGTGTACCCACCTGTAATAAGATGACCACCACTATAAGGTTTAATGGAATTCTGAAGAAGTTCATCACAGTTGCTCGGGCTGCAAGATACAAACACAGGAATCAGCAACATTGACGCCACAAAATAATTTAAAATTGAAGTATTAAGGCATCCTTGAATATAATCCTTCCATCCACACATGTATAACTTTGTACATCAGCTGTAATATGATCATGCCATGCATTTCATACAAACTTTTTTATTCAAAGCTATAACTTTTAATAACACTATCAGCAGTAAAAGATGTTTAGTAAAAAAAAATCAGCTGACTCTAGTAATATGCTAATTGTTCAAATAATATATCTTTCATAATGACAACAATGGAACTGTGATCTTTCACCAACTTTGAGTGGTCCTTGATGCATTTTTTTCATGTTCAATGTTTAGTTTGATACATGTTGCCATGTGAATGTACATGTTATGCTGAAATAACTTGGTCAATGCGTACATTTTATGCTGAAATAAGTCTATACATCCCTATCTCATGTTCATCACACTGATACTCACTTTCATCGGGGACATATTTGCCCCTCATGGTCCCCATGGAGGGCCAGAACAGCCCCACACACGTCTCAAACACCAGGAATGCAATGAATATCAGCAGCTGGTTCTGAAACGATACATTTGCGGCGTGTCATGGGAAAATCTGGCTTAATGCACGTGTGTCGTCATCGATTAGACTGTGCAGTCCGGACAGACTAATTTAGGATGGCACTTTCTGCCTACAGTGGATTTATGTTTAGAAGAGACTTCATTGAAACAGAAAAAAACATAAAAGCATAAAGTGTCGTCCCGGATTAGCCTGTGCAGACTAATTAGCACAGGCTAATCCGGGATGACACTTTACGCACATGCATTAAGCCAGAGTTTCCCACGACACGCCTCATTTATTCAACATTTTCTTCACACTTTGAAGTCAATCATATTTTGGAAATGTGAGAATCCGACCAGACTAATGAACTAACTATCTAAGTGGTTACTGTGCTTATCATTTATTGTTTGGCTTATAGAGATTTGTAATTTTAACAATTTTTCTTATAAATTCTTTTCTCAACAAATATTAACAGCTATACACATGATTGGTCATATAAAGTCATGCTCCTAGGTTAGCTCTAGCATTTATAAAATGATTACAAATAGTGTCATATTCCTTTATTTTAACAATCTAGTTAATTTTACTTCATAAAAAAAAGCAAAACATATACTGCAGGAACATAAAACTCCGAAGCAACCAACACACCATCATTTTATGTTTTAATTCAAATACCCTGTGTTTATAGAAGTAACCTGCAGTAAATAATACGGGAAGAATTTCTGTTCTGAGGACACTAACTCTGATCTGTCACATGGCTGACTTACCCCTGGAAACAGGAAAGGTGTTGCCAAGGTGATAGCAGCCACAAATAACACTGGCCTGAAAAACGGACAACACATGCATTCGTTTATTCTTGACACAATATATGAAGATAAAATACTACAATATGACCTTCTTTAACAAAATATGTCTGAACAAATATTTGAGTTTCAATAAATACAACATTCTGCAATCAGATTTCAGAAATTTTCCCTGTGAAAATTAACAGTTCAGATTCAAAACTGAGTAAAACAAGACACTATTTACTAGAATGAAACCTTTAAATGCAAACTGAACAAGAGATGTTTGTAAAACATGTATGCCCCCCTACTTGCAGCCAAGTTGTGAATATGTGCAATTGTTAAGAATTTTTTTTAATATTGTATGTGCACGTTAACACATGGGGAGGAAATTAAAGTTGATGCTTTACAAAGTAAATATAAAAGCTGAAAGAAAGATATAGTATAATCATAGATTTACTTTTACAGTCTATTATATAAGGATACATGTTTTCTGTTTGATTTAAACATCAAATAGGCCAAAACATCTCTAGATATCCTGTGGAAACAAAATGGTCTACGGAGAAAACAGTTTTCATGTTACAAGCCCCTATGATCTTGACCTTTGACCTGTTGACCTCAAAAATATTGATATGCGTCTTTCTTTCCTCCCAAGTAACCAGCATACCAACTTAAATGATCGTAGGTCAAAGCGTTCTCTATATATCGTGCAGAAACAAATTTCATGTTAAAAGCCCCTGTGACCTTGACCTTTGACCTCAAAATCAATAGGCGTCTTCCTTTCCTCCCTAGTAACCAGCATACCAACTTAAATGATCGTAGGTCAAAGCGTTCTCTAGATATCGTGCGGATAAAAAATGGTCTACGGACAGACCGACCAACCATCCGACCGACCGGTGCAAAGCAATATACCCCACTTCTTCGAAGGGGGGCATAATTATTGAGCAGAAACCGTTTTTGTATTTTTAGTAACATTGACCTTAACCTCGATCTCACCCACCCTATATGCAATCCCAAGTGTGGTCTAGATACAAGGTAGCTATGTATGAAGTTTCATTCAAATATCTTGATGCATTCTAAAGTTATTGAGCGGAAACATTTTTCTATTTTTAGTAATGGAGACCTTCACCTCACACACCCTATATCTATATATGCAATCCCAAGCGAGGTCTCTTCATATGGTATGTATGTATGAGGTTTTATTAAAATATCTCGATGCGTTCTCAAGTTATTGAGAGGAGTCCGTTTTTCTATTTTTAGTAATGGTGACCTTGACCCCACCCAGCCCATATGAAATCCCAAGAGAGGTTTCAATATAAGGTATCTATGTATGAAGTTTCATTAAAATATCTCGATGCGATCTCAAGTTATTGAGCGGAAACTGTTTTTTATTTTTAGCAACGGTGACCTTGACCCCACCCACCCCATATGAAATCCCAAGCAAGGTCTCGACATAAGGTATCTAAGTATGAAGTTTCATTAAAATATCTCAATGCTTGTCAAGTTATTGAGTGAAAACCGTTTTTCTATTTTTTGTAACGGTGACCTTGACCTTGACCCCACCCACCACATATGCAATCCCAAGAGAGGTCTCAATATAAGAGATCTATGTATGAAGTTTCATTAAAGTTATTAAGCGGAAACCATTTTCTATTTTTAGTAACTGTCACCTTGACCTTGACCACACCCACCCCATAAACAATCTCAAGCAAGGCTTCGATATAACGTATATATGTATGAAGTTTCATTAAAATATCTTGATGCCTTCTCAAGTTATTGAGTAGAAACAGTTTTTCTATTTTTAGTTATGGTGACCTTGATCTTGACCCCACCCACCCCATATGCAATCCCAAGCGAGGTCTCAATATATGGTCTCTAAGTATGAAGTTTCATTAAAATATCTTTATGGATTCTAAAGTTATTGAGCGGTAACCGTTTTTCTATTTTTAGTAACGGTGATCCTGACCCCACCCACCCCATATGCAATCCAACGCGAGGTCTCAATATAAGGTATCTATGTATGAAGTTTCATTAAAATATCTCGATGCTTTCTGAAGTTATTGAACGGAGACCGTTTTTCTATTTTTAGTAACGGTGACCTTGACCTTGACCCCAATCACCCCATATTCAATCCCAAGCGAGGTCTTGATATAATGTATCTATGTATGAAGTTTCATTAAAATATCTTGATGCGTTTTCAAGTTATTGATCAGAAACTGTTTTTCTATTTTTAGCAATGGTGACCTTGACCTTTGACCTGTTGATCTCAAAATCAACAGGCGTCTTCCTTTCCTCCCAAGCAACTAGCATACCAACTTAAATGATCGTAGGTCAAAGGGTTCTCTAGATATTGTGCGGAAACCAAATGGTCTACAGAAGACTGACCATCTTATCTAGAATGTTTGGCTGTTTCTGTTTGGCATGCCTTCAAACCAGTTTAAACCCCCAATGCTTTGCCCAGACTGTGCCCTCAGTTTTGATCATAGTTGTGTTTTTTTGTTTGTTTAGTGCTCCTTGTCGTGATGTTTGTATTGTGTTGTGTTATATTAGCTATTGGTCACTTGCCCTAGGACCATTTCATGTGAACAAGAATGTCTATCCTACTGATGCAGCTGAAGTTGTACATAATTTACATTAAGTTTATTTTACTTTGGAAGAATCAGTTCAAGTTTAGATCAAACAATTGCTTCTTAATGTCCGTGTGCCGTTTTCCTGAGGAGCTATGTATACGCAGACTTCGAAATAACCCACTTGTCTGAAAGCCCCGGACAGATAAAAATAATTTCGGGCAAGTTCAAATTCCAAACTATCTGCCCGAGAGGGTAAGTAACAATATAGAATAACAAGGCCAGACATGCAAAAACGAGTCACGACCTGGTGAAAACTCTCAATGAAGATCCAGTGGTAATAATGTTCTATTATCATCAAACAGCAGAAGATTGCATTCCCAATGATCAGTTCATTATCAGAAAAAAACAGTGCTCAATGAAGGCCTTCAAACAATACAACCATCAAGACCTTTTTCAGATGAGCTTAAATGGGTGCGGGCAAGTTGAAATTTGTTGGTGTCTAACCAAATGGAAAACTGCCTCAAAGAAATATTTGTGAAGGCTGGATATGCCCCAGATCACCTCTGGAGGCTTCATTCCAACAATAACTTAAAGCAGCAGTCCATTAATATGTTAATAAAATAAAACTTTGCATAAATCGTTTCTAATGGACATCTTACCGATCAAAGTGCAAAACACTGCATTGCAATTGGTAAATTAATAACGTTTTGGTAACTTTTTATCGTATTGTTTCTGTATGCAATAGCTGGTGATGTCTCTGGAGTAAATCAGTATGTACATAAGTGTATATTCTGTTCGTACCATGTGTTTTCGAACATTGACATTATTAAATGCATTTCTTCAATAAGAAACAGTTTTCAATAGAATAAACGGCATTAACATTCATTAGAACTAATGCCAATTTAAGATGCATTGAATTATATTCTATGGAGAGCAGCTAAAACATTCTCTACAGCAAGCCATTTCAAGGGTACTTCCCTTCCGACCTGGCCTATCAACACAACATTGCAGATCCTTACCTCATGAACGACTCAACAGATGTGAGCTTGGACAGCAGTCTGAACAGAGAGGATCCAATCATAATAGAAACCTGCAAGAACAATATAGGCAAACATTTTTGTCAAGAAAAAAAAAAGAATTTCAGGTACAGTTATGCTTAAAACAATATAACGTAAGTGGGGAGCAGAGCAAATTTATCCATACTTGTATTACTGAAAAAACAACAACAACAATTAAGTATTGTATCAAAGGTAGTTCTATTAAACAGCTTTCTAGTAAGATGTAGAGGAGATAGTGGATTACTTTCACTGTAAAACTTAAAAAAATCCTATAAAAATTAATAGCAGTGTGAACAAAACTGAACAGAAAACATAAAACAGGACCTGTCAGAGGACAGCGTGCTCGACTATATAGTTTATAAATGTTTGGAACACAAACTTTCACCACACAGTCTACGTAAAAAGTGGGCTAACTCTGTCAAAATACAAAACAGAGTTATGGGTAGTGTTGCCCCTGATATTGGAGTTGATGACAATGGTTAGTTCCAAGTTTCAAATGAATAACTTATGTAGTTCTGAAGATACCAACTTTTGAATATAAACTTTAAACAAAAAATCTAAGTGAAAAGGGGGCATAACTCTGTCATAATACAAACATAGTTATGGGTAATGTTGCCCCTGATACTAGAGTTGATGACAACGGTTAGGTCCAAGTTTCAAGTGAATAAGTTTGGTAGTTTTGAAATTACAAAACTTTTGAATATAAACTTTAACCTGAAAACTTATGTGAAAAAGGGGCATAATTCTGCCAAAATACAAAATAGAGTTATGGGGAATGTTCACTCTGATACTGGAATTGATGACAAAGGTATATTCTAAGTTTCAAGTGCAGGGTTTCCCGCAGGCCCGTATCGCTTGTCGGCGCCGACAAGACTTCAAAGCAGAACCCTATTTGCCGACATGCTTTAATTTTGCCGACAACCCTTTTATTTTATAGCGACAAGCCTTAATCCGCTCGTTAAACACACGCATCATCGCCGCTAATCGATGTATCAATGTGAGAATAAAGCTTAATTGCACAGCAGGACAGCGTCTGAACATGCCACTCTGCCCCTAGAACCATAGCTAGCGTTAACAGGGTTGTCGCTATTCCAGGTGGAGTGAATTACGTTCGACAGCTTGTCAATCAAGACGATAAGAAGCTTGAAAATGCAAGCTACATTATCGTAAAAACAAATCCTTTAAAGATAATACAAACGCTACGATTTGTTTGAAGCCTTTGAACGAATCGGCTGAATACATTTTTGGAATCAACATCATTTATTCACATGCCGATTATGCAGAAATGTATACATCACATCATTTTTATATGTCAAATAATAAACCCAATTTTAGTTTCGTATAAGATTAATAATAATAATAATAATAATACTAATAATGACATATAAGACTTATAATCATCATGACAAAAACATATCTTATTTTCATAATTGTTTTAAACATAAAGCGTGGAAGTGAAACAGATACTTGTGCAAGAACTTAAAACACATGTGCATACATTCACATCGTTTTTATTCACAAATTAAAAGCAATTTACCAATCTGTCAGTTGTTATCATTTCTTTCAATTACATATATATGCACAATGTCCAGATGCATACCCAGATGGTTTAAAACACATGGAAAAGTTACAGAGATGGCGATTTGTTCAATTAAAATTTCAAATTATTTGTAAATACTTGAAGTTGCAGCGAAAACAGACGACGCTCACACGATAGTAAGGAGCGACAAATGGCAAACGCCTGTGCAATTGCAGATTACATAGTCTTACTTAAGTTATCATTTTCATTCACTGTAGTAGAATGCGCTTCGGCCAAGTTCAACTGATGGAGGCTTACGTAAAGCACGTGGATATCGTGCACATCATAACTTCTTGAACTTCGATAACTAATGCGCGATATCTTACAGAATAAATCTGTCTGATGGATATTCGTAAACAATTTTAAGTATTTGCACATAAAACAGAACGCATCGAAACGTGGACATACTCTTTCCCATTTACGGCACACAAACACTAAAACTTTTTTTTATGTAATTGTCAAGATTGCTTGTGACACAATTATAATTTTGAGCAGTTACTCATCGAACGAGGGTCGGCGTCACATCAAAGGCTTGTTTTTGCATTTTGACGCTAAGAATAGCCCTGTTGCTTTATCAAAATCGTGTCAAAATGAGATTTTGGCATGACTCACAACAGGTCATTAGCAAAAAGGTCAGCGAGTAAACATAATTATGATGAGTGAATTGTGTTAAAATTGGATTTTTTATGGAAATGAAGGTACGAAGTATGTTATTGTTGTTTTGCTGTCGTTTTTGCGTGTGTAATGAGGGGGGGAGGTGGGGGGGGTGAGTAGAAAGATGTGGTCGGCGTAAGGGTTGGGTGATGCCGACAAGCCTTCAAGATATTCTGCGGGAAACCCTGAAGTGAATAGCTTTTGTAGTATTGAAGTTACAAAACTGTTGAATATAAACTTGAACCAGAAAATCTCTGTGAAAAAGGGGCATAACTCTGTCAAAATACAAAACAGAGTTATAGGGAATGTTGCCCCTGATACTGGAGTTGATGACAAAGGTTAGTTCTAAGTTTCAAGTGAATAACTTATGTAGTTTTGAAGTTACAAAACTTCTGAATATAAACTTGAACCAGAAAATCTCTGTGAAAAAGGGGCATAACTCTGTCAAAATACAAAACAGAGTTATGGGGTATGTTGCCCCTGACACTGGAGTAGATGACAAAGGTATATTCCAAGTTTCAAGTGAATAACTTATGTAGTTTTGAAGTTACAATACTTTGAATAAAACCTTTAACCAAATTCAGAAGCGGACGCAGACGACGGGGGTAGTAGGAAAGCTCACCTATTCTTCGAATAGTCGAGCTAATAAATGTAAGATGCTCATCTTAGTCTATGGCACATTACTCTGGAATACATTTTCTGAGTACTGACAAAATAACACTAGATTTTTAATTGAATGGAAGGCACTGGGAGCACAGAGAATTATTTCTCAAGGACTTGCAACAAGTGACTGATTCTATGTACATTTATAAGCACCATATATTTTCATGTACTTTAATGAAGGAAATGTAGTTTTATGAGAAAATGTTGATTTTCTTTTGAAAATGGAAGACAATGAAGATATTTACGTATCTGGGGTCAGATACTTTGAAAACTGATAAACAGTTTGTCGTAACAAAGGCATTGAGAGAAATTATAGACATACATTTTTTTTTAAGCAAATTCTAATTGTAAAATACATTGAAAACAGATAAACTGTCTATCTAACATAAAGCAATTGAAATGGTAGGCAACAAGATCTTTAGCAAATTCTGTGGTTCAATACTTTTAAAAACAAATAAACACAAAGCCAGCAATCAAGAAAAATAGTAGACAACAATGTGCTTAGTAAATTCAGTTTTTAAATACAAACAAAAGTCTGTCTAACACAAAGCCAGAAATTGAGGTCATCAGAAGCTCTTGGAATATTTTTGGAGTTTAATACATCAAGAACAAATTAAACCATCTGTTTACCATGAAGCCAGCAAAGATGTGTCCATGCGGAATCGATCCCCTGTGTCCGTCATTGTCGCTGTCGGCCCCTAGCAGCTTCCTGAGGGTGGACTGCGGGGGGTCGGCGGGGGTGAGGGCAGGGGTCCATTCCAGAACGAACACATACATCGACCCCTCAAACAAAGACTGGATCAGCCCCAGGCACAGCACTTTAGGGTCTGAAAGCGAAGTATCAGGCTTTGTGTAATAGAAAAATATATAAAATACCGTGAAATCATTTTGCATTGTGTGAAATTCCAACTAAATAACTGCCATTCATAACAAACTTTTCTACAATGGGCAAACTGAAACCCAGTATGGAGGTTTATTTTGTATTTACATTTTCAAAATATTAAATACTGAGTTACTGGCAAGCATATAATAGCGATATCATTTGTTAGATATTTATAAAGAATTATAGTTAATGGAGTAGATTCATCAACCCAAAATTTTTAAAAGATTGTGCTGTAATTTTTTAATAATTAAGATTTAATTTTCTTCTTAACTTCTCCTTAATGGCAAGATTTTAAGAGATTGTGTATACATATTATAAATTATATAAAAACTGATTCATTTGCAATGGTACTGACTGGGGATATTTTGATAAATACTATGGGGAAAAATACTGTTTTGGTTTGGGGGAAGCCGCCTAATTTCAACTGCACAAGGCAGTCCAAAGGACAGCTATATCCCCCGCCATGATCCTTCATAAGATTTTAAAGGTGACTGTGAAGTATCACACTGACCTCAATCTGGCACAGTTGGACCAGATATGAAAGTACAGTTTCAGAAATTTAGATATGGAGCTGACACGAAAATGGAGGCTCAAACATTTAACCTTTAAGTGTGACCTTGACCTTGAGATGGCAAGACCGCTCCATGCCCTCTGCACATCGCCTCAATGTGATAAACATTTGAGCCAAGTTTTATGAAAATCCTTCAAAGAGCATAGGAGATATGGAGCAGACACAAAAATGGAGGCTCAAACATTTGACCTTCAAGTGTGACCTTGACCTTGAGTTGGCGTGACTGGCTTATGCCTTTTGCACATGGTCTCAATGAGCAAAACATTTGAGCCAAGTTTCATGAAAATCCTTCAAAGGGTATAGGGGATATGGAGCGGATACGAAAAACGGACATGAAAATGGGGGCTAAAAAATTTAACCTTCAAGTGTGAAGTTGACCTTGAGCTGGCGTGACTGACTTATGCCTTCTGCACATCGTCTCAATGACCTAAACAATTGAGCCAAGTTTCATGAAAATCCTTTAAAGGGTATAGGAGATATGGAGCGGACACGAAAATGTTGCGGACTGTCGGAAGGACAGACAAACGGCATTCCTATAACCCCCCTCCTGCTTCACGGAGAAGTTCATCAGCTGCAAAATTAGCAGATTGACGGCCCAGACCCTTTTTTTTTACAAGCAGCACAGGCCGATTTACTTTAATAACTTATACATAAAGTGTGGAGAAGCTCATCAGCTGCAAAATTAGCAGATTGACGGCCAGACCCTTTTTTTACAAGCAGCACAGGCCGATTTACTTTAATAACTTTTAAATTGAAACAACACCACCAAGACCGTGGAAGAAGTTATATTATTATATATGAGGCGTGTCGTGGGAAACCCAGGCTTAATACATGTGCCTACTGCACAGGCTAATCCGGTACGACACTTTCTGCCTTCAGTGGATTTATGTTTAGAAGAGACTTCCTTGAAACAGAAAATACCATAAAAGCGGAAAGTGTGGACCTGGATTAGCATGTGCAGACTGCACAGGCTAAACCAGGACTACACTTTACGCACATGCATTAAGTCCGTGTTCCCACGACATGCCTCATAATAATAAGTATATATTATTTTCAGCCAGTGTTACTGTAGACGAGGTCTATGTACCTGTACTGATAGCCTTGATTGCGTTCTTCATGGACTGTCCCACATTGATGGACTGGTTGCCATAGTTTTCAGGCCACGTGTACAGTACAACCCCGCACATCAGGGCCAACACGGTCAGCGAGACATCAAATGGAGCACTGAAATTACAAACACCACATGATTGAGCTTCAAAACAACAGAGGATAGATAACAGTAAATCACTGTGTATCCCTCCGTGGTCCATTCGAAGTAGTGCCTATTACTTAAGAGTTCTTTTTCTCTTCTGGTATAAAAGCCATTTAGCAAGCTCAGACATGCCTTTTGTGGTTATTTCTTATATCCTATGTGTATCTGGAACATTTTGGTGTATTTCATTGGAGACTAGCTTGAAAGGTGAACTTTTGGGGTGTGTTTAGTGTGTGGTATAGGGCTATTGTCGAAATATGAATGCCGAAACTGTGTTTTCTACCAGTGCCTGCATTCAGGCGAGATGCATTTTCTAGGAAGTAACATGACATATCTTTTTTATTGCAATTTTTGGAAGAGGAAAGATTCATCTTTAAATTGATACATGCTTGCACAATCTGAAATAAAGGAAAGGCTAGAAAAATGCTTGGAAAGTTAGCTGTTTTATAATGGGACCCTATGGGAATTGGAATTACTGGTATCTAACCAGAATCTTCAAGTTGTAACAAAAAATCAGCCTTAAAACAGCATAATGTAAATGTTTTAAAACATAATCTGATCAAAAGTGAACTTAACAAGTTAACTGTTATTCAAAACAACAAAATATGAGGCGTGTCATGGGAAATCCAGGCTTAATGCATGTGCATAAAGTGTCGTCCAGTATCAGCCTGTGCAGTCCGAACAGGCTAATCCAGGCTGACACTTTCCGCTTTTATGGTATTTTCTGTTTCAAGGAAGTCTCTTCTAAACATAAATCCACTGTAGGCTGAGTGTCATACCGCAGTCCGCAAAGGCTGATCCGGGACGACACTTTACGCATGTGCATTAAGCCTGTGTTTCCAACAACACATAAGTTTTTACAAACATGCGTATACTCTTAATGTATAGTTGAATTGTTTAAAAAAATGTACTTTTGTTCAAAAATCATAATGTTCATGTTGAATACCTGTTTATGATCGTGTCAATTGTGAACATAACAAATTAACTGTTGGTTACTGCATAAAATAATATGGAATGAATTCAGTATCTTGGGGACATCAAACATGTTAAACTTCCTATCATTTATTCACATTTTTGTATAAGTAATGCATCAACTAGTTGTTAGAAATAAAATATCACAACATGAATTCAATATGACCAATAAGCTGCCAAACATATTGAATGCATATTGTGATATACCGGTAACTGCAGACATCTTTCATTCATCCACATTTGTATATAATTCAACATTTTAATGGAGAACATGAGGATCAATATAAACAATTATTTTACCCTGCAGCATCATTAAGTAAAATAAAGTTGTCTGATATTATAGAGATAAATGTGAAAAAATAAGAAAACAGCAGTGGCTGAAACATAGTCCATAATGTGGTTTTTAAATAAATAATATGCCTTTATTCTAGTAAGTGGTATTTTTAATCGTAATCATGAAAATCAATGAAAAGGAGCAACGCTAAAATTTGTTAAATAACTCAAAACATGAAACACTTTGTTTCCTATATTTAATTAAACTTAAGAGTGTAACAACACCAACAAGTTTGTTTCCATAGAAATACAAAACAACAATTTGGTAAACTATATTGATCATTCCAAAACTATGTTAGTGTCGCCAGCAGACAAAATAGCCAATGAATTATATCATTCTGGAAATTATATTTGAAAACCAGGCATATTGTTGCATTTTATGGAAAAAAATATTTGAAAATAAAACATACTTTATCTGAAATCAAAACATTGGCCACTGATTGTTATTTTTTAGTGCCAACCTACTGGTAGTATTAAAACTATAAAATCTGTCTTACACAAATCCGAATCTATCTGCGAACAACTGGGCCACAATTCCTGCTGCTATGGCAACCAAAGAGTTCCCCAGGGTAGCATGGCTGAAGATGTTGCCCAATAGTTCTGAATCAAATCCACGCTGAAAAAATACTGGTAAATTAAGACAGTGCTATACCTAATAGATGTATTTAAGTCTGCAAGCAATCCTATAGATTTTTTTAATCACCAACATTCTTTTAACAAGAGCTGTTTGTAAAACAGTTATGACCCCTCTAGGTTAAAATAGCTAAAAAGGCTAATTTTAGATAATCAAGGGCCATAACTCCACAGCTACTTAGATGATTTGGTTGATTATCGAACTTAACTGAGATAATACGCCCAAGTTTTTCACCAAGGTTGGTGAAGATCGGCTATGAACTGTTGGACTAAGAGAACGGAAACGGCTAAAAAGGCCAGTTTTTAGATAATTCAAGGGCCATAACTCCACAATTCCTGGGGTGATTTGACTGATTATCAAACTTGACCTAGATATTACGCCAACAAACATTTTCATGAAGTTTGGTGAAGATCGCATGAAAACTGTCGGAAGCGAAAGTGGTCTACTGACATACAGACAGACAGACCGACCGACATTAGCAAACCAATATACCCCGCCATCTTTGATGGGGGGCTTAATAACCTTATAAGGTGCTTTAACAAGCAATACAATACACAGTGACAAAATAAAAATTATAAAGACCCAATTTTGTAAAAAAAAATGCTGCATTTATAGTGTTTTTTTTAAATATGAAAGCTTATATATATTGTCCATATTAATTTAGCTAGTCGTTTCATTTACAATGCTCTGATATGATGGATGCTATGGTACACTGCGTAATAATTTGTGACTAAAAGTAAAGAAAAAGTGAACAGTTGTGTCACTTAACATCAACAGCATGTCTGTCAAATCTATAGACCAGACAGGCTAAATTTCACGAATTGTTTGACACTGCAAACAGAGAGTTCATGAATTTAAACCCTAAATATGGGCATGTTTTTAATATATTTTTTCTCCAAAACATGCATACAAATTAGCAAGTATATTTTAATGTTGAATGGATGTGTCTACACAGTCAAAATAGTGCATAGCTATAAATATGATTAGGGATGTATCAATACAATAACAAATCTTTGTTCAAAGGGACTAAATCAACAAAGATTGGCTTCTTATTGCACTATAAAATGATATTTTTTTATATATTTTTAACTGCGCTATCATGCTTGGTCAAGAGTCATTTGTAAACTATGGTTATACAAAATTCTCACAATTCTAATGTCAAAATGTAAACAGAAAAAGGGTCAAACAAACACAACCTATAATATAAATTGATTTTTACCTCAGAATGCTCACACTCTTTTCCTATTATATATACCCTGTTTGAACCGTTATTATATGCCAGTATTTATATAAATTTCAGATTTTAAATAAATTGCCCCCCTTGAGGCACTTTTCGATGACCTAGTCCCTTTAAAATAGTTATCGCAAACACATCATACATTAATTGTAAACAAAATGTTAACACAAGAAGGCCATGATGGCCCAAAGCGCTCACCTGAGAACTGTTACAGATGAAGACCATACTGTTATGACAGGTTTGAAAATAAAGATATCTGAACAATACACAAAGGGGGATAGGATCAATTTGATTTAAAACATGGGTTAGTGCAATGGGCAAAGTACGAGTTGGGAAGTGGATGTGCGGTGTTTTTGCTAATGTTTCTCAAATCACTGTTCTCAATATTCTTACCTGACCCTTTTTCATTAAATCAGTGAAAATTCTTTTTCGCAGACAGTTTTGGAGAACTTGCTGCAATGCAATAATTGAGATGGCTGTGCTATAAGGTCAAGGTTTGCTTTTTATTTGATAATTTTCAGTCCAATGATGATAAATGATGTTCATGCAGACTCTTAAGATATCAATGTTGCATGTACAAATAACTGCATGCAAGTCTTGCAACTGTTGGAAATCAAATTTTATCAACCAATTTTTATGGTCATACACAAACTCTGTAAGTTTGGTCAACATTGAATAAAACATCGTGTGTGCAAGCCAATCATTGATAACTTGTTGATGTTTTTTTCCAAACACAAGAGGCAATAACTCTGGTGCTTCTGGCACAATCATGCTTTTATTTAACTTCACCTGTAGTCTTACGTTCACAGACAAACTGTACACGATTGGTGAAGATTGGATGAAGAATGAAGTCTGTATCCTGAATCATGTCAATTTTTGAATATTTTTTTTTAACAAACAAAGGGCAATAACTCTGGTGTTTAATTTCCGATCTTGCTTATATTCGAGTTCAACTGTAATCTCATGGAAATAGACAAACTGTGCGAGATTGGTGAAGATTGGATGAATAATGAAGTCTCTATCCTGAATAATGTCCATTTTTGTATTTTTTTTTTTAATAAACAAAGGGAAATAACTCTGGTGTTTGAAACACGATCTGGCCCATTTTGGGCATATGCTGAGATCTGATGGTCATACACAAACTGTGAAAGTTTGGTTAAGATTGGATGGAAAATAAAGGCAATAACTCTTGTGTTTCTGGTCCGATTGGGCCCATTATCGAACTCGTCCAAGATTTCATACACTAACTGTGCAATTTTGGTCAAGATTGAATAAAAAAGGTAGTCTTTATCGCGATAACGGTCCAAACTGTTGACGGTACCTTGACAACGGACAGATGGACGACGCCGGAGGTCCCCTATACCAATAGCTCACCCAGCACTTTGTGGTCAGGTGAGCTAAAAAAGGCGACCCTACCTTTTAAAGTTTGTTTCCTTTCATAAACAATTAATACAGTTTTAACTTTATCAAAGCTATATCTTTGAATAGATCAAATTGTATAATGTGGACATTATATTCTGAATCCTAATACTAAACATAGATTTATAGATTTTACTATTTTTGCTAATGTTTATACTTTTTAATGATTTTGAAAGGTAATTAACTTTTTTCAGAAATAAAAAGATATATTTTTACAGACATGGTCTCAATCTTGCAATGATACGCCCAAGTTGGTTACATATACAGGGTTTAAAGTAGATTTTGAATAGGGAAAATATCTTAACGTACTTTTAATTCGTAAATTTAGAAACGCATATGTTTGTTTCAGAACATCATCGCATCAACTCATGATAGAACAAGGACGATATTTAAACTTAGACCGAAATAGAAGACTATGTGCATTGTGTAAATCCTGTATTGAAAATGAATACCATTTCTTGCTTATAGGTCCTTTCTATGAAGATCTTTATGTAAAGTATATTGATACCACATTTTACATTCCCCCTACAATCAATAAATTTAATAAAGCAATGAGCTCATGTGACGAAAATGTTATTAGAAATATTGCCATGTATATCTATTATGCTTTCGAAAGAGGAAAAGTTCTGTTAACTTAACTACAAGTATGTGTTGCTGTACCACCGTATTAGTCTACAATTATATGTGTATTTAAATGTGTGTATACATGTGTGTGTATATATATGCAAAGGCTGGTGGCCAATAAACCAATTGATTGATAGATATCTGAAGAAAACAAATGTGTCAGAAAATCTGATCTAGTTATATACACGCATACGAGTATTGCTGTATTTTCTTCGAAACTTTGTCACATCTTTTATTTATTACTGTTTTAGTGAGGATTTTTCATGTATTAGTTCAATGGACTGCATGAAATGTCTGTTACAACTTGGGAAAATGGATCTTCAATTGTTCATTTGATATAATGTTGCCTGACAGCTGTTTCCACATTAAATAAGAAACAAACGTAGAAATATACATGTATAAGCAGTCAATCATACCAGACACTGATATGTGATCAACTTTTCAGCCAAGAAAACTTAGCTTTTTGTCTTGTTTAAATCAAACTACCTCCCACATATTTACTGGTAAATACTGTTACCCAATGAAAACAAAATCCCCAATCAAACAGAACTTCAAATATAAGTGTCATAAAACTTTTCTTAACATAAATCTGTGCAATCCCAACAGGCTAATCCAGGGCGGCACTTTCCGCCTAAAGTGAATTTATGTTTAGAAGAGACTTCCTTGAAACAGAAAATACCATAAAAGCGAAAAGTGCCATCCCGGATTTGCATGAGCGGACTGCACAGGCTAATCCGGAACGACACTTTACGCACATGCATTAGGCCAGGTTTACCCACAACGCACCTCATATGTATAAACATTTGGGCTTGCTTGGCCCAAAAGCTTATTTCGTTGACTGCTGGTGTTTGCACCGTAAGAATCTCAATGTCTCAATTTCAACATCTAACTTCAAGCAAATATGTTACAACTACAACTCAACATGCTATCACTTATTTGAAAAAAAAAAATCTCCAACATGGGTTTATACAAACACAAAACTTAAGCTACTTATGTTTAAAATTACAAGTTTCAAAATGCACACTTTACACTTCTGGATTTTTCTGCATTAAACTAGTCTAATTCTTGTAATTAATAAATGGCAGTTGTTGCATTTGAGTGTTAAAATCACCTAAAAAAATTCTGAACAAAACATAAGTTTATCTTTCTAACCAATATTTATTTTAACTTTCCACCAGGAAGTCTGGTAACATTTCTTATATCACACAGCAGAGATATGACTCAGTAATAAAGTTGTCGGGTCTTCAATCAAAACTTTTATCAGCCAATATATCAGCCCTAATTAAAGAGACAGGCTGTATTTATATTGACCAGGAAAACATTTTCACACAGGGACTGGAGCAATGGAACCATTTTTAACTCAACATATTGTTATCATGCTTGCATTTTGTTTTCAATATCAATAACAATTTTGAAACAGTCAAAAAAGTCATAGTAGGTGTTGTCGTCGTAGTCGTAGTAGTAGTAGTAGTCCTATTAGTCGTAGTCGAAGTAGTAGTAGTAGTTGTAGTAGTAGTAGTAGTAGGGTCTGTAGTAGTAGTAGTAGCAGCAGTAGTAGTAGTAGAAGTAGCAGTAGTAGTAGTAGTAGTAGTAGTAGTAGTAGTAGTAGGGTCTGTAGTAGTAGCAGTAGTAGTAGTAGTAGTAGCAGTAGGAGTAGTAGGGTCTGTAGTAGTAGCAGTAGTAGTAGTAGTAGTATTTTACTACTACTAGTAGTAGTAGTAGTCGTAGTAGTAGCCGCAGTAGCAACAGCAGCAGTAGCAGTAGTAGTATTGTAAACTCCGCTTGTAACAATATTGAGCGGACCATAGAATTTACATCGCTTTATCCGTATAATGTTGCATCCATAAATAGGCAAGCAAAAACATGGACATACAAGCATATGAGAGAGGCAGCAACACCGATAGTTTTACATTCATACATTCAATGTAGAACTATGAGAGAACTTCAAGAAATGCAATATCAACGTATGACAGTGCAATAAATATTCAGGACAATTAGCTAAACTAGTGATCACTACAATGTTTTCTGTTTCATCATTTTCACGGCCTGTGTACACGTCTATAACAGTCGTGTTGAGTTGTGTGACATCACTGAATACTGCCAGAACTACCAATGGTCTTCGTAGAATCTTAATTCACAACTTTTCTCCGAGCTGACTAACGAGCCAATAATAGCGACAGTCACACCCAACGCCAATCATAATCGATTACCACAAAGATGATTATTTAATTAGGCTGACTGTGTAATTGTTTATCTGAATCCATGTTTTTAAGACCTGTTACAGACTCCAAATATTGTAACAAAAGGGGGAATAATTGCGACTGGTCGTGAAAGTAACATCGTTATAACCGAAACTTCGTTAAATGCAATATCGTTCTAAGCGATGTTAGATAAATT
The DNA here is from genome assembly GCA_027627225.1 of Congeria kusceri. Lineage (NCBI taxonomy): Eukaryota > Metazoa > Mollusca > Bivalvia > Myida > Dreissenidae > Congeria > Congeria kusceri. Next base: position 41,585,509 of record CM051035.1, read on the forward strand.
GAAATATATCTGGCCGGGACCTTGGAATCAGCTTCGTTATATGCAATATATCACTATAAGTGATATCGTTACAAGTGGAGTTTACAGTACTTGTAGTACTAGTAGAAAAAGTAGTAGCAATAATAATAATAGTTGTCATCATCTTCATCACCATCATCATCATCAGCAGCAGCATCAAGAACAACCACCAAACAAAAACAAAATTACACAATATTAATAACAGAACAATTTATCAAACAACCCTCTTCAGTGCTTGATGTTCCATTATTGTACTAAATGAACCGATGCAGCCATTTGAACGATATCCCATCTTTACAAACTAAGGCCTTTATTTAACATGTCCTAAAAAGAAAAGCAGCAGGAAGCATCTTCAGAAACATCAAATAAAAGTTTTTCATAACAAACCGACATACTGCTTGGAATGAAGTAGTAGGTAATCTTCTGTTATAGTTTCTGAAGAGAGTCAGGTCAGGATATAACACAGAAATCAAGTGTGGTTAACATTATACTGTTTAACATACAACACAATACATTTTGGACAGTCTTCATGTTCACATTTGGAGCATTATGTAAACGATCGGATTGATTTATGACGTAAACAACATTGACTACAGTAAGTCTGCATGTTTAGTCTATCAGTAAAGATAAAATGGTGCAGTTGCACTCTAGATAATTGCCACTTTTGATCATTATTTGCTTAAGTTAAAACCTACTTATTTTAGCTTAATAATGCCAAAAGCCAGAGTCTTATTGAGACACACTTGAGTCCATTTCCTGGGTAGAAACTGTAGATTGTGATTATGAGAAAGATCATACACTGCCGGAGTAGGGATCCAATTCACAATACCATGGCAGAAACTACATCCATTACATTGCTACAGCATTAAGGTTATTATTGTAAAGTAATGCAATTAAATAATGAATTTGTCTGGTGTGATGCCTTGTGGTCGGTAGGATGTAGCTCTGTCATGTGGAATTTGGAGAATAGTAGATAAAACACTATAATTACAAAGTAATAGAATTACAAATATCATCATAAATATGTATCAATTTTTTCTCGACAGTTTGGGGCAGTAAAACCAAAACTTTCTTGGACTGACATTTGGCAACATGCACAAAAGAAAGCAATGATCATAGGTTGCACTGCACACTTTTAGCCTCAAATGCGAACTGGGCAGGGAGAAATTTCTTAAAATTCTGAATACAGTGAATTTAAGCAGCTACGTGACGTGACGGTTTAGGAAATTTGAAAATGTGGCTGTTTACGACCAGCTTGGTTTACTGAGTTACTGGCCTTGAAATTCACAGACAGGCGAGAAGGGGGAGGGTTCATTTTTCTGAGCTTGCTGCAGATGTGATACGGGATAACTAAATCACTGATAGCACTATGCTAAAGTGGACAGTGCTAAGATAAAGTCATGTCAACTGAGGTATTTTCAAATACATTTTGAGAGATTATCATTTTGTGGAGGACACTCTGAGGACACACTGAAAGGGTTATGACCTTGGGTATAATCTCCTTAACCTGTTTGTCAAGTATTGGAAACATAGCTATCAACACTCGGAGATAATGTGCATTTTTTGTTCCTTTTAGGTCATGTATGATACAGAGAATACTAGGTTAGTGTTGAATACAGAAAAAAGGGCATAACCGTGAAGGCGACGTGGGCGATAACTTCGCCCTGGAGCTATTGACATCGCCCATAAATTTCATCAAGGAGAAGTCCACTTCGCCGTCTGATTTAAACTTCGCATAGTAATAATTATCAAAAAACCAGTCATAAAAGCTCTGAAGTCAACTTTCATAAAAAAGAGAATGTATTAAAAGTAAATTTCAAAAATGCACATAATTACCTGATAGGCAAAACACATATCAATCCATACTAGATGTAAATATTCATGTCAATATCCAATAATTTCCCTGTTAACACAGTTTCCATTTTAATTCCAAGACATGTATTTCATCAACCCCATTTAATTATCAATTTTATTCAATGCAATAAAACAACTGCCTGATTGTTTTTCACACCCTTGACATTTTCTCTAGAACGTTAATTCATTAATGCTCTATCGACAGTGCCTGCATTGTTCAGGTACAGTGGTATTGATGGATGCTTTTTTCACTGACCATGTGCAAATTGTGTTACATGCTTAGTGCTACAAACTGCTAGACAATGGCCCCAGCTGGGCAATCAAATCAAAGAAGTTTGAAGTCAAACCTACACCATTGCTATTAGCTGTTGCTAACTGCTTCCAGATTTGAAAGCCCAATCTAATTGATGACATCACGCTGTCACTCTTCTTTGATTTAACATGTGTTTATTATTAATGACTGGTGTTTTTAACTGATTTTATTGTTTGTTCAAATTGGATAAATAATTGCAAGGTAATTTTAATGAAGTGTTTTATTGATAAAAAATGAATTAATAACGAACAAAATATAATTTAGTATAATTTTTTTTTCTAATTCCAAAAAAACAATGTTTTATGATGCATTGTGAATGTTTAGATAAAATTTTTTTTTTAAATTTAAACCTTAATTGATGTGTTTATTGCTAGAATGGAAACTTGGAAAAAAAAACTTGAAAACCAGAATAATGTAATACAACTTGAGAATATGATGATGATGATGACCTGAAGATGATGAAGATGATGGACTTGGTACTATGATAATGATTGATATGGTCTGATGACGGTAATAACAAGCAAAATAATGGTTAAGCGCTTTTTGGAAAACACTTCTCCTTGAAGTGGCCTCACTTCTCCCTAAACTGAACTGAGGGACAAGTGACTTCTCCCTAAAATTTGTCCCTAGGCTGAGCCCTGAGAAAAGTTTCTTTAGCGAGGCTTAGAAAACCTAAACCACGAGCCTTGGCGAGTGGTTTATGTTTTCTTGTTTAGCAAATAAACGTATCGGTATTCAACACTTACCTGGTATTCTATTTATCCCATCATTTTCTGTCCTTATTTTAAAAATAAACGATAGCAAATCACTGAATAACACGAAAAACATCAAATGACGTCACGAAAATAAACAACATGAGGTCATTATACAAGGTGGAATACAGCTAAGTTTATCCCACTGGGTGTTATTTCGTCAATGCAGGTGTGATGATGGGATATAAGTTTACATACATGTAACAGGCACAAATAATCCACCCTGCTACACTAAGGGTACATAAAATACAGGTGGGCTGATATGGACTATATTTAGTATGAAGTCTGTTGTACTATGGGTATTGAATATTAATATGTCATACAAATACACAATGTATGGGCGGATATGGACTATATTTAGTATGAAGTCTGTTGTACTATGGGTATTGAATATTAATATGTCATACAAATACACAATGTATGGGCTGATATGGACTATAGTTAGCATGAAGTCTTTTGTACTATGGGTATTGAATATTAATATGTCATACAAATACACAATGTATGGGCTGATATGGACTATATTTAGTATGAAGTCTTTTGTACTATGGGTATTGAATATTAATATGTCATACAAATACACAATGTATGGGCTGATATGGACTATAGTTAGTAGGAAGTCTGTTGTACTATGGGTATTGAATATTAATATGTCATACAAATACACAATGTATGGGCTGATATGGACTATATTTAGTATGAAGTCTGTTGTACTATGGGTATTGAATATTAATATGTCATACAAATACACAATGTATGGGCTGATATGGACTATAGTTAGTAGGAAGTCTGTTGTACTATGGGTATTGAATATTAATATGTCATACAAATACACAATGTATGGGCTGATATGGACTATATTTAGTATGAAGTCTTTTGTACTATGGGTATTGAATATTAATATGTCATACAAATACACAATGTATGGGCTGATATGGACTATAGTTAGTCGGAAGTCTGTTGTACTACGGGTATTGAATATTAATATGTCATACAAATACACAATGTATGGGCTGATATGGACTATATTTAGTATGAAGTCTGTTGTACTATGGGTATTGAATATTAATATGTCATACAAATACACAATGTATGGGCTGATATGGACTATAGTTAGTAGGAAGTCTGTTGTACTATGGGTATTGAATATTAATATGTCATACAAATACACAATGTATGGGCAGATATGGACTATATTTAGTAGAAGTCTGTTGTACTATGGGTATTGAATATTAAAATGTCATACAAATACACAATGTATGGGCTGATATGGACTATATTTAGTATGAAGTCTGTTGTACTATGGGTATTGAATATTAATATGTCATACAAATACACAATGTATGGGCTGATATGGACTATATTTAGTATGAAGTCTGTTGTACTATGGGTATTGAATATTAATATGTCATACAAATACACAATGTATGGGCTGATATGGACTATAGTTAGCATGAAGTCTGTTGTACTATGGGTATTGAATATTAATATGTCATACAAATACACAATGTATGGGCGGATATGGACTATATTTAGTATGAAGTCTGTTGTACTATGGGTATTGAATATTAATATGTCATACAAATACACAATGTATGGGCTGATATGGACTATATTTAGTAGGAAGTCTGTTGTACTATGGGTATTTAATATTAATATGTCATACAAATACACAATGTATGGGCTGATATGGACTGTAGTTAGCATGAAGTCTTTTGTACTATGGGTATTGAATATTAATATGTCATACAAATACACAATGTATGGGCTGATATGGACTATATTTAGTATGAAGTCTGTTGTACTATGGGTATTTAATATTAATATGTCATACAAATACACAATGTATGGGCTGATATGGACTATAGTTAGTAGGAAGTCTGTTGTACTATGGGTATTGAATATTAATATGTCATACAAATACACAATGTATGGGCAGATATGGACTATAGTTAGCATGAAGTCTTTTGTACTATGGGTATTGAATATTAATATGTCATACAAATACACAATGTATGGGCGGATATGGACTATATTTAGTAGGAAGTCTGTTGTACTATGGGTATTGAATATTAATATGTCATACAAATACACAATGTATGGGCTGATATGGACTATATTTAGTATGAAGTCTTTTGTACTATGGGTATTGAATATTAATATGTCATACAAATACACAATGTATGGGCAGATATGGACTATATTTAGTAGAAGTCTGTTGTACTATGGGTATTGAATATTAAAATGTCATACAAATACACAATGTATGGGCTGATATGGACTATATTTAGTATGAAGTCTGTTGTACTATGGGTACTGAATATTAATATCTCATACAAATACACAATGTATGGGCTGATATGGACTATATTTAGTAGGAAGTCTGTTGTACTATGGGTATTGAATATTAATATGTCATACAAATACACAATGTATGGGCAGATATGGACTATAGTTAGCATGAAGTCTGTTGTACTATGGGTATTGAATATTAATATGTCATACAAATACACAATGTATGGGCTGATATGGACTATAGTTAGCATGAAGTCTTTTGTACTATGGGTATTGAATATTAATATGTCATACAAATACACAATGTATGGGCTGATATGGACTATATTTAGTAGGAAGTCTGTTGTACTATGGGTATTTTATATTAATATTATTAATATGTCATACAAATACACAATGTATGGGCTGACATGGACTATAGTTAGCATGTAGTCTTTTGTACTATGGGTATTTTTATATTAATATTATTAATATGTCATACAAATACACAATGTAGGGGCTGATATGGACTATAGTTAGCATTAAGTCTTTTGTACTATGGGTATTAAATATTAATATTATTAATATGTCATACAAATACACAATGTATTTAAATGTTCTACCTTCCACGGATCTTTATGATTTGAAAAAGCGTTTAATGTTGAAATTTTATGCAGAAATGTATCACTTTATTTCTATTTCATCAATATTAAGTGAAAAATGATATAAAGCATGATAGTACATACATCTCTTTTAACCTTGCTAATGTAAATATACAACAATTTATATCTATCTTTTAATGCACAACTTCCTTTTCCAACGATTTCTTAAATGCCTGAACAAACAAAATTAACACCCCGGGTCACTTGTAATATTAACAAACTACTCTGCTCAGAGTACAAATATGGCAAACAGAACACAACTGAGGGTATGGTTACCAGTATGTAATTTTTGTGATGTATAAAAATATAACACGGTATATTTGAAGAAATAAGTTCTATATCATGTACATGTTGTGTGTGTGTATTTTGAAGTTTGAGGTCCTTCCGCACTGAAGCTGCATTATGTGAGGACCCCGGTGTGTCCCAGCACCCCTGACTAATTAACTTTAAGAGACACATAGAAAGTTGGGACGAATTTTTAATCATAGCTGCTGCTATTTATTTTTTACTGAAATATTCTTAATTCTAGCGCGGCCTTGTGCTGTTGGGGGAAGCCGAAGTAACCGGAGGAAACCCCACCAGTCCGGTATGGTGACCACCTACCAAGCTCATATGCGCCAAGTTGGGAGTAAACCTGGGCAGCCTAGGTGAGAAGCGAGTGTACCAACCACTGCACTAGCCAGACAGCCATTATCTACATGTTAACATATAGTCAGAATATATAATCAAGCTAGTTTTTTTTTAGGAAATCGACATTCGAGAACATGTTTTTTTTTATCTCTGTTTTTTTTCTGGGCAGATGACACATAACGGTATAATAAATAATTATCATTCATGTATTTATTTATATATTTTGTAGAAAATTTTTGTTGTTTATTTTTGCTTCTACATCATGTAACTATTTGTTGTACATACATGCATACCTGTATGTAACAGTAAAGATATCATAGTGGTCCACAAAATATCTTCTGTTGAACTCAAAGTAACAATCAGCAATTTCAAATTAAATGCTTTTTTTTTTGTTTTAAATAAAGGCAGAGTATATTAAGCATAACATGTCAAGCTAGTTTGGAAAAACAATAATACATTGCAAAGGTTTTAGCAGTTTTATGAGGTTTTGGATAGTAATGGCAGTCTTTGCCTTAAATATTTCAGAGCACTCATCCATACAGGCTAGTTGCTTAGCAACATAACTGGCCCAAAAGCTCTTTTACTAGCCTCAAGTCTTGTAATAAGGCATTTTGGAAATGCAAAAGAATGTAATCAAGTATCAATTTATTCTCAAAATGTGAGTGATGTTAATGTAATATCTTTATATTTTTACTTATATGATCGCAATGCACTCCAGATAAACTATATTTGTTATTAGTTAACTTTTAATACTTGCATAACTGTTCATAACATTATGTCATGATAACTGCCTGAAAAAAAACTACCCATATCGGGCTAGTGTGTACAAAATTCCACTAGTCACAAATCAAAAGCACAAGCCCAGGGTGTCGGGTGAGTGTAGCCCAGGGTGTCGGGTGAGTGGGTTAAGGCAAAGGCCGTAAAGGTCACTTAGTTATACTCTATGGATTTCTATATGTAAAGATGTTTTACCTTGTTGTGTTCAAACACCAGCCAGGACTCGAAGGCGCTGTAGAGGATGGAGGTGGCTGTTCCCCCTAGCAACCGACCCAGCATCAACACCCAGAAGTTGTTGAAGTGCTGCAACACCAACCACAAATGTGTGAATTGAATGTTTAATGAATCATACTGAATTATTTTAATGTACATTTAGTCAAAACTGCACACCCATTAATAAGAGACTATTTACTTTAAACAGGACACTGTGTTCAATAAACACAGATGACCCCCGTTGGTGCTGGACAGCCCATTTGAATTAATCTAAGTCTAAATTAGGCCAAGGTCAAATTCAGACCTGTCTTTCAGCGTGACAGTCAGGCTTTTGAGCATCGAATCACGCCCTAATGCTTTACTGGGTGTTTCTCACGCCTTTGCCAAGTTTTGGTTCATAAAGTGTATTTATGTCGATTTGAGGCCGTTTTGACTTGATATTAACCGATTAATGCAAGGTAATTGAGCAGAGATTTCGTAACTTTTCGAAATCCAATCAATATATGGCTTGTATGAGGAGCTTTAATTTAATTGGTTACCAGTGTGGTTCGGAAGTTAACAAACATACAGTGTCAATGTAATTTTGTTACTTGTCCATTTTTGTTGGCGTCTGCAAATTGAATACAAGTCAGCCCAAGAAAAGGTCCCAAAAGCTGGGGCTGCTGCATATAGCACTAAATATGACCCAAAATGGACGGCATCATAGCTTTTTAAGGCGACTCCTTGCTTCACGTAGTTTTTCTGTCTGGTTTTCATCATTATTTATAGACTTCCTTTCGTCTGTAACCACAGATGGTCGTTGGCTACTGGGGGGGGGGGCAAATATGCCCTGCCCAAGGGGTGCCCATCCCTTCGAGCCAGTGTCTCACTCTAACACTCTCTAGGGTCTTGACAGCTATGCACAGTGCGGTTAGGTGAAATGGTTTATTTAAAAATGGGTCATAAGCAAGCAACAACTGTGTAAGTATCCAAGCGCTGCAGTAAGCGGTGTTGGTGCCAGATACAACGGAGAAATCTAGTTAACCTCGTACAGATGGACGGATGGGACAATCACTATATGGCCCCCGTATCAATAGATGCCCAGGGCATAAAAAAAATCTATAACAGGATTATCCTGCATTGTATATACATATGTACAATGAATGCTTGGACTGAAGAGATTTTAACTAACTTTCTCATCTTCAGAGTTGCCATTATTAACCGATTGCCGATCAAATTCATCGTTTAAAATCGTGAGAAAATGGTTTTTTTTATGGAACTTCAATACTGCGATCAGTAATATACTAAGAAGGGGATCCCTGGCCAAATCGCTTAGATTTAGATAAAAATCGCTTGTTTCATATGATAATGACAACCCTGCATCTTCTTATTGTCAACATTGCATTTCCCAAGTCTTTCTGGACAAAAAGCTTCAAATAAACCAATTACATCAAAAGTACATGTATATAATAGGAGATTAATCAGGAAAACAGTGTATTAGCAGTGAGGCTTGGTTGAAACTTTTCAAAACATGATGCACAAAGACATATCGGCTTTTACCTTGGTAATACAGGCTGCTCCATACAGAATTCCATACAGAATGCAGTTGTTTTTGCGGCCACTGAATAACAATGCAAGAATATATATAACAAATATGGTTTCCTCAATAAGTAGTATACTGAATTGCTAGCCACAAAACTATACCAATGTGTGCTTTTGCTTGTTTGTATTTCCTTATTAAAAATCTGGTAATTTAAACAATCATATAATCAACTTAACATGTTAACACAACAATATACTGGTAGTTAAAATTAGAAAATAAATATCATCACCTGGACCAAATATGAAGTATACTTACTATTTATCAGCAAAAGACCCTACTACTGTTCCTACGATCATACTGGAGCCAAACCCAGCCACAAAGAGGATCTCTATCTCGTGGGTGCTCATCCCGTAGCTGTCATAGAGGGCGTACACGTGAGGCCCCTGCAGCCAGTCACCCGCTACACAGAAGAAACAATAGTGCTTAAACGTAATCCATGTTAACATAGGTTGAGGACAGGACCTAGGCCATATGTTTAGAGGTAAAATACCTAAAAAACTTTCGCCATTTGTTTTAGGTAAAATATCACAACGGGAACAAAGGTTGTTTCCACTTTAGCGTTCCCCGGAAATTCTAAATGTAAATAATGTTTTGCGCATGCCTTGACGATGCTACGCATAACAGGAAGAAAAATAAAGCTACGCAGGGTTTGAGTGTTAATAAGTGGGGTGTGGGGTGACAGCCCTCAAAATAAGAGTTTGAAAATTTACCAATCAGAATCGAGATTTCAGTCGATTTATAGCACAGCACACACAACGAGCGATGTGTGTAAAAACAAAGATGCATAGATTTAAATCATAAAAGTATAAACAGTGGCAATGGAATTGATATAAAATATATTGGACATTAATGTGGAACAATTTCTTATCACAGGTATGTACATTTTATTGTAAAAGGTTAAAGATCAGTATTATTTTGCCAAGTTTAAAAGTAGTGACCAATATCCTGTCGCTACTCTATATATAGACATATAGGGAGATATTTCCACCATAGAAATGGTCTTTCTGTGATGAGGCCCCGCCAATTGCCCGTATAAAAAGTAGCTCACTTGTTATGCTAATTGTGGAATGTTTGTCCAACATTTATGAACTGCAACAAACTTTGAATTTTACTTGTATATTTTTGAATGACAACTACTTCAGCAGTTGACACTGTGTTAATGTTAATGTCTACGTTCGCAATGAAGATAATCAACCTACCCATTGCCATCATGTACACAACCAGGTATGTTCGTTGAAAAAGCTGGAAACCGGCATCAGCAACTGCTGTTAACTTCTGGCGTGTGTACATAAACAACACCGCGCACATTATGCACAGTATGTAGAAGCCTCCTAAGAAAATATTCATGGTGATTTCTACCAGCAACTAATGTGTCTAAACTTAAAAATATAAAACTATTCGTCATGTAGAGCTGTCCAATTTACGCTTCGCTGAATGTGTGTACCTTCTGCAAAATTCTGTATCTGTAATTTTTGCAAACACTAGGTTGGGGCTACACACCACTCTGTTTTGAGCTTTTGAATGTCATAATTTATTCATTTAAAAGGGAAGCTAGAATTTCTGCGCTCAAGATAGATATAGGTTTTATATTGTTAGCAGTCCTAGACAGCATTTATTCCCAGTTATTCAGATGTGTTACACATAACGTCTTTAAAAGAACCACTGAGTAGCTATGACGATGTGTCGCAGAATAAACGCAGTTTTATGTTTGATGCATATAGTTCAACCAAATAATCAGATTTCGTTATATACAGTGACATATAAACAAATATAGGTTCCTGATTATTATGTCTTGTTTGACATTCAAAACTTTCATTCAATTGAGGCGTTTCAATTTCTCCAATTTCTCGCAACATTATGATTGTGGTAAATTCTCACTCCTCGCCATGGTAACATCCCCTACGCGATTTACAGTAACCATAAGCGAGAAATCAATTTCTTTTTGCAAAATTTTAATTAATTAAAAAATACATCAGATATATCAAAACACATAATATAGTTTTAACATGAACCCGGAAGATTTTTTAGAATTTCTGATTTGCGATAAGAACATTACCGAATACGTTGTTAAAAGTTGTAGGCATAAACGCTTGATAATATTTGTAAATCTATTGCAACAAGAATTCCCCGTTGTCATGTATGACGCATTGAAAAATAACACTTGCAAATCAAACATGAAATTCTCAATCTAGCTATTATCCACTTCAAAAGATTAGGTTGGTCTTGAACATTTATTAAACAGTGAACGCTGTCGTGACACTGACGTACATTTGTCATACATATAATCAAACATGATGAAACATTACTTGACAGTAATGTCTTTATATATTACATTTACTCGTAATTAATCACCAATTAATTCTCATAAAAATGAAAAAAACACACACAGTATTTTGACTTTGAAAAATACACTGAGTTAACATATTTAATAACTATATCGAAGTCATAGCTGGACCTATCAACCGATAGTTTTGAAATCAAAACTGTTAATACTATTTTATTGCTTTCAGTATATAAACAAAACACATGTAAAAATACAGCATGATGTTAACATTATTGAGACATTGACATAATATATTCCAAAAAGCAAACGGGTTGGGTCAAAAATCGTAACATCATTAGATGACGACCCTTCCCGAAAATTCAGGACTGGTATATTTTCATAGATATGCAGATCGTATTTAAATAAGCACAAACTTAATGTACACTGAAATGCATATGTATGTATCTCGCCACCTTAGGATTACAAAAGAATCAGTTAGAATCAAAACTGTTCTTGAATATATCAAAATAAAATTATTAAGGAATATCCATAGAGCTTGACATTTTGTACAAGATAGCTTCGTACAAAAATGTAAACAATGCATAGAAAATATTCAATTCTATTATGCCGTTTCATTTCCTTGTAATATTCGACATGTCCATATTGTGCCTCGGCATACGTCCTTAAGCACGTGCGTCACTTCTCTGAAAATGGAAAACTTAAAATTGCCAAAACGTCTTTAAATTTGAACCTCACCGGGTATCTCATACAAACAAAATATGCATTTGTGTAGACAATGTCACTTTCCATAAAACCTTGTCAATTCTTACGGGACCTGTATGCATCCCTAGTGCACATGTGTATTGAAAACTTACTCAACGAACTAGTGTAACATCAAGCGTTTTACAGATTCGTGTCGTACTTGAAAACGTGTACCAAAAAAGTAACAACTGCCTATTTGTAGTGTCTATCAAAACGGGTAATTAAGCAGAATGTGTTTGTTTAGATATACAATGAAACTGACCCCCGTTGATGAAACAACATACGGCCTCAAAACATTCTAACGAAAGCCATCTTTGCATGTTGCGAACAATACTTTCAAATATCATAAAGATAAGATACCGTTTGATAAGTCGGCATCAATAATGATGCCATTAAGGTCTTTATGTTTGTTTCATATTTAGATCCACTTTGTTTTTCTTCAAAAGAGCTTTACACTCTACAGGATGCTCTTGAAAGCTGAGTCTGAGTTTGAAACTTAAGCCAAGTCTACATTGAGACTTTTGGATACTGAATACGGCTCCAGCATTCGTACACAAATGAACAAGCACCCAAAGTTGGTTAGGAAAAAACGACAAATCTTCCTACATCTTACAGAAAAGTTCTCGCTTACATAAGGTGCAACACCAGCTACAATGGCGGGATTTACTAATATTTTATGCGTGAGCATTCATTTTCTTTGTCACATGTGTGACATATATTTATTGCAGTTCTTATTACATTTTGTTAAGATACTATAAACCTACGGAACCCCCACGCGTCTACTGAATATATGTATGCATTTACTTATTAATGAAAATGCACAAAGAATTTTATCGTGTTTCAGATTTTGTGGTAAATAAAACATGTTCGAAACTAATTAGAATTCACAGGTTTGCAAGGCCAATACACATTTCCTGCACTTTACGTTGGCAAGGACCCTTAAACAGGAAGTAGTGTACATACGGAATACTAGGACGTAGCAAAAGATATAACTAATTATTTTCAGGTTCAAGAGAACATGAAATCCCCCTTGTTTACCAGTACTGATAAGGTTTGTATAAAATCCACATACCCCTGTATCGATCACAGAGTAATTAAATTTATGGATTGTTATATGATAGACACAGCAAAGCGAAAAACGTAATTGTACATTGTGTAAAGAGAAATGGACATTAATAATATATACATATATTGTAACATGTGTTTGAGGTACAATTGAATATTTTGTTTTAAAATGTAATACATGATGATGATGAAGAAGAAGATGATGATGATGCTGATTATAATAATGATGATTATAGTAATGATGTTGACTGTTCTTAACTGTTAGTATTTGCGTGGTATTAATTAATTCATAATAAATATAAATTGAAATGTCTATTTTCCCTTAAGCCTACAAAAATTAATGAATTGTTTCTCAGGCACTTTTTCCAAAAAATCAGGAGGGAGGACGAATGGTCTTTTTATTGAAGTATTTTTCATTATTTTATTTCTCCTACTCTTTTCTATTGGCACTATGTAATGGCTTATTAAAAGAAGTAAATAAGTGCAGATTAAAGAAATTTTAAGTTTTAATAACAATATAAGCATCCCTTTTCATAAAATTCTAAATAAAGATTTATTAATCACAAACGGTCATTTATGCAAGCTGACGTAAAAAGCAAATCAATTTGAATGTTCATAATTAAGATAAGTGCCTTCAAGTTGATATACCATCAACATTAAAGTACTCCTATTTATAAAATTTAACTTTTCGTATTTCATATTTTTATGCTCCCCGAAAAATTTCGGGGGAGCATATAGTCGCCGCTTCGTCCGTCCGTCCGTCCGACACACTTTCTTGTTAATTTTATATGTAGCTTTAAAAAACATTGAGCAATTAAATTTAAATAAGTTCATTTATGCTGTACTGATTTGTTTGATGGTGTGCATTGCCTGAGCCTATACTGCATACAATTATTTAAATGAAGATTTTAATGTAGATATTTAACTTTAGGAATATGCCCATTATTTTTATACAGTTGAAATGGTTGATTTGCAAATATATATAAGTAATACTTCACATCATGTATACATTTATTGTGAAAGTAAACATGTTCAGTCATTAAATTATATTGTATGCAATGAATTGACAATTGTATTTCACTGACAAACATTTATTGCATTTGTACATTAGCATTGTGTCATTATTAACCAGAAATATATATGTAGATGTTTTGGTTTAGAAAAGAAATAAGAATATATGTGTGAATTAACTGAGTTATTATTTGTTTGATTTGAAATTATAAATAAAATAAAGGTTTAAACAGTGTAATCAAAATTTGTTAATTATATGTATGGCCAAATAATATCACTTATAAGCTGGCATAAGTCTTGTACATAAAATGATTTAGTCAATATTTCCAGTCATATCGCATACTGAGAAAGCATCTACACGATGCCCTCAAGATTACACAGGAAACGGCTGACTCTATCAGGTTCGAGAGGGTCCATCGATCGCCGGGGGGACCTACACGTGGAAAAATTCGCTCTATCACTGCGAAATTTACCTTTTTCAAAGACAGGGAGACAGTGAGACGCCAGTGGAAACATCTCAACGGTACCGGATTTAATGTATTCGAACAGTTTCCGCCGGAAGTGGTTTCCAAACGACGCAAGCTGCTACCTAAGATGAGAGAGGCCAGAGCCAAAGGTAAGCGATCATGGATCGCGTACGATACCCTCTACGTCGATGGGCGACCAGTGCGTGATTAGGGGCACGATGGAGGAGAACTCTGCATTCTTTCGTGGAATGTAAATGGACTTACAAACTGTAAGAAAAGCAATCCTTCTTTTGTAAATATTCTCACAAAGTTCGATATTGTTTTTATATATGAATCGTGGACCAATTCTGCTAGCAATGTTTTGTTAAATGGTTACATTTCTCACAACTTTTTCAGAAAATTTCAAAATAGAAATGCTAAACGGTGTAGTGGTGGCATTGTCTTGTATTATAAAGAATGTATTAACGATGGTATCGAAATTATTAAAAATCACCATGATTCTATTATTTGGTTAAAACTTGATCGTAATTTCTTTGGTGTTGAAGAAGATATTTATCTATGTGGCTGCTATATTTGGTGTGAAGACTCCCCTGCTTATAACGTTGTAAGTGCAGATTTCTTTGATATTTTAGAAAACGATATATCGCTGTATAATAATTATGGTAAAGTGTTATTATTTGGGGATTTTAATAGCAGAACTGGAAACAAATATGATTTTATTACACATGATACGGTGAATAAATTAACTGATGACATTGATTATAACCCCGATGTACACTCAGTCCGGGCCTCCGTTGATAAGTCACACAATAATCACGGGATTAAACTTCTTGATCTATGTAAATCCTCGAGTTATCGTATTGTGAACGGTAGGATAGGAGATACTTGTAAATACACATATTTCTCACGTAACGGTTTATCTACAATCGACTATTTGCTTGGCCAAGAACGATATTTTTCTTTGATAAAGGATTTTACTGTGCATGATTTTAACGAGTTCAGTGATCATGCTATGTTGTCATTTTCGATTTATTGTAACAATTATTCAAGAGATGTACCTCCTTATGAGGAACATAAATTTAAATGGGACGAATCGTTACGAAATGAGTTCCGCTCAGGTATTATTGCCAAACTACCGGATTTTAACAGAATTGTGAATGATATTGATTGTGGCAATTATGACTCAATTAATATCGCGCTAAATAATTTCACCGATCTCTTTCGCAGTGTAGCGGACCCGTTATTTTTAAAAACGATTTTTATTTCAAATAAATCGGAATTTGAGGAAAGCGACAGCACTAAGCATAAAGATTGGTTCGATATCGACTGTAAAATTGCCCATTCAAACTATATAAGAATGCTGAATGTATTTAATGCTGACAACAACGAAAGAAACAGATTTCAAGTTTTGGAATACAAACAAATTTATAAAACATTAATTAAGAAAAAGAAGAAATGCTATTATCGAACAAAGGTAAATGAGTTAAAGAATTTGAAGAAACGAACGCCTAG
This sequence comes from Congeria kusceri, assembly GCA_027627225.1. Lineage (NCBI taxonomy): Eukaryota > Metazoa > Mollusca > Bivalvia > Myida > Dreissenidae > Congeria > Congeria kusceri. The sequence goes on from CM051035.1 coordinate 41,601,664, forward strand.
GGACTTTTGGAAACTTTTTAAATCTAAAAAGAAACAAAAAAATGAAAATTTATCCTTAGATGATTTTCGCACATTTTTCTCAAATATAAGCAGTGGCATGTTTGACTGTGAAAACGAAGAGGCTGAAACATTTTGCTCTAGTAATGATTTTGATTTGCCAAATTCGCGTTTCCCGGAACTTGATCAGCCGTTTACTGTACACGAAATCATTAATGGTATTAAATCATTGAAACGCGGTAAAGCTTATGGCAGTGATTGTTTATTAAATGAATATTTATTGGAATGTAAAGATATTATTTCTGCGCATATTTGTGACTTATTCAATTCTATTTTAAGCTCAGGATTTTATCCGGCAAAGTGGACAGAGGGTATTATAATTCCTATACATAAAAAAGGTATTGCTTCGGATGTAAATAACTATAGGGGTATTACACTTCTTAGCTGCTTATCTAAGCTTTTTACAACAGTTGTCAATACTCGCATCGAAACATTCTGTAATAACTTTAACATTATTTCGGACGCACAATTTGGTTTTAGGAAAGGGAGGTCCACTGTTGATGCAATATTTATATTAATGTCTTTAGTTCAAAAATATGTTAATGAAAATAAAAGATTGTATGTTGTATATGTTGATATGATGAAATGTTTTGATACTATATATAGAAATGCACTATGGTTCAAATTATATAAATGTGGCATAGAAGGTAAATTACTGAGAATTATAAAAAATATGTACGAAAATGTTAAATCTTGTGTTAAACATTGCTCAAATTTTTCTGATTATTTTAGCTATGCAGTTGGACTACGTCAAGGGGAAGTATTGTCACCTCTGTTATTTTCATTGTTTGTAGAGGATTTAGAACTGTTTTTGCAAGAAAGCAATTCATCTGGTTTGAATATTGACGATATAACATTGATTTTGTTGCTTTTTGCCGATGATATGGCAATTGTAGGTAAAACACCTGAAGAAGTTCAAAACCATTTAGATCGCTTGCTTGAATATTGCAATACTTGGGGGCTTAAAGTTAATATTAATAAGACAAAAATCATGGTATTTCGAAAACGTGGTCGATTGTTACCTCCCGAAAAGTGGACGTATGATGGTCAACCAATAGAAGTTGTAAATGATTTCAATTATCTCGGAACAGTTTTTAATTATACCGGCAACTTTAATTTGAACCAAGAATATCTATCTGGTAAAGCACTTAAAGCCATGAATATTTTATTCAACAAATGTAAGGAATTTGATTTAAAACCTGAAACCATTTGTCAGTTGTTTGACGCCTTCGTGGGATCAATTTTAAATTATGCATGTGAAGTGTGGGGAAACACAAAGTCTAAAGAAATAGAACGAATTCACCTAAAATTTTGCAAAAGATTACTGAATGTTAATAAAACCACGTGCAATGCAGCGGTTTATGGCGATTTAGGTAGATATCCTCTTTTTATAAATCGTTATATTAGAATTTTAAAATACTGGTTTAAGTTATCAAATACTGACAACATTATATTAAAAACGGTATACTTACAGGCCCTTCAAGATAGTCAGAATGGCCACACCAATTGGGTTTCAAATGTTAAGAAGCTTTTTGACAATTACGGGGTTTCCTATGTATTTGATGATGTCAATGCTGTCGATGTTAATGTGTTTTTATGCCAATTTAAAAGTAGAATTATTGATATGTATACCCAGGATTGGTATAGAACAGTAGATAATAGCCCTGTGTTAGACATGTATCGTTTATTTAAACCTGTGTATGGCTATGACTGTTATTTAGATATTGTTCCCAAATCCTTAAGATCATATATTGCTAAATTAAGATTATCAGTTTTACCGCTTAGAATTCAAATTGGTCGATATGCGTCTCAAAATATTCCTAGAAACGAAAGATATTGTCTTTGTTGTAACGAAATTGATATTGAAGACGAATTTCATTTTATTTGTAAATGCTTAAATTTTATCGATATTAGAAAAAAATATATAAAACGATTTTACTACAATAGACCGTCTGTTCACAAATTTCATCAATTATTAAAAAGTAATAATAAAAATGAACTTATAATGCTAGCTAAGTATATTAAAGAAGCGCTAAAAATAAGAAATACCTTCCTGAACACTACTGTGTAACTTACACAGAGTTGTCCTCCTTTACACTAAAAACATTAATTAAAAATGACCGTTGTTTTCCTGTTATTCATACAACTATCTCTGTATTTTATGTGTTTATTTTATGTGTTTATGTGTATCCGTGTTTACAAATATTTTATGAGCATAATTAAATGTTAAAATGATATAACGTGACAAAATGCATGTAAGATTATGATGTGTTTAGATGATGTACTATGTACAAATCTTAATAAACTGTCTTGTCTTGTCTTGTCATATCACTGTAATAAGAGTGACATGTACAGTGTTTCAGCTATAAGTTTCAAGGCATTTTCATTAATTGTATAAATTAATTGTAATTTCCTTTCTCTGTAAGGCATGCCTACTTTTCCACCTTCTTAATCATAATACCTAAGGTATATATGATTTGTTAATTAATACTGGTAATAATGAAACATAAATAAAAAGCACCACTGTGCAGAAGAACTTTTTATTTTATTATATTTTTTTAAATATATAACAGTAAATTTCAAGATCCTTTGAATTGCCAGTACAGTTGGCCAGCCATGCACACAAAATGAATCCAGCATTGTCTAAATGAATCAGCAACATGAAAATAAATACAAAAACAAGAATTACACAGTAAGTTCTACTAGCATCAACTACTACTAACTAGATCTACATTGTTAATGTATTTCCAAATATAATGATTCTAACATGGTGATGCAATACTGGTGAGCGAGTATTTGTCGGACGAAATATGCATTTATTTTGGGACAGTGTTAATTCATGAACAAACTCAACGATGAAAATTCGCGTGTAACATCCTGGGTTGATCACCCGTTTGCATATGTAAACAAAATAAGTTTCACTTGTGCGCATGGGCAACAATAGAAGCCCTGAAAGGGAACCATAAACACGGTCTTTTTCACGTTGACAGTAGTATTTTCCGGACATTTTTTTAACAGTGAAATATACGGAGAAATGCTTTATAACTTTATTTAATCTATATTAGACAACAAATAAATAATCAGATGCATAATTTATATCAAAATTATACCACTTTATCAAAAAATTAAATAATGAATAGAGAATATAAGTAAGGCGTTGAAACAAATATGGAAGCATGACGTTTTAAAGAGTTTACGAGACGTTACGTATCTATGTAACTACTATGCACGTTCTTAACGTCGTAGTGGGTTAAGTAATGTTCTGCCAGAGTTCGTCTGCTATAATGAGCAGACAGCCAATACTATCACAAACCCTGTCTGGGCCCCAAATTGGGATTTTACCGTGCATGCGCACGTCATTTTACTTCCCCGGGTGACAGTTGCATGCGTGTCAGACTATCAACGTAAACATTTGGGGTTTTACCAAAAAATACACTCACTATTTTCGAAGAGGAACGAAACATACTTGAAAATATAAGCGTTTATTTGTATTATGATAATAAAATACGAAAAGCGGTTACAAAACGCGAATATTTAAAAACATCCGGATAATACTACTGTCCGACAAATACTCGTTAACCAGTACACATTTACTTTTGCTGTAATACTTCTTACTTTAACACTAACTTAATATACAGTAACGTGATTGGTCTTTATAGCATTATTATTGGTCTTTATAGCATTATTAGAAATCAAATTAACTACCAATACGCATTAACTGCTTACACTGAATTAGTTCCTCAACACTTATCCGAATATCCGAAATAGACATCCAGTTAATTTGGGTGAGCTTTTTAACAAAACTACAATTTATGCTGAAATGGCAAGCATGCATATAAAAAGACAAGACAAAGGTTGAATGAAAGGCGGAACGATATTACAACGACATATAAAAAAAGTACGTAATTTTTAAGCTCGTTTAAAATTGCCTATAGAAAGTAACGTACCTCAGCCATCTTGGTTTAGCCGGTGTTACCATAGGATATTTGGGTGATGCCAGACCTTTACCACGAAGTAAGTAAAGATCGGGTACCAGAATAGGAGTTTGATCTGTAAGTTTTTAACTCGTGGTGGCAGTGGTAACTGAAAAGTACCAATGGGGAAGTAACCACTGCTGGGAGTTTGGAGGTGGCAGTGGTATCTGAAGAGTACCAATGGGGAAGTAACCACTTCGAGGAGTTTGTAAAGTTACATCGATGAAAGAGTATACCACAGAAAATGCTGTTATGGTATCGTTAAACAGTTGAAACACGTGCACGGACTAAATCGAGTATAAATATAGAATCTGATCGCGTAATTTATGCTAATAGAGTTTACGAGTTTCATGTTAATGTTTGCAAGCTATACCTTTAATAGAGACCAAAACAGCTGGTGCTGAAAATGGCCGGTTGTTAAACAAATGCTTGATGTTCTTCTTTGGTAAGTACAACGTTTGTTCTGTTGTTTTTTTAATCTCAGGAATATGCCCATGTTGTTGCCCAATACGACATGTAATCACGTGTTTTATTTCTAGACCATAGCCTTTATAGAAAAAGGTTATTGAAGGTACAATGTGGTTTAACATTTTTAATGGTTTGAAGACAATATCTGACCATTTTATGACTATCGATATGCAGTTAAATCGTACTCGTAAAGAATAGCCAAGTTTAACACTTCTGGGGCAAATATTTGTACTTTTAGAGTGTAAACACTTGCTTTAAGCTCAAAAATATTTATGGCGATGACTTTAAGAAGAAAATAACACCTGGTAATCAGACATCACCTTACAAAGTACACAATACACCATAAATATACATATCTATATTGTCCATTGTTTTTATTATTGGTTAATGATGTTAAAACCTCAGCGTTTTGAGTATACCGGACGTACAATGCAGATACAACTAATTGGATCATGTATATGTATTCAAAATACGTTTATTTGTTGTTTCTTTCTTTTTCAGAATTATCCATTTTTTTAATACAAACATTATCAGCAGCCTTGGAAAAGAGCCTGTTAGTATTATATGACTTTGGTTGTAACACTAACAAAATACTGGTATAAAAAATATCTGGAATAAGTTGTTCCATATTCAACTTATTGTTATAAAAAATACTTACAAGTTCTGACTATACCGCTTTCGGCCGGTAAGTCATTGTTATGCATTCCGGACTGATGGTCAAGAATGATAAATTGTTTAATTAAGTGGATCCAATAGCTGGTTACTCGTCCCAGCTCTATTGTCATTTAATTAAGCACATTGCTGATCATTGTTCTTGATTGTTTTGTATATTGATATTATTAATTATTTTCTCGTATGAAAAGAATACATTATAAGAGGAGTATCACAAATGACAACTGAAGACTTTGAAATAACCTGGTTTTATTCAGTCGTGCGTTCATACTTTCACCATATATTCAAACTATATATACAACATATACATGGTCCAATGATGCAATTTGGACATATTATTTTACTACTTCAATACTGAATAGTGAATATTGAACATATTTATTATGAGCATAATTTTATGAACTGATACTAAATACATTCCAAACATCAGCAGCTCATGGTTACTCCCACTATATTGTTGGACAGTACAGCTAGTCAACATGCTCTTTCCTTGGTCAAGCGCAAATTTACAGAAAGTGACCATTTCCATTGGATACTCGCTTGCTCAAAACATGAAGTAACATTAACATTGTTTAATGTATATGAAAATCATTTAAATGTACATGTATAAATCAATATTTAATTACCTCATAACTGCAAAAAATAATTTAATAACTGTTACAATACAGTATCATTACAAATGGATGCGCAATAATGTGTGGTTTTGACAATTCATTATATTAGTATATTAGTTAATTAATAGTTTTGCTAATATTTATTAATTAACATAAATATATAATTATTTAATTCTCAAACGTTTAAGTGTAATGGTATCAACAACGTATATGCAAACGCTTGATAATGTAGAAATATGGATGGATGGACGTCCTGATTGAGCTGCATATCGGCAAATCCAATAGTTTGCTTTGTAAACGTTAATGCCTGATTACCAGTTGTTATTCTGTACCTAAAGTCCTCACCCGAATTACATATATGCTCCTGCAATAAAACACGTGATTACATGGAATATTGGGCCACAACCATGTACCTATTCTCAATGAAAAACAGAACAAAAGTAGAACTTACATAGCAAAAAAAAAACACATCCAGCGCTTGTTGCACAAGTCGACCATTTAATCACTAGCTGTTTGGCCTCACTTGTAGGTAGCCAGAGTTCACTTTACGACCCCCCCCCCCCCCTTTAAAGTATTTTCAATTCACGAAACGTCTGAGAACGGCTAGGTGTGACGACGGTTTATAACAGTAGCGTGCATAGACACTAGATATAATTTCAAACGGAAAGTCATAATTTACCTAACTTAATCACAATGAGGTACATGTATATCAGAGGCAATGACCTATTTTATGGATACATACATACACACATGTTTCCAGCCTATAAAATCATTTAAATAAAGATGCTATGCTGTCAATATATATTCAAGTTTTTTTTTTTTCAGAATGCACCAATACATAAGTGTGTTCGTACTGCTGCTGTCAGCTGCCTGCAACAGTGCAGACAACCAGTGTATGAACGGGGCACACCCATGGTCACCGGAATGGGTGCCCAGAGATGACCTGTGTTGCGCCGCAGCGTGCGATGATGCGTCTGATTTATCCGAACATAAAGGGGACGAATATAGCAAATGTTGCACTTGCCATTCCCACACCACGTGGTCCGGTAAGGAGAAAGACCTGTTCATAGAGTACATAAGCGTTTCTGGGAAGTCGCTGGTTGTGGAGTTGGGAGCGTTTAACAAGAGTAATGTGTACAAGATCGAACATCGGGGAGGTGTTATGAGAGAGATTCCTAGCAATCTGTGTGATTGGGACAACGATACTAGGCTCAATGTGTTTACAGAGCAGGTAACGTCGTTCAAGATGTATTGGAATTCCATCGTTCAAGTCGATTTCAGTTTCAACAAAATTCGGAAAGTCGAAAGCTTAAACTGCCTGTTAAAGCTGGACAAACTTGTTCTTTCATACAACAAGATATCCCACATGAAAAATACCACGATCAATCAGTTGACATATCTACGAAGTCTTGACGTGTCACACAATGAAATAAAAAGCATGGATCCAGCATGTATATCGCAGCCTGCCCAAAACTTGTTTTTCGCTAATTTTGAGAGTAATATCCTCCCAGTTTTGGATATAACCAATGCGCTGTCGTCAAACCCATTTTGCAGAATGGATTACTCAGACAATATTATCTATGAATTTGTTAACGAGCTAGGGTTTGTTTTGGACAAAAACAAAACATATGGACCCGGATTTGTAAGTTTTAATCAAAACAACTTCGAATCATTTCCAGACTTCACCAGTTTATTAGGTTTAAGCAGTCTCAGCGAATTAGGTCAGTTGAGCTCGTTTGGATTTGATTTCAGAAATATTAAACTGAATTGTGACTGCTGTTTAGAACCATTCATAGAACTTGCTATTGAACTTAAGCATGTGCTGTGGCAGGCCTATTTTAACGTTTCTTGTGAGAGTCCTCCGCATCTGAAGGGTTTAACGCTACCTTTATTAGACCATAAAGATCTCGTCTGTCACCTTGGATATGATCGAGGGTGCCCACAAGAATGCAGGTGCATCGACCAACCGAGCGACAACACAGTTTATGTTGATTGCTCTAATGCTAATTTGTACGAAATGCCACGAGAACTTCCTCATTCTACATTTTCAGATTTCATTTCATTAGATCTGTCCAACAACCATATTTCGAAGTTGACCAATACGAGCTATTTGCATAAAATAACAAACTTGAATATATCGAGCAACAATTTAGAAAACATTGAAGACGATGTTGCAGTTGTGCTTGAAAATTCTACGATTGATATTTCAAACAATGTACGACTAACGCGTCTTCAGCAACATTTTCAACACAGGAATATTTGCAAGACTGTGATGGGCGGGTTGAAGATAGCATGCGATTGTCAAGATATTTGGATTGAGGAATGGCTTAATGCTAAGACGTGTGAAAACGAGACGCTTTTCGAATGTGATGTACCCGAATACGGAATTATGCATGCACGCCAGTTTTCAAGCGCTTTGCTGGAATGCCCACCCAATTCCTTGGTAGTTGTAGTAACCTTGATATCAGTCATCCTCGCAACACTTATCATAAGCGGGTCTTTCATGTACATTTTGCGATATGAACTTCTAATAATCGGTCTCCGAATAAAGCAGAAAGCGACCACTGACCATATTGTAAAGTTTCAACACGATGTAGCAATTACGTTTAACGAAGACGATGCGAAACTGAGTCAATGGATTTTGAACGTTCTTCTTCGCCGTTTAGAAGACTCGAACTACCGCGTTTTCTTGCCGTATAGAGACATACCATTTGGCAGCAAACGAGACAACATAATCATGGAAACTTTTTCGAAGTCGCGGTCCTTTCTAGTAGTACTTTCTGAGAAATATTTATATGAACCTGAAGATCAGGGCGGTCGGTCTTGGACTGAGAACGAGTGGAAATGTGCGTGGAATCAGTTCAAAGATGACAAAATTAAAACGCTGGTCATTATAAACTACGATCATCTTGCACCTTCTGACATATCACACGCACAGATTGCAGCGTTTCTACGTGTTGGGCATACTGTTGAGTTCAGTAACCACGATGTGCAAATCATCGACGATATTTTTAGCAAACTTGGACCAGCACCAAGACTGCAGCTTGGCGGAGGATTAGCTAACAAACGGAAAGTTTATAAGGACACAACCACTGAGGACCTGTTAGAAAAGGAGATACCAAGACAGCCAACGTTCCATTTACCTCCGTTAACGGCCAAGAAAATCCACCCCATTAAAGAGCAAAACAAATTCAACTTAGTTTAAACCTATTTATTTTAGCTCGATTGCATCGAAAGCCTTAGGCTTATAGAGACACTCTCGAGTCCGTTTCCTGGGTAGAACCAGTACTTGGTGTCTTCGGGGGAGATTCAACTTAAATATCGATTATGATGTATTGTTCGGTGTCGATAAGAAAGACTTTAACGAAAAATATGTTGGGCCTATGGTTGAAAGTTAAATGCGTGTTAATAGTCGAAAATCCAGTATTGTGGACAGCTTTTAAAGACATTGACTCTGAAGGAGATGTCTGCATGTATTATAACTATAATTGCTTATCAGTGCCAGTATACACGATGCTCTGAATCATAAAACTACATGTATTGTTCTACTTGAGTGAAAATTTCATATAAAAAATATACCATTTGTTTTCATAAATGAAAAAACTTGTGAAACTTTACTATCTTACTACAATCTTACACATAGCATTAAATGTGAATTAAAGTTTTCAATTAAAATCTACGGACTTAAGCATTGTGTGATTTTTAGAACTTTTAAGTGTGTACTTACAATCCTATGCGTGTCTGAAATTTAAGATGCACTCTCAATTTAACTTGTCATACTTCATTTAATCTTTAATAAGAGTTCTTCTTTTATAACACAATTACAGTGCATCATACATATGCATTGTCGCATTTTATCATTTTAAAGTGAACTCTACTTTTAATACATCACTTTAATATGTATAATATGCCCACTTGCTCTTTTAAAATGGCTAATACATGTATATGAGTGCAGAATGAGTATCAGACATCCTGATATTAATTTAAGTTTTATTTGTATGATACCAGTGTTTTAAACTATGTAAAATATGTGTATATATAGTCTATTGTAATTCTTGTAAGAATGGCCATGTACTAATCTTATGTTGATATTGTGATGTTTAAATGTAAACATGGATGAGACTCCAAGAAAAAATGTATATGCACGAGCTTTGTAATTACTGGCCCCGATCACGTTATTGCAAACAAACCCACACTAGACAATGCCATCGATGGCAGATTGTAGGATTAGCTAACAGGTGTGTTAACAAAATATCTTTACATTTGAAATGTAATTAATTAACTAAAATCTAAAATCTAAATTGTTTGGTTGTTAAATAATGACGTGGTTTATGTATGTTTGTCTTCAAGATTAGTACAACTTTGTTGAACAATTTGATAATATGCATTTTACTTTTGACTCGGTATGCAGGCTATAAATCACAGACAATCGATGCTCCTAACTACCACGCTCCATCGGTTATTCTGCACGGCTCGTTGAAGATTGACTTTGTTAACTGGCATGCATATAACTCAGTTTGCATTAGCTAATTAGCTTGAAAAATATATGTGCGTTACTTACACATTAATTTGTATTATGATGTCGTATTCTTTTGAATAAAAAGCCATATTATAAAGTTTAAAGGAGGGAAATTGAACTTAATTCAATCAAATGTTTCCTTTTTAGCAAAATGCACTAATAATTCACTTGCTTTTAGTTTCTTTTGTCCCCAACAGTCTTTCTGCCCTGTCAGCGTTTACAGAATCTGTGTACTCACGCTCTCAGCATTATGGATATTCGCTACTTTCCAGCGTAGTTCGCTATGGTTGAGGTCACAATACACTAAATAAATAAATGATGTAGGGCTGTACTCTCTAAATAAATCAACAAGTTTAACTCGAAGACATGTTTTGAGGTTGAGACACTTGCTTTGATATTCTTTTTTTGGAGATGTTGGTAGGGTAAGCATTGGTATGCACAAATAAATCACTGATATGTTTTAAGATTGGAGACTACAATATGACACTTGCGCTGAGGCGGGTTACATTCAACAAGAAAGTAGCCGCTAAAAAGATGTCGATGTTGTTTAGTGTCGAGTTCTTTCTTACATAACACATGACATACCCTTTTTATTGCTTAAATCAATTCAGCTTAGAATGCTCTTTAAAAAAAAGTATGGTTATGAGGGTCCCTATGTGCAAAATGTTGCATTTATTTTTGGGCAAAGTTATCGCTTTTGGTCAAATTACACCAAAACGGAAATCTAATCCCCAGCGTTACATGCTGTCAGTTAGATAATAAGCACATGTGGGTGAGTGCAGGATGCATATAATTTGTAAAATACAGTTTAAATGATATGTTTTGGTATCATTTTAAAGGTATATATGTAAGCAATAAGAAAAAAGGGTGTTTTGTGCACTATTTTTGTGTCTAGTGGTTCCCAGCTTCATAATTTTTGGTCCGTGTATTCATGCACAAAATGGCAGCCCCATGCCTGTCAAAACCGGTGTGTTTATTCTAAGGTAAATATTTTGAGTTACAACGTATAGAAATTTTTGACATGCTGTTTTTTCAAAAGGTTATGGCCTTATCTTTCCAACAATGTATGGTGATGTATTGGGAAGTCGCTTGGTCATGGTGAAAAGTGAGATCAAATTTTGAATATTTTATATGTAACAAAGAAGGAATTTATTTGCGCATGCGTAACCTTTAAGAACTTCAACGAATATTAGCCTTCTGCTAAGATTTTGAAAATGGACTTTTACAAACACACTGTACTGGAAAAAATAACTGCCAGATGCCACCTTGACCCCATTTAGGGCTGTATTTTATGGGATGGTTGCTCTAGGGGGCATTAGGGGGGTAAATATGGGAAAATTAAAGCAAAATGTCCCCCGGAGTGGCAATCCGAGACCCATTATGTTCATCGTGTTGTTTTTCAGTTTCATTTTGACATTAATTTGCATTAGTTCCAACAATTATCTCATTAATGTCATGATGCCTTGCGTTGTAATCCTGAATATTTAGTTTAAGAACCTGTAACTGACAATAGTGCGCCGCAAAGGTCGTGTCCGCACTGGCCGATGCTTTGGCCATGATGACCATCGGACCTGCCTACTTTGAATAATACCAATTTTCCTAATTTGCAAAGTTAACAGATCCTATTTAGTTCATACGTAATTTTGTAATTGTAGTTCAGTAAGGCTTTCAGCTGAAAAATACATGAAATGCATGCATAAAACACTTTAGCCGCTCACGCCAACCTAGACCCCACCAGATGGAGATAGCGGCATCAAAATTTAAATCACCATCACAGTTTGGTTTAATTTGAGTATGTTTTTTAAATGCAGTGTTGAAAAGAACCAGGACCTCAACTCATTGGTATACAAGTATGGCTGACGTGACGAGTCATCAAAACTACTTTACTTGTCAACTACACTGGAGCGTTGGGGCGGGGCCGTAAAGCTGACACAGTCGTGCCCGTACCATCGGTATTTTTTAAGGTTTGTACATGATTATTGTCATGTATTCAACTATGTAATGTTTCTTTTCCCGCCTGGCATTCTTCTTATCAACACCAGTAGGAAAAGCAAGAGTTTAACCCTTGTTGGGACTCTCGAACCCGTTTTAGAACTGAACTGTTCGCACATGAGCTCGACAATCTGAAGCCGGCATAGCGACTAGCCTTATCGCATTAAATAAAACTTAGTAAACTAGTGTATATGTACACTTATTGTATCTACGTTACACTAGCAATCACAATATTGAGTAAACATGCACAGAAAACCTTTTTATTTTCACAGATTACTCAGCAGAGAGTACCTGGAACAGATTGAAGATTGCAGGCGGCTGACCCCACCCACAGGTTCAGGTGTGACAGAAAACTGTTAATTTATATCTGGCATTGACATTTTGGGGTCAAATTCTTTTTTTGTTGTGTGACAGGAGGTCAAATCTGTTGATTGTTATGTAAACAAACCCTTTTCTGGGGTCAAATGGCATCTGAAATGCTACATTTATATAGATTTTACCCCCAAAAATGCAGAAACTTAAAAAAAAAATTGTTCAAAACTGACTAAAAACCTATTCTGTAACATTTGGAATGTCAATGAAGATTGTTTTCACTTCTGACTTTATATATTGTATCTACTATGCCTATTAAAACTCAAACTTATGCTTAATTCTGAGTTAACATAATGTTTTCCAGACGTACCCAAGTACATTTTTTTCTGTCTTAATTCTTGCCTCAAAACGCCATTATATGTGACATTTTCAATTATTATTTTTTTCAATAAATCTTTAAACCAGTGTAATAGGACTTCATGTTCTTTCTCGTAATAGATCAGATTGATGAAAAATGTGGCTTTTATTCAAATTTGAAAGGGTTGGGTTTTCTTAAAGGTCAAATTACACCAAAACGGAAATCTAATCCCCAGCGTTACATGCTGTCAGTTAGATAATAAGCACATGTGGCTGAGTGCAGGATGCATATAATTTGTAAAATACAGTTTAAATGATATGTTTTGGTATCATTTTAAAGGTATATATGTAAGCAATAAGAAAAAAGGTGTTTTGTGCACTACTTTTGTGTCTAGTGGTTCCCAGCTTCATAATTTTTGGTCCGTGTATTCATGCACAAAATGGCAGCCCCTATGCCTGTCAAAACCGGTGTGTTTATTCTAAGGTAAATATTTTGAGTTACAACGTATAGAAATTTTTTACATGCTGTTTTTTCAAAAGGTTATGGCCTTATCTTTCCAACAATGTATGGTGATATATTGGGAAGTCGCTTGGTCATGGTGAAAAGTGAGATCAAATTTTGAATATTTTATATGTAACAAAGAAGGAATTTATTTGCGCATGCGTAACCTTTTACATTAAATTACATAAGGATTGGAATTAGTATATTATAACCTAAACACAAAACAGGGAGCGGCACTAAAGAGGCAATGTGTACATATAATCACCATGTTACTGGGTGGTTTTATTTGCTGTAATAAGTTTCATGGAAAACATGCGATAAATATCATGATTTTAATATGCATTACGATTTTTACCTCAAAAACCGCTTTTTGAAGTAAAAAGAAAAACAGTACGGAAACCCGTCTTGTGCATCTTGCAGCACACTAAATCATGCTAAAACCAAAAATGAACACGTTTTATACAATATTTATCTCTATTTCATTTAAGTATGTAAATATATGCTAGTATTTTGACTGATTTCAATGAATTAAGTACACAATTTGACTCAGGCACCCAATATAATCAAAGCATTGAAAATAACGCAAGCCAGATTGCTTATCAGGCATCATTCTCAAATGCGTTTTCAAGCATTTCTACTTTGTGGATCGGTCTGAAATTTTGCTTGCACATCTGAAATATGTTAATAATGATGTAGAATTGTTGTTTTTTTTCGCGATATCAATACTTTAAGTTATCTTATAGGTCACAATACACTAAATAAATAAATGATGTAGGCTGTACTCTCTAAATAAATCAACAAGTTTAACTCGAAGACATGTTTTTAGGTTTAGACACTTGCTTTGATATTCTTTTTTTGGAGATGTTGGTAGGGTAAGCATTGGTATGCACAAATAAATCACTCATATGTTTTGAGATTGGATACAACAGTATGACACTTGCTCTGAGGCGGGTTACATTCAACAAGAAAGTAGCCGCTAAAAAGATGTTGATAAAACAGTCAACGTTGTTTAATGTCGAGTTCTTTCTTACATAACACATGACATACCCTTTTTATTGCTTAAATCAATTCAGCTTAGAATGCTCTTTAAGAAACGGTCCATATGTGCAAAATGTTGCATTTAATTTTGGTCAAAGTTATCGCTTTCACATTAAATTACGTAAGGATTGGAATTAGTATATTGTAACCTTGATTTAACATCTCATTGAGGTTAGATACCAGTAAATCAATGTGTTTCCCTTCGTGTTACATTCGAAATATTGCCTTTTACTAGAGTTCATTTTTTCTGCTGCTATGAAAAGCATTTAGCAATGTCAGACATGCCTTTTGTGGTTATTTCTAATATCCTCTGTATGTTTAGAACATTTGGTGCATTTCTTTGGACGCTAACTTGAAATACGAGCTCTTGAGGCGTGTTTACTGTGTCATGGGGCTTTTGTCGAAATATGACTGCCTAAACCCCAGTCTCTGCATTCAGGTGAGACGCATTTTCTTAGAAGTAACATGCCATATATTTTTGTTGCAATTTTTGGAAGAGGAAAGATTCATCTTTAAACTGACAGCAAGCTTGCACAAACTGAAATCTGAAAGTTTGCCGTTTTATAATGGGACCCTATGGGATTTGATTCACTGGCATCTAACCTTGAATATTCACACAAAACGAAAGTGAAAGAAGCTTTTTATAATAAACATGCTAAACGGCGTTAAACACGAACTACTGGTATTTTATTTAACATAAATATATTCAACAATCAGTATTAACTTAATATTATACTGATTAATGGCATCAAAAAAGTCATTTCATGAAACAACTTTCATACTCGGGATTACTTCATGTGTAAGCACATTTCGCCGTTTGGAGCGAAATAATGCGGTTAAGTACAGAAGTTTGGCGTTTGACGTCATCCTCTGTGTATAGAATTGTTTTGATTTAGGTCAAATTACACCAAAACGGAAGTCACATCCTCAGGGTTACAGTTAGATAATAAACATATAGGGTTCAGTGTATAATGCATATGATTTTTAAAATACAGTTTAAATGATATGTTAAATGATATGTTTTGGTATCAATTTAAAGGTATATATGTAAGAAATAAGAAAAAAAGACAGTTTTAGGCACTACTTTGTCTTAGTGGTTCCCAGCTTCATAACTTTTGGTTTGGTCCGTGTATTCATGCACAAAATGGCAGCCCCTATGCCTGTCAAAACCGGTGTGTTTATTCTAAGGTACATATTTTGAGTTACAACGTATAGAAATTTTTGACATGCTGTTTTTTCTAAAGGTTATGGCCTCACCTTTCCAACAATGTATGGTGATATATTGGGAAGAAGCTTGGTCATGGTGAAAATTGAGATCAAACTCTGAATATTGTATATGTAACAAAGAAAGAATTTATTTGCCCATGCGTAACCTTTACTTTGAAGGCTACAAAGCACTAACAATCGAGACCCCCAAATTTATACGCTCCATCGGCTATTTCGGCCCGTTCAGGATGAGTCAGCATGTTGACTGTAATGCACATCATTGCGTTTGCATTAAGTAGTTTGCATACAAAATTATATACATTTGTATCTACCAAGGTATTGAAAGTATGGAGTTTAACAATGGTAGTTCGATTTATCTTGTGTAAAAATGGCATTCCAATAAATCAATTTTATTCAAACACACGTGTCCTTTCTGTTAGAAATGTTTTGCACACTATTTCCCTTGATTTTGGTGTCTTTTCTTTCCTCACCAACAGTCTTTCTATGTTATCAGACTTGTGATCTTGCAATGGTGATTTAACCAGTTACGTCAGCGCCTTTTCTTTTTATTTTAATTTATCAAAAATATATTGCTTTCTTTTTATTAATGAACACAGTCCTATTTGTGTTTATTTCCATAGAATGCTAGTTCATTTATGCTCTACCATTTGCGTTGTTCAGATACAGTATTACAGATTGATGCTTTTAAACACTATCCAATGTGAAAATGACAGAGTAATACCAATAAAACATTGAATTGTAAATGTTTTGTTAAATGTATATATTCACATTTATTATTTGAATATGTCTCCGGCCGGCTACGCGCTTCTATTTGGCGGCTCGGGTTCAAATAATAAATACTCGTGGGTTGTTTCTAAAGTGTATTTGATAGATCAGAATTGATCGGATCCTGCAGGTTTATTATTAAATCCTACAAAAAAGGAAGATTAACATATTCAAACATCATAAATTCCATGTTCATTACATTAAAATAAAATGAGCTTAATATCAGATTTTACCATATATATGCCCCATATGCTCCAGTCAACAGTTTATTATACAATTAAGCGAAGACATTACAATACATTTTTCCATGCTGGCTATTTTCATCTACACATTGATTAAGGAAATTCAACACAGTGTTTGGAGTGTTTGGATTGATTTGAATCATGCTAAAAAGATTAAACTTGTTTTAGTCTCACACCGTGTTTTGTTTGAATTCAGAATTTATGTATTCGAGTAACATTTGAACAACGCCCGTACTGTTTACACACGTAATGAGAACGGCTGACAAAAAAGTAGTGCTCAGATTATGGCAAATACTTAGTAAGTAGTTAGTAAGTGGAAAAAACACTCCACATATAGGAAAATTCCATAAAATTCCCCCATATTTTTTAATTTAATAATCATCGACGTACAGCGTGATGAACAAACCTGTATATAAAGATGTTGCTTCGAGCTATTCATAGGTTTCTGGACACAATGACATTTAGGTATGGTTCTAAGCATACAGAATCTTTAATGTTTCTGTACAGGGTTAAAACTCTGTTATTTTTCCAAATTGACCTCCATTCTTGTAAATATTCATCTATGAGTCTCTATTTAAACATAGGAATGAACATGTTTGCGTTTACATTATTAAGATTTTCCCAAACGTCACCAAAGTCATGCTTTTCTAAAAGAGTTTTAACATCGGAAAACCAATTTTTTTTGCCGTTCGAGACATCTTGAATAGCCGTTTCGCAAATACTTTTTAAAAGGATATTTTATTATTCTAGTAAATCTGTTCATATACATAGAGTATCTGCCGAGTTCTGATTATACAACGATATTACTAGTAGATTGTCTAACACCCGGCACATGCTTTCCAAATGGGACATGCACTTTTTCTAAGGTGGTTGATTTTGAAAAACCCCAAACTTCCCATCCGTATGTTAATATTGGACTTACAAATGAGTCTAAGAGTTGTAATGCAACTTGAGGTAATGTTTCGTCTTTTCTGAGGTTCGATAATAGAACATTAATAGCTTTTAACCCATTACCGAACAGGACTTGTGTATTAGGTTCGAAGGTACCAGTGTAATTAAACGTGACTCCGAGATAATTGAAGTCGTTGATGCTCTGCAGTATTTCGTTTCCGTAATACCATTTTTCGCTATTTTTCAACCTGCCTCTTGTTTTAAATACAATTATCTTTGTTTTGGTAACATTTATTTCAAGGCCCCAAATACTCATGTAAATTGTTCAATGATGTCTGGAGGATTTGAGGGGTTTTCCGCTAGAATGACCATATCGATATTGAATAGTAATAAAATTACAGTATATATCGTTGATATTAATACCACTTTCGACGTTTTGCTGCAAAAAAGTTCTAGATCTTTCACGAACAGGGAAAACATGATCGGTGATATGACCTCGCCCTAACGCAACCCAACCGCTAGTTCGAAGAAGTCAGAGTATGAATTACAATATTTAACACATGACCTGACAGATTGATACATATTCCTTACTATTCGTAGCATCTTGCCATTACAACCGACTTTGTGTAGCTTAAACCAGAGGGCATTTCTATTGATGGTATCGAAGCAAGATTTGACATCAATAAATGAACAATATAGCCGCTTATTATTATTTAACATATTTTGGATTAGTGAATGTAGTATATAGACAGCGTCGATGGTTGACCTTCCTTTTCTGAACCCAAACTGCGCATCTGAAACAATATTGTTTTGCTCTGACCATTTTGCGATTCGCTGGTTTAGTACACTGGTACACAATTTTCCTAAGTTGCTCAGTAATGTTATGCCTCTGTAATTATTCACATTTCCTTTTTTCGCCCTTTTTATGTATTGGTATAATATCTCCATTGGTTCAAACCTCTGGCAAAATGCCTGTTTCAAATATAATATAAAAAATCTGTGTGATATACCCCGATAATATGTCACTAGCCTCAATAAAGTGTTCGTTCAATAAATTGTCAATTCCTGTCGATTTTCTACGCTTAAGAAGTAAAATTGCTTTTTGTACCTCATCTAGTTTAAAAGACCTGTCCAATTCTTGGTATACTGGGTTCGAGTCGTTAAAATCATGATTTTCGTTAAACGAATCCGCTTCGTAATTACTGGTTCTTTGCCCCTTTTTTTAAACACGTCATGGAAATGGTTTTTCAAATTGTCTGTCTGGATATCGGCAATTACATGTGCGTTAGTGCTTATGAATTATTTCCAGAAGTCACGTGGTTGTTTATATATTAAGTTTTCAAAATCCCTATCTTTTGACCTTATGATTTGCTTATAAGAGTGACGTTTTCTACATAAATTCAGTCTATCCGCCTCATCATGGGTTTTATTACATTTGCGAAGAGCTGTTTTGTATAACGACTTGGCTTCTCTACAGCCTGATCAGACCATTTGTGTGAGTCGTTAACGCCCGAAAATTCGAAACATTGATTTTTCTTAACGAACTTAGTAAAAAGAAGGTCGGCTACATCTGTTATAATTATATAAAAAAGTGACTATAGTATTTACGGTATTCGTGTCATGTTCTGAACGGTCGGGCATTATTGCATTCAAAACGGGCAGATTATAAATAAGTTTATTCTATAAATACACTTTTCATCATCACTCGATCTGACATATTCATATTGGTGTATACTATTATCTTTCGCATATTTATCACAAGCTGTTTCGAAGGTCATCATGTAGGTTGTACTATAACCAATGACATTTCCCAAATATGTCGTTAACAGGTACACGTTTATTGTCGTTCATTTACATATTATTGATTATTTGTATAAACAATTAATAATTAATAGCAAAGTAACATTCAACATTGGGTTTACAAAGAAATTGCAATTATGTTGTGGTTCTTGAGGTTAAATGCTAGGAGGTTAAAGTTTATTTACAAGTGCCTTTTTGTGATTAATTCTGGGCTACGTGTAAGGTTCGGCATGCCTTTAAACCGGTTTAAAACCCCAATGATTTGCATTGACCGTTCCAGGGCCGTGACCCCTGTTTTAATCATTTTCATGTTTTGTGGTGGTGTATGTAGTGTCCTGTGTTATATAGGCAATTGGTCCTTTGCCTCAAATAAAAGACCAGCGGATGGTATTAAGGTTGATACCTCTGGAGTTTCATTATTCCTATATATTATTTTAGAACGGGTTGGTACCTTTGCACATCCGTTTTTTTATTGTCCGTCGGTTGCCAATTTGAAAACAATCTATGCGATGGCAATCTGCAGCCTTGCTCCCTAGGTTGGATACCGCGAGACGATCTCTGCTGCGCTGACGATTGCGACAGCCTGACTGAAAATCCAGTATACAAGGGGAAAGTATTTCAGCGGTGCATTTGTCATTCGCAGACAACATGGTCTGACAGATAAGGAACTGTTCATAGAATACATCAGCGTGTTAAGAAAATCGTTGGTTGTGGAATCTGGGGAGTTTAACAAGTGTAACGTGTACAAGATCGAACATCGTGGTGGAGTAATGACAGAAATTCCGAGCAATATGTGTGATTGGAACAACGATACTCGGCTGAATTTGTTTTATGAGCATATAACGTCGTTCAATAAGTATTGAAATTATACCGTGGAAATTGATTTCAGGACCAACAAAATACGGAAAGTCGAAAAGCTTAAACTACCTAACAAAGCTAGACAAACTGGATCTTGCTCACAACAAGATAACACACTTGAAAAATACAACAATCAATCAACTGACCCATTTAAGAAGTCTGGATTTATCGAACAATGAAATTAAAAGCATGGACCCTGCCTGCACATCTTAGCCTGCCCAAAATTTAGTTTATGCATATTTTAAAAATAACAGTTTTCCAGTTTTGGATTTAACAAATGCTTTTTCAATCAATCCATTTAGCAACATCGACTACACGAACAATACAATTGACAAATTTGTTAATGAGCTGAGGTTTGCTTTGGATAAAAACAAAACATATGGACCCGGATTTGTAAGCTTCAACTGGAACAACTTCGAAACCTTTCCAGATTTCACCAGTTTACTTGGCCTCTCTAGTATTATTGAGTTCGGTCAATTAAGCTCGTTTGGATTTGATTTCAGGAATATGAAACTGAACTGTGACTGCTTTCTCGAACCATTATTGAGCGCAGCTCAGGAGTTAAATGAAGTTCTATGGCGGGACTACTTTAACGTCTTCTGTCCACCGAATCTTAAAGGTTTCAATATACGTTCTTGGATACATATGATCTCGTGTGTAACCTCAAACGTGATGAGGGGTGCCCACTAGAATGCAAATGTATTGACCACCCGAGCACAAACACGGTGTATATTATGTTAATTGCTCTTATGTTAATTTGAACAAAGTGCCAGAAAATCTTCCAAATTCGACATTATCTCGTTTTATTTCGTTAAACCTTATCAACAATGGTATAACAACCATTCCAAACAAACCCTATTTATTTAAAATAATGTATCTCGACATATCTAGCGATAATTTAGAACAAATAGAAGCCGATGTAGCGGCTATCCTTGAAAAGGCCACAATAAACATATCAAACAATGTACGACTTACAGAACTTCCGCAACGCTTTCAGCATAGACACATTTGTAATACCATCACGGAGGGATGGCAGATAACCTGTGGGTGTCAAGAACTCTGGATTGAAAACTGGCTTAATGTGAAGAAATGCGAAAGTGAGAAGCTATTCCAATGTTCTTTATCAGACCATGAAATCGTTGATGCTAGATAGTTTTCAGTCTCTTTTCTGGATTGCAAACTGAATTCTTTAGGTGTTGCAATAGCATTTATATCTGCCATTCTAGCAACATTAATCGTCTTTGGTGCTGTGATACTTCTGCTGAGATATTTTTCTTATCCTGGCCCTGAGAATGAAACAGAAAGTAATCAATGACCCAGGAAAACGATTTCAACACGATGTAGCAATTAAGTTTAACGAATATGACACTGTGTTAAGAAACTGGATTTTGAACGTTCTTCTTTCCCGTTTAGACGACTATAACAACCGCGTGTTCTTGCCGTTCAGAGACATTCCATTTAGCAGCAAACGTGACAACGTAATTATGGAACATTTTCAAAGACGCGGTCCTTTCTACTAGTTCTCTCTGAGAAGTATACATGTATAGATGAACCCGAAAATAAGGGCGGCCGATCGTGGACTGAAAACGAGTGGAAATGTGCGTGAAATCAGTTCAAACATGACAAAATGAAAACGCTGGTCATTATCAACTACGATCAACTTGCACCTTCTGACATTTCACACGCACAGATTACAGCCTTTTTACGGGTTGGACATACCGTTGAGTTCGGTAACCACGATGCGCAAATCATGGACGATATTTTTCGCAAACTCGGCCATGTCCCTAGAATGCAATGTACCAAGACAACCGATGTTCCGTTCACCTTCGTTAACGAAGAAGAAAATCCATCCCATTAAAGAAGAAAACAAAATCACCTTAACTTTCGATTATGATATATTATTCCGTGTTGACAGAAGAGACTTCAATGAAAAATATTTTGGACCTATAGTTGAATGTTAATCCCACAAACAAATATAATCCTTGACATAACGGGATTGTACGTATATGCCCGCCCATACATATACATTGAATTAGTATATAAGATATATGGTTTTGTCCTTTTAAAAAGGGGATGTTTCGTGCATTTCTACGGTATTTGTTCAACAGATCACGTAGATGCAAATATATTTGCAAAAGAACACACAACATTTTGGCACCAACAACGACAATTGCCAACAAATAAACGACGATTTGCAATGTCATTTTGTAATTGATATTTGAATGTACAATTCACGCAACGAATGCTTTAACATTCAGTTGTCCAAATTGACGAATTAAGGTTCAATAATATTTGAAGAAATATAACCTTTGTTTTGCTTCGATGTAAAATGTGTATAAAATAAATATATGAATATTTACATACAATATTAACATTCAAACTATTTGAAATGTCTATCAGTTTTTCGATTTTGGATTGGCTACTTATCCGGGGCAAAATTAACATACTCAGTATATATTTTTATCAATGTGATACAAGGAAAACATCATGTATTAGCAAAGCCCCTTATAAATATATTCTAATATAGTACCTATTGAGCTTTTTTATTGTGCACACTAACATAACCGACGATAATTGTGTGGTTTATTATTTATACCGTCAATATGAAACCGCACTATGTCGCACTTCTTCAATTTTTATAGAAACGAACTGAAGCTGACCAAAAGATGTATAATGAAAAAAACGACAACAACACAACAAAACACAACTGCTCTATGGAATCACTGATCATGTATATTCTGATTGATTGCAAAGATAATTTAGCTTAATAACTATTCCTTTTATTAACATCCACATAAAGACCATTTCCCTTATGAAAGCCATCATAAAATCATTCAAGTCTAAACTCCGACGTTTTCTATGTGACTTAGGTTATCAGTCAATAATGAGATAACCTTGAATAACTCTGGCTTGACCTGAAAATGACCGTTCGATGAATATATAGAGAATACTAGGTAAGTGTTGAATATAGAGACGTTTATCTTGCGAGGCTTAGAACACCTGAAGCGCGAGCCTTGGCGAGCTTGAGCCGAGCAAGATAAACTTCTCTATGTTCAACACTAATCCTAGTATTCTATTTATCCCATCATTCTTTTCTTCCCAACTATATAAAACAAATGTACAAAAAACTGTGGAATTCATAAACTAGTAGTACACCTACTTTCACAAGTTTTGAATACAAAATGTACGAATTGTAATAAAAAAGTAATTCCAAGATTCTAGAAACACATTAAACAAACACTTCGGCTGTTTAAATGTTGTATTGTATATGTGTGTGTTATTACTACACAATATTATCGAACAGTAACTTTCACAATGAAAAGAACCTTTGAAGTCACCAAAGACACAACTTTGATTCTTTCAATTTATTATATATAAATAAATCAATTCACAATACAAAACATAGTAATGGGTAATGTTGCCCCTGATACTATAGTTGATGAGAAAGATTAGATCCAATTTTCAAGTAAATAACTTATGTAGTTTGGAAGTTACAAATCTTTTGAATATAAACTTTAACCAGAAAATCTAAGCGAAAAAGGGGCATAACTCTGTCAAAATACAAAACAGAGGTATGGGTAATGTTGCCCCTGATACTAGAGTTGATGACAAAGATATATTCCAAGTTTCAGGTGCATAACTTATGTAGTTTTGAAGTTACCAAAGTTTTTAATATAAACTTTAAACAGAAAATCTAACTGAAAAGGAGGCATAACTCTGTCAAAATACAAAATAGAGTTATGGACAATGTTTCTACTGATACTAGAGTTGATGACAAAGGTTAGTTCCAAGTTTCAGTTGATAAGCTTATGTAGTATTGAAGTTACAAAACTTTTGAATATAAACTTTAACCACAGAATCTAAGTGAAAAAGGGGCATAACTCTGTCAAAATACATAACAGTTATGGAGAATGTTGCCCCTGATACTGGAGTTGATGACAAAATGTATATTCCAAGTTTCAAGTGAATAACTTATGCAGTTTTGAAGTTACAATACTTTTGAATAAAAACTTTAACCAATTCAGACGCGGACGCCGACGCCGGGGGTAGTAGGATAGCTCACCTATTCTTCGAATAGTCGAGCTAAAAGCGTAGTCCAGTATATTGCCACAGTGCGGAAATACAGTTAAGTTCATCCCACGGAGTGTTATTTCTTCAATGACAGCGTGAAGATGGGATAAATAAAGATCCCTGACGAAAACGAGTGAATTTTGTATATAAAATCTTGGCCGGTAGTTCAGCTAAAACCGTTCGAGACGGACCATATACCTCGGTTTATCCAATAAATATGCCGTCTCAAATCGAGTTGCTCACCTTTTTGAAGTTAAGCGCTTACTTGATCCGAGGATCAGTCCGTTTGTTCAGTTTAAAGCTTATATATGCGTGTGTGATTCAAATATATAGTCGGTCTAATGCTAAATGTAAATTGATTTTTGTGTCGCAAAACCTTTTTAAAATTGCATAACATGTTTGTGTTCATAATAATGGTGTTCATAATTTATTTTAGTAATACAAAAATAAATATTACGTTTTGCCGTAATTTATTGTAGACATTCTTATTTGAAATCTAGTTTTCGATTTGTTTTGCGTGTATCTATACAATACTCACATTCACCCTGCTAGTTAAATTATTGCTCTCTGACAAATATGAAATACTCAAGTCTTCAAGTGAATGTATAATACGTATAATATTTGTTATAACAGACAAATTAATGCACATAAAAACGTAAGTGATTTTTATTCTAACACGAGTACAACAATAAAATAATATGTACCGGTATTATATGTTATTCTCCTTCGTTATTGTTAGAAGTAACATAAACTATTAACACATTTAAAGAAGTTTATTATAAGTTTGTAGCTCTGCAATATTATCAAAGATATATATAAACTCCAAATATGGCTCGTTATAATCGTTAATAAATCGTTACCACAATTTGAATTCAAATTAACAGTAAGTTTATAAATATAAATTCCCCCATTTAATGAAATTTTTAGGTTTATGATTCTCTGAACGCTATGATTGATGCATATACGAGTATATTAACACAGCTATACAACGGTCACTAGCAACGCGCGCTGTTTTTAGAATGACACTACTGTTTCTGGAATTTGATGAACTCGCTAGAATCAATGGGCTACATGGAACAGCAACTGTGGGAATGAGATTTATGAATGGGAACATTGCACAATTGCTATGTATAGAGCGTACTGCTTATATAAATGTAGGCTAAACAAAATAGTTATTTCGTTACTTTAATGAATACAGCATTCTGTTTATGGCATACAATGAGAACATACGTTAATAATAAGCCTCGGTGCTAGAGTATATGTCGAGGATATGTTTATAACTTCATTTTAACCGCTTATGTAAACAATTATGCAAATTTTTAATCCCCAAAAGTATGCAACAGTTATTGGTGTACGTTAAACCGTTGTTTGAAGTTTGCATTCCCTAAAATTAGGAAATTTGGCAATTTCTATTGGCATTCAATCTTCCCGCTGCATAATTATCGCAAGAAATCTAGGTCAAAAGTAATCTTAGGCAGCTACGCCGAATAAACCGTTTATACCTCGGGTTCCTCAGCTCAACGGCATAAAAATAAGCGCTCAAATCGCGAAGGTGAACAACTCGATTTCACAATATGCCGCTTGAACGACGGTTTCAAAAGAACTGAACAACCGGCCATCTTTATAATTGTTATATGGTCAAATATCCAGAAGGTAACTACGTGCACGACGTCTTGTCTTGTCTTGATATATTGACCTGACCCTCGTTAACATTGTTAGCATACATTAATGCTTTAACTATTTCTCAGATCGGAAAAGAATATCGTTTTTGTAATTGTTTTATGATATATTCCTTCATTAAGGTCAGTGTCAGTGTCGAGATATATCTATTAATGTAAGTTACCTTACAGGACATTACCCTGTAACGTCGAAATTTAAAGATTATTCAACTAAAATATCCTGCAAAATTCCCTGTGCACGGGAGAATGTCTACGTAACTTACCATTTAATTACATGGTTAAAACCTTTATCTTTATAAAAGACACCAACGTGTTAAGCAATATGTTTGTCGAATAATTGATGCAACCCTATATGTCATGATGAACCTGATATCAGAAAAGCGTCTTCAAACTGTTATTTTACTGATAAGGAAAGGTAACTCGCTTCATTTAAAATGTACTGCACGAATCTAGCTATCCAAATTTGCATAAACCAATGTGATTCAAGAAATCTAATCAATATTTCAGTACATGCAAAATGATTTTAATTCCGAGTACCGAAATCCGAAAATAAAGGTGGTTTGTTGACCACATGCAACTTATTTTTTTTTGGTTTATATTACCCTTTTGACGTCCAAAAAGGCAACACATTGAGACCTACTGCGTACAATGCATACTGAATGTCAGCAAAATTGCTTACACGATAAATGAGGACCATTAGCCCACCACAGGACAGTACGCGATAAGAGCTGCTCTATATTCATGGATAGATAAAAACCACGGGTTTTTTATTCAACAATTATCGACAGCCGGCGTGATGAATAGATGTGTTCACGACACAACCTTAATCAAATAGAGTCTATTGCATGACAACAAATGTGATACTGAAAATTGTTAAAGGCAAGTAGTAATTTGATATTTAAGTATTGTTTGCAAAGTAATGTAAATTAATGTTTAAATAATGAATTATCACAATCTAATTAGTGGTCTAGATGTATTTAGTATTGTAGTTCTATATTTTTTTTGTAGATTACAGTACGATATCGATGTTATATGTACTTTTCTATGAGCATGTTTACAAATACAAATATAGTCTGCATTGTATTTCCTTTTGCGATCGTATCAGAATATGATTTAGACGAGGCTCTAGTTCGTAAAAATGTAATATTTAATTGTATGTTCTAATGAATTATGTATATGTTAATTTTGATGTGTTTATGCAGGAGAAAAAAAAACAATACATAAATACAGACCATTTGAATTTTTATTTAATACTGTTTGTTTTACAATACACGCCGACACTTCATTAGGACTGATATAGCTTGTTATTTTGGCTAGTCTAAACTTCAATAGGTCTTAACACAAATTTCTACATTTTGTTAAAAGTCATTTCATTTTAAGGTTGAGCGTAGACTTAAGTATCTTGTTTTCTTTCCCAAATTACTACTTTTGTACGTTTCTTATCTCATTGCATAAATAAACGACAAAATTGATTTGGATTACACTTTTTGGGTTGTTTTATGTGAACATGAAAACAATTGTAACATTAACGACCTGATTTCAGAGAGTTTTTTTTTGGAGGGGGGGGGGGGGGATTTATTGCAAATGTATCATGCACCTCGAGCAACTTAAAATAACATAACAGCTAAAAAGCCAAAGCTATAAAGGGCAAAAGGATGTCGATGCGTGCTCTTTTTAAGACCAACGGTATTATAGTGAACTTGTACAATTTATAAAAAATATTCACGTGCAATGTTCATCAATATCAAACTAGAATTTAAGTAGCATTAACATTTTGGAAGTCATAGTATCTATCGTTTGCAGGTTATTCAAAATGAACCCATACCTTGGCATACTTATTTTGCTGTGGTCAGCAGGATGCAACTGTGACAGCAACCAATGCAATGGCAATCTTCGACCTTGGTCACCAAGCTGGATGCCACGAGACGATTTGTGCTGCTCTTGCGATAACACGATACAGGATTCTATTTACGACGGGGAAGAATTCGACAAATGCTGCACTTGCAACTCACAGACAACGTGGTACGGCCAGGAGAAAACACTATTTATAGAGTACATCAGCGTTACTGGAAAATCACTGGCAGTGGACGCCGAATTGTTCAATGAAAGTAATGTCTACAAAATTGATCATCGTGGTGGTGTCATGAGAGAGATTCCAAGTAATCTGTGTGATTGGGACAACGATTCTTGGCTGAATGTGTTTTCAGAGCACGTAATGTCATTCAAAAAGTATTGGAATAACATAGTTCAAATTGATTTCAGTCTCAACAAAATACGGAAAGTTGAAAGCTTAAACTGCGTAGTAAAACTAGACCGTCTTGATTTGACAAACAACAAGATAACCCACTTGAAAAATACCTCGATCAATCAACTGACCCATTTAAGAATTCTGGATTTATCGAACAATGAAATAACAAGCATGGACCCTGCCTACATATCTCAGCCTTCCCAAAATTTATTTTATGCACGTTTTGAGAATAACAGACTACCAGAATTGGATATAACAAATGCTTTTTCGGTAAATCCATTTTGCCACATCGACTACACGAACAATACAATTGATAAATTTGTAAATGAGCTTGGATTTTCTTTGGATAAAAACAAAACATATGGACCCGGATTTGTAAGCTTCAATTTCAACAACTTCGAAACCTTTCCAGATTTCACCAGTTTACTTGGCCTCTCTAGTATTATTGAGTTCGGCCAACTAAGCTCGTTTGGATTTGATTTCAGGGATGTTCGACTGAATTGTGACTGCTTTCTGGAACCATTCTTAAGCGCAGCTCAGGAGTTAAAGAATGTTCTATGGCGGAACTATTTTAACGTATCTTGTGCAAGTCCACCTGAACTAAAGCATCACAAGTTACCGAGTCTAGAACCATATGATCTCGTGTGTAACCTCACACGTGATGCCAAGTGCCCACAGGAATGCAGTTGTACTGATCATCCGAGCACAAACACGGTATATGTCATTTGCTCAAACTTGACGGAAATGCCTGAATATCTTCCAAATTCGTCATTATCTCGTTTTATTTCGTTAAACCTAAGCAACAATGGTTTAAAAATTATTCAAAACAAGACATATTTATCTAAAATAACGTATCTAGACATTTCAGGTAATAATTTAGAACAAATAGATGACGATATTATGGCTGTCCTTGAAAACGCCACAATAAACATATCAAACAATGTACGACTAACACAACTTCCGCAACGCGTTCAGCATAGAAATATTTGTAATACTATCATGGGACAGTTGCAGATAACATGTGATTGTCAAGAACTCTGGATTGAGAACTGGCTTAAAGTGAAGAAATGCGAAAATGAGACACTATTCAAATGTTCTGTACCAAAACATGGGATCGTGGATGCCCGCAAGTTTTCGAGTTCCTTCTTAGATTGTAAACCTAATTCTTTAGTCTTTTTATTATCATTTATATCCGCCATTTTGGCAACATCAATCCTATGTGGAGCTCTGGCGTTTCTGCTTAGATATGAAATTCTTATCATCTTTCTGAGAATGAAGCAAAAAGTATGCAGCAACCCAGAAAAACGATTTCAACACGATGTAGCAATTACGTTTAACGAAGATGACGTTAAGTTAAGAAGCTGGATTTTTAAAGTTCTTCTTCCAAGTTTAGAAGACTCGAACTACCGCGTTTTCTTGCCGTTCAGAGACCTTACATTAGGCAGCAAACGGGACAATATCATTATGAAAACATTTTTAAAGACGCGGTCCTTTCTAGTAGTTCTCTCACAGAAATTTTTAGATGTGCCCGAAAATCAGGGCGGCCGATCGTGGACTGAAAACGAGTGGAAATGTGCTTGGAATCAGTTCAAAGATGACAAAATGAAAACGCTGGTCATTATCAACTACGATCATCTTGCTCCTTCTGACATATCACACGCACAAATTGCAGCTTTTCTTCGTGTTGGACATACCGTTGAGTTCGGTAACCACAATGCGCATATCATGAACGACATTTGTCGCAAACTTGGACCAGCACCAAGTCAACCAGACGGCAAAAAAATAGTTAATAATATAAAATACTGTAGACGCACAGAACAAACAAATATAGAAACGTCAGGAAATGATATGCAAAGAAATTTTTTTCTGCCTCTAACACCAACTCCAAAAGTGTTTCCTAAGAATGAAGAAATGGACATGAACATAAATGTTGATTTTGATATTTTATTCGGTGTTGAAAAGAAAGATATAAATGGAAAATACAATGGACCGGTTATTAAATATTAATTGAGGCGGTCAACCATTAATAAGGATTTCTTGTTAATGTGATATGTATGAATAATGTATAAAATGCATTATTGTATAAAGTTATGTAAACAACCTTATTGAAACTCTGGTTCGCCTGTCATATATCATAAACATCCTCAAGTATTTTTGACGAGGCGCTAAAAGAACGTCTATTTTTACAAGATTACTTTTGCCACAAAAAGGTCAAAAGTCGTCATAAAATTTACTTGAACAAGTTGGTTAAACACACTGGCCTGAAATAAGTTAAAAAGAATATCTAAATAAATAAGAACTGAAAGAAATGTGTTTATGTTATGAAATCAAACCTCGACGGTATTGTCCACAAATGTAGACACATTTATTAAAAGAAAGCAGATTCCCATTTCTCTCGAATATATTTTGGTACAATAATACTCTATAAATAGGGAATATTGCATGACTGTGGTGTTCCGGTGGCTTGTATTGCTCGAGTTGAATGTGTAACGCTGTATTCCACGAGCTCGCAGGGCGAGTGGAATACAACTTTACAGTCAACGAGAGCGATACAACCCACCGGAGAACCACAGTCATGTAATATTCCATTTATTATATACCTCTGCCATGAAACAAACAAAATGATAACAAACAGTTCTAAAGAACGCGCATGAATACATGCCATGTACATCAATGACGTCATTCAAATAAACATGTAATGGCGTCATCGAGTCTATAAATAGAACGGGGCGTTCCCAATGTCGCTCGGAACGTTACGGAAATATACGATTCTCAACGAACGTAAAAGTAGTCCGGTTTTTCCAGCCCTTGAATACGGAAAATTATTTCACAGTGTGAAATACGGGAATTCTATCTGGCCAATTGTATTTTATACCGAAAATACACCAATATTTGAGTCAGATTATCTATAGGTATATAATAATAATTAATATTCCATGTCTATAATTTATTGTCTAAAACTAAACTTATACGTGTTTCTAACGTTACCATCAGTAAGTTGGATTGTAGAAAATCATTTCGACTTACTTCGGGAAGCTAAATATAAACTTTCCATTAGATTAATTGCTCACGTCATATATTGCACCTCTTAGGCTGAAGTTTTGAACCGCATTATTTAAAA
The DNA here is from genome assembly GCA_027627225.1 of Congeria kusceri. Lineage (NCBI taxonomy): Eukaryota > Metazoa > Mollusca > Bivalvia > Myida > Dreissenidae > Congeria > Congeria kusceri. Next base: position 41,633,071 of record CM051035.1, read on the forward strand.
TCATGATATATGCATAGATATATTTGAATTAAACAAAAACAGTATGCAAAGGTGTCTGTTTTTCAAAATTTAATTTAAACGTAATTACATAAGTTCAGGCGTTGAAAATGACAACATTTAACGTCGTTTTCATAATGTAATGACTTAATCTGGCGATTTTTTCACAGAACGACTACCTGATAATTAAACGTTAGTATAGATTATTAAACAGTATTATTGGGCCCCGCTAGCTCAGTTGGTAGAGCGCTGGACTGTAAATCCGGGGATCGTGAGTTCGAACCCAAGCCCGGCCACATGACTTGTGTGGGGATTGGTCATGACATTATTTCTACGGCCATTCTCACCGTACCTCTGATTCAAGTAGGGCAGTTGTCAGTTACTGGCATAGGTATGTAATGTACATAGTCTTTTTTTTTATCTTACAAGTAACCATTATCCGAATTCATTCCCCTTCCGAATATTAGTACACAATATTATTGTTGTTATTGCTTTGTCTATAAAATCCATTGTTTTAGCAGGAAATTGTTCTACAAACTTTAATTAATTTAAATCTTTGTATTTACCTCCTGTTTAGTCCATTTAACGTTGATAATTGAAAGAATAATCCATTTTTGCACAGTACCAAAATTCCTGCACTGTATAATGGCTGCAGCAATGTACATTGTTTACTACACGCGTAGGAATATGATGGAATGTTATTAAATGCATTGTATCCTTAAAGACTTGTCTAATTGTTAATAATAGCTTTTCTTTGTGCATTATAAGATTATTTATATCATAAATTGCATATTGTTCTTACACATGTTTATTGTTAAACCTTAATGGTTCACTGGGAACTATTTGAGACGCTTGCTGCGTAAGAATTACTGAAGTTGTCATGATGCAGCATTTCAAATTGTATTGTTATAAATGCATATTTAAAGCTACTGGTTGCTTTGATGTATAGAGTTTAACTTCTTCTATGATAAAGAAGTAATATTTATGTGATTGTTAATTTATTGGAATAGTAGTTTTAATTATTGTTAAGAAATAGCCACATTACTTCCTTATATGCTGCAGGATGCTGCACGATTCTGATTGGTTGCAGCTAAATCTGCAGAATCTGATTGGCTGCAGCCGAATCTGCAGCATCCGAAGGGTATATAAAGAGGTTCTCCGCTCAGTTTTGTGCAACAGTTGCTAACAACAAACATCACTGTTCACTACATAGAAAACCTTACAAGTAAGAACTCAAACATTGTAAAATCCTGAACAACATTGAAGTTACGATTTAAAAACGCACTTAACTATTTTCTAGCGTTCTAGCAATATATTTATTCTATTAACAGCTGATTATTATTGAAGTTATAGTAAATATACTTAAGAACGTTTCTAGGAACAATTTTGTGATACTGTAAAGATATTTAAAAAACTGAGCAACTGTTCGGCAAACGTTTGTCATTACTGTACCGCCATACTGAATAAACCGAAATGAATATAATTATATGTTATCGATATTATGAAAGTAGATCTACGAATAAATGATGATTTTTGAAACTTTAATTCATCTCCGTCTTTACTAGAGTTTTCTGCCAGACTCAAACTCTAATCGACACTGATATTATAAAGAATCTTTATTGTAAAGTAGCTTACAGGTATGTGCACTTAGTACTGGCAAACCGCTTAGATCGGCTAAGCTTGCCCAAGAAAAGTGTGAGTAGGTTAACTGACCGCCGTGATATGACTTAAATACTGTTAAAAACGGCGAAAATCCCAAGCAAACAAAACTTAACACTATTATTATAACATTCATTCGGGAAATTCTACTCTCGCAATACGCTTCTATGAAAAATATGATTAGACTTTGGTGGTCATCCGGATCACCGTGTGGATCCACGATTTTTAAAGGTGTTTTTTTTTATAATAGGGAAATATGGCAAACTGCTACTTTTGGTTGTATAAAACTCATAAGAGGAACAACATATGCGAGCAATGATCGAACTGCCTGGTCGCAGGTATGTGCTCTGCAGCTGCTTTGAAGTGTTGCCATTTTGCTTTAGGATAAATTTATTTATATTTAAAAATAACACAACAGCATTCAACATCAGGTGGTGTTTCTTTAGGCTTTCTCAAATTAAAATACAGATGGCCAGTTGTTATCCATGCTAAATAATCGATGTGTACATATAATATTGAAACGAAGATCATACAAACGAATTAAATCAAAAATAGGTATGTGCTCTGCAAGTGCTTTGTAGTTGCCTTTGTGCTATAGGCATATTTTAGGAGTGAAAAAAAATTAACATCAGGTAATCATGGATAAATTATGTTTCTTTAGTCCTTGTCCAATTAAAATACGGATCATCCGTGCTAACTAAAAATCGATGTGTACATATATATTGAATTAAAGTTCATATTAACAAATTACATCACAACAATATTAAAGTATTAGAATATTATTACGATAACAATAGACTAAGCTTCTTATCGAAGATGAATAAACCTAAGTCACATATTTTTTTGTAAAATTACTTTCAGTGTGTTGACGAAATATTGTATCTTTCCAGTTTTTGCAATTAATATTTTAAACACCCTCCAAGCTATTGTTAAAGAATTGTTTCTTTGGCGAGTTTTGTGACGTCATTTTTAGTTTAAACTACGCAATCAGTTGGATTGTAAAAAAAGAGATATCCCCTTCTTATCAGCTAAAGGGTTAACCGTTTTTTTCAGCGGAGGGTAGAGATATGACCTCTTACACGTCTTAACAATGTATAACCCATGACAGACATAAAGCCCCAGTTTTTTTTTAAACATGAAACTGGATTTAATCACACTCAACAGACAAGGAATAAAAACAATCTGGATAAAGCACCTACAAGTACTGAAAGAGTTGAAAATAGAATGTAGTCTTTTTTTTCACATTATAAAAGTGAAATTAATATATTCGTCTACCAACAGTCTATAACGTAACTGCAATACACTGTCGACAATATCAAAAGACTAGTTACACGTAGGTCATACAGTTACCGAGGGTATCCGGACAAAACCCCCCTGGGACATAACCCCCCCTGTACAATTTTGTATAGGTGGACGAAACCCCCCTCATGCGTTTTACAAGGTGGACAAAACCCCCCTTAAGCATTTTACAGGGTGGACAAAACCCCCCGTTAACACAAAACAATAGACTTGCAATTTTATCTAGAGTTTTTTCTACTTGCGAATTATAAATTAATGTTTGCACCTAACATACAAAAGATTAAGCAAAGTGTTAGCAGTTTTTTGAAATGCACTTCATTCATGTTTGTTTTGTTTACAATTCCTAATTAACAGCTAAGTACAGAACTCCAACAGGTCATTTGATGAGTCAACACAAATCACTATAGTTTTTAGTTAAGCCTGACACACTGTCCCATGGCATACAGAAACTGTGCCAGCGACTTCTCCCCACTCACAAACTTGTACTAATTAAGAAATTGAAGCAACATAATTGCTCATGAAAATCCTAGTTTTTGTTTACAATTCCTAATTAACAGCTAATTACAGAACTCCAACAGGTCAATTTAACAGGTATTCCTAATTGTTTTTAACACCTCTGTAATTAAAAAAGAACATCTCTGTAATTAAAAAAAAAATGTTACAAACCTACTTATATAAATGTTAGTCAAACCTAATACTCATCATTTCACATTTATTCGCTCAATTTCATGCAAAACATGAATAAATTGAGGTCTTACAAAGATATTTACAATAAGAGGCTCTCTACAAATTATCAGTTACTGAAGAATAAGCGGTTGAGATGTTAGCAGTGCATGTTAGTCACAAGGAGAGTCATACGTACATAAACTTTGATGTAGCAAGTAGGACAATTTATGAAAGCATACATAGCAGACATGTATAAATTTGTAAATAATAATTGCAATTAGCAACATTTTGTAATCTCAACACATAAAATATATAACCAATATTTATATGACAAATTCATATGCTAAACGTGCGGTATATTTTTGTCTAGCTTTTAATATAATAATGTCACGCGTTATAGTCCGGTGTTTATTAAAATGTGTTTTATAAATTTACTAAGTTTTATAAGCTCTATGGTATTTTTTGTCTGGAAGAGTTCGTTTAGTTTTAATATATTTGGATGTGTGTAGTAGTAGTGTTTTAGGTATGCACGGCGCTCCTCGACAAATTGGCGACATTCGAGCAGGTAATGGTATTCGTCACCAAGATTATTTTCGCAAAAGTTACAGTGCCTTTCGTTGAGCGGGGTGCCGTTCCAATTTCCGACTTCAATAGGTAATCTGTGATTTCTTGTGCGGAATTTTGCCAAATAGTGCAAAAGGGATTTTGGTAGCTTAGTCAGGTAGTGTTCAAGTCCGAAAACAGGCTTTATTAATTTATAAAATGAGCCGCTGGAAGAGTTTTCGACTTGAGAATACCATTCAGTAAGAAAAACATCTTCGAGTTTTTGTTTTATTGTGAGTTTAAGCCATTTATCATTAAGTTCTTCCTGTGTGTCCCAGACATTCATCAAACCACATTTAATAATGATTTGTTTAAGTTTTGCAAACCATGGGAATTTTTTGGCTAATGTATTATCATTTGGAAGTTGGGAAATGACATACTTATAAATATTTGCGGACAATCTATTCGAGTTAAAGTTGTTGATGATTTTTGACCAGAATGTTATCATTTTCATTTCTATATCTAAAACGATCGGTTTTGTCCCAGATTCGCCGTAAACCATATAGTTAGGCGTTGATTTTTTTAACTTAAGAACATATTTAAGGTATTTTAGTTGCACTCGTTCTATAATATCTAAATTTCCTGGACCCCATATGTCGCTACCGTAGAGCAAAATAGGTTTGATGGTTTTGTTAAAAAGATCTATTTGAAGATCAATCGGGAGATTAAGGCGATTTGAATTTCTTAGTAAACTAAACATAGCCTTTGTGGCTTGTGAAGCAATATGTAATTTGTTTTTATAGAATGAACCGCTTCTACTAAAATATACACCTAGGTATTTGTATTCGGTAACTATTTCTAGGTTTTGCATTTTATAATGAAAGTTATAGTTCGGTCGTCTCCCTTTCGAAAACACAACAATTTTGGATTTTTCTATATTAACTGTCAATTTCCAAGTATTACAGTATTCTTCATATAGATTTAACGCGTTCTGTAAAGCGGATTCTGTGTCCGCTAGTATAACAGTGTCGTCTGCGTATAGCAAAATACAGATTTTTAGGTAATTAAATAATTCATTTTGTGCTCGTTCGTGCAAGTGTATTCCATTATAATTTTCATTACGGGTGAGGAAGTCGTTGAGATCATTAAGGAAAAGAGAGAAGAGCAGAGGTGAGAGATTTTCCCCTTGCCTGACCCCAACTTCGCAGGGGAAATAATCGGAAAATTCTGTAACTTTAGATCCGCAATGATTTGATTTTTTCATGACACAGGATTTTATATTTGAGTACATGTTTTTAATAAGTTCAAAACATTTTCCATCGATATTTGATTTAATAAGTTTTTCTAGTAACCCCCCTCTCCATACTGTGTCAAAAGCTTGTTTTAGATCTATGAATGCACAAAATAGTTTTTTTCTGTTGTTGTTTACGATCTGTATAAGATTATGGAGAATAAACATATTGTCTGATGTTGAAAACGATTTCCGAAACCCCGATTGACATGAATCAAGAACACTATTATTTGCGATATAACAAGTCAAACGATTATTAATTATGCGCGTGAATAATTTACCCAGGCAGCTTAAAAGTGTGATAGGTCGGTAATTTTCCGGATTTGTGGGGTCGCCCTTGTTTTTGTATATTGGATTAATGATTCCAATTGACCACGCTTCCGGTATAATTCCTGTATCAAGGACAACATTAAATAATTTAACATACACGTGTTTCATGAGACTAAATGACGATTTAATTTGTTCATTTAATATTTTATCCATTCCACATGCTTTATAATTTTTCAAAGAATTTATTGCCTTTTGGATCTCATTTTCTGTAATAGGAGCATTGATTTCATCATTATTACTGTCATTTTGGTATACGGGATCAGGACCAGCGTTTTCTTCTACATTTACTGATTTAAAAAATTCAAACAGTTCAGGTAATTCAGCTTCCACGTTGTTTGATTTCTTGCCGTTAATTATTTTCCAGTATGCCCTTGGCTCTGCGTCTTTTAAAGATCTAAGCTTAGTTATATTGCTGTTGGTGTACCTGGAATCATATTTATTAAGTGTATGTTTATACTCTTTACTTACTCTCCTAAGATTTGCCTTATTCGTTTCGTTTTTAGTTGTTTTGTATAAATATTTCGCTTTATGAAAACATTTACGCGCACGTTTGCACTCGGGGCCAAACCATTTGGAAAATTCTGATCGAGGGAGTTTGTTTGAGACACATTTCAACCCGAACGTGTCCTCGGCAGTGCTTAAGAATAAATGCGAGATATACGACACTATATCATTTATACTGTTTTGGCTTATATCATTATTGCTTATAATCTGCTCTAACCTTTCATTTATTTCATTAATTGTATTTCTGCATACATTTTCATTGAATGCATGACTTTTCTTGGGGTCCCAAAGTTTAATTTCTGGGACATTTTCTTTGGGTTCTTCGACATGTGGTTTATTGTTAGCAGTTAAGCTTAGTGTTATAGGATTATGTGCGTCCGAGTAGAGCGAGTTAAATTCCAACACGTTAAGAGTGTTCACGTAATTAAACAAACTCGAATCGCATATGAAATAATCCACCGTACTCGATCCCTTACACGTTGTTTCCCCCGATGTATCTCCGTTCACTCGACCGTTTAAAATATAGAGATTGTTGTACTGCAGAAATTCGATAAACCGATATCCATAGTTATTTGTACTTAGATCCAAACTGTTTCGATTACGATACACGTTTTTACACTTATCAAATGCCGACATTTCTTTTTGGTATTCATCGAAAATATCCGTTAAATGGTTTAGGTTTAAAAAATCTCGATCGGCAGCAATATAATCCGAAATAAGTTTAACTCTCGAATTAAAATCCCCAAAAAGAAAGAAGTGGGTGTACTTTTGTGTTAAAGTATTGAAATCTAACTGTAAACTTAAGAACGGGTCTTCATGTGCATATCCTGATTGTTCGGGAGGTATGTAAACTATGCCACACAACAGGTCAGCTTCAGTGCGTACTAGCAATTTTGATATACTAAACCACAGAATTAAATTACAATCGGTATCAATGGTAGTTATATGTTTAGATAAATGCTTTTTGACAGCTAGACCGATACCGCCCGATTTTTTATTAGACATACCCTTTCTATTTTTTAAAAATACATCGTAATCAGGTATATCAACGTGATCTGTATCATCCGTTTTAGTTTCTTGGAATCCAATTATATCATACAAATGTATGAGTTCTGAAAATTCTGGGCATTTTAGCTTAGATCGGATGCCGCAGACATTAATTGATAATAATTTAATTTCATTTATTGTACTACTGTTAAGTTTTGAAGCTCGTGCGACACCTGCCAGGTTAGTACTTTCTCCTTCGATTATGCCACGATTATGGCAATGAGATTTAGTAAATGTTTGTTTAATATTTTGGCCGTTTTCTTCGACTAAATTTTGCAAAAGTGGGTTTCGTTCATTCATGTCGTATTTCGGTCCCATCGGGGTTGCACGATTCTGTGTGTTAGTAGGAGTGGTGGTAGTTAGTAAAGTAACAGGTGTATTATAAGTATTGTGCATGTGTTTTAAATGTTGTACATATAAGCGAGTGTAGTATATGCGTCGATAGTAGTTGCATACTGTGTTAATCAATGCAATGAATGTACGCAAGATACTATCACAGTACTTTTCATGTGTTAGCCAGCAGCGGGCACTATTATTGTAACTATCGCACTGTTCACGAGGAACACAGTTTTGCAAGTAATCATTGTCCGGGATTTGCGTGGAGGTCGACTCTCCTTGTCTGTCCTAGTTACCAGTCAGAGGTTCGGCTGCAGTCAAATGTTGCACAGTCATCGGGTTGTCCGGCTGAGTGTCATGAGGTGGGATTGACACCGGAAGCTGTGGAGCTGGCGTCGGTTCGCGGGTGTCACGTTTCGCCGAGTCTCTGGGATCGACGCGCTTAGGGGCCAGTTCGTAATCGAGCGGCGAACGTGCTTTGCGTTTTTGGGTGTTACCAGGGTCGTCTAACGTGGCCAGCGACGTAAAGCGATTTGGAGTTTCGAACCCAACACCATTTCGTGTTTTGTTAATTTGTGACTGTGTGGAGCGGCTTGTATAACTAGGAGGTTCGGTCAGTCTCTGTCTGTAAGGTGTGCCATAGTCTGGGGCTGCATTTCTGAGAGAGGATACTTCTGATGGGCGCCCTCTCCCAAGTGTGTTTGTGGCAGCATCGTACGGGATGTTGTTAACGTAAAGTTTGTCTTTTACTATGGTCACTTTGCAGTTTTGATTAGCGTACTGTCTTGCTATCGGGTACAGTGTTTTTCTCCTTTCTTCTATTTCACGGGGGAAATGTTCATAAATTTTGTAAACTTTTTGGGCTTTGTTGAAGTTTATTCCTTCTCGGCGAACAAGTTCTCTATCAGAGTATCTTTGGAATCGCGCAACGATGGGCCTAGGTCTGCCGTTTTGTGTTGGTCTGTGCGGGTTTCCGAGTCGATGCACTTTATCAAATTTGATTCTATCCACATCTATAGGGTATTCTACATCTATGTTTGAACTTTCCTTTAACTTATTTTTTAGAAACTCACGAAGAACCAGTTCTGTATTTTCACGCACAGCTTTCTCTTGCCTGCTGTTTTCATTATTTGTGTGATCCATTGTTTCAGGACGGGCCTCATCGACACCGAATATTATCAAGTTGTTCTCCATTGAACGTGTTTGTAAGTCAAGGCATTTATCTTTTAATGTTGTGTTCTCTTTCTGTAGACATTCGATGTTACAGGACATCGTGGATTTAAGTTTTGTGAATTCATCCTGGATGTTACGTTTATTAGTGATAAAATCATCAGCAATGTCACTGAATGTTTGGCAAAATGTCTCAACTTCAGTGATTCTGTTGGATAGCAGTTTGTTTGCGTTTTGGATATCACTCATCTGGCATTTTAGAGACGACACGTCATTTTCGATTGGTAAGATTTTTCCTACATTTGATTCAATTGTTTTAAGACGAATGTTCATTTCTTGCATGAGTTCAACAAAAGAGTGTTCCATTACGTGTCCAGGGAATAATCCACATGTAGATCCTTGGCCGCTAGGGAGGAACGACGGGTATGACCCGGGTCCAGGGAAAGGGGGTGCGTAACCAACCTGGCTGTAGCACGGCTGCTCATTTTGCATATGGGTATGAGTATTCATATTTTGTGGAAATATAAAAGCTTGAGTACCAGCTTGAGCTTGAGTTTGTGATAATTGCATACCACTTACCCCTCCTTCTTGTGTATTGACTTTCCCTTTTGTCCCTTTGTTTGATTTCTGTTTGTCCGCCATTTCTAACAACACATAAGCTCACAACAAACACTTGTCACTTGTCAAAAACCGTAAATTCCGTATAATTTCCGTATAATTTCACTAAATCCACTTCAGGAACGAACTTCCAAAGTTTATTTCAACACTTTAGACTGTTTAATTTCCAGTAAAACTCGATTTTAATAACTATCTATTGAAATTTTCATTCCCCGATAAAAGTGACCGCCATTTCGTGCGAGCCTCGTCACGTGGATACTAAAGTGGCACTATAATTAGAGCTAAAAATGAAAATAAAATATATGCAATTTTTTAATATAAATAACCACAGGAATTGGTCTCAAAAAGGGTAGATATTTTCACTTTTGTAAATGCATGAGGGGGGTTTTGTCCACCTTGTAAAATGCTTAAGGGGGTTTTGTCCTCCTAGTAAAATGCTTAAGGGGGGTTTTGTCCACCTTGTAAAATGCATGAGGGGGTTTTTGTCCTCCTATACAAAATTGGACAGGGGGGGTTATGTCCCAGGGGTGTTTTGTACTACACTCGTTACCGAGTACACATGCTCTTATCTTTTAACATGTCACAATGTCTGCCATATGTAGGCCAGATGCTAAACTAAATATACACAGATACCGTAAAAGGGCAGGCCAGATTACAAACATTTCAACATTAGTACATGTCTCATCAAAATGTAAAATGCTCAGTGAATACATATACAATGGACTACTCGGTACCTATAGTGTTTTAGGAACCATATTAGGAACCACTGGAGTAAAAGACATATTAAACGTTATTTAAAGTGTAGCGTTTCACATATGTAGTGCATAGCAGTCATTATTGGTATCGATGACATGTACGGATGACTATGTTACGTACCATATAATGTCTTAAATATGGTTATAATAAGATCAAATTATGGGAAAACACAACATTGTATAGTTTCTTTCAAACCAAGACCTTTCCCATCGTTTAAAAGTTAAATGACACAAATCATATATGTAAAGTGCTAATAGATCATCAGCATGTTCCACTTGCCTATAGGCCTTTCCCAAAACTAGATGATCTCCCTTGGAAATTACCTCCCGAATTCACATCCGCCATATTTGAAACCCGACTTCCGGCGACGTTTTCCCTAGCTTGCCATATAAAGTATTATAGATCTAAGACCAAGCGGCTTTCAAAACTTGTAATGGAAATTTTTAAAACCATATGTTTTTGATTAAATATTATTAAAAAAAACTCATAGAGGATATATCTTACAAAAATAAATTATTAGAACTAAATGTAGTATCGTTTTAAACTCATTACTAAGGCCAAATGTCCGTATGACAGGTATCCGGAAAAAAAAAAGTAGTCTCCTTGCCTCGTGTTGAACGGTTGTTTTCCATACATAAATAGCACCACATGTTCTCTCAATGGATACTTAGTTATCTGACTGAAGAGGGGGTCATAAACATACCAAAAGCCACAAACCGCTGGGATCTTATCAAATTGCCCTTAGAACAATACCGCTAATCCGTGCAATTGCGTAATGCTTTGATGATAAAGATCTACATGCAGAGACAACTAACATGTCACACTTCGTCTCCATTGTTTGCGTCTCAAATTAAAGTTTATCTCACATTTTAAAATGTTGTTGCCTCCGTTGTTGTTCTTTGCCTATCACCCTATGAAATTTCGCCACCTTATTGAACAGAACAGAACATAATTAAAAGCATTAAACACTTTTACGAAATAATAAATTGGTTTAAATTACAGAGTGAAGTAATATAGCACAGCATTTAATTTTCAATTCTGAAGAATTGAAAGGTGGTGAACATTTAAGAGCTCATCGTGTTTTGTTTTTCTAAAACACACGGGAATTACCGTAGCTGCTGCGAGAATAAAATGTTGTTTGTTTACCACGATTCCGACAGAAATGAAGAAATAATCTCAGTTAGAGTTATATACATGAAGGAAAACTAAATACTTGATCAAACAGACTCAACAAGTATAAAATATTTATTCAAACGTATATTAGACTCTTCTGTTGGCTTAGGTAATTACTTACTCTGAATTGTGTAAACTTTTTTCAAAATGTAAATATCTATGTCTGTTTTATTATAGATACTCACCCTATTATGTACATAATTATCACGACATATCTATTTCCTGGTGACAACGTATAAAGTTCAATGTTGTATTAATGCATACATTTCAATGTTGTGTAACGCATACATTTCAATGTTGTTTCAAGGTATAAAGTTCAATGTTGTATTAACGTATACATTTCTATGTTGTTTTAAGGTATAAAGTTTGTTGTTGTTTTAACGCAGTATGCCATACATTTCAATGTAGTTCAAGGTATAAAGTTCAATGTTGAATTCACGTATACATGTCAATGTTGTTTCAAGGTATAAAGTTCAATGTTTTATTAACGCATACATTTCAATGTTGTTTCAAGGTACAAAGTTCAATGTTGTATTGACCCATAGATTTCAATGTTGTTTCAAGGCACAAAGTTCAATGTTGTATTAACGCAAGCATTTCAATTGTGTTTCAAGGTACAAAGTTCAATGTTGTTGTAATGCATGATTTCAATGTTGTATTAAAGCATACATTTCAATGTTGCATTAACGCATACATTTCAATGTTATATAACGAATACATTTCAATGTTGTTTCAAGGTACCAAGTTCATTGTTGTATTAATGCATGATTTCAACGTTGATTTAACGCATACATTTCAATGTTGTTTCAAGGCATAAAGGGTCAATGTTGTATTAATGCATACATTTCAATGTTGTTTCAAGGTATTACATTCAATGTTGTATTACTGCATACATTTCAATGTTGTTTCATCGCCACAATCCTAACGTGTTTCATTATGTTTCCAACGTGGGTTAAATGCTTGGTATTCCACGCTGATTCAACGTCTATACAGTGAGCAAATACAAGTTGGGCAAAATATAATAATGTAAGGTTGCGCTTATGACTAATTAGCTTAAATAAGACTGCGTGACATCGCACTGCTTTAACTACTGACGTCATCAGCCAGGAAATATATTTTCTGCTGAACTATTTAGCAAGTAGTAATTAAAATCTGACATACAGGCAAGTTACCGATCAGATCATTCTCATATTTTTTAAGAACTCGGAGAAGGACTTATGCTCTATGATCTGTAATACCTAAATTGTATAATAAAAAATTAGAAGACGTAAAGAAGTAAAATGCCTTTCCTGTCTACAATTGTTAAATTCTTTAGAAATGACTTAATACATTTAACTCTAAATGACCACATGTTTTAGAAACTTTATTAATGAAAACCAGTGGTAAAACTATATCATTTTTAAGCTACCAATAAAATAATGCAGAGAGAAAAAATGATATATTAAACGTGTAGTTCAACAAATAAAAAATATCTAACGAATGAAAACATGGTATAACTTAATTTATTGCATCAGGAACTTAAACATTCGAATACACAATAATAAAATATATTTTATTACAGCTAGAGCAAAATGGATTGATAAGAGTGAACAAAACTCTAAATATTTCTTTAACTTAGTTACACAATACGCAACTAGCCAAACCATTACCATCACTGAAAATTATGAAGCTCAGATATAAACATAAAATGACCACACTGATATTTTGAAAGAAAAGCGTATTGCAAGTACCATACACTTGCCTTTAAAAAAGGACATCGTGCTGCTAAGAATTCTCTCTTGGTGTTGAGGCTTGAGTTTCACATTGTTTATATTTATATACAAAATCTTTAATTAATGAAAGTTATAATGCACACGCGGATGTTATAGACATAAGGGGTCATATTCCAGAAACATCTTAAGTTTATATTAACATATTTTCATTTAAGTTCCAATTTTAGGTTTAAGGTTATATTTTTAAAACTAAAATGCTTAAGAAAAATGACGATTTTAAGGCTAAGGATAAGATTTTACTTAAAATGTTTCTGGAATACGACCCAAGGACTTTTAAACTAAACAATAAACAATCTTAATCACAAGAAGCTAAATAACACCCGACGAAAGTTTTATCACATTAAAACAAATTTCTTGTGTAGCATTATGACTTCAATCCGGAACAATATTTTTAATGAGATTTTATTACAATAGAAAGAGGACGCTGACAAGAAGACTCAATATGTTCTTATATATGTATTCGTTGTGCTGATATTATGGCAATACGTATTTCGAATACAATTAAAGGAACAGAGATTGAAATCATTGAATACACAATTTCTCTGTTTGCTGATATTATTTAGGAATTAGTAATTATGCTGATGTAAAAAAAGTTAGATATAAACTTTTCCACTAAACTAACACAGTTACATAATCGTATACATTTTTGGAACAGAAGAAATCAAACAACCCTAGGAAAGATAACTGTCATAAAATCATTATTGCTTCCCCTTTTTACGCACCTATTTATTGCCTACCTAGCTCATGAGAAAATGTATTAGAACATACAAACAACATGCTTCATTATTTTGAATGGGATGAACCAACTAAAAGTAATAAATGCTACTAAATCATATTATGTTAGAATTGTTGCAATGATAAATATAATTATATACTTCCTAAGTTATGAAGGGCTAACAAGAATTGTGAAAATTTTATCAAATTATCAGCTATTCTTATGGCTACGTACATAACCCTTTAAATACTTGTTTGAAACATTTATCTTTATATATTACATAAACGCGTTTATCTGTATATATTACATACACGCGCTTATCTTTATATATAACATAAACGCGTTAAGCATATTTTTCGAATAATGATTGAAACTATTGGTGTCATTATAAACTGGATACAAGAAAAACCCTTCAAACTGTTTGTTTTATTGATAAGGAAAGCCTGCTCATTTCATTTAAAAGATATTGAATGATCTCATTATCCCAATTGGCATTTGTAATTAACACATGTGTTTAAAGAAATGTAATGTACATTAGAGAAAAAGGATTTAACGCGTGTACATCGGTATTTAAAGCATACCTAGTTTATTTCCTCATGCAACTATAGTATATATTTGTTAATAAAGCGTTGAAGTTCTAACATCAAAATCACGTGACATTAAGCATACACGTGCTCGAGGGGTACGTTGAAAACGACTGAACGAAACGAACGTTACTGAACAAGAAATGGGGACTGCTGACCACATCAGAAAATCACAGTCCAACATGTGGTTTTTTTAAACTAGTGAACGATAAAACTGCTGTATAGTCATGAGTCGATAAAGTTTCCCCCGGTTTTGTACTTCACAATTGACATTTCCTCAAATGTCAATCATATTAAAATTAATCTGCAATATTATCCAATCATCGCACTTGGATATCACGTATTTAGCGGTTAAACTATTTCATACAATGAGCACGTGCATAATGTTTGTGATATTCAAATGAGCACGTGGTAATGTTTGTGATTTTTTATGAATGGATATTAATCCTTTAACAATAGCTGGGGAGGAGTTTAAATTATATGTGGAAAATCCCGGATCGGTCTATTATCGACAGCCGGCGTTATGAACAGATGTATACAAAATGCCACGTTGATCAAATCGAGACCATTGCGCGAAAGTGAAGGAGATACTGATAGGTGTTCAAGGCAAGTAAATTTTTTTGATGATGGTGTCGAGTTATTTAAATTATATTTGCAAATAATTAATAATTATGAATGTATTACTTAAGTTTATAAATGTATGTTTATGCTTATATTTTAAAAAATAGTTTTCGTATTCTTCGTTATCAATATTGGACATTTTATACGAGCATGTTTTATTATTGGCATGTTTAAATTCCAAAATTAATCTACAGAGAGGCGGTAATTCGTGTATTATATATTTAGGTATATGTTCTTATTAAGTATTTATCAGTAAATAATAAAAAGAGGGCCAAGATGGCCCTGTGTCGCTCACGTGAGCTTAACGCAGCATAATGGCTAGTACCAATTAATAGCATGTTCAGAGATGTTTTAAGTAAAATGTTGACAACAGACGACAACGACGAACCACTGACATCCATGTGTTGTAACGAATCAACATAATTTGACGAATTTTGTAGAGAAACATTTCAGTGAAATTATTTCGAAATCCAACCAGTAATTTATGGCAAAAATATTTTCAACATTTTCTTTATAGCTTTATAAGGAAAACTGCATCGCCCCCTGGCGACCACATGTTTTAACGATTCAAAATGATTTGAAATATTCGGAAGAGGGTCACCAAGTGAACATTTATATACAATTCTTTTGAAATCCGTCCCCTAGCGGCGATATTTTTTTTTATCAAATCAAAATATTTTGAAGACATTTGGTAGGCGACATTTCTGTGAAATTATTCTGAAATCCAACCAGTGGTTTCTGACAAGAGGATTGTTTCTACACAACCACATAAGGAAATAAGGCCCCGCCCGCTGGTGGCGCTCCCTGGTGGCCATGTTTTGAATAAATAAAAACGTTTGAAGAAGTTTGGTAGGAAGAACATTTCTGTAAAACTATTTCGAAATCCAACAAGTAGTTATTGACAATTTTTTTTTCAAGCCTTTCAATACAGCGATATAAAATATAAAAAGGCCCGACCCATGGCGGCCATGTTTTTTTATTCAAATGTAGGTCTTTTCACTTACGTCTACATTTAGTTAGGACTCATATGAGTTTGTGTTTGGACCAAATCAACATTTAAATTTGAGTCAACTTCAATAAATTTTCTTTCTGAAATAACTACATAAAGACGTTATCATAAGTTTTATCTGCATTGCATAAATAATCGACCAGATTGTTTTGGAGTATGGGCACACTGTTTGAGTGTTTGTTTTAAAATGGTATATAACAATTTATTACTAAGCCAAACAGCAAGTAGTTGCAATTACCATTTCAGAGAGTTTTTTTGTGAATTCGATGAAAATGTCACATGCGTCTCGAACAAATTTAAGTACACAAGGATGCCGCTTTTTTCTTGTAATTGGCGTTGTAATTTATAGTTGACTTTTCCAATTTATACAACACAATTTGCCTAAAGTGCTTACTTGTTCGTTACATTTATATTCTCCAGCAAACATCAAACAGTTCAAAGGAATTATAACAGTGGAATCAAATTCCCAAACCAAAGAGTTTATTACCAACTTCTTATTACTGCGTAATAACATATCAATATCCAGTCAGAAGAATAAACATTAAAATTTGCTAGTCATGACATGTATACTTTCATGTGTCATTTTTAGAATGACCTGGTACCTTTGCATGGCTATTCTGCTGTTGTCAGAGGGTTGCAGCTGTGCAGGCAAACAATGTATAGGGGATTTGCAGCCTTGGTCACCAGATTGGGTACCACGAGACGACCTCCTGTGCTGTACTGACCGATGCGATAGCACGATTGAGAATCCAATTTACGACGAAGAGAATTTCGACAAATGCTGCACCTGCAACTCGCAGACTACGTGGTTCGGCCAGGAAAAAGAAGTGATCATAGAGTACATCAGTGTTACTGGAAAATCACTAGTAGTGGGTACCCACGAGTTTAGCGGAAGTGATGTGTACAAGATTATTCATCGTGGTGGTGTTATGACAGAGATTCCAAGTAATCTGTGTGATTGGGACAACGATACTAGGCTGAATGTGTTTTCAAAACAAGTAACGACATTCAAGATGTATTGGAACTACATCGTTCAAATTGATTTCAGTTCCAACAAAATAAGAAAGATCGAAAGCTTAAACTGCCTGTTAAAGCTAGACAATCTGGATCTATCATACAACAAGATAACCCACTTAAAAAATACAACAATCAATCAGCTGACCCATTTAAGAAGACTGGATTTATCAAACAATGACATTAAAAGCATGGACCCTGCCTGCATATTACAGCCTGCCCAAAATTGATTTTATGTATATTTTAAAGATAACAGACTTCCAGTTTTGGATATAACAAATGTTTTTTCGGTCAATCCATTTTGCCACATCGACTACACGAACAATATAATCGAGAAAATTTAAAATGAGCTTGGATTTGCTTTAGATAAAAACAAAACATATGGACCCGGATTTGTAAGCTTCAACTGGAACAACTTCGAAACCTTTCCAGATTTCACCAGTTTACTAGGCCTCTCTAGTATTATTGAGTACGGACAAATTGTCTCGTTTGGATTTGATTTCAGGGATAATCAATTCAACTGTGACTGCTTTCTAGAACCGTTCTTAAGCGCATCTCAATATCTAAAGGACGTAATATGGCGGGACTATTATAACATAGCATGTGTAAGTCCACCTGAACATAAGGGTGTCATGTTACCTCATCTAGATCCATATCATTTTGGGTGTAACCTCACGCGCGATGTCGGTTGCCCACCGGAATGCAATTGTATTGACCATCCGAGCACAAACACGATGTATGTGACCTGCACGCAATTGCAGAAAATGCCAGACTATCTTCCAAATTCGACATTATCTCGTTTCATTTCTTTAAACCTCAGCGACAATGGCATTAAAATCTTGCCAAACAAGACGTATTTATCTAAAATTACGTATCTCGATATTTCGAATAACAATTTAGAACATATAGATAACAATGTAGCGGCTCTCCTTGAAAACGTCACAATAAATATATCAAACAACGTTCGACTAACACAACTTCCACAACAATTTCAACATAGAAACATTTGTAACACCATCATGGGACAGTTGCAGATAACATGTGACTGTAATGAAATATGGATTGAGAACTGGCTTAAAGTAAAGAAGTGCGAAAATGAGACACTATTCAAATGTTCAGTACCAAACCATGGAATCGTGGATGCCCGCCAGTTTTCGAGCTCCTTACTGGATTGCAAACCGAATTCTTTAGTCCATTTATTATCATTTATATCCGCCATTCTGGCAACATCAATCATATTTGGAGCTCTGGCGTTTTTTCTAAGATATGAAATCCTTATCATCTTTCTGAGAATGAAGCAAAAAGTATGCACCAACCCAGAAGAACGATTTCAACACGATGTAGCCATAACGTTTAACGAAGACGACACTATGTTAAGGAGCTGGATTTTCAGAGTCCTTCTCCCAAGTTTAGAAGGCTCTAACTACCGCGTTGTCTTGCCGTATAGAGACTTGCCATTAGGCAGCACACGAGACAATATCATTATGAAAACATTTTCAAAGACACGGTCCTTTCTAGTAGTTCTCTCTGAAAAATATTTAGATGAACCTGAAGATCATGGCGGCCGGTCTTGGACTGAGAACGAATGGAAATGTGCGTGGTATCAGTTCAAAGATGACAATATGAAAACACTGGTCATTATCAATTACGATCATCTTGCAACTTCTGACATATCACACGCACAGATTGCAACCTGTCTACGTGTTGGACATACTGTTGAGTTCGGTAACCACGATGAGCAAATCATGGGCGATATTTATCGCAAACTTGGACCAGCCCCAAATCAACCAGACGGCAATGAATTAGTTTATAATGTAAATTATAATAAAGGCGAAGAGAAGACATTTGAAGAAACATGTGGAAATGTTTTGCAAAGAAAGTTTCATTTGCCACCATTAGTTCCTTCGAAAATCTATCCTAAGAATGACGAAATTGATATGAAAATACATGTTGATTATGATATTTTATTCGGAGTTAAAAAGAAAGATATTAATGACAAATACAACAGACATGTTATTAAATATTAATTTAGGCGATTAATGGTCAACACTAAATGAAAACGTTCTGCGATTTACATAATTAATATAATGCATTCTTGTAAAAAGGTGTGTATACAACTCTATTGAAAAACTTGCTCATATGCCTGTCATATATATATGATGATAAAAATCTTATATTAACATATAGGCCCTAAACTACTTCTTAAGATACGCTTAAAGAACGTATATGTTTAGCTTACCTGAGCACAACGTGCTCATGGTGAGTTTTTGTGATCGCCTATTGTCCGTTCTCCGTCGTGCGTCGTTAACATTTACTCAATAGAGGCCACAGTTATTACGCAATTTTCATGGAACTAACTCAGAACATTTGTTTCAATGATCTCGGATGTGTTCGAAACTGGATAACGTGCGATCAAACACTAGATCACAAGGCCAAATTAAACAAAAAGTTAATTTGCAAAGTTAACAGATCCTATTTAGTTCATATGTTATTTTGTAATTGTAGTTCAATCAGACTTTCAGCTGAAAATACATGAAATGCATGCATAAAACACTTAAGCCGCTCACGCCAACCTAGACCCAACCTAATGGAGATAGCGGCATCAAAATTTAAATCACCATCACAGTTTGGTTTAATTTGAGTATGTTTTTTAAATGCAGTGTTGAAAAGAACCAGGACCTCAGCCGGAACCATCAACTCATTGGTATACAAGTCTGGGTGAAGTGACGAGTCATCAAAACTACATTACTTGTCAACTACACTGGAGCGTTGGGGCGGGGCCGTAAAGCTGACACAGTCGTGTCCGTACCATCGGTATTTTTTAAGGTTAGTACATGATTATTGTCATGTATTCTACTATCTAATGACTTCTTTTCCAGCCTGGCATTCTTCTTATCAACACCAGTAGGAAAAGCAAGACTATAACCATTGTTGGGACTCTCAAACCCGTTTTTGAACTGAACTGTTCGCACATGAGCTCGACAATCTGAAGCCGGCATAGCGACTAGCCTTATCGCAGTAAATAAAACTTAGTTAACTATTGTATATGTACACTTATTGTATCTAAGTTAAACTAGTAATCACAATATTGATTAAACATGCACAGAAATCCTTTTTATTTTCACAGATTACTCAGCAGAGAGTACATGGAACAGATTGAAGATTGCATGCGGCTGACCTCACCCACAGGTTCAGGTGTGACAGAAGACTGTAAATTAATATCTGGCATTGACATTTTGGGGTCAAATTCTTTTTTTGTTGTGTGACAGGAGGTCAAATTTATTGATTGTTATGTAAACAAACCCTTTTCTGGGGTCAAATGTCATCTGAAATGCTACATTTATATGGATTTTACCCCCAAAAATGCAGAAACTAAAATATTTTTTTTTTCAAAACGGACTAAAAACCTATTCTGTAACATTTAGAATGTCAATGAAGACGGTTTTCACTTCTGACTTTATATATTGTATCTGCTATGCCTATTAAAACTCAAACTTATGCTTAATTCTGAGTTAAAATGTTTTCCATATGTACCCAAGTACATTTTTTTCCGTCTAAATTTTTGCCTCAAAACACCATTATATGTGACATTTTCAATTTTATTTTTTTCCAATAAATCTTTAAACCAGTGTAATAGGACTTCATGTTCTTTCTCGAAATAGTTCAGATTGATGAAAATTGTGGTTTTTATTCAAATTTGAAAGGGTTGGGTTCTCTTAAAGGTCTAATTACCCCAAAACGGAAGTCACATCTTCAGGGTTACATGATGTCAGTTAGATAATAAGCACATGTGGTTGAGTGCAGGATGCATACAATTGTAAAATACAGTTTAAATGATATGTTTTGGTATCATTTTAAAGGTATATATGTAAGCAATAAGAAAAAAGGCTGTTTTGTGCACTACTTTTTGTCTAGTGGTTCCCAGCTTCATAAATTTTGGCATGTATTCATGCGCAAAATGGCAGCCTCCAGGCCCGTCAAAACCGGTGTGTTTTTTGTAAGGTAAATATTTTGAGTTACAACACATATAATTTTTTGACATGCTGTTTTTTCAAAAGGTTATGACCTCATCTTTCCAACAATGTATGGTGATATATTGGAAAGTAGCTTGGTCATGGTGAAAATGGAGATCAAATTTTGAATATTTTATATGTAACAAAGAAGGAATTTATTTGCGCATGCGTAACCTAGACACAGACACGTATACTACAAGGAATTTAAAACAGGTATATCAGTGAAACTGAATGATCCTCAACGAAAATGCGCTATGTCAGTTGAAGGGAAGGAAATGAAAAAGGTTAAGATATATTAAAACAAAACTAATAACGACAATACCCGATTTTAAATCAAAGGGTAATACCTGCATGACAACATTCATAATACCAGAACGAAATATCTAATATGGGCATGTCTTCTTGGTGCGAATGCTTCATGTACAGTTTCAATGAATTAGAGAAATTCGTTGCTGAGAACGTAAACAAAATTATCCAATGAACATGTTTTATATACAATTAACGTGCAACCACTCCCTGAAAAAAATCATCAGACCGGAACGATCGGATAGGGTGCTGCATACTAAGTGAGTAAATAGTTTCTGAAATCTCGAGCAGAAACGAAAATATTCAATTAAATATCATGTTTATATTCAACGTGCCTGAAAAACATCAGACCGGAACGACCTGACACTATACGCATGTCCTCTTGATGGGGATGCTGTAAATAAAGGTTAATTGAAATCGAGTTATTCGTTCCTGAGAACTAGAGAGGTAACAAATATAGCGGATTAACATGTCCTATTTAAAACCAAAGGGCAACAACTCTCTGAAAAAACATCAGACCGGAATGACCTAACAGTATGCTCATGTCCTCTTGTTAGGAATGCTGCATATCCGGACAAACTGAATGGAAGTTCAATTAGAATTCGGACGGACGGACAAAACCGCGACAATATGTTTGTTTTCAAAGAATTGTTAAATGTAATGCAGAATTTCATGTTATAATTATTTCAATTTTGAATAAAATGTATTTCAAATAAAAAAAACTTTAACGTGAAATTCTAATTTGAAAAGGGTCATGAATCGTTGAAAATACAAAAATAAGTTTTGCGAATTATAGCATCTGATGCGGAAGTTGATGGCAATGTTATGCTAGTACTCCGAGTTTCAAGCGAATACATTATATAGTTTTAAAGTTATAGGACCTTCAACCTTAATTTTAATCTGTAAAACAAAGTTGAAAAGGGGACATAAATCTGTCAGAATACAAAAGTGATATATGGATTATTACTTGTTTTGTGTAAGTTGTTGAAAGTGCTATATTCCACGTTTCAAGTGAAAACCTTATGAAGTTTTGAGGTATTAAGACTTTTGAACTAAACCTTTAACCTGAAAATCTAAGTGAAAACGGGGTATAGCTCCGTAAAAAAAACAAACCCTGAGCCATTAAAATTGCTGCACTGAAGCTGGATTTGATGACAAAGGTATATTCCAAGTTTCAACCGAATAACTTATGTAATTTCGAAGTTATAAGACTTTTGAACAAAAACGTTAACCTGAAATTATAAGTGAAAAAGGGGCATAACTCTGTCAAAATATAACACTTTGTTATGGAGATTGTTTCACTGATGCTGGAATTGATGACTAAGGTATATTCTAAGTTTCAAGTGAATAACTAATTTAATATAGATTTGAAGTTATAATACTTTTGACTCAATACTGGAATTCAGACCGGACGCAGGGCAAGTAGGAATGTTCACATATTCTTCTTGTAGACGAGCTAATAAGTGAGGCAGAATATCTTAGTAATAACCTCATCTCATATTGGTATTATAAATATTTAAATCAAATTCCGGTTAGTGGTTCCGGAGAAATAGTTCGGGCACGAATGCTGTATAATGTACTATTTAAATCAATATTCAAAGGCTCGTAACTGCTAGAAAAATCATCGAGATAGAAAAATATGCTCATTTCTTCCTTGTACTGAAGCTCCCATAAAGAATTTTTGCATTTCTGCCAAGGCAGATCTTGATGAAATATAGCTGAACAAGAAATATGAACTATTTGCAGCAATAACTAAAGTCACATAACTCTTAGGTATAATCCCTCTAGTGGTTTCTTATTAATAAAAATCTCGTACAAGAATGGTGCACACAATCGTGTTTGCAACAAGAAATCGGGACAAAGTGACGGACAGACTTAATGTATAGAATAACACTACTTTTTTCGAGGTCCACACTCATCGAAACCAACTTAATTTTAGCTAATTTAATTCTGCGTTCTTACCTGTTCACTTTTAGGCGACAGTAATATAGTGAAAAGACACATAAGTGGGCTAAATTGACTGATCATATGACCACATTCTACCGCTACCCTATAGTTATGAATGAGCGTGGATGATCAACTTTTATGTAAACATTCTATTCAAGTTTCAATTTTCAAGTTTTAAGTTTTATTGGAAACTAGGCTTCGTAGAGGCATCAGTTTTAACACAAACAGTAACAAGTGAACATTATATACAAGTAACAAGGCATGTTTAAGCTCCATTCATTCACACAATCCCACGCATACGTGTGACCTTAAAATAAAATTGATGACTGAACGAGCTTAGGTTATAGCCCAACATGCCAAGGACTAAAGCGTGTCACAAGCTGTGTAGGCGTGGTCATGCGTGTTGTAAACGGTGTTACTATAGAAATGGACGACTGTAAGTATGCACACATATTTATTTTTGTTTTTATGTTGAATAAGATGCTTTTAATGTTTCTATGTGCTCATAAATATGTTCTGCATTAAGTGTTTTATTAAACTCCTTCTTAGATAACCCTTAATTCAATTGTGTTCAGTCGTACATGACATTTAGCACTACTAGTTATATATATAGTTAGGTGGCATGTCCCAGTACCCATCACTGACAGCACCGGTGCGTATCCCAGATTCAACATGAGTAGGGAAAGATCCAGACTGAAATAGCAGGGTGCAGCACCCTGCTCCTTTTTGCGGGTTCTCTCCCGCTGTCGCTCTGTGCGGGCCAACAGAGAAATGTTGAATATCTTTAGAAATTTCATATATTTGTGCTAGTCTTCGATGATAAATGCAGAAACTATGCGTAAAAACCTTAACTAATTCTAAAAGCATTAAACTGTTAAAATCCTTCTCTGAACCAAATGATAAGAAAATGCCAAAGATCTGGTCTGGCTTTCCTCTTGCTGCTTTTAAGCAACACCTTGTATCTTTTCTGATCCCAGATCTTTCCCTACATCAGACACGCCCCTGTAATGTGAGTATGCTATTCAACATCTTTATTGTTATGGCTAACCCTGAGGTTAACAAATACTCAAATAGCTGTGTGTTATATTCATCAGAATAGTTTGGTATTATATGTCACAAACATTCATCGTTAAATAGATGCAGTCATTTTTAAATATTGTCCAGTCCTGTGACAAAACAAATATTTAACTTGCTCAATGTCTTTATCTTCAATCTACATAAACAAACTTATCTACATAAAGAAAGGTAAACAAAGTTTGATCGATTTTTGAAGATTGTTTGCATTTTAAATACAGTTATTTAACGCATGTGCTATAATTGTTTGCGTTATGTTTAATTATTATTTGACTTTATATACAATATCACAAAGTTTTATACATGTATCTATTTTCATATACCTTTATACATGATTTTTAATGATGATGTTCTTTTAAAGCGGCATCTTGCATTAAATTAATTGCCGCTGTCGAAATGTGTGGGTACAATGCCAGTCTGTATAAACTACATGAGATATACCGGTAATCTCCCCACACGTATTCGCAATACTAGTATAGGCGACCGTTATCACGAATTCTGATCTCTTTCGTCGTAGTCACAGTCTCTGACGTTGATCGTATGAATATAACCGCACTCAATTACATTTTGTCTACACCGGCTTACAGGTTACGTATGCGCAAATAAATAAATTCCTTCTTTGTAACATACAAAATGTTCAAAGTTTGATCTCAGTTTTCACCAAGACTAATCTACTTCCCAATATATCACCATACACTGTTGGAAAGATAAGGCCATAACCTTTTGAAAAAACAGCATGTCAAAAATTTCTATACATTGTAACTCAAATATTTACCTTAGAATAAACATGGGGGCTGCCATTTTGTGCATGAATACATGGGCCACAAGTTATGAAGCTGGGAACCACTAAGACAACGTAGTGCTTAAAACTGTCTTGTTTTCTTATTTCTTGCATATATACCTTTAAATGGATACCAAAACATATCATTTAAACTGTATTTTAAAAATCATATGCATTATACACTGAACCCTATGTGTTTAATATCTAACTGTAACCCTGAGGATGTGACTTCCGTTTTGGTGTAATTTGACCTTTAAAAGAATCCAACCCCTAAAAACCACATTTTTGATAAGTCTGATGTATTTCGAGAAAGAACATAAGTCCTATCACACTGATATAAGGATTTATTGGAAAAAAATAAAGCTGAAAATACATATAAAATCGTTGCGAGACAAGAATTTCGACAGAGAAAATGTACTTAGGTACATCTTGGCAAACATTATTTTAACTCAGAATAAAGCACAACTTTGAGATCAATAGGCATGGCAGACACAATATATAATATCAGAAGTGAAAACAATCTTCATTGGCATTATAAATGTTATAGAATAGGTTTTTAATCCGTTTTCAACATTTTTTTTACGTCTCTGCATTTTTGGGGGTAAAATCCATATGAATGTAGCATTTCAGATGCCATTTGACCCCAGAAAGGGGTTTGTTTACATAACAATCAACATATTTGACCTCCTGTCACACAACAAAAAAAGAAATTGACCCCAAAATGTCAATGCCAGATATTAATTAACAGTCTTCTGTCACACCTGAACCTGTGGGTGAGGTCAGCCGCTTGCAAACTTCAATCTGTTTCAGGTACTCTCTGCTGTGTAATCTGTGAAAATAAAAAGGTTTTCTGTGCATGTTTACTCAATACTGTGATTACTAGTATAACTTAGATACATTAAGATTACATATACAATAGTTTACAAAGTGTTTTGTATTGCGATAAGGCTAGTCGCTATGCCGGCTTCCCATTGTCGAGCTCACGTGCGAACAAGAGTCCCAACAAGGGTTAAACTGTTGCTTTTCCTACTGGTGTTGATGAGAAGTATGCAAGACTGGAAAAGAAGTTATTAGATAGTAAAATACATGACATTAATCATGTACTAACCTTCAAATGTACTACTGATGGTACGGACACGACTGTGTCAGCCATACGGCCCCGCCCCAACTCTCCAGTGTAGTTGACAAGTTCAGTAGTTTTGATGACTCGTCACTTCACCCAGACTTGTATACCAATGTGTTGATGGTACCGGCTGAGGTCCTGGTTCTTTTCAACACTGCATTTAAAAAACATACTCAGATTAAACCAAACTGTGATGGTGATTTAAAGTTTGATGCCGCTAACTCCATTAGGTGGGATCTAGGTTGGCGTGAGCGGCTCAAGTGTTTTATGCATGCATTTCCTGTATTTTTCAGCTGAAAGCCTGATCTAAGTACAATTACAAAATAAAATATGAACTAAATGGGATCTGTAAACTTTGCAAATTAGGAAAATTGGTATTATTCAAAGTAGGCAAGTCGGACGGTCATCATGGCCAATGCAGCGGCCAGTGCGGACACGAACTTTGCGGGCATTATTAACAGTTACAGGTTCTAAAATAAATAATCAGGATAACAACACAAAGTATGTTGACAAAAATGGGAGAATTGTTGAAACGAATGCAAATTAATGTCAAAATGAAACTGAAAAACAACACGATGAACGCAATGGGTCTCGGATTGCCACTCTGGTGGGCATTTTGCTTTAATTTTCCCATATTTATACCCCTCAGGCCCCCTAGAGCAACCATCCCATAAAATACAGCCCTTAATGGGGTCAAGGTGGCATCTGGCAGTTAATCTTTCCTATACAGTGTGTTTGTAAGAGTCCATTTTCAAAATGTGCAGACGACCAATCTTACGGGAAGTTCTTAAAGGTTACGCATGCGCGAATAAATTCCTTCTTTGTTACATATAAAATATTCAAAGTTTGATCTCAGTTTTCACCATGACCAAGCTACTTCCCAATATATCACCATACATTGTTGGAAAGATAAGGCCATAACCTTTTGAAAAAACAGCATGTCAAAAATTTCTATACATTGTACCTCAAAATATTCACCTTAGAGTAAACACACCGGTTTTGACAGGCATGGGGGTTTTCAACCCTTTTAAATTTGAATAAAAACCACATTTTTAATAAGTCTGATCTATTTCGAGAAAGAACATGAAGTCCTATCGCACTGGTATACGGATTTATTGGAAAAAATAAAGTTAAAAATACCGCATATAAAGGCGTTGCGAGACAAGGATTTCGAGAGAAGAAATGTACTTCTTTGAAAACACTAGGCTGCCATTTTGCGCATGAATACATGGGCCAAAAGTTATGAAGCTGGGAACCACTTTGACAAAGTAGTGCCTAAAACTGTCTTGTTTTCTTATTTCTTACATATATACCTTTAAATTGATACCAAAACTTATCATTTAAACTGTATTTTAAAAATCATATGCATTATACACTGAACCCTATGTGTTTATTATCTAACCTACAGACCTGTGTACCCACGCTCTAAGCATTATGGATATGCGCTACTTTCCAGCGTAGCTCGCTATGGTTGATTTAACATCGCAATGAGGTTTGATACAAGAAAATCAATGTGTTTCCCTCCGTGTTACATTCGAAATATTGCCTTTTACTAGAGTTCTATCTTTTCTTCTGCTATGAAAAGCATTTAGCAATGTAATACATTCATTTTGTGGTTATTTCTAATATCCTCTGTGTGTTTATAACATTTTGGTGCTAACTTGAAAGATGAGCTTTTGGGGTGTGTTTACTGTGGCATGGGGCTTTTGTCGAAATATGACTGCCGAAACCCTAGTTTCTACCGGTGTCAGCATTCAGGTGAGACGCATTTTCTTAGAAGTAACATGCCATATATTTTTATTGCAATTTTTGGAAGAGGAAAGATTAATCTTTAAACTGAAATTTCGCCGTTTTATAATGGGACCCTATGGGAATTGGATTTACTGGCATCTACCCTTGAATTTTCACACAAAACGAAAGTGAAAGAAACAACTTTCATACGCGGGATTACTTAATGCGTAAGCACATTTCGCCGTTTGAGGCAAAATAATGCGGTTAAGTACAGAGGTTTGGCGTGTGACGTCATCCTCTGTGTATAGAATGTACTCAATTATACTATTGTCGTGCAATAATTCTGTAGTGTCCGATTTCAAATACATCGAGAGACAATCAATACACCGGTTTAGCCGTACCTTTGTAAATATTTTGTCGCCGTAGGTGATCGGTGATCGTATGAATATAACCGACTCAATTATACTATTCTCGTGCAATAATACCTTAGTGTCCGATTTCAAATACATCGAGAGACAATCAATACACCGGTTTGCGTATCTCTATAAATATTTTGATGGATACACGCTCGAAAATGTTCCGTTTTAAACGATAAGAGTTGATGAGAGCCTATCCCGACTAAGGCCATATAAGCATATGCTGCATGATTTTGCTGGTAGATACAGGTTCAATATATAAAGCGGAGGTGGCCACAATTTCAAAGGACGTTGTGATCAGTACATGTTTTGGCATTTATTAGTTCTGGAATTGTAGGATATTTGAGAGATTTTAAGCTCGTTCTTAGGGATGTCACATCCAGGTAATAAATGTTTTATATTGGTATAAACATCTTAAGTATTTTATGATGCATGCAGTACTAACCTAATACTTATATAGATCTAAAGATAGGAGTTATATATTCCAAGGATGTGCAACTTCAGACATATATGCTCTCACGAAGAGCTTTCGTGGAATTCTCTATGAAGATGGCAACGTAGTTTCGGTATAAACATCGTTTAAAAGTAAAGCTCATTTGAGGCGTGTCGTGTGAAAACTGGGCTTATTTGCATCTGCGTAAAGTGTCGTCCTGTGCGGTCTACACAGCCTGTGCGGTCTACACAGGCTAATCCAGGTCGGCACTTTCCGCTTTTATGGTATTTTCTGTTTCAAGGAAGTCTCTTCTAAACATAAATTCACTGTAGGCGGAAAGAGCCTTCCTGGATTAGCCTGTGCGGACTGCACAGGCTAATCGGGACAACAATTTACGCACATGCATTAAGCCCGGCTTTTCCACGATCCGCCTCATTTATAGCCATTATTTTGTTTATAAATGTGCAAATAGAAAATTTGGGTTAAAACTGCAAATCGCTTCAACAATCCTGTCGTTTGTTGGTTAAATTAGCCGTTGCAAAACTTATTTCTGAAGTCATATTTATACACCGCTTGATTTCTACACTTCGGTTTAAAAACCACATATTTCGGTCACATAATTATGTAGTTTTACATACAATGGCTGTATCTGTTTCATACTGTAGGATTTGACTTTAAACATAAATTATTTTTCGGCGTAGCTGTCTAAGATCACTTTTGACCTAGATTTCTTGTGATATTTATGCAGTGGGAAAATTGAATGCCAATAGAATCGGGCAAATTTTCAAATTTTAGGGAATGCAAACTTAAAACAATCGTTTGACGCATACCAATAACTGTTGCATACTTTTCGGGATTAAAATTTACATTATTGTTTACATAAGCGGTTAAAATAAAGTTATAAACATATCTTCGACATACAATCTAGAAATGAACATAATTATGAACAATTTTACTCATTGTATGTCATAATCAGAATGTTATATTCATTCACATAATGAAATAACTATATTGTTTAGCCTACATAATCGGCGCGCTCTATAAATAGCAATAAAAATGCTAAAATTCACGGGGACGACAGTCGGTCACAACGTACAATGTTGCCTGTTGAGCTCGCAAGCACAAAATATAAAGTGGTAAATTTCTGGTATTTTTCTGATAAATAAGCACAAAAAGTATTAGTAAATTTGATTGAGCTTATATTTCCTATTATTTCATCATTAAGTAAAAATATCATTGTACGCTGTAACCGACTGTCGTCCCCGTGAATTCGTACAACTCCAGCAGAAGAATCTTTCTAAAAATAGCGCGGTAAAGCTGTGTTAAAACACACGCATCAATTAGCATCCGGAGAATCATAAACACGATACTTTGAATAAATGGAGAATTTATAAACTTACTGCGCATGTTAATTTATATTTGAATTGTGGTTGTGTTTAATTAAGAATTATTTATAATTGCACATTTCTTTCAGCTTCTTATTCTATCTATAAAAATGTTAAACATCTTTCTATCAGTAAAATGTAGTGAAAGAAGTGTCGTAATACGTCGAAACGTCATTCATGTTACTTTAACTTCATTTGCGTAGCATGAATACACTATTTGCAATACTAATATTATTTAACATAACTATATGTACACTTGTCTTATGTATAATAATAATTATAATTCATTCCTGCTATTTATTTTCTGACAATGTTAATTTGTTAAATTTGCCTTACAAATTCATGTATCAATTATGTTTACGTAAATTACTAGTATTTAGCTTATTCATGTACTACTGGTGGAAACATGGGGCGGTTTCTTATCGGTTTATTCACGGTACAGATATTAACAATGATTGAGTTTATCTCAAATTAACTTTGGGGCCGATAAGTTTTCTTATTGTGTCCGAAAAATATAGTGTCCGAGAAGTCTCCTTAGTTGGGACCGAAAAATCTGGGGTCAGAGAAGTCTCCTTAGAAGGGACCGAAAAATATGGGGTCCGAGAAGTCACGTAACCGATCATCTCGGTCCTATAGTATTAGATTAAGGGCAAAAAAATGACATCTCAATATTAATTTCAACGCCGATTGTCTTTATTATCATTTAACTTTTATTTCTTACAGTTCGAAAAGTACACATGTTCGCCCTAATTTATGACCAGCCTTGACTGGAAATAATATTTACTATAAAACTTTAAATATTGGTAATACACAATAATAAACAACACATACATTTGCTACATACATAAACGTTGAGTGACGCTTCTCCGGCCGGTAAGATGCAAATTTAAAATCAGTGAGAATACTTTTTCAGCTTGATTCAATCGCAATAAATATATATATAACATGTATATGGGTAAATCATCGGAGTTCTTTTAAAGTGTTCACACAGGTACATGTAGTACTCAGGGTTGCGAAATCAGCTGTCCGTACTACCCATACTGTATTGTTGTAAATGATCAGGGTATGTACGACGAAGTAAAATGTTGTCAAAATTCTGTATTTATAATTAATTGTACGAACAATTCACAATCATCATTTGCCAAAATCGGACAAGTAATAAAAAAGAGTTTGCCACCCTAAGGGTATCGTTTTAGGGTTTGAACCATGACCATCAATTGTCCGTAGGTTTGTAACTTTAACTTTGACCTTTAAAGTTGCAGTGATAATTGTTCATGTTAATCCTGTGTTTTTCGTGCATAAATATGTAAAAAAAAACAACAACACATGTAGTGTTTATATATGTTCATCCTCATGGTCCATTCTTTCGCAGAAAATAATGTCAACTTATATAATAATTATAGTAGCACTAACGTTACGAAATGTAAATCATAAGTAATGGAATCTACTTTGCCCCCAACATTATATATTTATCACCTAATGATGACAAGATATTCACTCTGGGTTATAAAGAAACCGTTGACAAATAAAATTCTAGTATGTTTTTCGAAATGAACACCCTTCAGCAATGCAAAAACATTGATTCGATATATGTGCGATCTTATAATGAAAATCACTCTTCAAAACTAATTGTTAATGATATAACGGACATACTCTTCATATTTGTGAATTCACGTGTATTTTTTCTTGATTGGAAGTGTATTCTTTATTCTTAAGTCTAAGAATGGGTGGGTGAATACGGGCCATGGGCAAACTGTAAGTGATTTACGATATGCACAGCGGGGAAAATCGGTCTTAATGCATGTGCGTAAAGTGTCGTCCCGGATCAGCCTGTGCGGTCCGCACAGGCTAATCCAGGACGGCACTTTCCGCCTACAGTGTACTTATGTTTAGAAGAGACTTTCTTGAAACAGAAAATACCATAAAAGGGGAAAGAGCCGTCCCGGATCAGCCTGTGCGGAATGCACAGGCAGATCCGGGACGACACTTTACGCACATGCATTAAGTCCGGTTTTCCCACGACGCGCCTCATTATGTTTTATCTGTTCACAGGCGAGTACGACCCCGATGAAACACCCAGCCGTAAGTGCTTGTTTGGATTTTTCGCCGTTTTTAACAGTATTTCAGTTATATCACGGCGGTCAGTTAACCTATTTACACATTTCCTCGGCAAGCATAGCCGATCTAAGCGGTTTTCCAGTACGAAAGACGAGTTAGTAGGTTAGGGTGTAGCGGGGGCTCGAACCTGCGACCCCTGAAAACGGACTCGAGAGTGTCTCAAGAAGCATCGGGCTATCGATACAATCGAACTAAAATAAATATAATTATAGGTTTATACTAAACTAAATAATCAAGAAAGCTAAAATGAAGGGATACGTTATTTCTTATGTAAAATGTTGGTGAAATTAAAAAATTTATATAAAGGTAACTGTGGTGAATGGCACTGGCAGTTAATTTCATTATAAATGCAGACAATCAACAAAATGATGGGTAAAGTTCACCACCGCATTAATATTACTTTATACATAGCCATGCATTTCTTTTATTGTCGAAAGTCAGTACTGCATTTTGTGCATTTGAATGTTTGCGTAGCTATTTTAACAGTTATTGATCCAATTTACTGCGCGTTACATATTTTCGTATATGTTCTAATTATGATTTTAATATTTCACGGACGATTTAAACGCTTGGAATTCATCCTTTTTGCCTTGTTGCCAGAATGGGCCCCGGGTGCAGGTGAAGAGATCGAAAAGGGAGGGCACAAGCCCCCGAAGGCAGGAAAGGGCCGCCAGGGAAAGAAACCAAAGGACCAGAAAGCGAACCCCGATTTCGAGGACCTGCCGGGATATGGGGGACTGGCATTTGGAAAAGACAGTAATGTTTACATTTTTATTGTATATGCTACACATACAAATAATATGTAGCGTTTGTTGTGATTGAAAAAAAAAATGTCTGACGGCTCGGTCGTTTATGACAAAAACACTATATTTTTTAATACCATTACTGAGAAAAGTTATCATTTGAAAATAAAATATAAATACTTGTACTGAGTATTACCACATGTCCCAGTTATAACAGTTTACTTATTTAACCTTAAGTGTCACAGAAATATATATGAAAGATCTCTATCCTTCACATCTCCTTTGTGTTTGATTTCAGCGGAGTTCAAGCCTCCATCAGCACCTACTGCCCCCCAGGGCTCACCTCCACCCATGGCGTTCACTGAGTAAGGTTTCCTTTACCTGAAACGATTGATTCGCTTATAGGTTATTCAATATAATCTTTGTTTTCTTTTTCATCTTGCACGACTTTATCACGAGTGTGTTTTCATAATCAAGAAATCGTAGTAATAACGCATTGTTCGAACTAATGTATATGTCCGTTTCCTTGCATCTTAATCATAGTATGCCACTGCAAAGTACATGAATAATGAACAAAGTGTTTATCGTCTCGTCACCCTGTTTGTCATTCTATCGGACGTTTTCACTAACTTTGTTAAATACTGGAAATACAGCTGCTTGGATTTCATCTTATTCATTGTTAACGTAGTTGACACCAATGTGTGCATGGTGATGCGTGTGATGCGCTAGCCGAGGCGATGAATGGAAATTATTAACCTATACAATAATTTGAGAGCATTTTACATAAGTTGCTGTACAACATTCGAAGTTTTATATCATCTAAATTTCGACCTCGGCGACTGTACTTTAATTTTCACTAAAACAACGGCTTGGTGTGTGTGTGTGTGGGGGGGGGGGAATACCCAGCAAACATCATTTGTGGTACAGCCTTGCAAGTTCTATATCAGCTAAATTTCGAACTCAGCGACTGTACTTCAATTTACACTAAAACAACAGCTTGGTGTTTGTGTGTGTGTGGGGGGGGGGGGGGGGGGCGGTAACCAGCTAACATCAGTTGTTGTACAACCTTCCAAGTTTTCTATATGAGCTAAATTTCGAGATTTCGAACTCAGCGACTGTACTCAATTTTACTCTACAACAAAAGATGGGGGAGGGGTAAGCAGCTAACAACATTGTGGTACAACCTTGCAAGTTCTATATCAGCTACATGCCAGTGTTTCCATTTCGAGCACCGCCAATCTGACGGAAGACGATTGCAAGAAGGCCCTGGAGAAGTTCGTGTCTGACCAGCTCTGCTACGGGAAAAAGCCCGCTAAGGAGATGAAGATCACATCCTTCAAGGGGTGCACGGCGCTGCATGTAGGTCCAGCAGTTGTATATTATTTCAAGGGTGTTAATCGATTCGCGCACATTTGAAACTGCATACTGCAAATCAAAGTTGACATACTGCGAACTATCGTTTATAATGACCTTAATCGACAGTTCGCGATATACCAACTTTCAAATGCGGACCATAATTGACAGTTCTTGATATACCAACTTTCGAATGCGGACCATAATTGACAGTTCGCGGTATGCCAACCTCCGAATGCGGACCGTAATTGACAGTTCGCGATATGCAAACCTCCGAATGCGGACCATAATTTACAGTTCGCGATATACCAACTTTTAAATGCGGACCGTAATTGACGTTTCGCGATATACCAAGTTTCGAATGCGGACCATAATTTACAGTTCGCGATATACCAACTTTCGAATGCGGACCATAATTAACAGTTCGCGATATACCAATTTTCGAATGCGGACCATAATTGACAGTTCGCGATATACCAACTTTCGAATGCCCACGCATTACCACCCTTGTACTAAGTATATGTCGTAGAAAAAATATGTTGTCGTTGGGTGTTGAATGAAATTTAAAAAAAAAATTATTTTGACTAGCACAGAAACTGAAGCTCGAGTTTTCTATGTGTATTTTGCAAATAATAGAAAGTAAACATTTACAATTCATTGAGAAGAATGAAACAACGCAATATGAGCGCAGTGTGTGTCATGGATATAGTGTCCACCTTGCGTTCTCGATATTGCGGGCCCGATTCCTACCCAGAGAGTGAGTTCAATTGATCTCCACAGGGAACTCTTTAGTATTGGTTCTTCCCATGAAACGGACTCGAAAATAAGCAAGCGGGTTTACATGGGCCCACCTTAGTTACTACTATAGATCCTATCAGGGGCGTAGCTTGGGTATGAACTCTGAATCAGCACAAGAGGCACAAACTGACTTTTAATAACAAGGGTGTTTATCTACAGTTACAAAATCTTATTAAAGTTAAACCCATTTTTAGAATAAAATATAATAAGCGTGTATTTATATTCGTGAGACGTACTTAATATTGATGCAATCGTTTATAAATGAAGTATCAACAAAACCGACAAAGATTGCCCCTCACACCTACCCCGTCTTGTTTTGAATGCATTTTTAGCGGTTTTATATTTTTCATCTAAAAAAAAAATGTATAGGCACGTGCCTATAGTGCCTAAAGGAAGCTATGCCACTGCCTATAAAATAATGAACACCGTCTTACGATATACGTTAGCTATATCCCATGTTGACATGCAGTATTTTCGAATGGGGCTTCATTTCGTCAGTACCCGTGACGTCTAGCGATGAGATCTATTTAGGTCTTAAAAATAGAAACATTTACCTCTTGTTAATTATTTTTACTTGGGTAAGATGTATTGAATACATAAATACAATTGGCTGACTGGCTGTCTCATCTAGGCTTTATACGTCCCTTCTTTCTTGCGTATAGAACCATAACTGCCTTATAAATTGGTAATGATATTTTTACCTTCAATTTCAGGTTTGTTATCATTCATGCTCTATTGATTATTTTAAGCCTGTAAAATCTATGAAACGTGTCAGGCTGTGGGCTTGGTTTTCTTCTTTGGTGTAAAATGAGAACATGTCAATCTTCGATCTGCGGTTATTATGCGCTCTATGCTCATGGTATTCCATTAATGTTTGAATGGAATTTCCACGTAACCATTCTTCTCGAGCGATAAAATGTACGTTAGATATATTTTCCGGATATAGTAGCATAAATAATTTAAATAGTTCTGAATACGATTGCGTCATTATTCCGGTCAGGTCCGCCGTTAATCATATACAGATTTGTCTAAGAACTGCTTTAACTTTTTTTGTAATATTCGTAGTGTAGCAACAATGCGAAAACAAAACACAAGCGTTGAATTTTTCAGATCTGGCTACAACCTGAATATGTGTGTACCTCAAAATCAACAAGTCTATTCAAACATTTGTTCAGTTTAATGAGTTAACATTCATTAAATATTTGCTCAATGTCAATATTTGCTTTTGAAATATGAAATATACAGATAATGCAATTAAATTGAAGGTTAGTTTGGTATGCATATGGATAAAGATCCATGTGGACAACCCATATGTGCTAGAACTTGCTGTCTATATAAGTCGAATAATGTGAATTTCAAAACGAATACATGTAAATGTCAAAACAACAAAATTAATTAGCATTGTGCGATAAATCAATCAAAAAATCAACCCATCAAACAGTCAATTAATTCATCAGTCAATCAATCATGATCGCATTGGTAAAGAAGAAGAACATTGATTCTTGTTTGTGCTATTGTCAGAAATGCATAATTACTACCACTTTCATGGAACAAGCATCTGGTGTAGTGCACGGTTCTAAAGATACCAGTTGGTTTTGGTTGCAGTATAAACTGGAGACGTTTTCTGAGAACCGGTCCACAAAGAAGAAGAAGGTTCCCTACAAGGGCGGTCACGTGGACGGTCCCGAGAATGGCGAGCCGCCGGCCCCCTGGAGCATCCCGTGTCAGTGCAAGGCAGAGTTCAAGGACGAGAAGGTCAAGAAGGAGGTGCCCCATACCGCCAAGGTCAAGGTGAGTTACAATGTACCGCCAAGGTCAATGTGTTCATATACCGCCAAGGTCAATGTGAGTGTTCATGTACCGTCGAGGTCAATATGAGTGGTTTTGTACCGTCAAGGTCAATGCCAGTGTTTGTTATAGACTTAAAAAATGGATCTTACCAAATGAATTCCTCTATCTATTACGATTTGTGACCTACCTATCCTATTTAAGTCAGATATATGTCTGGTAAGTAAGCTGACCGTTTTCGGTCATGATAGTTAGGGAATAACCCACTGGCATGTCTTTCATCTCATCGTGAATACCTAAACAGCCTTTCAAACCGGGACTTCCATCCAATCATCATGACGTATGTGTGTTTCCTGTTTACTTACCAATTAATTATTCACGTTCGCGTGGTGTGTCGTCTTCAGAAATGCAAGGACTGTAAAGGCCGGGGCTGGGAGAAGTGTGACGAGTGCGAGGGCTGGGGCCGGACCGAGTGTGACCACTGTGAAGGGGCGGGGCAGGTGACCGCCCACGACGCAGACGGCAATGAGTGCCAACAGAACTGCCCGTTCTGTATCAACGGACAGAAATCGTAAGGACAATTTTGGTAGACTACATTGTAAAGACTGCATAGGTTTTCTTTCAGAAAAATGCACATTATCTATGTCTGGTATCTGTCACATACTGTGTTGTGTATGACATATTCATGATTGTCATAGTTGTTGAATTATGTACGGCGAAGCAATGGATATTTTTGGAATCTGACAGGTGCCGCCCGATCCAAGCAAACGCCGTCCGACGTTTGCTTGGTCGACGTGCTTTCGAACTCACTGACCCCAAAATAAATGGCCCGGTCGCCGTTAACTTTTAAACTTCGATGGGCGCCGTTCGATGATCAAAATGTTCAGCTACCACCGCCCGACTGCAACTGTTGCCTGGCGGGCACCGTCTGATTTTGGGTAAAACATATGCCTTCCGGCGGCAGTTCCTTATTTTTGACTGGGCTATATAGCAATAAAAGATTTCGCAAGCCACGAAAAATTTTCACCCAATAACTATTATTAACTCTGCAATTACTGTTTTGTTAACAGTTGCATCCACTGCGGCGGCGACGGTCGGGTTACATGCGACGATTGCGAGGGCTACAGGAAACTGAAGTGTTACATTCAGCTGAAAGTCAACTTGTAAGCAAAGAAGGATGAATTTTGCTTCATTTTCTTTGCCGCTGGTTTGGTTTTCGTTCAAAAACAACGATATACGTGTCCTGGTTACATACCAATCTCATTAAAGTCAAATCCTAACTTTCGCTCCTTTAGTTGAGGCAGTTAGTCAGCGGATAGCATAGCAGCGTCAGACTGGACATGCTTTTAACGAGATTGTGTTACATACATACATATGTCGTACGTCATCAGCTTTCATGAATAATATATTGGCGGTGTGCTTTCTTGTGGCAAGTTCTATATAACGGTAGAAGACAAATGGTTTAAACATAGTCTTTTTATCGTAAGCGGTATAAACGATACTATGTTTGTCATGATTAATCTTTGACAATTTCCACATGTTGAAGATAAAGATTGGTTTCAAATTTCAATAAGTTCTTTGTCCCGTCGGCAGTATTAACCATGACGACGAGTACATCCTGGAGACGACGGATCTTCCCGACGAGCTGGTAGCCACCGTCGGCGGAAATATGCTCTTTGAGCAAACACTGCCAATGGTAGGTTTGTTCATTCGACTGTGCGTTGGTCCTTTATTTACATAGTTCCATAATCACTCGCTGTGCCATCGGTCTTGCCGTCTGCCCATTCATTCATACATTTTATGCTATTTAAAGTGCACCTCCAGCAAACGAGCAAATTCCTTCATTTTCCATTCCCTCCGCTTTCTCGTATACATTGAACATCATTATTTCGAAGTCTGTTAATTCGAAGTCAGCGTTATTTCGAAGTATTTATCTGGCCCCTAATTTATTTCTTCTTTATTTGACTAAAACAAACTCGTTTAATTTGAACTTCTTTAATTCGATTTATCATTATATCGTATTTTATTCATTCTTCCTCCATTTCATCTGTTCTTCCCGCGTGTTTTTTGTCCATTTATTCGGATCATTCGTTCACTCTTTGTTCCTTCACTCACTTTGCTAAAAAATCGTTCTCAACGTTAGTATTTTTGATTTTTGATCGCTGTACGATAGTGTTGTTAATTGTAATTTCATCGTTATGATTGTACGCTCGTCGTAATCACAGGGACTGCGTTAAACTCGTAATTTTATGTGCCGCCTTTTTCACCAGTGCTCGCAAATGTACAGTACATTTATTTCCACCCGAAGGTTTGGCCCATCGACTCGTACCCTGTACCGGAAATCAACCAGAACTCTGCCAAGCTGGTGAACGTGCACCGCACCAAGTGGCCCAACGAGCTGATACATAAACAGGTGAGAAATTGTATCACTGTTGTGTGGCGGATCCGTGGTCTAGTGTTTACACTAGATAGCTTCACTTCCTAGGGATCGCAGGTTCGAGTCTCCGCTGAACACTTATCCACTAACTCGTCTTTCACATTAGGCGTTCAATGTGCAGGCACTTAAAGACCCGGATCAGCTCTTGGGCTTGCGTCTCCTGTATTATATAGTTATTCCATAGGCGTTTTGGTAACAGTTAAAACTGTTATCCCGAGGTATCAGGGATGATTTTGGAACTGTTGCGCGAGGCCGATAGACCGATGACAACAGTTACAAATGTCCGGGCCGGGCTAGCTCGGTTGGTAGAGCGCTCAACTGTCATTCCGGGGATCGTGAGTTCGAACCCCAGCCCGGCCACATAACGTGTGTGGGGATCGGTCACGAAATTATTTCTACGGCCATGCTCCCCTACCTCTGATTCAAGTAGTCAGTTGTCAGTTACTGGCACAGGTATGTGCACTTAGTACTGGTAAACCGCTTAGATCGGCTAGCTTGCCCAGGAGAAGTGTGAGTAGGTTAACTGACCGCCGTGATATGACTGAAATACTTTTAAAACGGCTAAAAATCTATACAAACGAAACAAACAAAATTACAAATATAATATCTTACAATGAGGCGCAGCCGTTTTAACTGTGCCCAAAGCGCCCATGAAATAAATGTGTTATGACCTATAAAATAATAGATCTAACTATCTGTGACAAATAATCAAAGCGTACAAGTACAGTTCAAAAATATATTTTTTTTATCATACCACTATGCTGATATCGGAACGATACAAAGGTGCCTGATATACTTTTTATATCAGGTCAGTACAGTTTATATCAGTCGATATATCAGGTGCGGCTTAGAATAATATAACGGCCTCGCCGTTATATTATTCTAAGCCTCACCTGATATATTACACAAGACCAGACAGTAACCTGTTATTCTATTTATCATACCATAGTCTTCCAGTCCCGTAGTCCGTGATGTATTAAGTAAGGTGTCTGCATAGAACCAGATATCTGGAAATCAATCTTTCAACAATCCTTCAAGACGCCAAATACATGCAAATATTCCGATTAACGTTATAATAATTGAACGAATCGTAAATTCCTCATATGCGATTAACATGCATGCAATATTCAAACAAACGTCAGTCGCATAAACAACTTGACAGTTTCACAAGAAAATAAAAATAAAAACCGTTTAAGTGTGACATGCGTTTAATATGAAGAAAGAACTCAAGAAGGTATTTGAACATGTTATTTGGACCGTTGTTTTTTTCGTACAGAGACAAACCCTCCGCGGCGTACCTGTAACGGAAGTGCATTGCACGTGGGAAAACCAGAATTTCCGGTACTGGATATACGGCAGTGAGCGGCGCGTGTACTTCCCGGACTATCCACAGCAGTGCTGCTGCGGCTGCGCCATCATTTAACTTCCGGTTTCGGGTCAAGGAAATACGAGATCTTTGTTTTCCGTTTAACACATTTGCATTCACTGACTCTTTTTATACAAAACGTTTGGAATGTTATGTTCACGATTGTAGTTTGATACACTTGTACATAAGAATTGAAATATCAAAAAATGCACTAGTATCATCTTAATTTTGTCCGATAACAGTTATTGGAATAACAATAATATCCTGTAAGCATTTTTGTCCTTCCTAGGAAACTGACTAAAGCTACCATGCAGTTAAATACTTTAAAATAACAGAGAGTGAAAACAGCTCGGTGTAGAAAAGAAATAAAAGAATCAAAGAAAGAACGCGTTAAATAGTCAAATGTATTTCATCAGAATTTATTATTAATTCAGTAGTGTTGCTTTTGTATATTCCTTTATATTGCAAGCATTTTCAGTCCTAGGTTTACTGTTTATTGTTCAGATGTTTATTTCGTGACAAAAGTGGATAGTTTGTAGCTCTGCCATTGAGCCATGTATTGATATACAGTATTACTTAGTACATTGACTAGTGTATTGTTCTTTACGCATTAATGTTGTTTACATTACATACTCGACTTTGATCTGAATACAATATATTGGGTACATTCGTTATACATTTGTATACACATGCATTTACATTGTTATAAGGCATATACTCGTATATTCTACTTTAAATATATTGATTTTTTTGATTTTTTTCTATTTACTGTGCTTTTAATTTGAAGTGGTCTTCATTTTGTACATTTTTGTGTTTAATTTAAATATATTTGTATATAATATACATTTCCTGTTTCATTTATCTGATTACATTGCATATTTAGTGTCGTGTATTGCT
Organism: Congeria kusceri; assembly: GCA_027627225.1. Classification (NCBI taxonomy): domain Eukaryota; kingdom Metazoa; phylum Mollusca; class Bivalvia; order Myida; family Dreissenidae; genus Congeria; species Congeria kusceri. Next base: position 41,674,884 of record CM051035.1, read on the forward strand.
TTTCTACCAATAAATCGTACCTCCATAAAATACGTTGACTTTTGTTTCAACATTCATTTATAACAAATTATTACGTTACTGTTGAACAATGTACGTTCATCTAGTTTCAGAAAACTAGGCCCGGTGACTACAAAAATTCGCTAGATCAATCGTTGTTGTAGTATTAAACATTTAACCAATCGTAAGATCAATGTTTGTTTTAATATTAAACATGTAACCAATGGAGATCACGCTCAAACATAAGAAGGTTTTCATTGGTCAATATTTTAAGTTGACACTAAATTTGAGATCTAGAATTTTCGTAGTCAGTAATCAGGCAGTTGGCAAATGGCGTGTGGGAAGTCAATGACATTTATTAAATTTCGTTTATAAAAGTGGGCTTATAACGTTGTTTCTCCTAATAAGGTGTTTATTATTGACATGTTCAACATGCATGAAGTGACCCGAAAAATAATAATAAACTTATTCAAGCTTTTGCCATTGGCTCTTATTGAAGCTAGAGAGCCATGTTGGCCTTCTTTCTAATTTGACTCTAGTAAGAAGGCGAACTTGGCTTCTTGAGGCTTGGGCTTTGGAAGTACCCACAGTGGAATTCCATTTGCCCTGTATGGTGACCGATAACCGAACTCGTATGTGCCAGGATTGGAAATCGAACCCGTCAAGTTGAGAAGCCTGTGTACCAACCACAGCGCTACCCGGACGTACGCATGGAAACGAACTGTATTTATATTGTGTGAAGCAATATGCATTATACATTGTGTAAAACGGAGCGCAAAAGACAATTTAATTAGGCCTAGAGAATGCGCTTTGTTCATTTTGTTGTTAAAAATTATTATATTTCATTATTTGATTTTATTTTTTCAATCGAAAATAGAAGAACACAACAATACTATATAGATTTGGCTGCGTAAACAAATTCTGGTTGAATGCATTCCTTGATGTATTGTCATCCGATAAGCGTCTTAAAAAGAATAAAATACTGGCTAACAATGTCAACAGTTATTGACAACCGCCAGTTGGGTATGTATTGATCGTATCTTTATTTTCCACCACATTTTATTCCAACCGGTATATTCTGCCTTTCAGTAACCCCCCCCCCCCCCCCGTACTGAGTTCTTCAATGTTATTTGTAAATTGAGACCACTGTCAACGAATGCGCCAATATCTTTGAATTTCGATTGTTCGGTAACGATACAGAAACAAAAAACTGAAAGTCCATGCTGAAATCAATTATCCTAAGAACAGAACATAAACATGCGGCGTATTTTGCAGGCATTTGCTTAAATATGTGTGAACCTATGCAGGGTATCTGGGTGGGTCAGAGCACTGGCAAAACCACTATCATATATTAATATATACATATTTATTATAATGTATAATTGCTGCGAGATCGACAAGAGAGTAAACAAACATAGGGAAAATATTCGGAAAAATATAAGGGAACGAAATACATTTGTATAACAACTAATTTAATCTGAGTTAAATTCGCTAGTAATAATTTCTCCTTAACAATAATCTTTTATTTTTAATACAATATCTTTCTGAAATATACTTCTGTGAAAGTTGGCGTAAATTTCGTAAGGTTTTAAAGAATTACCTAAATAGCTAACTGTCCAACCTGACACGCTATTGATGTTATGCACCACCAGCTCTCTGAAAGAAAATACATCCTATGCTCAAATGCCAATGTCCTAGTTGCACGTTTGTCACGTATTCTTAGTACAACTTGTATATGTAAGTGATGCTCGTATGTGATTATATAAGTCCTGAAATACCGTGTATTTTTTTTTTTTTTTTTTTTTTCTAAAATGTTTAAAAATCTGTATATTTCAAAGATTTATATTCATAATAATTTTCCCTATCCTCTGTTAACCTTCTTCAATCTACATTTTTCTATTATTTTTTTTTTTCAATTGTCGATCTGTACCTGTAGTAAAATCGTTTCTGAATATTTGAATGTTTATGACGATTTGCTGAATTACGTGTGATATGTCACATAACATGTTACTGTAAAATATTACACGTCTTGTTGAACGTACATCATCATATGAAAATGACCTATGTTTTGTATAATGTATTGTATATATGGAAATAAAATCATTCGACATTGAAAAAAAAAAAAAAAAAAAAAAAAAAAAAAAATTATAATAATAATTTCTTTTAAGATTTTCGTACAAATTAACTTCACAACATAATGTTCATTAAGATTTATATCAGATCATGTGATCTTGTGCTTCTGTAGTGACGAGATGTTATCAAAATGTGCACAGCAATTATGTCAGGTTTTATTTGTGTTTTTTTCAACGCTGAAGCGAATTCATACGTCACAAATTCAATGTCAAGTACTATTGATTTGCCGCGACATTGCAGAATCTGGATATATCCGCATTTGTTATTTATTCGATATGGTTTGTTTAAGATAACATCACAAAAGGTTTATTCAGTACAATTATATTAATTAAGGTTTATTAAGCGCCCACTCATACATTTACCTGGTATGTGATGTCGTTAACGTACATGGGCACAACGATAAAATCACCAAAACGTAGAAAGACTGCTGTTAGAAAAAGAAAGAAAAGAAACTCAATGGAAATAGCTTATCTCATTGAAATCAAATCCTAACGTTGTTAGTCGGCGGATAATATAGTAGCGTCAGACTGGAGATGATGGTGGAAATAGCCTGAGTGCAAAAAAGTTTCTAACAGAAAGGGCACATTTGAATGAATGAAACTGAATTTCTGAAATGCAATTTTTACACAAGACAAATCGAACTACTGATTGTTATACTCTCTTCTTTCAACAGATTGTTTGTTAGTTTTGTTTGTTTGTTTGGATTTTTCGACGTTTTTAACAGTATTTCAGTCATATCACGGCGGTCAGTTAACCTACTCACACTTTTCCTGGGCAAGCTTTCCTGATATAGCGGTTTACCAGTACTAAGAAGTGCACATACCAATGCCAGTAACTGACAACTGCCCTACTTGAATCAGAGGGAGGGAGAGAATGGCCGTATAAATAATTTCGTGACCAATCCCCACACAAGTTATGTGGCCGGGCTAGGGAGTGAACTCGTGACCCCCGGATTGACAGTCCAGAGCTCTACCAACTGCGCTAGCTGGGCCCGGCATGCTCTTTCAACAAAAGGTAGATATATAGGTCTGTATGCAAACTGCTTATATAATGTCGACTAATCCTGAGTAGGTCACGCGATTCAATCTTTCAAAATCACCCTACTAAAGACCGTTGGCATTCCGCCAAAAGTCTAAAAGCTACGTTTGAAGATTCTACATGTACCATAGCAAAAGTATTTAAAATTGTATGTTAAAGAGTTACATCTCCACTAAACCAACAAAGCTTCGTTGGAAAACTTGAAGCTTACACTTCTTCAAATAAATACATGGACCCAGCTGACAAAATTAGATATTTTCAAACGTGAAATAACAACACGATGTAAGGAGCGAACTTATGGTACCTACACAGAACATGTTTGGACAATTTAGTGGTTAAATAATTCATCAAACGAAGTAACGTTTAAACCTTAAGTACCATTCATAAATATCATTATGATTTAATATGATAAATATGTCACAGTAACTACAAAGAGTTGAACGTTTAAGTAGACATTTGAAATAGCCCTGGAATTTAAGATTGCTGATTTTTTTTGCAGATAACTTTTGACAAGTTATTGTCAGTAATTAATATCAAGCGTGAAATCATGTTTTTTATTTTATTCAGTTGTGCCTTTCTTCCTATGCATTTGATATATTTAAATTAAATAAAATGAAATCAAATTTTGGCTACGTAAAATCAATTCTGATTGTAGATATGCACGTTTAACGCACGGATCTGATCATTACAGTAACATGTTCGACGTCAACTAATATAATGTATAATGTATTGTGTGCTTGTACATATTGGCATTATGTTCAGAATAGGGCCCATATTTAAAAAGCTCCTGAGAGAAAACTTAAGTAAATGTCTTAAATTCATGAAATTTCTTAAGTCTCTGGCTGTTTCATGTATAGGTCTTTTTACATTAACATGTTTTAAACTAGTAAATATTGCTTAGATGTTTGGTATTAAGTTCTTCTGTAAACAGAAACCACTAGATTTTACATAGAAATGTTGATCTAAAATTTTCACTTAAGTACAATTTAAGATAAGATTTTCCTTAGGAGCTTTATGAGTACTGGCCCTGTAGTCTGTAATTTTCACGAAATCATCAACTTAGTTTACATCTACTAAAATTACGAAGCCCGAAAGTGCAACAAAAACATGTAGGGCCTTATCTTGCAACCAACAAACGCCGAGGAGACATGCCATTTATAATCATCGTTATCAACAATAAATACATGTTTTGAAACGCTGCAGTTTGAAAAGGGAAACAAAAATGCGAGATTGACACTTTAAATTCGCAGTGCTCCACATAACTATTTATACTGGGGTTAAATGTACGCTTACTTCTGAAACTTTGAAGGTAAACGTACACTCACATCAGAATATGTGGGGTGTACTTTAATAATAATCCTTTATAATGCAGTTATTTGAATATAATAATGGTGTTCTGAACATTTTAAGACTGTTATTGCTAATTACTGAACATATCAAATGCACATTCAGGTAGGCACGCCTGTCAAAACTTCTATCTGTTTCTGTCTTCCATTAACTTATGTACGCAAACGTTGGAAAAAATATGCGTAAATGTACACTCAAATTTTTATTTTCTCTGCGTAAGTTCCGATTATTTGTGCGTAATTTAGGAGTGTACGCGCCTTTACTGGGCCTCTGAATTCGTTAGTGTTTTTTTTTAATATTATATTTAAAAGCACTCGGACAGCAAAAATATCCGCCAAGGCAGCTCACACCCATGTGTTGTGCAACACGTAAGTTCAGACGCATAATGTGGCGATTTGAGTTTTTATATAAAATATTATAGATTCTTTTAAACATTCCTGAATCCAGACGTTGATTCGTGTCACCACCAGAAACTAACCTTTTATTTATTCAACATTTTCAACCTTCCCCATAAAATTTCCTGCAAATCCGTGTATAACTGTTGAGTTGCTAAATAACAGACAAATAAACCGACAAAACGCAAAACATGTCTTACGTAATCGTTTAAATGCAGTTTGACCATTCATTACTAAATACAAAGTTAATTTAACCAGCAGACGACAATGTTACCACTACATCTACATGTATCTCTAATATTCTGCATTCGTATAAGGCTACGTTTTATTCTTTGATACCATGTCCAATTTACTTGAACTGTAAAGTTGATATCATGATATTGCAAGGGAAATAAATACTGTTTTAACATTTGCACACACATCGCTCTAATATTGTCACAAAATTGTGACGACAAATATCTACTATATTTACACACAAGTCGCAGAATTTTGAGACCCCATTCATCAGCAATCGTTTAAAACATTTTTTTTCAAGTATACAGACACAGTTCAAAACATATAATGCCGATATTCATGTATACATATACTTCAGCGGTGTTATGTGTTCTATACGTAGTATTTGTAGCTGACTGAAGAATACCCTGCTGTAATGCATGGGCGGGTAATCACAGAAAAGTCACAAACATGACATCGATATTCATTCATCTCAACATTCTGCACAGACTCCCTCACTAAAGTGTATTACTTTGACAATTGAATAAGGTACCCAGAACGTCCTGTTGAAACAAAAAAAATACATCGTCCCAACCGACAATACTGGCAAACTCCGTGTGAAGATGATTTTATTCAAAAAGTGCACTTTCAACATAAATAATTTTCAGTGTTTCTCTCTTGTGCAACCCTATTAAGCAGGTACATTCTTATTTTGAAATCACGGTCTTAAGTCAGATTTACGTAAATAATAATTATTACATATATATTTTTGATTTCCAGTCTATGAATAGTCTAAAATTGTTATAGTAGTACATTTTGGTATAAAGGTAAACGTATCTTTTGCGTGAATAAGTTAACTTTTTTAATATATCAAAGATTCAGTAGTTTTATCCCCAAAAATATGCGCCATAGTTGAGTGTAGCCTGTTATGTAAATATAGGAATAATGAATGTTGTATGTAACCGCTGATTTGGCAAATTGTTTTGGTTTATATTATTTTTAACGTACATAGTTTTTGAAATAAAGAAATAAACAAACATATATTTTTAAATGAAGTTATAAAATTAACTTTTTAACTAAAACTAAATACTTCATACAAAAAGTTAAATGTGGCTACACGTCCACTAGTCACGTGACCGTTCCTTCAAAAGCTGCATTTCCGTCTGTACACAGGGACTGAACACACGCAGACTGTTTTGTTATTTTCTGGTGAATCTGAGACGTGAAAGGGTGTGATTACCCAACAGAGGAGATGGGGAGTATGTGTACTTTGTGTTTATATTATCTTTAATACCAAATGTGCTTAAATACTTGCAAAAATAATAATTTGTTGTTAGCCGGCTGCCACGTCGGCCGCATACGTAGCCATACGGTGGGTGGAGTATGAAATATTAGTAGAGATGCTTTGGTTGTATTGAATTTATTCGTATTTGTTTGATTAAGCCAAAATAGAAGCGATATTTCTATTGTACGTTCGCTTAAATGGGTACATAAAATCATTGTATTTCAATGAACTTAAATATCAAATTTGGTGTGCATCCATCATGTTTTTTTTATCAAAACATACCTACCTACATTTTGTCTTCTGGGAACACTTGATAGCCCCTAAGGCTAATAACGTCCCATTAAATTTCTGATTTTTTTAGTATTTTCCCCATCCCCGGTCTAAGATACACAGTTAAAAGGAATAGAATGCTTGAACGTTACACCCTTTTAGTCAGCAATTATGTTTTTGTAACAGCTATATTTAATCCTTAATATTATTGAATAAAAAACAACACACATTTTATTTTTTAGCAAGATTAAAATATGCTTAATTTTATTATTTTACTCACTTTTTTTTTCTTTTCAGTTAAATTTTTAGAGTTCATCAAGCCTTTCTGTTCAGTTCTGCCAGAGATTGCCAAACCTGACCGAAAGGTAAACCATTTTGAAAAATGATATATAATAATAATTATTATAATATTAATAATTATAATAAATATTATGATTGTTATATACTATAGACAAACAATTGTATGTAAGAAGAATAGAAACATGCATTGTGTTTAAATTTTGCAGGAAGAAAAATATATGATGTTCAATTGTTGTTGATTCATCTTAAATTCTGTTAACTACTATAATGTTTTCAGATCCAGTTCAGGGAGAAAGTACTATGGACAGCTATAACATTGTTCATTTTCCTTGTGTGCTGCCAAATCCCACTGTTTGGCATTATGTCTTCAGACTCAGCTGATCCATTTTATTGGCAGAGAGTTATTCTTGCATCTAGCAGAGGTATGGTTATTTGAAAATTGTGATCATTGTTATTTAATGGTCTTGTTTTTTATTTGTTGATAAAGCCACAGATGCTTCTGGCTTTGAATTGTAAGTGAAACTGTAATGTAGCTATTTTTCCCTGTTATTGGCAATTTTTGGTTTTGGATACCTGCTTTGACTATACAACTGTTTGTGAGATATAGCCCCACCAAATCATGTTTTTAATTTACCTTTCAGGTACTCTCATGGAGCTTGGTATTTCTCCAATTGTCACATCAGGCCTGATCATGCAGCTGCTTGCCGGAGCCAAGATTATTGAAGTTGGAGATACCCCAAAAGACAGGGCTCTCTTCAATGGTGCTCAGAAATGTAAGTATTGGATAACACTGATGACTATACATGCACTTAAACATATACAAATGGCTGTTTGCTCACAAACTGTAAAATTACACTTGTAGTACTGAATAACACACACTTGCAATATGTGGTGTTATTTCATTTCAGTGTTTGGCATGGTGATAACTGTGGGCCAAGCCATTGTGTATGTGATGACAGGAATGTATGGTGACCCCTCTGAAGTTGGAGCTGGTGTCTGTCTTCTGATCATCATTCAGGTAAAATCTTCGGCACATTCAAATCAAACATGAAAAATGAAGAATTATTCTCACTAAATTCCTGAAGTTTGTTTCTTGTAAATTATATTTTAAACACATATTGTATAATGCCATGTCTGTTAAATACTCCCATGTGTGATCTGCTTACAGCTGTTTGTTGCTGGCCTCATTGTGCTGCTACTGGATGAGCTCCTGCAGAAAGGCTACGGTCTGGGCTCGGGTATCTCACTCTTTATTGCCACCAACATCTGTGAAACCATCGTCTGGAAGTCATTCAGTCCTGCCACTGTAAATACCGGCAGAGGTGGGTTTGCACTACTGATTTCTTGTACACATTGTTTTAAATTTCATAAATGTAATGTGTTTTTTTGTAAACTGTGTAAATTATTATTGCTTTTATATACAGAGCTCATTCTACCATTTGACAGATTTGCTAATAGCTACATAGTAATATAATTTAGCCAAAGAAATTTTCATTTGGCTACATTTTCTTCATTCAACTTAATAAAATGCCCTAAATGTGTAGGATTTTAACATAGAACGGTAAACTAAGTATCCAGGGGCCATATTCCAGATACATCTTAAAATGTGGCGCGTCGTGGGAAAACCGGACTTAATGCATGTGCGTAAAGTGTCATCCGCGCAGGCTAATCCGGGACGACACTTTCCTCCTAAAGTGGATTTATGGTTAGAAGACACTTCATTGAAACAGAAAATACCATAAAGGCGTAGTGCCATCCCAGATTAGCCTGTGCGGACTGCACAGGCTAATCCGGGATGACACTACGTACATGCATTAACACCGGTTTTCCCACGACACGCCGCAAATATTTTCACTTGAGTTCCATTTTTTGTAAGGTATTATTTTTAAAACTACGTATAAATTAATGAATCCAATCACAGTTAAATAAATAGTAGTTAATAATAAATTGATAATTACTGAGCATTTGGCTGAATTTCATGCAAACATGTATTTAATTATGCTTAAGAAAAATTACGATTTTAAGGCTAAGGATAAGATTTCACTTAAGATGTTTCTGGAATACGATCCCTGGGGTAGCCCTGAGATCTTTCATATAATCATAGTAAGTCGTTAGTTTATTGCGTTCTTAGGTACTGAGTTTGAGGGTGCAATCATTGCACTGTTCCACCTGCTGGCCACCAAGCAAGACAAAGTACGTGGCTTGAGAGAGGCTTTCTACAGACAGAACCTTCCCAACCTGATGAACCTTTTTGCCACCATCTTCGTGTTTGGTGTTGTCATATACTTCCAGGTACATAGGTTAACGTTTAATGATTTGTTTATACCAACAAAAAACATTTATCCTATCTTTTCATGTTTTGTTTTGGCTGTTCCCAGTCTACGTTGACCTAGTAATACTTAACTTGCCAGAAGCTGAGACTAGTAAACTGTCTGACAGTTTAGTGTTTTGGGGAAGTATATCTGAAAGTTTAATTAGTTTGCTGTGAGCTAAAGTTTACCTATGTTATCTAGTTCATAATGTTTCAAGCTAGTGATCAGATACTTTTAATTCAAACACTGGCTGTTGTTAGTACATGTCTATACCATGTTATTGTTTGTTATGACAGGGATTCCGTGTGGATCTTCCAATCAAGTCGGCGCGCTATCGTGGCCAGTACAGCTCCTACCCCATCAAACTGTTCTACACCTCCAACATCCCCATCATCCTGCAGAGTGCCCTTGTCTCTAACCTCTACGTCATCTCACAGGTGCTGTGGTGCAGTCAGCTATTTTGTAGTTCTGAGTTCATATTATCAATGGCTCCTTGCAAATCTATGATACATTTATGATACCTTATAATAGGTCGCGTGTTCACACAGTTTTACACTTAGGCATCAAATAATCATGTTACCAGTATTTAGTTGGTAATTGGTAATCTTAATTTGTCAGTTTTAATAAAACAACATATTTCTGAATACTTAACTGATCTTTTTTTGTTGAGATGCTCGTTACTACTGTAAGATGATGCAAGAGAGTTGTTCTTTGGTACATTAAAATGTTTGATGTTATTTTAAATGCATGCAAATCTATATTTTCAGATGCTTGCAACCAAATTTCACGGAAATGTCTTTATCAACTTGTTAGGACGGTGGGCTGTAAGTATTCAAAGCATGCAAGTTAATGATTGTTTAAAGTGATAATACCATGAACTGTAAATAAATGTTTTCTATTCGTACTGCATGCCTAGATAAATTTCAGGGACCCTAAAAAGGGCACAATGCAGAAAAAATGGACTGGATAAAGTTAAATTTAGAAGCGCACATCCTTCAACATTAAATTACGACTACTGGAAATGCAAGAAAACGTGAAAAAAAAAATTAAGTTTACTGCTGACTGTTTTCACAGGATGTCACTGGAGGTGGCCCAGCCCGTTCTTACCCTGTGGGAGGTCTGTGCTACTACCTGTCACCACCTGAAACACTTTCTCATGTCGCTGAGGACCCGATCCATGCAGTCCTGTACATCGTCTTCATGCTTGGATCCTGTGCTTTCTTCTCAAAGACCTGGATTGAAGTGTCAGGCTCTAGTGCGAAGGATGTAAGTATGATCTAGAGTACTACATTCACAAACAAAATCGTTATTAATCTGCCAGTTATAAAATGTACATTTTCTGTGCCATGGAGATCAAATGCATAAATTTTATTTGTAATGTGTATCAATAACATTTTATTTGTACAAAAAGTTAACATCCTGCATCGCTTTCGGATTGGAATCTATTTGTCAGTCTCCAGCTAATGCTAGTAAAATGGTAATTGACAAACATTAGCATGTTTCAAGTTATATTGATGATGCACTATGCATTCAGTTGATCAAATGCATTCAATAGATCAGGTTTGTAATTTCAAACTTGTTGGGCTTTCTCCAGCTTATTTTGTAAACAAAACGATGCTTAACAAGCCTGGGAATATTTCAAATTTTTATATCGTAATACACGTTCATTTAACCACAACTTTGTTGCTATGCTACAGGTTGCTAAGCAGCTGAAGGACCAGCAGATGGTGATGCGAGGTCACCGTGACACGTCGATGATTAAGGAGCTGAACCGATACATCCCCACAGCTGCTGCCTTTGGTGGTCTGTGTATAGGGGCACTTTCAGTCATGGCCGACTTCATGGGTAGGCAGACCAGCGTGTTAAATATTTAACTAATCTGATCTAACTAATCTAAACTGCAGTTTTTTAGCACATCTACTCAACGTATTAACATATTTGTTGCTAACATTGTATTGTCCAAAAGCAAAACTTGCTGGCCGTTTGACCAGTACTTAAGTTGGTGACGGGGTCAATTGAGGTTTTATGGTTGAGGGGGAACATGCACAGGCTGCAGTGAATTTGATATAAGAAATCCAAACGTGTGGTGTCATTATTTGGGGAAAAGTGCACAATTTAAAATAAATATTGCTAGTTGAAGACATCTTTATTAACTGATTTAAATTCTGTATACTGTGTTAGTACTTTTGCCATCTGATCAATGTATTTGTTTAATGCTAACGTTCTTATTTCCTTTGCTTGCAGGGGCCATTGGCAGTGGAACTGGTATTTTACTAGCAGTCACTATTATTTATCAATACTTCGAGATCTTCGTCAAGGAACAGAGTGAAATGGGAGGAATGAGCACGCTGCTGTTCTAATTTGTGACTTGACAAATTTAGTTTATTAAATTTCTATTAATGTTCAGAGCAAGTCAGTTTTCAGTGATGTTCAGGAACCAGTCAGCATGTGTTTATTTCATGGAGAAACTGGGACAATCTTGCACGATGAATTGTACATATATTATGACAGGAACTGAAGAAGTGGATTTTATTTATTGCAAAGAAGGATTAAGTTTGAAACTGAATATTGAGGCCGCTGAAAAATGGAATAGGTTTTAATTGTTGTAATTACTATTATGCGTAGAAATTTTATTTGTGTCCATGTTAAATTTTCACTGTTTTACTTGAACTGTCGGCATGCTTAGTAGTTCCATAGTCAAATGAAATCTTTCCATTAAAGCCGCACTCGGCAGCAATTTATGTTTTGTGTGCGGATAATAAAACATTGCGTCGTGTAGTGCTGTGTATAGATAGATCTTACAACAATCGATATCATTTTCAAAGCTGCCACGCACTTTTTTAATTTAATAACAGTTCTGAAATGGACTTGGAAATTGATATCTCTGAGTTGTCTCCCTTCTATTGTCAGTATATCATTTTCGTCATTCCATATTTCGAAGTGATGGATGAATTATTTATCTTGTGCATTGTTAAAAAAAGGCTAGTAGAGTTATGTTATTATCACATAACTCATTGTTCTTACTTAGCCCCAGGCTGCCCTGCCGCGAGTGATTAATTTGACAGATTATAATTTTTGAGGAACATAATAACCGCGGGCTAACGGAAATGCGTTGGACCACGTCAGATGCTTGAAATTTTCGCAGTTCACAAAGATGTAGTCTCCGATAGGAATTTATTTAATCACCCACCCGCAAAGTTTTGATGGACATCTGTCGATTTTTTTGTAAATCTTTCAAAAGATATAGTATCATTATATTTGCCACGTTGAATTGTTTTCACGTGACTCGTACATTTTATATGTTAAGGAAGAAGTGAAAAAACTCTATAATAAAATATAATAAATTGTGTAAAGATTGAAGATATCTGTTATTGTCTGCCATGAGGTCGATTTATATTAAATTATGATTAAATATCAATCAAGAAGTTGAAAACATGTAACCTACTAGTAGTTGTATCGGCTTAAAGGGGAACTACGCCTGATGACTTCACCAGGCCGTTGCTTGAACACTATTATATCATGACATGTGCAGATTACTCTATAGAGGCAGAAGAAAAATTTCTGTTGTTGCCAATAAACAACTCGAAAAGTGTTCCGAAACTCCATGTTGTAATTGGCGAATATGTTGTCAGGTCATGTTATAATATAACCAATGTTCGCTTTATCGTTGTTTATTTACAGATAAACAACGATAAAGCAAAAATTAGTTCTATTATAACATGACCTGAGATAAACAACGATAAAGCGAAAATTAGTTCTATTATAACATGACCTGACAACATATTCTCCAATAACAACATGGAGTTTCGGAACTACTTCGTTCTGATGGGCGTGTATTAAATGCGCTTACGCCCTCGTATTTAAATGTATACGCAACTGAACTCAAAATCGTTGTTTATTTACAGATAAACTACTCAAAATCGAAAATTATTTCAAAAGACTTGACACGTGGATGTTGTGTAAACGCGGCCACAGAAGAGACTCCAGTGTTCTTCATAATGACGATTTACGTTGGCGAGGACTGAATTCTAGTTCGGTGACACATGTACGGCACAGCACAGTTATCGTTGACACAGCTGCTTTAAGCAACACCGTCGCGTTACCACATACATTTTTACATACGCAACGTCGTACTAACATTGTTGGGTTTCACAGATGCACATTCGTATTATCTCAAGTTTTCACAGATACACAAGTGTTATCTCAAGTTTTCACAGACACATTCGTATTATCTCAAGTTTTCACAGACACACATTCGTATTATCTCAAGTTTTCACAGACACACATTCGTATTATCTCAAGTTTTCACAGACACACATTCGTATTATCTCAAGTTTTCACAGACACACATTCGTATTATCTTAAGTTTTCACAGACACATTTATGTCAACTTTCAATAACGGAATACTTGATCTTTTTTCGGGCGACTTCGACGCTAGTCGACGACGAATGAGTTTATTTACCCTCGGGGCTGCGGTTAAAAACCATATGCCCGAGCAGACAATTTCTAAGATTCAATTCGGTGAGTACCGCCCGCTAGCTCGTTAGTGCACTCGTTTCAAAAGTGAAAGTAGGTTAACTGACCGCCGTTATATGACTGAAATACTGTTGAATACGGCGAAAAATCCAAACAAATAAACACTCGTTTCCCTCTTAGGGGTTCTAACCCATGTGAGTTTGAGAAGTGGTCACAACATAAGACCGCAACAAAATTTATAATGTTTCAAATACTTGCGATTTCGTGGGTCTGAAAAGCCCGTGTGTTGAGCAGATATGCCACACATAATGCGTCTGCAGTGCGAAGTGCATCACGAGCTACGAATTGTCTACACGCATCGGACGGCAATAACGACTGTGCGTGCATAGCCAGACATGGCGTTAAAGGGAGCATTGTAGGATCATATTTTTCACAAATCATATTTTTCACACGCCTGTGAAGAATAGGATCTCATTTGTCACATTTATAAGTGTGAAGACTGTGATTGGCCAAAAAGGGGGTATGCGTACGGATCACATTTTTCACATATTTTATGGTGAAATTGTATCGCGACAATCGATGAAATCATTATTTGGAGGATAATTATACATTTATCATCATCATCGTCATCATCGTCACCATCGTCATCATAATTATTTTCGTCATCACCATTATTATCATTATACTTAACGTCATCAACAGTATTGTCATCACTGTGAGAAACTAAGCACTATTTAGGAGCTACTTATGTATGCCTGCGCTTAATCGTTAGTCAATACGTTTGTACGGTCTAATTAGGAAATATAAATGCAAATGTACTCGCGTACGTCCATACGAACGTACACCTTTTTATTGGGATATTAACCAATGCACGCATCCGAACGTACGTACAAACAAACGTCCTATTTTGGATAATTAAAACCAAAAAAAAGCATGCATATGTCCGCCCGAACTAGAATATATGTATACACGGACGGTAATATAATGATCTTATTAGAACCTCCGTACCGTACTTAACCGTACCGTACATTTCCATACTATAGCATTACAAACCATACCGTACATGCCATGCTATGCCATGCCATGCTTCCATGCCATGGCATGCCAAACCGTACCATACTTAACAGTCCGGTACCGTGCCGTACCATATCGTACCATACCATGCATACCGTACCGTACCGTAAATCACCCGTTTGTTTTTCGGTCACATACAGTGTGAAAAATAGGATTATGATGTAACAAATTCACTTTTTTTTAAATTTGAACACTTGTTTTTTCATTTGTGAAGAATATGATTTGAGTGCATATCCCAAACTTGACTCGATCACAAATTTCACAGAATGAGATTGCGATGTGTGAAGAATGAGATCCTATTTTTCACACCTGTGAAAAATGAGATCCTATTTTTCACATGTGTGAAAAATATTATTTGTGAAAAATATGGTCCTACAGAGCATGAATGGGTATTCTGAAAACCCTTCACAGCCTTATACTCTCACCGTGTTTTCAATGTACAGATCAGAGCCAGTTAAATATTAATACACGCATTTGCTTATATGGTGAAAAGTAATGAAATGGAATTTTCGAAAATTACAAAACTTTCATGACTCATACTGACTACTAGTAATAAATCCAACGTTGATGACATCAGCGCGTTCGCTTATAAGTTATTCCACGTCATATTTATTCAATACGTACGGTCCAAAGTGCTAACTAAAACTTACTGTTTGCCAGAACTATCAGAACACGCACCAGAGAAAAGATCCGAGGACATAACGTGAAAATACCATGCGAACACTTAACAATATGGATATTTCACTTAACCGGGTACAATTCTATTCTGCTTTTTAGCGATGTTTGATGGAATAAAAAATAGGCTGATTCTAATACATTTTGCGTATATACGTGTATTATGATTGCTCTATTACGACTATTTCGGTAACACCCGGGTACCTGTCAACGTTTAACCTCTCCGCGGGTACCCGTCCAGTCCCTATAACGTAATGCAAAAAAATAATAGATCAGCCTGTGCAGTTCGAACAGGCTAATCCGAGACGACACTTTCCGCCTACACTGGATTTATGTTTAGGTTACGCATGCGCAAATAAATTCCTTCATTGTTACATATAAATATTCAATGTTGGATCTCAATTTTCACCATGACCAAGCGACTTCCCAATATATCGCCATACATTGTTGGAAAGATAAGGCCATAACCTTTTGAAAAAACAGCATGTCAAAAATTTCTATACGTTGTAACTCAAAATATTTACCTTAGAATAAACACACCGGTTTTGACATGCATGGGGGCTGCCATTTTGTGTATGAATACATGGGCCAAAAGTTATGAAGCTGGGAACCATTTAAGATAAAGTAATCCCTAAAACTGTCTCTTTTTCTTATTTCTTACATATATACCTTTAAATTGATACCAAAACATATCATTTAAACTGTATTTTAAAAATCATATGCATTATACACTGAACCATATGTGTTTATTATCTAACTGACAGTGTAACCCTGAGGATGTGACTTCCGTTTTGGTGTAATTTGACCTTTAGAAGAGACTTCCTTGAAACAGAAAATACCATAAAAGCGGAAAGTGTCGGAAAGCGGACAACACTTTACGCACATGCATTATGCCCGGTATTCCCACGACACACCTCAGATATTTTGTGCATTCAGCCTAAATTTACGTATTTGAAATAAAAACGTAACTGCAAAAATATTTAAGATACATTGTTTGCATCAAACCAATATTTACGCATTAGTAATAAATACCAAACTGCAAAACGTATGAATGTATTTATAATAAATAACTAACTGCAAAAAGAAATAACAACAAACTAGGAGTAGAACGACAAATCTATATCATTATTTGTTAAACTTGATTCTTTAATATTGACCAATAAAAACACTTTAAAAATATTATTTTTGATTTTCATTTGCCTATATTTAAGACCAGGCCCCACGACTAGGAAAGTTCTCAACTAAGTCTCAACTTAAAATATTGACCAATTAGAATGTTTGTAATATTTGAGATTTCCATCGGTTAATATTTAAGACTAAGACTAAGACAGGGCTTAAGAATGTTCGTAACCATTGGGCTATGACTAAGCTTAAGGTAAGAATGTGTATATTCATGCAGTCAGTACTCTATATCCAAGTGGGCGTCTGTCACAATTTAAATTCGTCCCCGCAACGTCGATAGAAGTATAATGAATAAAAGGCAATTAAAATTGGTTTCAGCAACGTCAGGTCTGGATATTTTTTACTTCCATTTTTGTTCGCAAAATCGATAATTAATAAGGTGTGCACAAAGTTGTTGGAATCCGCTCACCCGACCACCTATTTTTTTCCGGTAAAAAGAGCAGTTTCGCTAATATGCGGCTTTTCGGTAATTAGCAAACATTTCGAATTAGTCTGCGTGACCAGGTGCTCTTGGTAATGACACACCCTATGGTACAGTTTCTTTGATGGGAGCCGTTTAAACATTTTACATGCAGTCCTATATATATTTACCTAAACTGTTTTTATATATATTTACCTAAACTGTGTGGTGAATATGCCGCGAAGAAAAAAATGTCATTTTTTACCTCCACTCCAAGATTTATTTGGCGACGTAAGCGGAAACCAACAATTTTTATTGGCCTAATTCGCCGTATTTTTGAAACCGACTTAAGAGTAAATACTTCAGCAAACATGTCACGTGTATCGATCATTAGTATTTACTAATATTCTCAAGTTTATTGTCACTCGCCGTTTTTTTTATTTGTGTGAGAATCGATTTATCCATTTAAATTTCATTTCTTGTAAAATCAGTAATTGCTATTGTTCAAATGTTTATACTGCCTATGCTGACAGCCAAGTTTGTTGTTTGTTTTAAAATTTAATTTTAATGCTTTCAATCGTGTATATAAACAGCGTCATGCCCATCATACCTGGCTCCCCGACTGAGGTCCTTCCGCGCCGAAGCTGCTTTATGTGACGACCCGAACTGTGTCCTAGCACTCCTACTTAACTTACTTACCAGAGACTCGTCGAAAGTTGGGACGAATTTTGAAATCATAGCTGCAATTTCCAGCTATTTGTCTATTACTGAAATATCTTTAATTTTGGTGTGGTCTTGTGTTGTGGGTAAACCGGAGTACCCGGAGGAAACCCCGCCTGTCCGGTATGGTGACCTCCAACCAAACTCACGTGCGTCGGGAATTGAACCCCAACCGCAGCGGTAGGAAGTGAGCGTGCCAACCAATGCGCTAGCCGGACACAGGCTACATGACTACTACTAGATCAGCATATTTATCCTCGGTATGTCGGTTTACACCATTAACCGAGCGCTGCTCCATGACTTTTGAATTTGAACAGTCTTTATCTTTAATATTGGCCAATGGAATCATTGTCTGATATAACGGCTGTTTTTATTGGTCAGTATTTACGATAAAGGCTATATGTTAAA
Source organism: Congeria kusceri (assembly GCA_027627225.1). Lineage (NCBI taxonomy): Eukaryota > Metazoa > Mollusca > Bivalvia > Myida > Dreissenidae > Congeria > Congeria kusceri. The sequence continues at coordinate 41,693,110 of CM051035.1, forward strand.
CGTCCACTATCATAGGCTACTGGCCAATGAAACAACTGGTACAACTCACCTTCAAGTTCATTGGCCAATATTTTAGATGAAGACTAAAAATAATTTGAGAACGTAACTATGTAGTCATGAAACCTAAAAGGTCATTACTAAACCATCTGTTTATAATATTTTTGGCCGTTTTGATTTTCGTTTCGACCAGCGACATTCGCGTTTTCATTGTTTTCCTCATTATAGAATCTACAAAAGAGATTCTATGAATAAATCTACCTTATTGAGCATTCTGGAGATAGTAGATCTATCACGATTGTAGAACACGTAACACAATATTTAACCGAACTACGAAAAAATGCACACACACACGTTAATTAAATTAAATTAAATACGAGGTTACGTCTCCATCACATTCAGCATAACACGATGTAAATCTTAACAATTTCGTTATAGATACATTCTGTTATTGTTGTAATATTATTGTTGTAATGAATGACACAAGTAGGGACTGGACGGGTAGTTATTTTGGACCCGGTCGCCATTTACCCGCGCGTAGCCGGGTACCCGGGAATACACTTTTAGTCTACAGAACGGGCATGGTAGGATGACAATTAATTTATGCACGGGTTAGCACCTATATAATGAATATATCATGTACAATTAATTGAAATTGAAATTTATTTTGCTAGCATATAATTATATTTCATTATCACTATTAAATTTTCTATGTGCTTGTTTTTAATTATTTGTTAAATGTGAATGTGATTAATTGTTTGAAATTTGAATGTGTATGAAGGCCGTGTGGAAATAAGGTACGTTTCAGTCATGACAATTATATGTCTTATATGTCACCTTAACGCGCGGAAGTGTCGGTGTGTACATATGATATATGCAAAACTGGTACATTCACAGCGTGCGACTACATTATCATTAACAACTGGACTGCAATTTTTCACCAAGCTTAAACAAATCGTGCTATCAGAATTATGGACAGTAACATTATTAATGTCATTTAAAAACTGTTTGGTAAAAAAATGTCTGTAAATTTAGCCAATTTATCCCATGTTAGCAGAACAATGAAAAACCTACTGTTTCTGCATTTGCAAGAACAGAATATCGCGAGACAGCTACCCGATTATAATTAAGTAACGTGAATTATAAAAGGCCACTGACCATACCTGATAATTGGGATATTAACATATAATATTGTTTTGTGCGTTTGATGCAAGAAGCTATGTTGATGCAAACGGTTTTTACGTTTATACAGGTATGTGTATTCTAGCAATTCCTTAACGAAAATATCGGGTACCAGGGTAATGAAAATGTACCCGGGTACCCTACCCGCCAAAACCTTTATCCGCCCCCCACCCCCCACGATAAAATTTTTTATTTAGTCGGTGTTTCATAAACAATTAAAATTAGCTATGAACAAAATAAATAAATAGCATGACTATAAAAGAAACATGATTCTCATAAAAGAGACATGATAATTATACAAGAGATATGATTATTATAAAAGAAACATGATTATAATAAAAAGAAACATGGTTATGAAAGTGGGTATATTTCAACCCGTGCATGGACTGTTAAAAGATGCAAATATCAAATGAAATAACTTATATAAAAGTATACAGTTTCATATAAAGTAGACATTTCCTGATCGAGAAAAGATAGTTTCTGACAGAACATTTACAAATTTATAAATTAATAATTTTATACCCGGGTACTCGTCTAGTCTCTAGGCACAAGTATAATTGCGAAATTTTCATTAAATTATAATATTTACCTATATTGGTATTTTTACTAATCATAAACCATAATAATACCTATTAAACGCGCATGTTAGATTAATGAGACATTGACAGCTTGAGCGGCAAATAGAATATTGCCCTACATCAAACATTCTGGATATTAATTTACTTGTGACAGACCTGATGCGGATTTCCTGTATGTATTGACATTCTTAAGTAACCAGTCCCAGCCCGCTAATTAACGTTTGTTTTGAACGAATAACGCTATATGAACATGTGCGTATTATATGTTTTATTTAATATACATCAGACATACAGTTCATGAGTATACATGAAACAGCAAATAAATATATATAACTGCACGCTGGCATAGTGGTCATCTTATATGGTGTACCGTCATGCAATGATCACTTTCTCAAATACAATTATGAGAGTTTGTATGTTGTTGCAAACATATTCAAATTGACAATACACATGAACATTCAATGAGTGGATTGGAAAACAAGTTTATGCAACTTATATTAATCCCGTTCCACCAAATATTATGGGAATTTAACAACATAATATTTTATATAGGTGATAGTGGAAGGGTTAAATATGTACGTACAATTGTGGTAGCTATTATATTGGTTTCATTCACAAAATGTGTGTTTAATAGTGTAACAATCTACGAGCAAGTACATTATTATAGGATCTGCTAGTAATTCAATTTTAGCCATTTATGCAATATTATTAATATATTTGTTTGTCTATTTTAAAATAATATTTGAAGGTCTATCAATATGACGCATTTGTCCACGTGGGCTTGATGGTCCTCGGTGCAATGAATGTATTACTCTTAAACTTCATACGTTGTTGCCTACTTGAATCAGAGATAGGGGGACAATGAACGTAGACATAATTTCGTGAACAATCCCCACACAAGCTATGTGGCCGGGCTGGGGTTCGAACTCACGATCCCCGGATTGACAGTCCACCGCTCTACCAACTGAGCTAGCCGGGCCCGAAAACAAACCAAACAATTCAGACCATTAGGTCTTAGATAAAAGTAAGTTTACCAATTGAAAAAAAGTGTTTAATATGTTATGCTTTCATTTAAATGAAAATCATGTTTTACATTTACAAATATTAAATAACATTGTGCAAAATTTAATTAAATGTTATACATTGAAATACACACTATAATAAACACTAAAATGTGTGCACTAAAACATCACGTCCCTAAGAAGAAATCACTATAAATAACAACAGTATAACTGTAACTACCAGCAGTACTTTTAACAGCACCATAAACCATTCGTTCCAGTAGGATGTTGTATCGATCAATGTTCACGCTCGAAGTTAAAGCCATGGTGCTGCATTGAAGCATATATTTTTAAGAAAGTAAGAATTATGAACTGTCTTGAGCAAGATCAAAATGGCCAGCACGTTATACAAGGAGCAAAGTAGGAGCAAAGTAACATAATATATGATAAATTCGATATTGACAGGAAGTTCTGCATCAGTCTAATAAAGCGTGTGTAAGCAACATAAATATAATTCGTCCCTTGACAGCCAAATGGGCCAATCAGCAACGAAGACTGATAGGCCCTTTTGGCTTTTAATGGATTATTAAGATTTCTGACTGGATCTTGCAAAAATATGTGTTTTATTGAAAACATTCTACCCAAAAGCACTTTGTTTCATAAATAACTGGTTTTTTACCTCGTTAATAGATTATAAGATTGTTTGATCCAGTTTTCACAAATAACAATTTAATATTTGGATATTTTGATAAATCTCTAGCACTATAAGACGGCAGTGCTGGGAACATAAACAGTGTGTTTGCTTGCTCAGCCTCGTCTTGGTGAGCTACTTTATATTCACGAGATAAAATTAAGAAAGAACTATTACAGTCAACAATAGATGTATTTAAATAAACGCATTTGTTTAAATATTAATACTTATAATCGATGTTCATGTTTGGGCCTCAAGCAGAGTTAACGAAGGTCCAGTACAAACACACAAACATATATGGAACCAGAAAGAAAATCTATGAAATATCTCGTCGACAAACAAGCACGACGTCTATAGAAGCGGTATGAACCAAGGTACGTCTCCATGGCAATATAGACCCGGGCCGATATCTGTTGACATTATTGGACGACAACGCTGCGAACAAAAACACGACCATTGATCATTACCTGAGTCTTTGTAATCGCGGCTGATTGATAGATGGTGCTTGCGTCAATGAGTTATTGTAGAACACGGCGGGCGCTCGTAGGCCGCGGAGTTGGCCTTTGATTTTCGTATCCTTTGAGACCTGGAAAAGCTTGTTATTTAGGTCTGTATTGCAGAAGCCCATTGAAGAAATGAAAGCGAAATAGTTTTACCTAGATCTGCAGGCAATTGGAATATGTTGTATAAATGTTTGTATTGGACTCTTTAAATGGGGTGCATTAAACGTTTTACATTTACCACTCACATATTTCTATCGATACATTCCAGGAATTAGCTTGTGTCTGTATTTTATTTTAAAACTATGCAATCAATGTGAAGTTTAATTTTCGCTGCAAGCAAATAATCATAACATCATGACAATAAACATAAAATACCACTCAGTCAAAGGTCAATAGAAACTGTATGAAAGCTTGCTTGCTGGGAAGTAACCACAATTTTAATAATTATACCGTAATAATAGTAATAGTAATAATAATAATAATAATAATAATAATAATAATAATAATAATAATACATTATTATTATTATTATTTATTATTTATTTTTGTTGTTGTTGTTATCAAAGCGTTGATGCAAATAATAGTAATATAAAGCTTAAATGTTCGTGTTAAATAAAAGAGTTTCATTTCAGATAAATTAGGCTTTTCTTCCATCAGTACACATATATTACAACATATGCAAGATGATTAAGGTCGTCAAAGACGACGTACAGGTCTGTATATACATTATAGTTATAAACAATACTAATTTAATAATTTGTGAACTATGTGTTATGTAATTTATCGTTTAGGGTTTAGTAAATAAAAATTGTATGTAGTTCTGGATAGTTTGACCAATAAAGTCAAAGTATGTGTCACCGTCACCACCAGTACACGAATACTAGTAGATATAAAGTATACGAATAGACAAAGATAACATGTATACTAATAGATCAAAAGATAAAGTATACGAATACTAGTATATCAGGATATAAAGTATACGAATACTAGTAGATCGAGATATAAACTATACGAATATTAGTAGATCAAGATATAAAGTAGACGAATACTAGTAGATCGATATATAAACCATACGAATACTAGTGGATCAAGATATAAAGCATACGAACACTAGTAGATCAAGATATAAAGTATACGAATACTAGTAGATCGAGATATAAACTATACGAATACTAGTAGATCAAGATATAAAGTAGACGAATACTAGTAGATCGATATATAAACCATACGAATACTAGTAGATCAAGATATAAAGTAAACGAATACTAGTAGATCGATATATAAACCATACGAATACTAGTAGATCAAGATATAAAGTAAACGAATACTAGTAGGTCAAGATATAAAGTATACGAATACTATTATCAAGACATAAAGTATAGGAATACTAGTATATCAGGATATAAAGTATACGAATACTAGTAGGTCGAGATATAAAGTAAACGAATACTAGTAGATCAAGATATAAAGTATACGAATACTAGTAGATCAATATATGAAGTAAACGAATACTAGTAGATCAAGACATAAAGTAAACGAATACTAGTAGATCAAGATATAAAGTATACCAATACTAGTATATCAGGATATAAAGTAAACGAATACAAGTAGATCAAGATATAAACTATACCAATACCAGTATACCAGTGTAGAACACCAAAATGCACTATTCGTATAGTTTATATTTCGATCTACAAGTATTCGTATACTTTATATCTTGATCTACTAGTATTCGTTTACTTTATATCCTGATATACTAGTATTCGTTTACTTTATGTCTTGATATACTAGTATTCGTATACTTTATATCTTGATCTACTAGTATTCGTATACTTTATATCTTGATCTACTAGTATTCGTATACTTTATATCTTGATCTACTAGTATTCGTATACTTTATATCCTGATATACTAGTATTCGTTTACTTTATGTCTTGATATACTAGTATTCGTATACTTTATATCTTGATCTACTGGTATTGGTTTACTTTATATCTTGATCTACTAGTATTGGTATACTTTATATCCTGATATACTAGTATTGGTATACTTTATATCTTGATCTACTAGTATTCGTTTACTTTATGTCTTGATATACTAGTATTCGTATACTTTATATCTTGATCTACTGGTATTGGTTTACTTTATATCTTGATCTACTAGTATTGGTATACTTTATATCCTGATATACTAGTATTGGTATACTTTATATCTTGATCTACTAGTATTCGTTTCCTTTATATCTTGATTTACGAGTATTCGTATACTTTATATCTTGAAACGGACCGTCGACGATGCCGAACTCAAAATGCACAGGGCGAATACCCCGGATGGAGAGCTTGCATCAGTCGGGTATATGGTACTGTCAGTGCGAGAGATTTCAGATGTAGAGATAGATCCGATTTCTATAGGAACAGACATTGTCTGAATTTCACAAAGTTATGGAAACAGGTGTCATATATGTCAAGAGCAACAAGGCTATTCAAACGCCGACCGAGGTCTTGGCGGAACCAAGGCTTCTTTCCTGGCGGCTAGGTCGATAGGCAAGGCAAATAGACGATTGAAAAGCAATAAGCTAAAAATAATTGTCTTTTAACACTCTACCCATAATTCCAGTTGGAACCTATCAAAGATCGATGAAAGATTCCACAGCGCGCTTTTCTATCAGAAAAATAACAGTCGGAACGATGACGAAACGGACAAGGAGTGGAATTTAGAATTGTTAATTTCTATCACTGACTAAAAACCAACGAATATTTAGGAGGGAATAATAGTCACATAAATTGTGTTATCAGAATTGACTTGTTAATATCGTGATGTCCGGTGCTACGTTATGTACAGTTGTTTGTATTCTTGGATCAGTGTCGTTGACCATTGGTAAGAGGGCATTTTATTGTTGTTGTTTTTTTGTTTTGTTTTTTTTAGAAACAAATACTATATACGGTCTTTTCTAAATATTTAGCCGCGTGGGCGTGGGTGTTATAAAGGGACCTGTTCACAGATTGACGAATTGACAATTTTTCAACTTTTTGTCACCGATTCCAAAAATAAACGAACACTGTATAAAAGGGAGCAAAATAACAATACGGACCTAGACATATACTGTAAAAACCGTTTCGTTTATGAGTAATCATCAGTTGAAATTGATAAAATTATAAAGCCTTTGTAACGCTAATGCACCAATCAATATCCCCCGGGGGGGGGGGGGGGGAGCGGCGGGCATATACGGGACTTCAGACTGAAAGTTATTCCCGACAGGCAGGAATTTGACACGCCGGATGATTCCTGGTTCAGGGAAATAGACTGGTCGGATTTATTTTAGATCCTGATAAAATTTGGAAATTTAGACGCCGGCTTTTTCACTCAACTTAAATATGGCATCGCCCACTGTGGGGATTCAGACAAAAATGCTTGGCTCTAGGGTGGGTAATTAGACCCCAAAAAATGAAATTAGTATAATTCCCCTGGTATTACCCGCCGCTCCCCCCCCTAGTGGAAAATATTGATAGGTGCATACACGATGGAATAATTTGGTGTGTTTCTGTTGTTTTTGTTGAAAGTGTTGACATCACTTGGAACACTAATATAGAGTAAATAATGCAGGGTGATATATCGAAGTCGGAAGGGCCTAGTGGTAAAGGCGCTGGCCTTTTAATCCGCAGGTCCCGGGTTCTATTGGGCCATTTTTTTATATATTTTTTTTCATAATTCTTTTCTTGTTATAATACTTAAGCTTTTTAGTTCCGATGCTTAAATCTGTCAAGCTAAGACATTTAGTGGCATACTTTACAAATGCGAAAATCTGTGAACAAGTCTCTTAACATAACAATATATGAAAATATTTTATAAAAAAAATAAGTTCGGTTCTGGTTTAGAACATTCGTCAAGGTGTGTACTTAAAGACATTTGTCTTGTTGAGGTAAACAGCCGTAAAGTATACACCTTAAGACACGTGTGTGTTATATGAAATGCATTGCAAGCGTCTTAAATATAGTAGACTTTTATTTTTCACAGAGGCATGAAAACGACCACATATACGCATAAATTCATATTTTCTGTTATTGAATTGTAGCGTTATTGAATTGTAGCGAATTGTTCATTTCTTAAACACATTATGTAATAACGCTATAGCTATGTCGTTAATACGTGTACGTTATTGAATGTAGTTAAGAAAATGACAATTATGTATACTGAACCAAAAAAAAGGAAACTTTCGTAAAGTACACGCCAAATTAACACGGTTATGTAAGAGACGTACAAACATAAATGCATGTGGTTATGGTAAAATCGTTCTACTTTGCAAAACCAACCAGTTAATGCCAACAGATTCATAAGACATACTTATACAACGAACAGAAGATTTCAATCAAATTTATTCTAACGTTATAAAATTATTTTCATTCAAATTTTCAAAGTTTCTTTTTTTTTGTTCAGCATATTTAATAAATTATGATTCATTTAAAAAAAAACAAGAATACACGAGGTCCTAAATTAACCACTGTTTAGTACACAAATAGATTTATCTTGTTTAGAGCAATTACCCATTTAAATATTTAATGAGAAAATCTAGCCTTGGTTAGCTATATATAGTTCTAATTGTCATCAAATAGAATGTGGGTTAAGACCGGCTACAATATCGCTCCCCTTTGTTCTGTATACAGTATTAATTAAAATGACAAATGCAATGCTTATGACATATATAGTTATAACAATAAAAAGAGCAAGGCTATTCATAGGCAATGTATCATGTTACTTTTGTAACACGCGAGTTTCATGGTAAAATCAGACCTGTTTTGAATGATAAATATGCTTTGTTTCACGCCTGAAAACATTAAAGGCACAAACCGGTAGTCACAGATTTTCGTATTTTTGTAAGTGTCAAAAATATGTCTTAACCAACCCAACAATTCTATAAAGAAAATCATAACAAGGGAAAAATGTTCCATTTCTATATAAGGTCTGTCACGCTTTAACCATAAGACCAACCGGCTTTTGTATATAATCGTGTATTTTTGACGCTATGTAAGTGATGTTCGTGTTTTCAAAAATACAAACGCTTTATAAAAATATCAATTTCAATTGATGATTATTTATTAAAGATGTGTTATTTCCTACATATTACTGAGCATGGAGAGGGGTATTTCGCTTTTATTTTCATTTTTGGATTATGTGACAAAAAATTAAAACTGTCAATTTGCCATTCTGTGATTAGGTCCCTTTATGACCACTGACCTTTGATTATAAAACACACAACCAACTGTTGTAAAGAATAAAATGTTTATTTTTATTTATTAAACTAACTCGTGGAATACTCTCAGTACGATACAAAAATCCCGATCACATTGATTCACATAATATTTTAATAAAAATAAAAACATCATCTGTATAGGCATTCTTTCTTAGTATTTCGGAGAAGTTCCAAACACGTTCGAGTTTCCAGTTGGACTTTGCATGATGTAAAGGTTCAGGGCCCGTATTCACAAAGCTCCTAAGGGAATACTTAAGTAAATATCTTAAATTAATAACATTTCTTAAGCCTGTGGCAGTGTCATTGATAGCTCTTTTGACAATATAATGTATAAACTAAATACAGGGCTTGCATTAATGGAAGTTTGGGAGTAATTTACTCCAGTTTTGTCACAGGACTTCCAAAATTGCAGCTATGGAAGTTTCAAAAAGTCGAAAAGAAGGCTTAAAACCTCCAATATCCAATACTTGGAAGTGAGGACTTCCAACATTTTCACCTATGTGCAAGTCCTGACTATAATTCAAAGTTTACAATAGGTCTGAACAACAATAATATGAAGTGAAAAACAAGTACAATACTGGCTATACAAAGAGCAGTGCTATATGCTGTGAAACGTATAATGTACATATTTATATCACGCAATACTGTCAAAACTTCCAAATATTATAAGCAAAATTTCCAAAATCAGAGGCCAGGAAGTTCAAACTTCCAGTTTTCAAAACAATTTATGAAAGCTCTGTAAATATTACTTACTTGTTTGTCGGTTTAGTAAACAGAAATCATTAAATTTCACATAGAAAATTTGATCTGATTTTCTCTTAAATACAACTTAAGTTAATATTTCCTTAAGGAGCTTTGTGAATACAAGCACAGCTTTCTCTCTTTATTGAGATGCACTTTTAAGCCGAAATACAAACAATAAAATGAAAGGGAACAAACGAACAAATAAAAAGGAACAAACAATATTACTAAAACAAAGCGAACAAACAAAACAGTTATCTGTAAATAATTAAGCACATGAATTTAGCCAATATGAAGTGATTGTATTTAATTAAACATTGATTGCATCTACTATTGAGTGTATTGACTTGATGCGGCAGTTGATTCCTGTTAAAATTAAAATTGTCGCGTTTAATAGCAAGGTGTTACATACTTGGAAACCTTAATGAAAATTTCCATTAATGATCAAATGTGATAATTAATGGAAATATCCATTTTATTAAATGGTTCAAAACGCTTCTAAACATTTAAATCGAAACGGTTTGCTCTATGTACTGAACATTTCCAGAAATGCCAATATGCAAATAAATTCATGGGATTATCAATCATCACCGGATTAATAGCAAACCTGGCTAACACAGAAGAGCGCACATGCCATTGTCTTGGACTTCGCTCGTGATGTGCGTGCATTAGCAATAAATGAAAAAAAAGCCATTAAACTATATTCATATCTTGAGAGGTGAAACTTGGAACGCTTGAAGCATCGCGGTGACACAAGTGACGTCATTAAAATATATTCGTGTCTTCGGACGGGAAACCTGGAACGCTTCAAGGAGGCACCGTTGTGACACACGTGACTTCATTAAAATATACTCAACAAAAAAAGAAAGTATCCACTACTATCATTTAGTGTGTGTCGATACCTGTATTCAATATTTAAACAAAAAAATAAAGTCAGTTTAAATTTAATTATCTTTCAATAAAATTCGAACATTTATTCAGTATTAATTCCATTTTTATGGTGAAACACTAAGCAAAGTCTTAACAGATGTAAAATCAAAATCACAGAGAACATAGTCAAAACAAAAAAGAAAATAACCACTTTTAAACTTCTACGCTTAAAAAAACATGATTTTTTTTATCAGATTTTTAATTTAAGATTATCGATTAAAAAAGCATATTCTTACACATGCAAGATAATGTGCATGCTTACTATTAAACCGTATCATTCTATGCCTAGTAGCGCGCCAAAACTCGAATACCTCTTGTGCAATGAACATGTGCACACATTTTGTGTAAAGAATACCAACGAATTTTAGATTGGTGTCGAGTTTAATGCTACATGGAATTCTGTGTTATAATCTGTTTTGTGTTAAATATCTTGTTCTGTCTTACATATGTTGTTCTGTGTTATTTGGTGTCCTGTATTATTTGGTTTTCTGTGTTATATAATGTTCTGTGTTATATGATGTTCTGTCACTTCTGTGGTTCTGTGTTATATGATGTTCTGTGTTATATGCTGTTTTGTGTTATATGGTGTGGTGCTCTGTGTTATATGATAATCTGTGTTATTTGGTGTTCTGTGTTATGGGATGTGCAATCTAATAGGATTTTCTGTCTAACGTAAAGTTACATTTTGTTATTCGGTCCATAACTTTCAAAGCGACGAATTGCGTCCCAAATAAGGCACATATTTTCATATCATCACTTATTTACTTCACAGCTTATGCAGCTGGGGTTTCTTTTATGTCAACAATTAATTGTATAACCATATCAAGCTGTGACTCGGGTATTGATACGAAATAACTGCGACACACACCACTGACGCTGCACGTGGAACCGCGAGCTCTAATTAAGTGAATGTTGGTACTTGTAGCGGGGACGATTATTTCCGGATTGATATTGATTTCGCGAGATATGATTTTCCGATTTATAGAAAAGTCACGTGGTTGTGCCGATGACTTTATTATACGGTGTGCAATATGAAAACATTAGAAATATTAAAAAGGAATTTTAATACGCACATATTATATCAGAAACATAAAAAATATATGTAAAATCATTTTTTCCCAAAACAGCTAGTTTTCAGCAATGTCCTCTTCTTACGTAAGCGGACAAAATTCCTCCCGTTGCTTTTACAACCTGGACATAATCCCCCGATCAACATTTAAAACCCGTGTTTGTATTTAATTCAAAAAATTGTTGAAAAATAAATATTTTTGCCATATTCAGTATCAAAATGAAGCACAGTATTATGAGATACACGTATGTTTATTTATTTATTTACCCAACGGTGGTCTTGCATTGGTTAATAATTCAATATACATGTAATTTCTACTTTAAATAGCAATTTGTTGTTCGAATATTGGTGTTAATACAGACACTACCCGTCGAACGTTCACTTTATAACCACTCGAATAAGCTATTAATTTTTCCCGAAATTGGGCATTGTTAGCATTTTTAATTCCATTTTATAATTAAAATAAATACACATAAAGACTAAAATATCTGTGTTTTAATACCGAATTGATAAACGAACGCCTTTGCTGACATGACGTGATGCTGTGTAGCCTTAAACTGTTGCCATCACAGCTTATGTTCATGGTGTAATTGGAATCTTCTTTATAAGGGTCCTTCCTAATGTTCTTCCATTTGTAATAAAAAGATACATGATAAATAACTGTACTGAGTTTTCTTTTTATTTATTAAAAATATTTATGTCTGTAGGTAGTCTATATTACCTTTAAGGAAATTGTTTCAAGATATTTGCTTGGCTTACTCAGCTATATATTATAGGCGCTGCAATCCTCCAAAAGAACTATGTCATTACCTCTTTCGCCAACATTGACTTTAGAAACATTACATTCACAATTTTATTCAACTGTATGTACTGAACTATGGCGAGCCATAACATTAAAGTAAACTTTAAAGTAAATAATTTACTTACATAGTTATTTCTTTTGTTCCATAATGACCGCAAATACTTGTACCTACTATCAATAAATTGGGGACTTGTGGGTCGAAACTGAACATTGGTATTGTTTATTTTTCAGACCACTATTTATTGATTTAAATATTTGAAAACGTGAGCGTTATGATTCACCTTTATACAGAACAGGGCCTGGTTCATTAGTAGTTTAATGTAGGTCATATTATCATGTATGATATTGATACAACTTTTTTTTATGTTATTTGGATGGTATTTTTCTTTTTATTTTGTCATTCATCTGAGCTTTATTTTACTTTCTGATCTACTTTAATGATAATACATCAGAAAAATTGTTGCATGAGTACCTGTTGAACAAAAATGTACAAACACAAATTTACTGTTTAACTTTCAGCATATATGACTTATTGAAATGATCGATTATTTTCAGATATGGCTTATAACGAAACTAAATAGTCAAATTATACCCGGTAACAATCTGAAATTATTTTCACACATTTACAGTATTTGTGTAGACTCTGCAATGTCATAGTATTATTTAAATACAAATCAGTATTTTACGTTTATGTTTGTTGTTAAAAGTGTAATATTGTTTACCTATACGAGATATCACATAATTATTTAATTGTACCATTGATACAATTGTGTATATGAATACGCAAAAAATGTTGTGTATGTATGTATGTATTTATTATTATTTTTATTTTTTTATTTTTATTATTATTATTATTATTATTATTATTATTATTTATTATTATTATTATTATTATTATTATTATTATTATTATTATTATTATTATTATTATTATTATTATTATTATTATTATCACCATCATCATCACCATCATCATCATCATCATCATAATCATCCTCATCATCATCATCCTCATCATCATCATCCTCATCATCATCATCATCGACGGAAAAATTATCTGCTAGCAGGTGTGTATTTATGTATATATTACGAGAAAAGGAAATGTAGTACTGGAAAAATAGCAAAGATGCAAACACAAACAATAACAATTAATTTGAATATGTTTACAGGACAGAACAGAACAGACCATTTATTTAATATAAGCATTACAAGCTTATCGTTATACAAACAGACACAAACATACATTGCATGTTACATGTAAAATACAACATTTAAATATCATAAATATAGACATATTTATCTAGTTTCCAAAAGTCATAACAGTGCGAGTGTCACAAGGACTATACAGTCTGTCCTCACAAGTTTCAATTTGCATCAGTAGACTGGAAGCTTAACAGGAATGTACATTTACTTCATTAAAGTAGTAAAATTTTAAGTCTTAAGTCATTCGTTAACTACTAAACAATATATGTCTAGCGTGACAATAAAATACATATATTACTATTTCAATATAAAATAAACGGGATAAACAAACAGATACAATACGACTATTTTAAGGAAACATACGTAAACATTGTTGTTTCCGTAAATATTGAACAGGCATATCATATGTAAACATTCAAAATTAAAATATGCAAAAACAACTGTATATATTATTTGATAAATGAAATTAAATTAATGTTTCTCTTAGTTGAAATGCTTTATGACAATATGTTTACAGGTCAACTCTCGGGAGATGCTAACCATGCCTCTTCTCGGATGCGCCAAAGGCTGCACGAAGGGTAGGTAGCTCGGAATATGTTAGCATACATTCCGCAATATTCTCTTACGTTTTAATATGTTATCATACGTTTGAATATGTTAGCATTCTTTCTGATAAATTAAGATAAGTTTTCATATGTTATCATACATTTGAATATGTTATATATGTTATCGTACATTTGCATATGCTATCATACATTTTAATATGCTATCCTACATTTTAATATGTTTACAATGTTCACTTCTGATAAATTAGCATAGTTATGTTTTCATATGTTATCATACATTTGAGTAATAACTATGCTACCATACGTTTGACTATGTTACCATACATTTGAATATGTTAACATACATTCTGATAAATTAGCATACGTTTTCATGTGTTGTAATAATCTGAATAATAATTATGTTATCACACGTTTGAATATGTTATCATACGTTTTAATAATTCAACACACATTCGAATACTTTCGGATATGTTGACATACATTTGGACAGTTTTATCATATATTTGGGTATTGTTGACATACATTTGGAGATGTAAACATGCATTTAAATATGTTAACACTCCTTTGAATATGTATACACTCCTTTCAAAATGATAACACCCTTCTAAATATGTTAACACTCCTTTGAATATGTTAGCACTCCTTCGAATATGTTAACACTCCTCTGAATATTAACACTCCTTCGAATATGTTAACATTCCTCTGAAGATATTAACCCTCTTATAAATATGTATTTCAATTTTTAGTGAAAGAACGAATTTTCTGGAACGTTTGTAGTGCAAAATTGCTTACGGAATAGTTGGACCATTGTTTCAATTATTGTACAACGTGCTATCGTGATCCGTTTCGTAACTGAAACAATGTCCTTACAATAAAACGGTAAACAATCATAGTAATTTTTAATGATTGACCATCAAAATACGCATATACTTGTTAATATGTACATGTAAATGATAGAAACTAAGTACATAATTATGGCTAATATTTAAGCGTTTTCGTGCTTTAGGGGCCGGTTTGGACCGGAAGCGCACAGGTGTTGCCCGGACTGCATGATGGGACCTGATTGTTCAGAGTCCGGTAAGGAACTGTTTTGTTTCCTATTTCTGTGTATAGCAATAACATAAATATTTGTTTTCCGCACATTTACCTGAATGTTATTACAAAGTATTAAACATCGTACTGTATTTGGCCACGCAGCTAGTGTTTTGATGACTTATGTACAAGGAAGGAGGGTTGTTACTTGAATGTTATCACCGGGTCACATTGAAAAGTATTTATTGAACAACTTGTTTATATATATACTTTATGTATTTTAGTAAGCCTGCGAGAACCGAAGTTCCACACGCCCATGAAGATCGTGTCCGTCACAGGGGCCCACCACGGCGGCCGGGCTCATCTACCGTACAACACCACGACCTACCCCGGTGCCCCCGCGTGCCCCTGTTCAGCCTTCGAGTACCGCATTGCGGACATAGAGGGCTCCGACGGGGAAGCTGCCGATCTCGAGAACTTATTTCGGATTGATTCGTGAGTTTTCGTATATCTGTATATATACATTTATTTTAGTATCACAACCAATTAAAATCGCTGTTTCGGGCCTAACAGACAAACGTATGACTATCGTTAAGAGAATGACAATTTAAGACACGAAATCCTTTTGTCTGGGTATTTTTATCCGATAACCTTCGTATTGTAGTGAGCACATTACAATAAGTGGACCTTATGTCCACCGCTTCATTCTTATTTTTAATAACTACATCATAACTGGTCGTGTGAACTGGACAAATTAATTAATAATAAAATAGTGTTGTCTTTTATTGAAACATTCCTTGACACTTTCTTTGTTATTGTTTAAATGTCGATTCTACATTATGTGCTGGAAGTGGCCGGGAATGCTCATTCCCAAATTAGCGCCGACCCTAAATGATAGTTTTTGTAATACTTGATAAATATTCAAAAAAGTTATAGTTGTTTTTATTTGTGATCAAATTGATCCACATGCATGGTCTTTTCCAAAACATAAGTTTCCTATGACTTTGACCCCTCGTTTGGTGCTAAATCGTCAACAGGATCAGTTTTAGTGGCCCCGATTATTATACAGTTTACATGTTGAATCGAAAAAAGTACTGGCAACATCGTTAAAACTATGAATAATGCTGTCAAACATGTAATAACATATGCGATAGTCGATTCTATTGCTTCTTGCAAGGGCATTAATATCCATTGTTTCTCTTAACTACCATTGAATGTATATTATGGAGTACGATTGGGTTCTTGAATATCTTAGACAGCATCATGCTCATAGAAACGAGCATCATGCTTGTAAGATCGAGCATCACGCTCAGTGAACGAGCATGATGCTCAGTAAACGAGCATCTTGCTCTTTCGGCCGAAAATCATGCTCATAAGATAGAGCATCATGCTCGTCAATTCGAGCGTGGGGCTAGTTTTTGGAGCATCATGCTGGGTGGGTTAGGCAATAAAGACCCTCTTTGTACTATCAATCATCATGCTCAATGAACGAGCATTATGCTCCTAAAATCGAGCAATAGCGCGATTATCGAGCATCATGCTCGTTTATTGAGCATCATGAACGAGCATCATGCTCTTTAGGTCGAGCATCATGCTCGTTTATTGAGCATGATGCTCGATTTTAGGAGCATGATATTTTTCACATCTGTGAAAAATAGGATCTCATTCTTCACAGATGTGAACATTGAGGTCTTATTCGTCACACATCACTGTTTTATTCTTTACATTTTCTATGAAGTTTGTGATCGCATCAAGTTTTCGATATGCAATCGAATCATATTCCTCTGTGATCCTCACGCATACCCCGTTTTTGGCCAAGAACATTCGTCACACTTAAAAATATAACAAATGAGATCCCATTCTTCACAGATGTGTGAAAAATATAGTCTGTGAAAAATATGATCCTACAGTGTTTCTGTCTCCGGGATGGCACAGGCGTCCCATAATTTTTGATTATCTCAATGCTTCATTTGAACGCATCCTGTGTCCACTTGACTGCTGTTTATTTAACCCAATATATTTACAGAGGAGATATGAGCTTGATAAAGTTTTTCTTGCAAATGCAGTTTGTTAACATTAACTATTTTAATGGGATGAAAAAAAAGGCTAACAAGTATAATATAAAGATACCCCAGACATTCCTGTCAATCATTTTAAACATTGATCAACATTTGTTTCAAAGCATTTTTTGATAACTGAAAATGTAGATATCATTAGTTTCGATGCATTTTTAATAACTGAAAATGTAGATATCATTTGTTTCAATGCATTTTTAATAACTGAAAAATGTAGATTTCGTTTGTTTCAATGCATTTTTAATAACTGAAAATGTAGGTATTATTTGTTTCAATGCATTTTTAATAACTGAAAATGTAGATATCATTTTTTTCAATGCATTTTTAATAACTGAAAAAGTAGATATCATTTGTTGTAATGCATTTTAATAACTGAAAATGTAGATATAATTTGTTTCAATGCATTTTAATAACTGGAAATGTAGATAAACTGAGACAATGTTAAAATAGTTATGATTATCACAGGAGCTCATTATAAAATAATAAGAACGTAAACAGAAAAGGTCACTGAACTTCAAGTGAACTAAATAGTATTTGGACGATAAATTAAAATTTTAAGACCAAATAGGTGTTGATAAATAAAACCGACAAATGCAAGTCAATCAATTATTTATTATTTACATACAATTTAAACGCATATGAAGAAGATTGAATACCATAGTTTGGTGTTCGGTCAGATCACTGAAGATTCCAGGGTATTCATATTTAACTAAGTTAAAGCGTTAACCCTCAAATTGTGAACCTATATTTGATAACCTTGAACAATAACAAGACCACACGTGACTGCTTTTATGTTTACACTGGTCTAACTTAATGTTAATAATTTTGAAACGTGCAATGGCCGCATTGAAAATCGGTTTTGTGTATATGTAATAGTTGTAGCATACTTTTACCGAAGTATGTTAGTTATTTATATTGAGGTAAAAGTATGCTACAAGTGTTTTATACCATATTTAGCGTGCGGTATATTGAAATTCAGTTTTATTTTATACGCAAGCTCCTTATAGCACGGTTAGGCTCCGCCCACCAGTGATATCACAGTTCTCACAGTTATTGAACACCGCAAAACAAAGAAAACTCTCTGAACTATTGTAGGCCTATATATAGGATCTGACACGAGTTGTCATTCCATACCATATTTTACTAAACGACTTCAGGAATTGTGTTAGTAAACGAGCCTTTGGTGAACTTACTAACGAATTTCCTTAACGAGTTTAATAAAATATTGAACTGACGAGTGTCAGATTTTTTTTATAACATGCTTTTAAACGAAATAAACCGAAATAAACCCCGTCTAATTTTAACAAAATAAGTTGGTAAATCCTTAAAGTTGTGTACTGACGTGACGTCATTTCATTTTGACGACGTCATTTCACCAAAATAACGTCATGGGATTGGTCAGTCAACGAATATGTAACCAATTAAAACGCTCAAAATGTTACGTTATACATGTGTAAAATAAAATAATATTCGTAATGGCTGTATTACACGAAAACGAGGTATATAGCATGTGATGAAAATAATTGTTATTAACATAGACTACATAACAATCCTTGACTTACTATGGAGGTCGTTGATTTTTCATTTGAGTTTGGCAAGTCTGTAGGTTATATACAAGTAGATACTAGGGAATTCCCCGATGACCACTCAAAAGTATACTATCAAATAGTTCGTTTTTTTTTCTTTGCTAAACAAAACATTTCACGCAATGGATGTGGTTTAAATGGTTATTTCATGGAAACGACGTGTCTCCTGGGTATGTGTATGTATCGTGGCACCGAATTGAAATTTGAATGTTTAACAGTTTATGTATAGACAGCATATCGAAATCGCGAAAGCATTCTGTTACGGATTGCTACAATCAAGTTAGGTTTATTTTCTCAGTAGTAACATAACATATATTTTGTATATTTTAAATTGTGAAAATTAAGGTCGAGAGATATGTCTTTCCAAAGAAACCAGACTTGCAACATCTGAATACAGAACGGTGGCGAACGATGTCAGGAGATTTTGCCATTTGACAATGGGACCCTCTGGGGATTTGATTCGCTTGTTTTTAACCTCTATAACGATTCGCCATGCTCTATATTTTTATCGCCCGGGTCGTTTTTCTGGTCACTCACGTGTATAATGGTGTTATCCCCGAGATTATCTGAGATCAGTGTGAAAACTGATATCCGTAAATTATAAATCGAGTCGGTCGCTTCATGAGCTGACTAGATTATTCTATAATGGCTCTCAGACCGAGATTCCAACGTTTCTAATTACTAACAGCGCGGCGTTCGAGTTATGACATTTCATATTTAGAATAATGCTTATCTTTCTTTCGTTAATCAATGATTTAAAACTCATTTGATCTGTTAATCAATAGTTTTATGAGTTCATGTTAATTATCTAAATTCGCTGAGCCAATTTATGATTCCTTTCAACTGAAATGGCCTACTAATGGCACGTTATGACTCGCTTTTATTCGTTGTGATTGTTTTATTAAGTTACATAGTAATGCTATATCTGACACGTACCTTTAGAAGAGAAGATCATAACATATATAATAGACAGGACATAAAACTAACTATCTGACCTTCTTGGTTAGGGGCTGTGACTCAGTTACTTCGGTACGTCGGTTCTTCCGGTACGCATACATAGTCTTTCGCAGTCTGTATTATCAGTCCAAGCTGTTCTTATGACGTCCAATTGAAAAAAAGACATCTGAAAACAGAATTGAAATATGTATATAAACCACTTGCATCTTGAATTGAGATTTAGAAAGTATAACTAGAATTGTCACATGAGTGACGGATATACCCCCACAATATGGCCTTGTCACAAAACTATGGCATCCATTCGAAAGAAATGGACAGAGAGAGAAAGCTTTAATTTGTGAATGGTCAACAGTGTATTTGGAAAAATTTAATTTCAATAGGAGCCATAACTCTGCCAACATTTAGTGGTTTGTAACCACATTTGAACTTGATGTGTATTTTATGATGATACACCTATGTACCAAAAATAAGTTAAATATGTGAAGCCTTTCATGAGTTACTGTCCATGTTTTTCGGAAATTTAAGTCAAATAGGGGGGCCATAACTGTGTCAAAATTTAGTGGTTTGTAACCAAAGTCGAACTTGACCTGTATTTTATGATGCTACACATGTGTACCAACAATTATTTAAATATGTCAAGTAATTGTTGAGTCATCGTCAGGAAACCATGTTTTTATGGAATATAAGTCAAATAAAGGGCCATAACTCTGTCAAAATTTAGTGGTTTGTAACCAAAGTCGAACTTCACCCGTATTTTATGATGGTTCACATGTATACCAAGAATTATTTGAATATATCAAGCCATTCTTGAGTCATCGTCCGAAAATAATGTTTTAAGGGAATTTTAAGTCGAAAGGGGCCATAACTCTGTCAAAATTTAGTGGTTTGTAAACAACATCGAACTTGACCTGTATTCTATGATGTTACACATGTGTACCAAAAATTATTTGAATATGTCAAGCCTTTCTTGAGTAATAATCCGGAAACTAAAAACCAACAGACCGACAGACCGACGGACAGACAGACAGGCAGACCGACGGACCGACAAGCTCACTCGTACATACCCCCCTAAATTTCGTTTGTGGGGGTATAATTAATTTCAAAGTAGCGCTATTTAACATTAGCAATTGTACATTTACTGTTGTTTTTTAATTAGTGCGACTGGTCACGTGTTCCTAAACGACCACGTGACAATTGGGCCAAACCAGATGTACGTGCTGAAAATCCTGGTCCGTAACGTGCTCACTAACGCCACAGACGAGATGAGACTTTCCGTGAACTCTCTCTCCCCGGTCCAGCAGCTCCCGTCATTGCACAGTCCGTTGAGCGGTTATGACGTCAGCACCAATATCGATGAAGTAGTGCTCGTGGATCACCAACCACTAAGTCGACACAAGAGAGCATATGTATGCTGTTTAAACGATACTTTGTAAATTAATTGTTTATAAAACGCTACCTATTGAAATAAAAATGTAAACTTACTATGTTTATATCGGCAGATTTTGCAATGTTAAAAAAGTACAAAGCATAATAATGATAATGATGATGCTTATGATTATGATGATGATGATGGTGATGATGATGATGATGGTAATGATGATGATAAAATTAATAATAATAAATAAAAAAAATAAAATAATAATAACGAATAACAATATTAATAACATATCGAACATCATGAAAATTTGACTGACAGGATAATACTTTACTAATTTTAACAACTCATTTCAGACGCCCCTGAACGATACTCAGTTCACATTGACACAAGTGACGCCATCGATACCTGAAATCCGGGTTGGAACCCGCGTCAAGTTCCAACTAGTTATCCTATTTCCGGCCAATCCGGTGGACATGCGCGTTGAGCTGTTTACTCCAGACGACACTAACACAGTCATGATCCTGTGTGACGTCAGCGTAACATTTGGTTCAAACCTTCGTAAGAAGACATAATACAATGAACGATCATTTTTTTTTTTGTATTATCCCGATTATCCACATAACTTTGTCAAACATGGTGATAGCTTACCAAAAAATATGCAACATTAACAAACAAAAACAACTAACAAACGGCGAAGTGAAGTCACAGGTTCTCGCCATAAAACTGGTTCAAAGTTTGGTATCTTTCGGCATTTTATATGTGTTTGAATATATAATATATTACATTGGTGTCTTTTCATACTATAATCTGTGTACCGCTGCTGACCTTATCAAACCGCCGTAGCTTTACTCGAGTACAGGGGTGTTAAAGCTTTATATTTCTTATTTTTTTGGAACTCTGTTTCAACCCTATACCACCACGTATATACATGTATGTGGAGAAAGGGCAAAACTTTGCCAGTGACAAGCTTCGGCACGTTCTGCATGTTCTGTTCACGGGTACAACGCATTTCTATGAACGCTGCATTATATTGTAAGTTTTGTTACAGTATATTGGTAAATATGAAACTTTAAACAAGTATAAACATTGTAGACGGGTGTATATACGTATATATATACGCATGCTATTTTTGTTATTTCAGAACACGCTTACAACTCCCCAGTTTTTCATTCCAAGACCAACAAACCTCATCAGGTAAAAGTTATTTATTTAATTATTACACAGTGGTAACACTAAAGTAAAGGTTTGGTAAAACTTGCAAATTTTTTTTAAATTTATTTTATTCCAATTAGTTTGTAAATGCCCATGTGACAACAAGAACTGTTGTCTTAGCTTCGTTTTAATACGCCCGTTTGAAAAAAGGCCGTATTATTTGAACGCCCGAGCGGTCGGGCGGGTGGGCGGTCAGGCGGGCGGGCGGCGGGAGATCTTTGTCCGGAGCACAACTTTGTCCAGCGTGGATGGATTTTCAAATAACTTGGCAGAAGTGATAATCATGATGAGACGGCGTGTCGTGCGCAAAAACCAGGTCCCTAGGTCCAAGGTCAAGGTCACGATTCAAGGTCAAAGGTCAAATATAGGAATTCAATCCTTAACACTTTGTCCGGAGCATATCTTTATCCAGCATGGATGGATTTTTAAATAACTTGGCAGAAGTGACAAGCATAGTGAGACCGAGTGTCGCGAGCAAGAACCAGATCCCTAGGTCCAATGTCAAGGTCACAATTCAAGGTCAAATTTAAGAAAACAATCGTAAACACTTTGTCTGGAGCATATCTTTGTCCATCATGGATGGATTTTCAAATAACTTGGCAGAAGTGACAAGCATGGTGATGCGGAGTGTCGTGTGCGAGAACCAGGTCCCTAGGTCCTAGGTCAAGGTCACAATTCAAGGTCAAAGGTCAAATATTAAAATCAATCCTTAACACTTAATCCAGAGCATTTCTTCATCCAGCATGGATGGATTTTCAAATAACTTGGCAGAAGTGACAAGCATTGTGAGATGTAGAGTCGCGCTAAATAACCAGTCCCTAGGTCCTAGGACAAGGTCACAATTCAAGGTCAAAGGCGTAGTGGCAGCGTCAACTTTTCGTTTCCGCTCTCTAACTCGAGAACGAATTAAGCTATGATACTTCTTTCATCGATACCTCATTGCAGGACCTTGCTTTGGATTGCATATGGGGTTGGTGGGTGCAAGGTTAAGGTCACTGTTACTAAAAATAGAAAAGCAGTTTCTGCTCAATAACTTGAGAACGCATTTAGATATTTTAATGAAACTTAATACTTAGATACCTTATATCGATTCCTCGCTTGGGATTGCATATGGAGTGGTTGGGGTTAAGATCAAGGTCACTGTTACTAAAAATAGAAAAACGGTTTCCATTCAATAACTTGAGAACGAATTGAGATATTTTAATGAAACTTTATATGTAGATACCTTATATCTAGAACTCACATGGGATTGCATATGGGGTGGGTGGGGTCAAGGTCAATGTCACAATTTCGAACAAATTTATTTTTTGTGCTGACTTTATTATCTTGATTATCTTGATTATCTTGATTATAGATTTAAGATTCTACCACGACACGCGGTTAGTGGTCCGTCGATAAAGAAGGAAAATAACTGTGGGTTATTCTGCAACAAATTATGTGAGGAGCTTAATGTTTTGAAAATAGTTCCGGAAATTCGAAGAAATTGTTCCGTCAAATGCACGTGCTTAAACGCGCGATAGCAAATTGTGACAAACAAATCATTTTTGCATTATGTAGCGCAATTAAACCACATGTGTACTACATATTTTATACTTACGTTCACAAAAACGTTAACGTCTTGTTAATATGTTTTTTATTTGCGCTTTTTGGCATGATATTTTCACAATATTATATCGATCAGTATGACGTCATTCGCTCAATGTTTATCAATAAAGCTGACGTCATTTTGAATTGTTATGATTTATTGACGTCACAGAAAGACGCACGTGTGAATGCACTTCTCGGAAAATAGGCGGAGTATAGATAAATATAGTTCTCATTCATGACCTTTAAAAATACGAATTTTATATAAGATCGTGTTAGAATCGAAATAATTGACGGGTAACAGTTTGTTATTGCGTTAATAACCAACGGTTTGTCGTTCCGATGCTTGTTATCAAACCACTCGGGCTACCGCCCTCCTGGTTTAATTCCTACGCATCGGAACCCGTCAATTATTTCTTAAATATATATGGAATAGTTTTGACACCTCAACTCACCACTTAGAGATAGGCTTTAGAGATGAATGAGTTGCACAAAAACCATGACTCTACCTTATTAGTTTTTGAATTGTTTTTTTTCTCTTTAGTCATTGAATCTTAACCCCACAAAAGCTTCTTTGACGGGCGTATCTTTGTGACAATGGCACTCTTGTTGGTTATGATAACGTCGATGTACCGTGGAATAAATTAGCTGACATTCATCTGAAAGTATATAGAGGATATTTGTTGGTTTCGGTAGAATGTCGATTTTAATTCACGAGTGATCGTAGAAATGTATATTTTCTATGGTCACGAGTGAATCAAAAATCTATATTCTACCAAAACCAACCAATTTTCTTTTTATTTTATGCTTTTTTATGTCGTTTTGTTACATTTTAAGTGCTATCTAAATTTGTTTAATTTTAAAATATTGCGGGAATCATAACTTCATGACGTCAAAATAATGAGGTCATTTCATAATTTTTAGACTGTTGGCGGAAGCCAACGTTCTTTCGACAGGGTTATTTCTAAAACAGGCATCGCGGAAAACTACTTCTTTTCTTTCCAGGCTATTAGTCAGTAAATCGAAACCGGAAAGGGTACTTCCTCAAGACAGCAAAATTTCATACCCGGTTTCTTGCATCTTAATTATTTAAGATAATGTATGTGATATATATAAAAATGTGTATATCATGTGATTTATTACAATTACAGTTTGTAAACAGACCAATTAATAAAAAAATAACTAATGACACCCCTACTTTTGTTATTTACTTGTATGTAGCCGAAATATTTACCGGAGTGTCCTGGAATAAGCCACCAAATTAATGCGCTACATCGGTTATTTTGACTCGTTGCGAAAGTTTTTTGTTTTTTTTACCAATTCTCATTCTGAATATTTTGACAACAAATTACTGCAATTTATTAATTTTAAACCGTACTATGGACAATCGAGAGCTTGCATCGTAAGATCTATTTTGTCTCAGTAGGCTACGAACAAAGATCTATAAACAAACATGTTTATTTATAGATCTTTGGCTAAGAAGCACTAACAATCTACTACTACTACGCCTAACTACAACGCTTCATCGGTTATTCTGGCCCTTGCAGATTGACTTATGCCGTTTGCATAAAACAATTACCTCGAACAATATATGTTTTCGTTACTTACAAATTAGTTTTCATTATGGTGTTTTATACTATTGAATAAGAAGCCAAATTATAAAGTTTAAAGGTGGGAAATTTAACTTCATTCAAACAAATGTTTCCTTTTAGCAATTATGCACTCATTATTCACATGCTTTTAGTCTTTTGTCGCCAACAGTATTTCTACGCTGTCAGCGTTTTGATTTTAGTGCGGCACCGTTGACGGTACGTTTAATTTACTCTATTAAATCGGAAACCTGTGTCAAACAGTAAAAAAAGTATCAAAATGGTAATTTTCACTGGAAACCACAGAAAAACATACAATAAAATGCAGTTATGCCGATTGGTAGATTCTCTTTAAATATAAATCAACAGCAAAATCAACAAGTATGTCCGTAATTTTCCATTAAGTACATACCTAGCAAAAACTTACTGGGTGATTAAACTATATGTATTTTCTTAGGAAACAGGTCATATCGGTTCATTGCCCACGTGCGGAACAACGGAAAATATGATACAAGCGAATACGCCTGTTAAAAGTTAACAGACTGCATTGCACAAATACATTTAAACCAAGCCAATTTCACTCGATCAAGACGTTTGATTTTTAATATATTTTATTTTCTATTTTCGGAACTAAATTTCGCCCCATTTACCGTCGCGTACGTGCAGAAAACAGCCAAATTTTGTCTGTGAGCCGTCTTGGTATAGATCTGTATCGGTGACGTGACCGCTATTAAGAATGCGTACAACGTTGATGAGACTTAACTTTGCCCATACACAGATCGATTGGGCGATCCTCGAATTCGGGACGGTGAACTCCACTAGCTCGACTCCCGCCGCGGAGGCGGACCAGACGGCGACGGTGCTGTACGAGGCGGTGATGATCGACAGCGCCCAGGCCACCAACAGCACCTACTGGGTGAGCGCCGGCGCCGAGTACAGCAACGAGACGTACATCTGGATCGGCCAAGCGTCCTTCCCCGCCATCGTCGACGGCGACATGGTCTGAGGATACATTGTTATACACCTTTTGACACGACTATTATATATTTTACGGCGTTCTTTCCATATGATTTTTATAAGACACCTTGTATGTGAAGTTGGTTATCAATTCAATACAATACAATAAAATTTAATATATTCTAATGGACACCCCTTCAAAAAAATAATAATACAAATATTTACAAAAAAAAACCTTCCTTACTTGCATGCAAGCATTAACCTGTACAGTTAACAGTTAACTATATACTTGAATCCATGGGTAAGCATTGAAACGTGTTACGTGTTATGATTCCTTCAGTCGGTGGCGTCCGAACCGATCTTCAACGTCACCATGCCGACCAGCCTGGCTCTGGGGCAGACAGTCATTGGCAAGCTGGACATGTACATCCCCTACCCGGCCAGGAATTACGTCCTTAAGGTACGTGACTCCTTATGGATAGATTATACACACATGTATTGCGGTAATAAAAGCCATTCGTGTTTCTGAAAAATTACTTCTTCAGATATAGGTACAAAGAATGATGTTAAATATCGAGTGTTGAAAACCAGAAGGTACTAACTGCCATTGAAATCAATAGCAGTTAATACGTTCTGGTTTTCAGACCTCGATATATATATGGGATACAGAAAAAGTAATATTGCATTGTACATAATAAGAGTACCAATAGTACAAATGCCAAATAATGCCAAGCCCATGCGAAACACACAGGTAGTTCTGTCTTCGTTAAAGCCATACACAAGGTGACAGCAGCCAAAATCGGACTCTACAATCAAACGGTTGTATCTTGTTGTATGTCTTAGCATGTGTTTAGGTTGGTATATAACCTACGTCTGGAACATTTGGTCTACTGGATACTGGTTATTGCAAAAACACAGATTTTCCAAGTAAAACTGTTGACAAAGACTAGTTACTAATTTACTGCCGAATTTCGTCGTGTCGCGAATTACAGCCGACTATTCACGTTGTAACATTCGGCGAGCTGCACGGATATTCTACATAAACCCAGAGGATCTTAATAGTGCCTTTAAACTGTATTTAAATACATGAGGTAACCATTAAAAAGAGGTAAATAGTCTGCTAAAGTACATATTTTCTGAGAACAGATCCACTCACCGGCAGATCAGATTGGGCTCATGTCGATCTGCTGGGTGCAGACCAACTGGACGGAAGACAAATTCGGTAGCAACTTCCGGTGCGGTAACGACTTGTCGCTGATTACTACGGGCTTAACAAAGGATCCACAGGCAACCGGAAACTCCTTCGCAGAAGTTAATTTGGGAACGCTGCTGAATAAGGGTGTGTGATCGGTACTGGTTTTCAGTCGTGCTATTTTCATCATGCACACATCGGTAACAACATTTTGGTTGTGCATAAAGTTTAAAACATCCGTCTCTTAAATCTCACCGGATACGGTTTCTAGATGTTATTTTACACCCAATAATGGCTGAAGTTTTATGCACCACAATTTACTGTGATTAAAGAGAACCCGTTTGAATCAATTAAATTAAGACGCCCAAATAAATAAGTATTGACGCCAACATCGATCACATTGCAGGTTCGAGAGACATCACTCCGGTTGTGGAGAACAACAGGGTCACCGCCGAGTTCATCATGCACCTGTATCCTGACCTCACGAAGGTCAACTACGTTAAGAGCCTGGGATTCTCCTTGGAGGCCGACACCACCACAATCATCGTCGGCATCGCAAACTTTACGATCACCGCGGCTGCAGCGTCGTTGGTTAGTACTACATGATCGGTGCCATGCGCGTATGTGTGGGACCTATATAAATGATCTTTCCAACTTTCGCTACAAATACTTTCAGTGAATTCTGCTTAAGATGTATTCTTAATAATATACTATCTGAATTCATTAAAACTCGACACATTTGCAGTCGATAGAAGGATTTACACAACTGCGTTTTCCCAAACCTTTACTTTAATATATGACTCGTCGGAACCGCGAGCTTTATGATAATTATTTGATAATTTGACGGCATTTAAAAATACAGGATGCTGTTGAGTGATTTTCTTTCGATAACCATTTCAAATCAGTATGTTTAAAACATAAAAAATGAGTTTTCTTCTTTAAAGGGACATGTTCATACACCTATCAGATATGAATTAACAAACGTTAACATTAATATTAAAGTTTATATAAAGTCAACATACTACATAGATAAACAACAATATAGTAACATTCGCCTTGATTGTATACAAACTATTATATTATATATAACTAACGTCAAAAGCCTACCTACTATTTAATTTGTTTACATTGTACATATAACTAAAACAAATAGTTTTTACTATATGAAAGTGACATCTATGTATTATTGCGACTTTATATACTAAATATTAATACTTAGCGACATTTTCTTATTATTGCATTTTATTTCGTAATTGTAAGACGAATTTTAAGGAAACTGCCACGAATGACCTTAAAACAACCTACCACATTGTCATTTTACAGACCAACCCAAATCTAGGGAGCGTCACGCCGTCTGGTCCAATAACTAGCGCCACTGTCGAGCAACCTATCACGGTGACGTACGTCATGACAATACCACAGGCGTCTAGTGCCTCCATGTACGTCGTAAAAGCCAGCGTTCCCGCCGGAGCGTTTACCGTCTGCTCCCTTAAAGTGACGTCAATAGGTGACGCCATGCCGTGTCACAAGCCCGAGTGGTACGTCACCCAGTACACGTCCACTGACACAGCGGCGCAGGGGCCTGATACGGCAACCATTGATATGGGTAAGTACATCTACATTGCAGAGAAACCGGATATTGTTCAAGACCCCGTACATTTATACATGTATGTGTGCTTGGCCAGTCTGTAGCAGACGTCTTGCGTTATGAACATGACTTATATTGGCAATCTAGTTTTATTCTACAATGTATATCAATACCTGAGCATGATCTTATAACTCACTAAAACAATTACTTTTTATAACATAATAATGATACAAACAATCGAATGAATTAAACGAAGTTAAATATACCAGGGGTGAATTACACATTTTGCTTAAGATATTTCGTTGGTACGGCCCCGTAGCAGTTTCAACAAATACGTTCAGAAAATGAGTTTCGTTTGTATATGCTGTTTCTAGGGTACATAACAAACCTCGGAATGACCACCAACAACGCCATCACGGTTGAGGCGGTGTTCAGACCGCTCCCCGGGGCAACCCTCAACACCGCCTACCAGCTCACCTTCGGGGTGAACGTGGGTGCCTCCTACGTCAGCATTCACGACAAGCAGGTCACGGTGACTTCCAGCGGTACATCCACCCCTATCACAGTAAGTGTGCGTAATCCTTATGGTGTAGCGAGCTATGGATTACAAGATTACTTGGACATAGCAACGAGCACCTGCTCATTGAGCATGCGTACTCCGCGTACCTGTAAAGTTCAATCTACCCGATCATTTATTCAAAGTGTGCGGGTCACAAATGAGCTCGATATATTCGGAAGAGGTAGGTTAATTTCGTTATCATTAGTAACGGGCCTCACATGTTCAGAGATATTACCAATGATCCAAAATAAAAGGTGCACTGTGAACAAATGTATGCCGTGACATGTATAATTTGAATTGGTAAACCGGTATATATATATCCTTAACTGCAGTCTTGGTGCTTAAACGTAAAACAAAACCAAATTATAACAATATAGTAAGGTTTTAACTCATACCTATTATACATGGGAAACATTCGAAAATGGATGAAACATTTATGTTTGAAGTATTCATTAATGTCCATGTCTACAGGCCCCATAGCTACGAACAAGTTAATCTTAGTCTAAATCTTTAATATAAAACCGCCCGAAATCAAAGCAGAAATGTTTCAAGCATTCTCATTGGTCTATATTTTAAGTTGATACAAAGTTTGAACTTGAGAACTTTCGTACTCGAGGGGCCAGGTTAAGAAATGCTTGTACATTACAGAACTCAACGGCGCCGACGTTCGCGATGGATTTCTACAACAGCGCCCTCCAGGTACCTGTGAACGGCAACACGCGCGTCAACGTCGCCATGACGACGGCACGTAACGTGACGTATGATACGTTCGACATGGAGTTCATAACGCCCATTGGCGCGAATTCCACCTACATGCACGTGTGCCGTGTGGACATCGTGGAAAACGGCAAGAACGTCCCGTGCATCACGCCCAAGTGGTACAATTCGCGGATGCATTATCTCTCACAGTACGTTTTCAATCATATAACCGGTGTTTTATTAACCGTTGAATGATATATATTAACCATCTACAACTATGCATACATCTCCTAATTAACGTTACATGTATTAACGTACCTGTATATCAACTAATTAATACTTAATTAGCGTATATACTATTTATTAACCGTTTTATACTATTTATTAACCAGGGGCGGATCCCAGGACTTCTGGTTAAGGGGTGGGGCGTAAAGTTTTGATCTTGCAGTAATAACCCTTTTATGTTGTCTGTGGGTTTGCAGTGATCAGCTGCAGATCCGTATCCAAAATATATGATAAATCTTTGCACATCATCATCATCATCATCAAATGCACTTTGTTTCACTGAATAAATTAATACTTCATGGTTCTAAGTTTGAAAGGCATGTTGGTTCATCTGTACGTCATGCACCTGTTTTGGCAGTAAATTGCCCTTGTTTGATGTGCCTGTCCACTAAATACGTATTTGACATTCAACGTTATATATACATATATCAAGAACATCTTTAAACATGAAAAATCCGTAGCTGACTAAATTCAAACACACCGCATCGACAATGTTTGTATTAGTCATTTACCGAAGTGTAATGGTCTCTTTTCGAAGTGATTGTCATTAAAATAACTCACACGTTCACAGTCATGCTCATCAATTGTTTTGAAATGTGCTATGCACTTTTTTTCATAGAACCGGGCTAACGGACAGACAGACGAACATGTTTTTTACACTAAATATTGTGAAAGATACTTGTATGATTGCGTTGTGAAATAATACGGCAAATGATGCCGACGTTGTGTCGATTTCACTACGAAATCGCCAGGAATTAGAGCCAACGTTGCCGACACCCCACAATTTTATCACTTTATATCTTTTTTATGAATCTATAAAAACAATTTGAAATTGGTGTGATTATGGAACATTTAGCAGAAAGGGTGTCTATTTAGATTTTTGAGAACTAAACTATTTATTGAGATAAAACAGTTTAAAACTCTAAAGTAGTCATTGATTTGACTTGAAATTCGACTTTAAATCATATTTATCGAAACGTATAAATGTTTTCATGTGGTTTCTTGTGCCAATGGTGTATTGCACGTGACATCGTAATATAATAAATGAATTTAAAAAAGGAAGAAATATCATCCACACATAAAGGTATATATATACCTATAGTCTATAGTTTATCGTTTTCGATGAACTTTGGCGCCGGTACTACGGTGTACGTAAGAACTCGTAGGGGGGCGGGCTAGGTCGTGTATGTTTTACTGAAGTTGATATGTATCTTTACTAAACTGTGCGATTTTTACTGTTTTATATATGCCCATATATGTATGGTAAGGATGTTTTTTTTTTGGGGGGGGGGGGGGGGTGCGTGCGCCGGGTGCGCCCCCCCCCATGGACCCGCTAGTGTTAACCGTACTGTGCAATTTGTTTACCGGCTTTTTAAAAAATTGTTTATAACTCATCTTTTCTATTTATTAACCATCTTATTCCATTTTATTAACCATCTTATACATGTACTTTTTAACCATTTTATAATATATTTTATTATTTCCTATCTTACTCTATGTTATTTTATGACGTGCTGATGTTTTTTTAATTTGTTTGTTAGTGTGTATTTTTAAATAGAAATATAAATTTTTTACTGTTTATATTTGTACGACAATTCTAATGTGCGGTCTTAAAACATAAAATTGCCGGATCTCGGTTTAAAACATTATAACGACATTTAATGCAACACTTCTCTGTTATCCAGATTAGTTATTTTTACATGATTTCATAAGCTTTCAGGAACTTATAAAAGCTGCCCTCGGGGCAGTAATATTAGCAAAATCCTTTTTTCCATTTGATAACATTCTTCATGCCGTTTGTAACTGAATTCTTTCTCGTAGTTTTAAAGGGATTTATTCACGAAATTTTGTGTTGTTTTTAATGTCATAATTGTATACACTGCTAAAACAAAGCATATGGACTAGCCAACACAAAACTTCTATCCAGAAAAGCATTTAAAATACAAAAGTATTTTGTCCACCGGAGATCGAACATAACGCTTCTTGATCAAAATTCTGTCTCGCTAACCATTCTCTCCCTATAATATTTTTTTTTCCTTTTTGGAATCTGTAACACTCAATTAGGAAATTGCAAATCTAAGAACATCCATTAATCTTCGTCACGTGATACTGCAGATTTGATGACGTGTACACCGACCGAGCCAAACTCACATTGAACTCATTCTGCAACATGCAGCAAGAAAATCTCAACGAAGCGGACCAAGTTGACTTCGCATTTTACTTCAGGGTAAATAAAAACATGAAATACAATATAATGATTTAATAATAAGATGAAATTTATCGATTTGAAGAAATTACGCTACTACATACGCGTATATAAAATGTCTCTTGTATTTATATGTTTATTACTGTTGTTCTGTTCTGTTCTGATGGAAAGTAAAGTGGACCAATTATGGAGTTTACTACAAAAATGAAATCAACACGCAGAACAAAATACTTATACTTTTTTCAGGCCTTTTTCTGACCTTTTTGAGATAAGTATCTGGTTTGAAATTGGGCATTTCTCAACGCAAAACTTGCAAAATTTTTAGGAAGAATGTACAGGTAAATCTTAATGTCGGTATCAATTATCATTCCTTATATATCTAGCTGTTAGAATTGCAGTTCATGCGCAATTGTCATTGAGAGTTTTATTTTTTGGTGTTTAAAATGTTTCTTGGTGTAATTTTCTTTCGATTGTTGTAAATGTCAAACCAAATTCTTAAGCGAAGTGGAATTTATTTTATAATTGGGATAAAGAGCCATATTTTGTATTGGAAAAGGGCAATATATTCCATTCCGTAAGGTTACTAAAAAGTCCCGTTTTTGCAATTATATATTATTGGACCAGTTATAAGTTGTATTTTCTTGGAAGCACATATTCATCTAAAATAGAACATCTTTTGTATTTGTTTTCCTTTTCAATAACCACAGTGTATAATCGTCTGAAGATTTCATGTGTACTTGAATAAAATTTGTATCAAAAAGTTACCAAAAAATACAGATTTTATGTTTGTTTCAATATGACGCTCTATATACATTGCTATTAAAGTATTAATCAGTTCTTCCAACCGGTTTCATTCTACAGCCGGTCGGAATATTAATCGATTACTCAGCAGCACAAAGGTGTTCCGGAAATTGAAACATTTGGTCCTGTTGCTTGGCAACAATGAATTTATCGACGTTGTCAGGAATATTCCACTGTGGTATTCAGGCCGTATTTATTCAACCATTTATTTAACAAATTCTAGGAGCACCTAGTGTGACGTAAAAAAAAAATTATTTGCTAAACAGCTATATAAATAATGATGTCCAAAGAATTTTAGCTTGATAATTGAGCTAAAGTATGTTTACAGAACTATATTTAGGGTTGAAAACCAGAAGGTACCAATTAATGCTAGGCCTATTGATTTCAATGGCAGTCGGTACCTTCGGTAACTTCAACGCAATATGATATATTTGGGTAAAGGTATTTTTAGCAACCACTATTTAAGCATTTTTTGAAGTTATGTAAGCCTACTTTACGAGCCTAGTTGAACCTATTTGAACTTTTTTGAATCTATTGGGCCTATTAAAGCTATCTGAGAATATTTGAACCGAGTTGAGCTTATGTTAGCCTATTTGAAACCATATTTGAAGGTATGTGGACCTATTTGATCATATTTAAAACCATTTGAACCTATTTGAGACTATTTGAACCTTTTTAACTACATGAACCTATATGAGCATAGTTGATCCTATTTGAAACTATGTGAGGCTATAGGAACCTAGTTGAGCCTATTTGAACCTTTTTGACTACATGAACCTATGTGAACATAGTTGATCCTATCTGAAACCATGTGAGGCTATACGAACCCAGTTGAGCCTATTTGAACCTTTTTGACTACATGAACCTATATGAACATTGTTGATCCTATTTGAAACCATGTGAGGCTATACGAACCTAGTTGAGCCTATTTGAACCTTTTTGACTACATGAACCTATGTGAACATACTTGATCCTATCTGAAACCATGTGAGGCTATACGAACCCAGTTGAGCCTGTTTGAACCTTTTTGACTACATGAACCTATGTGAACATAATTGATCCTATCTGAAACCATGTGAGGCTATACGAACCTAGTTGAGCCTATTTGAACCTTTTTGACTACATGAACCTATGTGAACATAGTTGATTCTATCTGAAAGCATGTGAGGCTATACGAACCTATTTGAGCCTGTTTGAACCTTTTCGACTACATGAACCTATGTGAACATAGTTGATCCTATCTGAAACATTGTGAGGCTCTACGAACCTATTTGAGGCTTTTGAACCTATTTGAGTCATTTTTAGGTTCTTGACAACCCCGAGATCACCCATCTTTCTGAGCACTACGTTTCCATGGGGTTGCAGTACTCGAGCAATCAGCTGTTCGTAGGGGACATCAGGATGGAAGCGACCAGAGGTCAGACCTTTGGACCAGTAAGTACACGAGTCAATGGCCCGTATTCCCCCAAACCAGTCTTTTGACTTAAGACACAGAAACTGTCACAGACTTAAATTCAAGAAACACATCGAGATTTGAAAACCAAAAGGTACCATCTGCTTCTATTTTCAATCGCAGTTGATATCTTCTCGTTTGCAACCCTCGATATATACATGTGTGTTCGCAAATATGCAGATACCAATGTCGCTTATGGCATTTAAAAATTAAAAAAAAATGCTTATGGCATTAATAAGTTGTACTAAATCAAGAATGCTATAATTATTATTGGTAAATACCAAGTAAGATTTAAGTTAACATACTTCTTAGAACAGAGCAGTTTTGAAGAACATTCTTTCTTCTTACGTCTTAAGTCAATTAATGGGTTGTGGAATGCAAGCCTAGTTCTGTCGCATGTCTCAGGGGAATTGGTAAATCATCCACAATGTATATGGTTGTTATCGTCTTAAAATTTTTGTAAACTCGTTGCGATGTAATACCGAATCTAGGGCTGTACCGAATTTAACTTTTTTCTTCTTCTAAAATTCAGCAAAATAGTATTATTAATGTTCAGGCGCATTTGATATGTTATACATTTTATTTTAATCCTTCATGATAGTATTGATAAGTAAAAGTAACACAAATTAAACAGAAATACGTTTTCATATTATAATGCCATTGCTTGTTGTTTTCTGTCGGTTTTGGAGTATGTTGATATAATAATCTAATAATCTTTTAGAGTTTTTTATCGGTTAAAACCGCATTGAAATCGGTAAAATAATAACGTTTTGGTAACATTTTATCGTAAAATTATCTCAATGCGATAGCTGGTGATGCATCTGGAGTGAATGAGCATGTACATTAGTGTATATTCCGTTTGTACCAAGCGTTTTCGAACATAGACATTATAAAATGCCTTTCGTAAATAAGAAACAGTTTTCAGTCGATTAAACGTCATTAACGTACAATAGAACTAATGCCAATTGTAAGATACATTGAATTATATTCTATGGACTGCGGCTTTAATTAATAAGTCGTGACATGTAGATTACAAAGAAAGTTGACATAATAAGCGTAAATATGAGTCGCGTCGTGGGTAAACCGGGTTTAATGCATGTGCGTAAAGTGTCGTCCCGGATTAGCCTTTGCTGTCGGCACTTTCCGCTTTTATGGTATTTTCTGTTTCAAGGACGTCTCTTCTAAACATAAATTCACTAAAGGCGGAAAGTGTCGTCCCGGAAATACCTGTGCGGACTGCACAGGCTGATCCGGGACCACACTTGACTGACATGCATTAAGGCGGGTTTCCCACGACATGCCTATATAGTTCGTACATATTTGTATTGTAATCTTACATAAACATAATATTGTCTCCGTTATATAGGTTAATAACGAGGTAAGATTCAATGTAACATGGATGTTTTTTGCATATTGTATGTGGATGTATACTTATATGTGCATGTATATGATTTTCATGTTGTATGTGGACATATACTTATATGTGCATGTATGTGATTTTCATGTTGTGTGTGTAACTGTTTATGATCTGCATGTAGTATATGTACATGTCTGTGGTGTATAAATATTGTATGTGCATTTTATTTTATACAAACTATTTTAGCTGTTGTTAACAAGGAGTATTAATAATGCCTTTCAATAGTGCATCAATGTGGTGTTTATAACATTTACAAATTACAGTATATTTGCATTTATAACTGGTGCATACATGTCACTTTATCCTTCACAAACGACAGAAGGAAACAAAATAATATACTATATTTAAAATACTTATGCCGCTTGTTATACTACACTCTCTTCGTTCTACCTCATTTACACAAAATACATGCGTAAGCAATAATGAAATTACACGCACCCTATTAAATAATTTCATTTTTTTTATATATCAGAACAGAACAGATCTTTATTATGTTTCACAGGTCGCATGATACATAATACATATATTGTGGCAACAGGTGAGCATATAATTCACAGATAACAATTTCATAAAACATCAGAAAATCAAAAAGAAATTACGAGATAAGTTTATAGGGGAAGGTGGTCTGGTGTGTTTAACTATATTTCTTAAAATGTAAACTAATATAAAAGAATAAGCAATCTGTAATGGATATGGAAAATACATAAATGGTGACAACAGGTGAGCATAGAATTCATAGATAAAAATTTCACAAAACATCAGAAAATCAAAAAAAATTACGAGATAAGTTTATGGGGGAAGGTGGTCTGGTGTGTTTACCTATATTTCTTAAAATGTAAACTAATATAAAAGAATAAGCAATCTGTAATGGATATGGAGGTTGTATTTATAAATTACTGGAAACAGCTAGACAAAGCAACAATTCGGTCGATAATTAGGAAAAGAGAAATATACATAAGTAAAAACAACATTTTGTTAGAGCATCCGTTTAAATGTGATCCCAATAGTTAACGTTTCGACATAAAACTCACAACAAATACTTATTATTTATGAATATTGTTAGCAAGTAAATGCATGCGTTATTGAATAAATTAATAATTCAACGTATAATTATGTGAAGAAGATAAAGTATGAGATAAAATCGATATGTGAATGAAGTTTTTCAATATTTTCTATCACAGACAGGATCTTCATTCGGAGCTTTTTTCACGAACCAAAGTTACAACCCCCTGCCGATCGGCGTGTCGCAGCGTACCACAATCCTCCTCAAAATCCCGCGTGGGAACAGGTCCGAAATAACCGCGGAAGTGACGTCAAACAACCCGGAAGTGCAGGTGTGCACGGTGCGCGTCGTGGCGTCCGGGCAGCACCTGCCGTGCGTGGACGACAAGCTGGTGAAGCGTTCGTATGTCCTGTCGGCGGACAAATCCGGTTTCTCCTCAGTGACGGCGGCAGTGGGAATTGTTACCAACTATGGTATTTCTAGCTCAAATATTTAAAAAAAAAAGAGGCGTGTCGTGGGAAAATCGGGTTTAATGCATGTGCGTAAAGTGTCGTCCTGAATTAGCCTGTGCTGTCCGCAAAGGTTAATCCAGGACGGCACTTTCCGCATACAGTGGATTTTTGTTTAGAAGGCACTTCCTTGAAACAAAAAATACCATAAAAGCGGAAAGTGTCGTCTTGGATTAGCTTATGCGGACTGCACAGGCTAATCCGCGACGACACTTTACGCACATGCATTAAGCCCGCATTTTCCATGACACGCCTTAAATGTAATTCGCCTTTAATACTGTTATTTTACCATTCGCTCATATCTCGTATAAGATGTCTTTATGTCTGGTATAATGTCGACTTGTCGGCATTCTGTCTACTCTGTGGCCAACCGAATGCCCAGAAATTATTGTTTACCTATGATAAAACTCGTTCGAACTTTTAATGAACAACCGCCAATAATCATAATACATTAAAACAGTTCTGGCTGTACAAAGTTTAAGCTGCACTGATAAATGTGGATTTTTCGTTTGTTTATATACTGGAATAAAAGTCATACATGATCATAAGTATTGGAAAATGTACCATATCAAGTTTGTACAGCATCATAGCAATCATTGGTGACAATGTCTCGCAGTTTTGCGGTCAACAACACATCTTACGTTTTGTTTCATCAAAAGTACATAATTATACGCACGCCAGCTAAATACAGATGTAGCTGTTGTTATAAAATTGTATCAACAGTCATACATTTGTAACGGCAGTTACATTTACAAATATAATTGCAGTTATAATTTACACCAACAGTCATAGAATATGACAGTCTTCATAAAATAATAACTGCGGTTACATTTTGTTTGATTTTTTTTATCCAAGACATAAGCACAAAGTCTGTTTGACTTATGAAAATACATTTTACATATGCCTACATTTATTTATTTTAATAGGAATCTTTTAATTTTAAAATCACCTTTAAGATACATATTAAAGTACAAAGGAAAAAATGTAACTGCAGTTATAATTTTATGGCGATTTACATATTTTGTGACTGTTGGTATAAATTGTAACTGCAGGTATACTTGTAAATGTAACTGCAGTTACAAATTAATGACTGCTGGTACGCTTCTGGCGTGCGTATATGTACTTATGACCCAAAGGGTACCTCATACATTTGAGTATGCGCACATATGCGCAGTTGGGGCCGTTAAAGTAACAACAACAAAAAACACGAAAAGTCAAACCATTTTGAATCAGTTAAATTTAAGTCGCTATAATTTCAATAAAAAGCAAATACAATTGTGTCGATCTAAATGAGTTCACACCCGTGCTATCTGTAAACGTACTTTATCATTGGCCAGGTGACACCAGCGGTAAGATGATTCCCAACGGCTACATGGATAACGACGGCTTCCAGCTGGAGGTGATCACGCGCGCAGCGGACGGATATCCGGTCACCACAGCGGCGTCCTATAATGTGCAGGTGTACCTTGACACGGGTAAAACCAGTTCCCTTGGTTGGACGCTACCAGTTTCCACCACTGAGAGCTTCACGGGTGTTCCACAGGTAAACGCAGTTTGGTCGAACCTGTAGTCGGACACCCGCAAATCACTTATACCTTATTGACTGCCGTAAACAAGATAATGCAGATGAAAGCCATTTTAATAACCTCTTTGTTTTTATTGAGTTTGATTTTTACCCTATATGATATATTTCTAATTCAAACGTTTGAATAGCTTTTCGCATTTAGAGAGTTTGTTTGACATCACATTTTTTTTCTTGCATTCTCAACAGACGGAGGTCCAAGGCCCAGTTACCGCCTCGATGTACGTGGGAGAGATGACTGTCGGCGACAACACATCTACGGTTGCCATTGGTGACGCCCGAATGATCGTCATGGATGTCGTCATTCCGGAAGGTTCCGAGTATGATCTGCAGGTTACGTTCGTAGTTCCGGTGGCTGACGTCGGCAAGATCGAGATCTGCGACGGTGCCGTTCTGTACGTCGGCGACAACGTCCCATGCGTCAATAGTGAGATGGTCCCGACGTTAACACAGGGGTAGGTCATAGCAGCGCAACTCTAAATATTTTGTGATTTTCGCTCTTGTATCACTTAAAAATGGATTTTTATGAATTGATTATTTAAGAATGTACATTTGCCATACATATTGCATGTAAAGGTCTGATTATTGTTGTACCACGTTTGCAGCGGTTCTGGTTACAACGATACTGCGACATTTGATCTCGGCTTTACGTCCAGCAAACCCCTCTACCCGGGCAATACACAGGCCAATACGGTGAGCTGTTACTGTCACTTAAGTCATTGTTTCAAATCAAGTGCTGCTGACCTTCCAATAAAACAATATATTGGAGGAGAATTTACCAGTTAGCAAACACGCGTCGTTCATGAAACATTCATTAAAAATGTTATGCTACTTACCAATATATATATAAGTTGAGGCGTGTCGTGGGAAAATCGGGCGTAATGCATGTGCGTAGTGTCGTCCCGGATTAGCATGTGCAGCCCGCATAGGCTATTCCAGGACGACACTTTCCGCATACAGTGCATTTATGTTAAGAAGAGACTTCCTTGAAACAGAAAATACCATAAAAGCGGAAAGTGTTGTCCCGGATGAGACTGTGCAAACCACAATTCTTACAAGTGTTTTGCTGCAGGTTCGTTTAGCCGCCTTCGTGAGGGTCGTTCCGAACGGTCTCGCAGCTCCGGCGGGGACGGTATCCATTTCCGGTAGCGTCCGGACGTTCGCGTCCACTGTGACGGTTGATACGTTAACGTTGACAGTTGCAGACCCGTCCACCTTCACTGACCGAGTGGTGGTATGTAAACAACCTCGACTTTATATCCATATACATGT
This sequence comes from Congeria kusceri, assembly GCA_027627225.1. NCBI lineage: Eukaryota > Metazoa > Mollusca > Bivalvia > Myida > Dreissenidae > Congeria > Congeria kusceri. The sequence goes on from CM051035.1 coordinate 41,734,557, forward strand.
AATTATTAATTGGTTATGATAGTATAATTATTCTTGAAATTATAGTTAGTAATTAGTTATGGATCACTCTGACAAAAGTGTGGCACAGTAGTAATACAATTTTTGATAAACAAATGACAAAGTCTCGCTGACGTGTTATTACTTTGACTATATACCGGTACTCGATACGGGCGCATTCGTGTGCAAAAGTGCACAAGAAGATTGTCTTTATTAAACATTTATGGATGATTTTGATGTAGTGAAAATAATGAAATAAAATTGATGGGTGCTTTTTGATGAAGTGAAATTTAATGAAGTTACACAACACAATGGAAAATATACACAAACAACATGAAACAAATTGTCCCTGTAATAACACTTTCTTGAATATTCGTTTACATTGGTAGAAAGCGAGAATTATAAGCTCTTAACTACCAAGGAAACGAGAAAGAAAAAAAGAGTGTACCGTTTTATATAAGGAGCAATCCTGTCTAAGCCAGTATGAAAAAAAGACTCCATTTGCTAAGACGTCACTATCATTTTTAAACATTAAAATTCGTTGTTAAGATAGATCCGAGAGACTTTTGTCATTCATTTTTTAATATAATTTATAAAACCATGTTTCCGTCTGCATTTTCCAGAAAAAATGGCTAGGAGGGCTTGAACACCAAGACTTAAGTTATCACCCTCCCCTTTCTTCATCGTAACCGTCCTTGAACCATCCAGTGTAGATCATTAATCTCAGTGACATATTCTCGTGACTCGGACACGGGCAGTATTGTTAATGTACCGCCTTCTTCATTTCCCAGGATGCACTTACCATGAATCCCGGTGCTTAGGCTAGAGGTGTTTTTATTTCTTGGTTCTCGGATCCACCGACCCGATTTTTGCCAAAAAGCCCCCCCCCCCCCAAAAAAGAATGTGTACCGATATCGTAAAAATGACCTTGTGAAACGGGTTCAACCTGTTACACGGAATGCAAAAAAAATATTAATATAATGGTTATCATGTAGTGATTAAGTTAATTTCACTGCCCATTTCCAATTATGAAATTCTAGTCAATAATTTACTCAATTCTGTGTTGCTGTTGTTGTTGTTTTTTATTGTTTTTTTTCCCTCCTCCACCCGGACACTTTTCCAAACATGTCCGAGAACCAGGAAATAAAAAAAAACTCTGGCCTTAGCCATGGCTTACTCTCCACTTTCATTCCACAGAGTCTAGTGGGCGTTACCAGCGCCACGTTATTGAGCCCGAGTATACCGAATCCTCTCGTGTCAAACATTACACCACATGGCTTACACTTCACTTTCACTTCACAGAGTCTAGCGGGCGTCAGCAACGCCACGTTAATGAATTTGAGCGTAGCCAATCCTCTCCTGTTAAAAATCGGCCAGAACGCGACGCTCGACGTCGCCGTCAAGGTGCCACCGTCCTCCTCCTCCCGGTTCCTGTTTGACGCCGAACTTCCGCATTACGGCACTTCCGCCTGCATGACCATCCGGGACATACGGGTCGTCGGTTGGTAGTCAACGCAGTTAAAATCATTTCATAACAATTTATTATTACCAGTGTGCGTTGTTGATACTTGTTGGGTATAAAAGTTTATAAAATAAAATTTAATACTTTGTTTCATGTATTTACTGGCTGTTGCTAAGTTACTATTCATGCAATGTAAATTTTGTAAAAATTATTTAAAGGGGCATACCCTTTACGCTCACACTACAAATAAAAAAATATGTAAACAAATAGCAAATAGAGTAAAACTTGGTATGATCGTGTATATAAAGATTGAATGTTTAAACGAAAGAACAGTTGTGGCGTATCGTGGGAAACCCGGGCTTAATGCATGTGGGTAAAGTGTCGTCGCGGATTGGCCTGTGCAGTCCGCACAGGCTAATCCAGGACGGCACTTCCCGCCTACAGTGGATTTATGTTTAGAAGTGACTTCCTTGAAACAGAAAAAAAGCGGAAAGTGTCGCCCTGATCCGGGACGACACTTTACGCACATGCATTAAGTCCGGTTTTCCTTCGACACGCCTCATTTATATCATTAGTGAATGTTATAGGAAATAAACGTATAATACCTTAACTATCAGCTAGAGTAAAACTTCTTTAGAATCGTGTATATAAAGTTAAAATAATATGCAAATATAACTTTCATATAATGAAAGCATTAAAGTTTACACTTATCAAAATATAAATACATTGTGCCCATTGTTTATAAAATGTTTTTTCTACTACATACATTAAGTTATATCTTTATGTACCTTTACTTTATATTCTTAACCATTATAGTTTTAACTACGCGTATATTAATTTTGCTGATAATTATACGTTTAAAAACTGTCTTAACAGTTTCATATAATAATAATTATAATAATAATAATAATAATAATAATATTATTATTATTTTGAAATGGTATATTATATCCCTTTAAGAACACCATATTTTCCTCCAATCCCAGGGTCCGTGGGCCGGAACGTCCTGTGTGTGGAGCCCTCCGTGAACAACAAGGGCGTGACGTACACCCCACAGTTCAACAGTTCCCTTGGTAACGGCCAGCAAACGTACGGCTACCTCGATGTCGGCATAGTCACCAACACAGGTACGAAATTGATTTTGTCTACTGATGTTTATTAATTAAATGAAAGTGTGTGCTTTTTGCTATAAACAACTATATAATATTATGTTGTTATATCACATAGTCATAATGATCGTCATGGAAACGGACATCATCTTTTATAATTGAAGCGTGTCGTGGGAAAACCGGGCTGAATGCATGTGCGTCGAGTGTCGTCCCGGATCAGCCTGTGCGGACTGCACTTTCCGCCTACAGTGGATTTATGATTAGAAGAGACTTCCTTGAAACAGAAAATAATACAAAAGCGGAAAGTGTCGTCCTGGAGTAGCCTGTGCGGATTGCACAGGCTGATCCAGGACGACACTTTACGCACATGCATTCAGCCCGGGTTTCCCACGATACGCCTTATATTAAGCATTCTACATGTACTTAACAATAGAAACATGGATCATTCCCTAAAACGATTTATCAAACTTAAATATTAATTTGCCTTTTGAAAATAAATAGAGGCTGTTTACAAGTACACATATAAATAAGTATTAAAACCCAGCTGAAAAAATCCCAAGCCACAATTGGAATCGAACCCGGGACCTCCCGGTTCCTAGGCAAACGCTCTACCGCGTCGCTATAAAAGCTAGCTCATATAGCAAGGCAGTATAAGTGTCCCTTATACATCATCCTGCTACATACTCTCCCTCCATGTATGAAATTCTTCCACAAATTTCCTTCTGCCTTGACATCTGTGGGATGTCGTACAGACCACAGTGGGTTATTTACGTTCGGCGCCAATGTAACCCAGCTGAAAAAATCCCAAGCCACAATTGGAATCGAACCGGGACCTCCCGGTTCCTAGGCAAACGCTCTACCGCGTCGCTATAAAAGCTAGCTCATATAGCAAGGCAGTATAAGTGTCCCTTATACATCACCCTACTACATAACCCTACTACAGTATATTCGTAGGCATAAAAAACAAAGTTTGCAGGTATTTTGGTTATTCCCTTACTACCCGGTACTGCTCCAAATTTTATTTATTCACACCGGAAACGCGTACGATATGTACCATAAATATTATAATATTCCTATACATACACAAAATTAAAACAAGCAAGCATGCAATGTCAGTGGACGAAGTTTATACTCTAGTTTTAAAATCGTCTACGCCTCTCATTTCACCAGGTGTGACGTACAAACGGAAGACAACCCCAGAGGCCGACGACGACACGCTGCTACTCCAGATCGACATTCAGATGGCGGACTGCGCCACCAACTTCCACGGCGCGCTCCCAAAACTGAGTCTGGGTCACAAGGTGGCCAACTACGTGTTCATCTACGAACATCCGGTACAGGTGGACCGGAATACGTTTGAGAAGCCGGACATTCTCCTTACGAGCAGCGTCGACCCAGCGTCTACAAGGTAGAGCGTAGTAAAATCGTGGCAATGTAACAGACACATTGAGACGCATACCCTTGTTTGCGTCGGCATATTCTATTTAAGAAATAATAAATTCACGCCATAGTTTGTTATGAAATAATTTCCAATTTTGAGTTGTTGTTTTTTCGGCTAATAAAAAACGATTTGGGGTTCTGATGCGTATTAGTTAAACCAGGGGGGCGTTAGCTCGAGTTGTTTAATATACCGTATCAGAACGACAAATCGTTGTTTATTTGCCGATAAACAACGACAATGCGAAAATTATTTCGATTCTAACATGACTGCTTATACTAATATTTATTCTCCAACGCTGGACCAACATATAAGCTCTGTATTATAAGAATGTACATGTACATTCATTGTTTTATAAAGAAAAAAGGCCAAATACGTACATTCAGATAAAAATGTTAAACTGTAAATTTTCTAGATTTAGAACGCCAGTGAAATTTTATTTGTTTCAGCTCGGCGATGGTTCTGAACTTTGCCTCCTACCATTCGGTCAACTCCAGCGCCGAGGGTTTGAACACGAGTTTCCGCATGCATTTCCCCGCGTATTTGATCCCGCGCACCACGTTGGAGTTCAGCAACAAAACTGACTGCGCCATTGTGCCGGACTCAAGTGTAAAGTCTCTGGTAGAGATTGAGGTATACCAGCATATATTCTTGTATTTGCAAATCATTTGTAATTTCCTTTACGAGTGAACTGTTCTCAAATTTTGAATTTGCAACTTAATTCGTCTCCAAAACGTCGTCTAGAGTATTGTATGCGGTAATTGCGAGTTTAAACGTAGACATAGCATTGTTTTCAAATCAAATTAAAAATGGTGATTTTTTCCAGTGCGATCACCTCTATTTCTCGGAGGTCTACCATTTTTCCGTCGGGGCGGATGTAAACACGACCTTCGTTTCGCCAGCGGGATACGACAGCGACCCGTCGGCTGTTGTCCTGGAGGTGACCACTGGTTACCGGAGCAACCTGTCGGACGCCTACAATCTCACTGCCTGGTACCCGGAGCCGACCACCTTCGCCGACAGCATCGAGTTCAGCGTCACAGCCGGGGCGGCAAGTAAGCATGAAAAGGGACTCCAATACATGACCCCCTCCCCCTCCCACAGCGCAAGGCCACAACACAATTAAAAAAGCTTTTATTACAAATTTTAATACATTGCTGGCGTTTTAGCTATAAATCGAAACGATCCAACGTATTTGTGTGTCTGAACAGCTGTTTATGTATAGGGAGAGGGGGCACACGCTGGATCCAAACGTAATCTGCAACTAGAAGCACTAACTTTGTTATTTTCGCAAAACTGTGATTGATATTTAATGAAGTAAAGTTCTATGTATTATGGCTGAAATACTGTTAAAAACGGCGAAAAATCCCACAAACAAAAACATATATTGTGCCTCGACATGTTTTGTCATTCCTTCGAAACACTGCTGAACATACATTTATTGTGTATCAGACATGTGCTTTCATTTGCGAATGAACCTTTAAATATTAGCATGTAGAACTATATATTATTAACATGTGCATTGGTATATTATTGTAATATGACCTGTTATAAGAAAATCTCTCTACCAGACTGCAACGCGCCTCTGGGACTGGCGAGCAGCGCCATCGCAGACTGTCAGATCAGCGGCTCCACCAACAGCATCACTTCCCCAACCCTCGCCCGACTCAACAGTGCCTCAGGTATGTTGTCAGACTGAATGCATCGGATCAATGTAGTATTTTCTATTTTATCATTTGGTGCATTGGTCAGTGGTCATTATGTCTTTGCCTTTCCCTACCGGCTGATTGATATTAAAAAATGTTATATATATTTTTATTATGTGTTTTGTTTTCCTGGTATTCCCAGTATAAATGTATGTCCAAGAAAAGCAGTGTAATTTCGCATATCATTAGATCAGTTTCGACCCTACTGTCAAGTCTATGATGTTTCAATAATGAATAGATAAATATACATGTAGTTTAGATATGCGGCTATTAGCAGATTGTCGACATTTCGATCATATTTATTTTGCTGTATGTATTAGTGTAAGAAATATATTTATCCGGCCTCAAAATACGGACAATTTAAACTAAGAAATACAAGAGACACACTTGTGTTTGTTTTGATCGCTAATGTTTTGTTTTTACCAGACGAAACCAGAGGTATTTTTGAATCTAACGTTTAAATGTAACGCGTATGTTAATGCTTGTGCAGCATGGAAACCGTACGTTCGTAACGGCAAGTTTGCCCAGAACCGCTACTGGATGGTGTACTTCGGGGACCAGACGAGAGTGACGTCACTGGACGTGCAGCAGAACACGGCGGCCCCACACAAGGCGACCGAGCTGACCCTGGAATACACCAACGACGGGAAGTCCTGGTTCCGGTCGGAAACAGTGCGTATATTTCTGCAACCTGTGCTTCCTATAGAAATGCGCAATTCAAAATTGAATAATCTAATGCCAACTTATTCTTCCATTAGGCGTAAAAAAATATGTTTGTTTGAGGTAACATGCCCCAAAAAATTAGGGTATGTAGGTCGGGATTTTTATTTTATTTTTTTTGGTATTCTAAAACTGAATAAATATTCAAAACGTATCAGTAATATCCTTAAACATTGTTTATAAGTGGATACTATCAAAACAAAACACTGATTTATCCAAAAACACATTTAATTATTGAAAAAGGTAAATAAACCAAAAAGCAATCTGACAAACCCAATAAAATGTTCTAGGGTCGGGGCATTTTTTTAGGGTAGGTCGGGTTACCTGAAACAAACATTTTTTTTTTTACGCCTTAGCTAACTAGTTTCGTGTATGCTTGAATGACTTTTTCAGTGTTTCTTTTTTTACCCGAAAAATGCGTACATGGAATTTCCATTTACTTAATTACATCGCTATTGAATCTTGTAATATTGAAAGCATGTCGCCAGGATGCTCAATATTGTTTCCGTGGCCTGCCGTCCATTCTTAGATTATTGATTGAACAAAGAGGATTTAATGCCGACATTTTAAAAGTTATCACATGCGTGATATGATCAAAATCTGTAAAGGCATTACTGAAAATTGTTTCAGCTCGCTATTCCACAAAATCACAAAATTATGTTTTTCCGACAATTGCTGCTAAACTATTGGTAAGACCTACGTATTATCAATATTTGAGATATTTCTGTCCACTGAAAAAGAATGCCTATTTCCGAGTTACAAATGATTTTAGTAAAATTGATCCTTTCTACAGGTAATACATGAACTATTTTGTATTTTCTGCCATGGCTGTCATATTGTTATTTCGAAAATGTATAGCTTTTAAATAACTTTGTCAATAACACTGAATCCCATATGAAAATCGGTTAACAAATTGTCACACTGTCGTTTACGGCTAACCTGAAACTGGGCTATAATGTTTTCAGATAAGCCTGGGCTCGAGCCCCGGTCCCCTCGAGCGCGTTATGACAAGTGGAACAACCTCTCGCGGGCTCCGTATCCGCATCAGGAACGACACCGTCAACATGGACATGCCCAACGTGGCCCTGAAGTTCGAGTTGTACGGCTGCGAGATAACGTCGAGCGTCTCACAAGCAGGTATAGAACTCGTTGCCGTTCAACCTCCCTAAGTACAGATATTTGATTGGTTCCGATCATAGGTCGAATCATATCCCTGCCAGCACCAGCTAGCACGTGACCTTGCAAATTAAAATGGTTGACATGAAGAAGAAAATATTGTGGACACCGCAAAATCCTTGAGTTGTTATGTATACGTTTTAGTTATATCGTTTTGTTTGTAGTTTTTACTCTCAAACTATTTGTCTGGACCAAAAATGTATTCTGAGGGATTTTTATAAACTAATAAAATAGGTAGACATTTTCTAATAATAAATTCTTCCAAATCTGGAATCACCACTGCGATGAATATTACATTATTTTGTTGCCGCTGTTGACGACTTAGCCAGCCTATTACAAACTCACAACATTGGTCTCCCTTTGCATGTTGCATTGATCACTGCCCTCATTAGGTTATTATAAAAATTGATGAATTTATGTGAAGTTCGCATTTTATGATTGTATCATATCTTATAATATGATCGAACACATTGTAGCTGAAACGATGGAACAACGGTTTATTTGCATACATGTTTAATGTTCATTAAATTGATTTAAAACACGGACTTAAACAAGAAGAACAAAGCGATGTTCAGAGTCCTAAATTGCTAAGTATCATGGCTAGACTTTATATTATATTAAACACATATTACAGTTATATAATTTAAGTTAAACATGATCTAATTACATTCACTTATATTACAGGTTTTGACTATGAACAATTAAACGAATTCAATCGAATTGTATCAAAAATCTATCCGGGTATTATGATCCTTTGGTAATCAAATTTTTGTTTCAGTAGAATTTGCTGACACGTGTTTATTTTTAAATTTCCAAAACGATATGCAATTTAAATAAGGGTAGACAATTCAAATATCGTACAACATATATATAACGCATGTTTTCATTACTTTTGGCTACGAAAATTTCGTGCGAGTTATGAACGGCAATACTATAATAAGTTACATTCAAGTGAGCATTCTGCAAAACTGTGTTCTTAAGTTTACCTTTTTAAATGCCGTTATTTCAGACGCATGCGCAGTCGTTGCTGCGGAGACCCCTACTGTACAAGTTGGTAAGATATATCTCTATTGCTATCTGTTGCTATCTCAATTGTAACATATTAACATTGTATTTAGGTAGCGACGAAAGGTTAAAAGTATACAATGTAGAAAATGTTTCACACCTGGAGCATTACACGACCCTGAGACATCTTATTGAAAAGGCAACATTTTAGTGTCTTGTGTATTTATTTTTGTATAAATCACAAAATGGACACAAAATAACGTTCATCTGATCTAAAATAGACATTATAATATGACTTAAATATACGTTATTTGATTGGCTCAGCGGCACACCTTTGAAAGAAACTCATACATGATGTTGCACAGTTTTTACCTCACCTGTGCAAATATCAGATTTTTGTTCTGATATTATTATTGAAACAACTAAATGTGTGTTGTTCTTTATTCTTAAAACGCCATCAGCTATCATTTATTTTATACGTCATATAATAAAACAAGTATGGACTTTTTAGCTGTGCAACGTCATGTGATGGTACACAGCAAAATCCATATTGAACGAGGCGACCGAGTTCAATATGGATTTAGCTGTGCACCATCACATGATATTGCACAGCTAAAAGTCCATATTTGTATAATATAAGTAGCCTTTGAATTTAACTATTACTTCCGCCGTTTCAGACTTTTACCACCGAAGTTTCCTGGTGACCTCCGACGGGCAGGCAATTGTATGTGACCGGAAGTCAGATAGGCAAGCTCACGACTTTGATCTTAAGATTAACTTCACATCGAAACTAGTACTTCTATTATAGACGAGCGAAAGGGACACTTTTAGATATAACATTTTACAAATTGAGGCGTGTCGTGGAAAAACCGGGCTCAATGCCCGTGCGATAAGTGTCGTCCGTGATCATCATGTGCTTTCCGCTGTTATGGTATTTTTATGGTATTTTCTGTTTCAATGAAGTCTCTTCTAGACATAAATCTACTGTAGGCGGAAAGTGCCGTCCTGGATTCGCTTGTGCGGACTGCACATGCTGATCCGGGACGACACTTTACGCATAGGCATTAAGCCCGGTTTTCCCACGACTCGCCTCAAGTAATTTAATATGATTATAATTGCAAAAGCGTGACAAAGGCCGCAGAGACTTCCCTTTGGTAAGAAAACGCATTGTGGCAAATAATGCGCCACATCTTGGAAAGAATAATTGGTTCGAATATGCTTCATTTAAGAAAATAAAACATTAGGACTGAATGTAAATTAAAAAGTAATGAAAACATACTTTAAAAAGTCCATATAGTTTATTTATATGTTGATATGTCTACATTACAGCCCGACATATCGCGGGAACTGCATCAAGAGTCTGAACAATGGCGCCAACTGGAACGGTAAAGCAAACTATTTGTACATCCATGTAGTTTATATAACTGCATATACACTAGTTATATATATAAAGTAACGCGTTTCAACGTTTTAACAAAAATATCGTTTTTGTACTCCAATATAATGAAATATCAAATACGATAATAAACATCAGCAAAAACAATATGTTTATTTTTATGCATTCATCTTAAAATGTATGCATTCATATTCAAATGCAACAAACATATTATTTTATTTTGATATTCATATATTATTACCTGTATTCTTTTATTGTATTAATGTACTATGTAATCGTATTTTAACAATGTAAAATGCATTGTTTATTTAATTACGTGCATATTCCTATAATGGTACACGTAGTTGTGTAGTAAATGTGCTCGTATGTTGCTGTTCGTTGACAGAGATTGACCGGAACCTGGCCAGTATGATCGGCCGAGAGACGTCACTGAACGTCATCTACGCGTATGGTCAAAACCGGCAGACGATCCTCATTTCCGACGACGACGGCATGACATGGAAGACAGCGTCTCCCGATAGGCTGGCGGCTGACAAGCTCCTGGCGACCTGGATTACCGCTATGAGCGTTCCGGAAACGAGCGACAGCAATCTGATCGCCGCGACGCCACATTTCACGTTCCAGCAGATACCGTGGGGAGGTGATGACTTGAATCCGCTTACTGTTTTATAAACCGTTGTCTCTACTGCTTCGTTCAATATGAGCATGCATATTCGTAACACAACCTTTAATATTCATTTGTAATCGTGCTTTGTAAAATGTACCCAGAATTTGTCTTACCACAACATTCGACATTCATTTTTAACCTCGAATGTTATAATACCCTGAATTTGTCTTAGCATAACCTTTGACATTCATATTTAACCGTGATTTGTATAATATACTATGAATTTGTCTTTACACAGCATTTGACATCCATTTTTAACCTGGAGTATTATAATACTCTGAATGTGTCTTAACAGAACGTGTGACATTCATGTTTAACTGTGAATGTTATAATACTCTGAATTTGTCTTAACGCAGCCCTTCATTTTTTAACATAGCTTTTGGTTATTTATAATACAAGATGGATCTGTATAATCATCTTATACACAGCCGACGTCATTCCTTAAATTTATAACTTAGTGCTGTTATGCTTTTGTGCTTAGTTAACATAGCCAGCAGTTCAGTTACTACGACACAACTGCATTAGTTATGTACGAAACCTGTTTGCTAATATGAGACGTGTCGTGGGAAACCCTGTCTGAATGCATGTGCGGAAAGCGTCGTCCCGGATTAGCATGTGAAGTCCGCAGGACAACACTTTCCGCTGTTATGGTATGTTCTGTTTCAATGAAGTCTCTTCTAAACATAAATCCATTTTAGGCGGAAAGTGTCTGTACGCACTTTACGCACATGCATTCAGCCCGATTTTCCCACGACACGCCTCATATATTGTTTTTGTTTAACAATGGTTACCAGTCCATGGAAACGATGCATTTCAGATGATATTTTTTTGCGTGCAAGAAAAATAATATTTGTAAATATTCTCTTTTTTAATTACATTCATCATAGAAAATAACATGATATAAGAAAATATTATAAATTGTACAAATATATATATCAATTATTATCATTGCAGCAACGTATTCTGGGATGTTTTACAACACACAACAGATGCACAAATGGTCGTCTGCTTAAAGCTGGAGTCACGTGACCAATTTTAGCGGCAAATCAACAAAAATGACGGCTGTGTTGCAGATTGTGAACGATGCTGTTTAAGGAGTGGTCAGCACTCGCGTTGTTTCTTCTTTTGCTTGAAGTAGATTATTAGATTGCATTTTTAACTGTGTATTTATCATGTATGCCAAACACTTCAACACACACTACTAAAACTTGGACTTATATGATACACTTGTCTGCGATGTAACATCCATAACACCTTGGCAAAAGTAAATATTACGGTGTTACTGAATCCCAATCACTTTCCTGCTTGAAATTTAACGCTTACAGTATAGCTTTAAAGGTATATCATATATGAAACAAGACAATTTATTATTGGGAACATTATCATTTATGTAATAAATATATGACAATCATTGGAAAGAAGTTTAAGTATAGTTGATTAAGGCCTATGCGAAGTATCCAACAATAATCTATTTGTTTATTAAAATTTATATTCGGTTGAACCAATTGTTTTGCAAACAAGAACGAAAAACTAAATCTTATTATTAGAATGTGTATATCCATTAAAAATTAGTGTGTTACATATCTACAGTTGCATATATTACAACTTCATGTCGCACCTGACTGCGTAGTTTAGTACCATATTTGCAAAGGTTCTTAATGAATCGAACGTGTTTATGTATATGTACATCTTACGTAATACTGGCACACTTGGACGAATTTTATATTTCTACAAAGCTTTCTGTGAGGAAACAACACATGCGATTGTTTGATCCGCTGCAAAGGAGGGCACTCATCTGGGTAATGCGTTACATTTCAAACCTGAGACCGTATCTACAAAGCTCCTTAGCGAAAACTTAAGTAAATTCTTAAAAATCGTAAAATTCCTTAAGTCTTTGGCTGGTTCATTTAACGTTTATTTTGTTTTCAATGCTTTAATTCTACTAAATAATCAAGAGATGCTTCTTTATTTACCAGATTTCAAAAACAAAACATTGGTTTTCACAATGAAAATTGTTTTTGAATTTTTCACTTAAGTTAAGTATAACTTAAGTTAAGATTTTCCTTAGGAGCTTTGTGGATATGACTCCAGGTTCAATGAAATTTTTATCAGCTTCAACACGCATCCTCTTGTTTTTGGATATTCAGATCGGCATGTTTAGCAAAATTCTCAAACGTTTTCTTTTGTTAAACTTATCATGACTACGAGTTTTTTTCATATAAAAAACAACAAGAAAGTAAGTAAAACGATCTAGGGATTCATAGAAGACCATTACAAGAAAGATACACAAACATATAAGGGCTGTTTTTTTAAACAAAGTTTTTCTTTAAAATGCTGGGGTTTAAATAACTTTTGTTTTAGATGCGAGATATAAATTTGTTTAAATGGGCGATATAAATAGTTGTGTTTAATCTTATAACAACGGCAATATGTTGTATGCCAGCACGGAAACAAAAGGTTTATCCTACACAAATGTAGCAATTTTCGTTTCTTCAAAATAAGTTATAGTGACTATATCAATTTGTATTTTCCATTTAGTTTCCCGAACTATTTAAAACCAATTCCTCTTGTGCCGTCTGTGTTAAATGGTATTTTTTTATATTTGTGCATAAAATAACCAGTCTGTGATACACTTTTGTTTTAACTCTTAATTTTGTTTTGTTTGTCTGTCCGTTTGTATAGAAAAACACCACAATATTTTCATACACTGTTAGTTGTCTGGCCATAAAATAAAGTTTCAAAGATATTCTGACTTTGTTAGCTTATTAATTTTCGACCAGTATACGTCTCTTTATTTTACGTCCTTATGACAATTTGAAATAAAGCAGTTTATTTAGACTGTAAAATGTATGTTTGTCCATTTTGTGCAACCCTTTGAAAACAAAAATATAGAAAATGTATATTTTTCAATTGTGTGCAACACTTGAAAAAGATCTTATTGACAATGTCAAGCCTATTTGTTCAATAAGTTACGCTCAATTGTCACCTTCGAATAAAAGAAAACTAGAAAGCACCTGGAGAGCACAAACCCCCGCCAAGCCAGCATAATGTGGAATGTTGCCCTGCCGCCCAATTATTAAGACTCATTAAACATCCATGATCTAGACGCTGATCACGACAAACAGGGGCGTAGCTTCCTTTAGGCACTATAGGCACGTGCCTATACATTTTTTCCAGAGATGAAAAATTTAAATATGCCAAGAATGCAATAAAAACAAGAGGGGTGATTGGGGTGAAGGGATCTTTCTTTGCTGTGTTGATACTTCATTGTTTAACGAGTTAATTACGTCAATATGAAACAAATTTCATGAAACACACGCTTATTTTACAAGTATTCTGTAGAATCGGGGTTTAGCTGAAGTTAGTTGTGTGTAGCCACATACGGTTATAAACACTCTTGGCCCAAATTATCGCTTACATCGTCATTTTGTAGATTCCGCCTGTTGTGCCTTTACATATTTTTAACCCAAGCTACGCCCCTGACAAATATCTAATTATTTGTTAACTTGTCAATTTCCAACCGTCCCAGATATTGCAAATCCTTACATCCCTACATAACCGTTTGCAAACAAACAAATAAACAAGTAAACGCCTGCAAAAACAGAGTCTCCTTCGTTGGCGGATGTGTATATGCCATGATATTTCTTCAATGAAGTCCAATTCAAATTTATTATATATGCTAGAACGGTCAACTATGTCTAATAATTATTGTACATCAATATGCCCAACATGTTTGCGTGTAAAGCCTCGGATGATACAAGAAGTTTTCTTTCACTGTGAGTCCATTCCAATTGTTGTGGACGACCTGCAGTTCCGCAATCCTTTACAAGCAGCATAACGAACACAAAGGACACTAATGGTCGCAGAATAAATCATGCATGCTATAAAATCGAACCATTGGAATGTGAGTGTTGTTGTTTTTTTTGAAAGGATGAATGTGCAAAGACCTTGCTCTTGATTTCCATTAATATCTCTTCTTCATTAGGTTCCAGTGTAAATGTTGAGTATCGTGCTCTTAAAACGACAAAAGTGTTAGTTGGACATGATTGTAGGGCAACATTTCACATGCTTCAGCTACATTATGGTCCAGTCAATAACTGTTGGAATATGGTACACGACACCGCGACAGCACTGTTTGTTGGCCACATTTAAAAACTATATTTAATTTATATGACACCGTTTTTAAATTAAGGAGAACGCAGAAAAAACTTGTTTTTAGCATGTTCTATATACATTTAAAACCAAATTATTTATGAATGCCATCAATCATATGCTTGAGGCTTTTGGTACACTGCAAAGTCCGTCTCTTGTATACAACCAGGGGCAACATTCACAAGTCCTTATCAATAAGTATACATTTTTTTTTACTATGTTACTGTCTGAATACTAGTCCAGGGTTTTATTCCGGAAACATCTTGAGTGACATCTTATCCTTTGTTTTAGAATTGCATTTTTGCTTAAGCATTTTATTCCATTTTTACAGGATATTCTTCTTGGTGTTTACTGATTATCAACTTATTATTAACTACTATTTGCATATATGTATGGATGCATTTATTTATATGTAGTTTTAAAAATATTACCTTAAAAAAATCGGAACTTAAGTGAAAATTGTTCACGGTAGACTGAAGATGTTTCTGGAATATGGCTCCAGTACTTTGTGAAGATCACTAGAACACTTCATAGTTTTAAAGTAGATATGGAACTTACAATCTTCCGATTGCAAGACGGACAACATATGAACTGCGACCTTTTGTACATTTGCCGTAATTTTTTTTATAAAACTTGTGAATTCTTTTTTACGACCTATAAATATACTGAATATTAAATACAGTAAATACGCCACTAGTAAAAATATTTCTTTCTATAACCACTCGTAAAATGAAATTCGATCATTCAACGAAATCAACAAATATCCTCTATATATTATGAACACATTAAAATAACATGAAATGACTTTTCAAGACAATCGGAGCAACAGCTGTGTACATATTACACTAAGACTGCGTCATACTAAACACGAATCGTGTCAATTAAATTTATATTACGTTACTAGTTTAATAGTGACCATTGCATTGACATTCGCGTTATTTTGGCATACTTCTATGAAAACAAGGTTGTTTGAAACTTTTTGACTCAAAACTCGGTATGATCGCAGTTGGCGGCAAACTGGATGCCGCATGTGACTGTGTCCCGATCGCTGTTATATATGTCCTGCATTTGTGTATATTTGAAAAACCCTTTGTAGGCATTATGCACACGCACAATGAAACCACATTTTCCTTCGTTCATTTATAATTTATTAATATGGTCTCACTCATTTGCGGACTCCAGGCCTACTGAAACATGGATTATCGGGCTGGAAATTAATGTTTGCCTAAACAATTGAAATCTTTGAATGTGACAACATTTTCCAACTATTCACTATTGATTCCTGTGGTTATTGCCATTACCGTGTTCTACGGAATAGAACCAGAGCTTTTATCGAGCGGATTGAAGCCAATGTTATGATACGCACGTTTGTTATTCAAAGGCGGACGGGTAGATTATTGATTGGGTATTAGTGACATTATAGATTTCAAACAAATATGGCCGCTATAACAAGATGTTCTGAACAATCCGAAATGGCCAATAAAATAACTAACTAATTGTAGATTATTCAAGAAAGTTACGGAGAACATCTACGATAATGGCAACGAATAAAGAATTATTATTTTCTGTGATTTTCTATGCATTACAAGGTAGGTCGTGTGAATTTAATACTAGACACGTTCTTTCTTATGATAACACGTAGACAAATGCGGACAACAATTCTTTGTCTGTATCTGATTGTTTCTGAATGTGAAGTAAATTCTTGTTTTCATACTAGCAACTATAAGTAGAATACGTTGCGGTTTAGATTTGTTATCTTGTGTAAATTTGTAAGATTGTAACAAACGTATCTGTTTATGTATTTCTTTCCAAATTTAACTTTGGGCATCTGAAAAAAAACAACATATAACTACTTCTTCAATGTCGACATAAACAGTGGCACAGCATTGAACACGGCAATCGTAATAAATGAAGCGACTGTATTAATACCACGAGTTCGCTTACGTGTTTTAATGCCATACGTGTATTACATGTATTTTACAACGCATGTTTAAGTATTCATAAATACTGGGTTTGGAGTGTTGAAAATACATGTAGTACAAATCGGTACTTCTGAGGTAGCTTGCCAATTACGCAGTTTAGCTTATTGTTACGGCATACATTTATATACAAACTATTATTGCCTACTCGTATATGTACAAGCAACAAGAAAAAAAGTACAAATACTCGTATATTCAAATATCACAGTTAAATTACATTTATTCGTAAATTTTCTGATAGCTTAACCGAAGCATTACACAATTTACATATACACCCTTGGTTTCTGGATGGAAGCCAGTGCGCCTCAACAAAGCGAACTAAACTGTCGGGCAACACGAACTTGCGAGATTAAAAACCATATAACATGTAAACTATATGGAACGTATACATGACTGTGGTATGTTAATAATTTGTCTTGTTGCAGCGGTAGTTTCAGGGACCACGAAAATATGTTACAATTTCAAGGAGGGACCTCGGGAACGCGAGTGTTCAAATGGTTGCTGTGGCAACGACTATGAGCAATATTGCTGCGACAACACCCTGCCTATAGTGGGTTGTGTATTAGGTAAAACCAAAAATAAATTATCACTATTAAATACAAGGCTTTGATAGTATTGCAAGCAATACAGGAGTCCCCTACCGGTGAAAACCCCTACTAATTAAACATTGTGCAATACCGTCAAATCGCCCTTTATATGTAGATGTACAAAGTTTCATATTCAAATCCCATTTGTCACTGCAGTATTAAGTTGTTGTTTTTTCAATTTTAGTATCATTGACCAGACATTCGAGTTACTTGTTGAGTTATTGCAGTATTAAACTGACAGAGGGCAATCATATAGTCCATTCTGTTTACCAAGTTTCATGATCGTATGTTATGTTCTTTTCGAATTATTACAGTATTATGTTTATTTCTATTTTAAGTAACAGTCACGTGACCTTTGGTCTCTGGTGAAAAATAAAAGGACGTGTACAATCCTCACCTTGCTCTTTCTATGTATACAAAGTTTCATCGAAGTATTTTCAGTACTGTTTGAGTTATCGCAGGATCCAGGGTTTGGGGACGGGAAAGACAGACAGAGTAAGACCGACGGACGAACAGACAGACAGACGCACACAGACGGAGGGCAAACTCATAGTCCAATATGTGAACCAAGTTTGATGAAATTTCATGATCATATCTTATGCACTTTTCAAAATATTACAGTATTCAATTTATTTCTATTTTTAGAAACAGTCACGTGACCTTTGACCTCTGGTGAAAAATAAAAGGTCGTGCATAATTCTCACAGTGCTGTTGCTATGTATACACAGTTTCATCAAAGTGTCTTCAGTACTTTCCGAGTTATCACAGGATCCAGGTTATGGGGACGGACGGGCAGACAGACATACATACGAACAGACAGAACGACACACAGACAGATGGCAAACCTATAGTTCAATCTCTGTACCAAGTTTCATGGTCATATCTTATGACCATTTCGAATTATTACAGTATTTAATTTATTTCTATTTTTAGTAACAGTCACGTGACCTTTGACCTCTGGTGAAACAAAAGGTCGTGCATAATCCTCACATTGCCAAATTGCCGTTTATATGTTTACCACGTTTCATCGAAATAAGTTCAGTACTTTTTGAGTTATTGCAGGAACCAGGTTTCGCGGACGGACAGACAGACGGACGGATAAACATACGGACGAACATTAAGAGAGACACACAGACGGATGGCAAACTTCAAGTTCAATGTTTGTACCAAGTTTCATGGTCATATCTTATGTACTTTTCGAATTATAACAGTATTTAGTTTATTTATATTTTTAGAAACAGTCACGTGACCTTTGACCTCTGGCGAAAAATAAAAGGTCCTGCATAATCCTTACATTGCCGTTTATAAGTATACCAAGTTTCATCGAAGTATCTTCAGTACTTTTTGAGTTATCGCAGGATCCCGTTTGTTTAGTTTATTTCTATTTTTAGTAACAGTCACGTGAACATTGACCTCTGGTAAAAAATGAAAGGTCGTGCATAATACTCACATTGCCGTTAATATGTTTACCAAGTTTCTTCAAAGTATCTTCAGTACTTTTTGAGTTATCGTAGGAACAATATTTTGCGGACGGACGGACGGACGGACGAACAGACGGACGGACGGTCGGAGGGCAAACATATAACAAGTATTTTCTCGATTTAAAAAATAATATTTGTAAGAAACAATTTACTGCGAACTTGATTTTTCTCGAAAAAAAAAGAAGAACTCGCAAAGTAGGTGATTATCATATGCAGTACTGGGCACCAATTTGGCTTTTTAACCAGATATTATTTTTTACTAAACTAAAAGTTTCGCGAAAATGTTTCCAGTTTTCGTGGATAAAAAAATACATTTTAATGACAATTGACTGGTTATCTTATGCAGAAATGTGCAACCATACTCGTAAATTTCTTATTAAATGATTCACATCCAGACGGTTTGTATGATGACATATTTAACAAACCAACATATTCAATGGAAAACTTACATTATTTTTTATGCCAAAAAAGCAAGGTATGAATGGTTTCATGTCCGGTATTAGTTACATTAATCTTGTATTTACACAAAATACTTGAAATGTATACACATTTAAACAACACATCTGCGCATATACTTTATGTACAGTAGTTTTTTTATGTTTGTAAATTGTTGTCTTACGTATCACATTGAAGTGTGAACACAGGTTATGTACACGTTAACCGATAGTTCCATATACCTGTATGATGTATACAGCCACACTTTGAATGAAGTGTCATAACAATTAAAGACTTAAACGTCACCATTAAAGTCAAGTGGATTCCAAGCTAACCATGCATAGAATGGCAAACCATTGATGAATAAATTATTCATATATTGTGGTGTTAAATATTTCAATATTCTCGTATACATTGACTGATGGCGAAACACATTTCCAGCCAAGAATAGCAATGTTTGTACGATACAATTTGGCATAACTTAAAACGTTGCTCGGCATAACTCTTACATTGTACCAGTTTCAACAAGAGGTCTAACGTGCGATATATGTACGAGCCAGCTTTTGGCCCACTTTACAAGTTGTTCTAACTGGATAAAAATCGATTATTTCATTGGTTAAAGGTAGCTAAAATGTTAGCAAGGGAAAGCACCACATCTTATAAAGAATACTTTCGCACCAACAGTATTTATGTCAGTAACTTATGTAATGTCACTAAAACCTAGTTTCGTTTTTAAAGATATTTCTTGTTGTTATTCAAGGTGGCTGTGCAGTGTTTGGTATTACACTGGCAGCGGGCTATTATTGTTACCGAAAGAAGAGCAAGAGTCGCCAAGCAACGAGACAGGGCGCTCTGATTGGTAGATTTGGTTACCGATCCACCAATCCCGCTCCCGCGAATAATACAACAAGCAGAGGTATACATTTATGTATATGTTACTTTATTACCCTTACAAATGTAATAGTATATTGCAGTAGTGTGTCAGTGCAATACTGTTATTTTTTGTGCGTCAGACCCCCGCGCATGTAGGTTGGTTTAGTGGTCACCATACCGGACTGATGGGTTTTTTGCCATTAAAATAAAAATAAAAATAAAGAACATGTACATAGACATTTAAAATATAATTGTGTTTATCTTGACATGACCGTAAATGTGTTTCAGCTCCGCCACGTGTTTCGGGTCCACGTGGACCCCCGTACAGAATCCCCATCAACCGCGACTCCCCGACATGCAACACACATTTCAACCCCACGTTCGTCTCGGCCGCTCACGTACCGGGCGGCTTGCACTACCAGTACGACCCGGCCGCTGTGTTTCCGCCCATGGACCCCTCAGCGCCTATGCCGCCCCCGTACGAGCTGACTGTAGCTCCGCCCCCATATGCAATTCATAAGTTAGAGCACCCGCCCCCTCCTCCCTCGTACAACGCCTCCATCAACCATATGGGGTCTCACAAGTGGCTCAAACCTGGCGAATATTCAGACACATTACCGTCCCCGGCAGATTAGTGGATGATGTTTTGTTATATTGAGAGTTTTATTTACTTGTTCCTATTGTCAGTTGTTGTCGCAATTGACCGACATTTGTGCGAACGGTCTCCTTAAATGGTTTCTGCAGTATACACCATTAGCAATATGTGATACATTTTGTAGTTCTATTTTGTTTTAGTTATATGTTATTTTATTAGAAAATTTATAGACATTATAACGACGTTTATTTAAGACAATATACATATTATTACCCCTTGAACAAGAAATGAGCTACTTTTCTTACATTATCGATCACACATTCTACAAGGCAATATTGAAAGTGAAAAATATTTCATGTCGATTAATAAATACATTTACGTTTATGTTAACAAACAATATGTTCTTAGACCTGAAACTTACAGGAAAATACATTATTACGTTGATAAATTTTCCCCATGTGCTCATAAATATTGCATGTTTATTTCATCGACAACGATCGTTTACACAAATGGTCTAAACAAAATGGTAAACTTACACGATGTTTCATATAATGTGCATAATAGTGTGTATGTATTTTTATGCCCCCACTTAAGCATTGCACTTGTCCGTCCGTACGTCCGTCGGGATTTCGCTAAAACTTTCACAGCTGAACAACCTTAATGTGTAGTTGGTCGTAAAGGAAGGAAATTTGGCTGCGACCAATTTGGCACAATTATGGCCCTTTGACATTTTTTACACTATATATACTTCATGAAATTTTGTGGACTCAATTCCTCTTTAACAGCTGGTCGGATTTCGCTCAAACTTTCACAGTTGAATAACCTTAATGTGTAGATGATCGTTTGTAGGAAGGAAATTTGGCTGCGACCAATTTTGGCAGAATTATGACCCTTTGACATTTTTTCCGCTATATGTACTTCGTAAAATTTTGTGAACTCAATTCCTCTATAACGGCTGGACAGAATTCGCTCAAACTTTCACAGTTGAACAAGCTTAATGTGTAGTTGATCGTAAAGGAATGAATTTTGGCTGTGACCAATTTTGGCAGAATTATGGCCTTTAAAAGTTTTTCCACTATATATACTTCATGACATTTTGTGGACCCAACTCCTCTTTAACGGCTGGCCGGATTTCACTCAAACTTTCACAGCTGAACAACCTTAATGTGTAGGTGATTGTAAAGAAAGGTATTTTGGCTGTGACCAATTGTGTCAGAATTATGGCCCCTTGTCTTTTTTCCACTATAGAATTTATATGACAATAAATGTGTGAAGGCAAAAATTAATGTTGGTGACACGCCCTTTGTCTGGGTCCAAACATGCATCGTGGGGGCATCTGTGTCTGTGACACATCTAGTTTAATTTCTTTCATGTGATTCTCAAAATATCCATATCCAACAATCATTGTTATGCAAAAGCCTTACTTTCATGAACACTTCAAGAATGACTAGTGGTTTGAAATGGAACTACATGTATATGTGTCAACAGTGTAATTTATTGGGACGCCGAATACAGCTAAAGAATGACATATTGCACGTCAGTTCTCATGAAAAACAATTGTTAAATATCTCGAATTTTTTAACAAAAATACGTAACTGACACTGTATTTGTACCCCATGTTTCAATGTAAATTATTTTTGTTAAATCAATCTAAAAAAAAACCAGAATAGAGCCATCAGGAAGAGATTTTAACTTGAAACTGTTGGCAAACATTTACATCTGTTAACATGCAAACGCATGAAAACATAATGAACAAAGCAATTGTTGGACACTCGGAAACTGAACACCTGTAATATTATCAGTCATTGCTTGGGTGTGTTTTCAGTTGCCAATCTTTTCGCATGTTTGTTATTTTCAAAATTACAATAGGCACATGTACCAAGAAAATTATCATACTCAAATCGAACATAAGACAACAACGATACTTTAAGTAAGAACAAAGGTAGGAGATGAACGTTGAGTAGCATCTGCAATGTTTTAAGCAGGAATTGTCGATTTCAAGTGATTTTGTCATTTCAGTATAAATACACGATTAACATACATTGTAACAGCATGGCAAATGTATATGTATCATTATACAGACGTATGCACGGTATTTATCAGCTAGTTTAACGTTGAGGCAGAAAATAACTGGTTTAAACACCTTTTGGTGTCTACAGTTATTTTTTGATTTGTTAACACATATATGTGCTTAAAATGTTGAAGCAAATAAACTCAAATATACATCTACGAATCTGCAACTTACAACCGAGTAAAAGATAAAACATTTCCGCACCTGATAACAGTATTTAGATAAATATACGATAAATCTGCTTACACTTCATAAATTCCGTAACCAGCTAACCCAAATAACTCTTAGTCCGTCATTTTTTCACTGCAGATACCATTTGGTCGCTTAAAGCACTGCAGATACCATTTGGTCGCTTAAAGCACTGCCAATACCATTTGGTCGCTTAAAGCACTGCAGATACCATTTGGTCGCTTAAAGCACTGCAGATGTCACTCAACGTTCACCCCCTGAAAGGGTTCCATATCTTGTAAAGTTCGTACTACCGATCGAACAAACTCCTCGCAGTGGTTACTTCCCCATTGGTACTCTTCTCAGTTACCACTGCAACCACGAGTTAAAAACAGATTTTGAAGTTTTCATGAGATACGATTGTTGTAGGTGTATCGAACGTTTTTAATTAAATAAATATATTTATATAATAAATATATTTTTTATGTATTGATTGGATTGGATTACGTTTATTTAATTTGATATATTAAATAATTGTTGCGTAGAAATTGGGCATTTAGTTGTAACTGTAAATTTATCAATAGTAGTTGGATAGACTAGTATTCGTTTTAGTAATTCACTAGTTGTCAATACGTTGAGTAGTGAACTGTTTTTACTTTTACTAACACTTTAATTGGCTGTTCACGCATGATATGATTCACTCATTCGTATCCGAATGCACCGACGTCTTAGTCAATTGTCATTCGTAACATTTGATTTGGAGAATCAACATATATGTATATGATATTTCATCATATATATAATACTATTTATTATAGAAACTGCATTCCGTCGTTGTTGTTGAAAGAACCCGAAAACAGCTTCCGGCAACACGATTATAAATGTTCGAATGGCAAGGAAAGATTGCTCGAAAACAATAGAGTTGGTGTACATTATCTGTGGGTGAAAATGGGTCTACTGGCCATATAAGTTCAATGGAGATTTGTTAACTCGTTAACAAGGGGAGGTAATAAGTAAACATTGCCTTATCACAGTAAGGGAGATTACACGGTGAAATAGAAACGTGTGATTTAGGTATAGGCAGTTAATTAACTAATTGACCAATATATTTATTTTTCAAATTATAAATGTAAACATATTAAACATTTTTATTAATTTATTTTATTCAATTTTAGATAATAGGTGTTTGGACTAAAACTAAGCTGGTTTATCCTAAACCTGAGTAGTAGTAGTAGTAAAGAAACGCATTAATAAATTGATAGTATAACCATTTAAAAATATGGCTTCGGGTAGCGACCGTGAAACGAGGGAGAGACGTAGAAATGTGGATGAAGAATTGTTAGAATTACAAACGGCTAGACAAATATTGATTGAAAGGGGTCGACGGAACTTGATTAATAATCAAAGCACTCCGTCGCGAGGCATTGGCAACAATGAGGACACCGAACTGACTCATACGCATATTAGAGCGGATTCGAGCTTCAGCGAACAGATACCGGAAACGGTTCCTAAAACTCCTGTTGCTACCAGACTGTCTGAGTCGCTGATACACAGAGAAATGTCTGAAATGAGTATTAGGAGAGCGGAATTAGAAAAGGAAACACGAAACAATGATACGTATATGAATGAGAGAGTATTGAAATTGAAAGAATTGGAACTGATCGAGCGCGAACGCAAGCATAAAGAGGAAGAGACACGTCTGAAACAATATTTTGAGGAAAAGGAATTTGAATTGAAAAGTAAAAAAAATGAAATTACATACCTTGGTCACGTAGTGAGCCACGAAGGTATTCAAACTGCACCATCCAAAACAGAAGCCATCCGGAACTGGAAAGTCCCAACTACTATCAAAGAGGTTAGAAGTTTCTTGGGGTTTGCGGGATACTATCGCAAATTTGTGCAAAACTTTGCTGCATTAGCTCGACCATTGAATGACTTGTTGGTTGGGGACGAACAAAAGTCCAAAAAGACGCCTTTTGTATGGGGTCAGCAACAACAACAAGCGTTTGAAACGCTAATAAACAAATTATGCACTGCACCTGTTTTGGCATATGCTAATTACAGCAAACCGTTCATTGTACACACGGATGCGTCTTTAAATGGTCTCGGTGCTGTGTTGTACCAGATGCAGGACGATGGATCACAAAGGGTTATTGCTTATGCGAGCAGAAGCCTTAAGCCCTCAGAAAGGAACTACCATTCAAGTAAACTTGAATTCCTCGCCCTCAAATGGTCAGTCACGGAAAAATTCCACGACTACCTGTATGGAGTTCCCTTTGAGGTGCTTACAGATAATAACCCGCTCACATACGTGAAAACGACAGCCAAACTGGATGCGTGTGGTCTTCGATGGGAAGCCGCACTTGCCAATTACAACTTTAGTATAAAATACAGGAGCGGTAAATCGAATGTTGACGCCGATGCGTTGTCAAGACAACCTTACTCTGACACCGATCATAACACTCCAGTTTCTATGAGTTGTAATGTGGTAAGTGCTCTTCTCGCGTCTCATGTCGTCGAGTACTCACCGATTATCGGGGAGCCATGTGTTGTAGGTGTATCGAACGTTTTTAATTAAATAAATATATTTATATAATAAATATATTTTTTATGTATTGATTGGATTGGATTACGTTTATTTAATTTGATATATTAAATAATTGTTGCGTAGAAATTGGGCATTTAGTTGTAACTGTAAATTTATCAATAGTAGTTGGATAGACTAGTATTCGTTTTAGTAATTGACAACTAGTCAATTACTAAAACGAATACTAGTCTATCCAACTACTATTGATAAATTTACAGTTACAACTAAATGCCCAATTTCTACGCAACAATTATTTAATATATCAAATTAAATAAACGTAATCCAATCCAATCAATACATAAAAAATATATTTATTATATAAATATATTTATTTAATTAAAAACGTTCGATACACCTACAACACATTTCCCCCTCTGCGGAAATGTCGTCCTCGACATTGTTAAATTCAAACATCACTTTGCAAAGCAACGCTTGAAATATCTCACGACAAATTAATCGATGGCGGTTACTGGTTGTTGTGGCAATCTCAGCAAAATAATCAACAATATGACGTGTGTGTTTACAAATGTTTATATTAAATATGGTAGAAATTATATTTAAACAACTATTAAACATTCATGTGTAACAAATAATAAAATTATTTATATTTAAAACTGTTTAAAAATACTAGTTCAGTGTAGTTGCAGTTTGGTATCGTGCCGATACAAATATACTCTTGTCTTCGGCAATGTCACTAAAACAAAATAATT
The DNA here is from genome assembly GCA_027627225.1 of Congeria kusceri. Lineage (NCBI taxonomy): Eukaryota > Metazoa > Mollusca > Bivalvia > Myida > Dreissenidae > Congeria > Congeria kusceri. The sequence goes on from CM051035.1 coordinate 41,760,871, forward strand.
ACAAGGAGACAATCTAAAAAAAATCTAAAGGCATAGTAACACTGATTACGCCTGATACTCACCAGATAACAACCACGCAGGTCTACGGGTCTTTCGTTTACTACGGCGCAACGGCATCTGTTTTGCGTTCCGCTTGGAGCTTCTTGGTTCTTTAGCCATTTCCGGTTGGCGACTGTCCAAACTTGTCGATTCGGTCCGCTCCTCTACTTCTGTGGAGGACTCTTCGGACACATCAGGGGACGAATCTCGCTGTTCTTCCTGTATGGGTAGGAACGAGCATGGTAACAGATGATTCCGGTGGACAGTTTTAATTCCATCTTCGCTGTTCTCCTTTCTTATGCGAAACACGGGGAACCCGGAATTGGGCTGGTCTACAACAATGTAAATGTCAGATGACCATACATCGCTTAACTTATGTTTTCCTTTTATCCCGTAATTTCGCAGTAGGCATCTGTCTCCCGGAAGCAGTTGCGCCTCCTGGACCCTGAGGTCGTATCTTAGCTTTGCCTTGTCAGCTTTTTCAAGAGCACATCGATTGGCAAACTTGTAAGCCTGGGCTAAATGTTGTTCTAGCTGCCGCATGTATTCTGATGGCGCGGCGCCTCCTATACGTTGGCCAAGAATTCCCAACACCGCATCTATGGCGAGTCGCGGTGTTCGGCCAAACATGAGGTGGTACGGGGAGTATCCCGTAACGTCGCATTTGGTCACGTTGTATGCATGTACTAACGCCGGGATCGCTGTTTTCCAGTCCGATTTACGCTCAGATTCCAGTGTGCGTAACATTTTGATTGCCCATTGCCCTGGGGATGGTATGGGGTTGTGCGCGTGCGTTTTACACCAGCAATCTTACACAGCCTCTGTATCACCTTCGATAGAAAGTTTTGGCCCCGGTCACTGTGTAATTTCTCGGGGAATCCGTAATGAACGAAAAAGTTTTCAAACAGCACTTTTGCGGTTGTACGGGCGGTCTGGTTTTTTGTCGGGAAGGCTTGCGCGTATCGTGTAAAATGATCCGTAATTACGAGTACGTTCTCGTAGCCTCCTTTTGAAACCTCTAATGACAAGTAGTCAATACATATGAGCTCCATGGGGTAAGATGACTCTATACTGACAAGTCTTGCTGCTAGGGGTGGCGCGCTTTTGCTACGGAGGCATCGCCCGCACCTGCTTACCCACAATGCAACATCCGTAGCCATACCTGGCCAATAAAACCGCTCTTTAAAGAGAGAAAGGGTTCTATCACGACCCTGATGTCCCGAATCATCATGCAACGCACCTTGATCTTATTATAACAGTTGCAAAGTTATCGTATCATGACAGTTGCAATGCAATCTTATTAAAACAGTTGCAAAGTGATCTTATTATAACGGTTGCAAAGCAATGAACAATGCATACATTACACGTGATATATACCAAGATAATATATGGAACAATGGTTACACATATAAAGTAAATGTATCTTTCACATTCAGTTAGCCAAACATTTACGAACTACCGCACTAGTGAACTTTGATCTTTCAACTCGACAGTATTTGCTTATAATTGTATAATGACTTTGATGACATAAATCCATTGTATAATGACTTTGATGACATAACTCGATTGTATAATGACTTTGAGGACATAACTCCATTGTATAATGACTTTGATGACATAACTCCATTGTATAATGACTTTGAGGACATAACTCCATTGTATAATGACTTTGATGACATAAATCTATTGTATAATGACTTTGATGACATAAATCCATTGTATAATGACTTTGATGACATAAATCCTTTTTAACACACTTATTACCACAATACTGTATACAATGCATAGTGTGTAAAATTATCTAGACCAGGTACAGCGTTCAATGCAACTATAACTTGATCAGCAACTGATTTATGTGAAACACGGCATTATTTCTCTTATTTCAATATCCTACTAAGAGGGTCCTTAACACATAACAGAAAATTATTTAGAATACAATACATGTACACAATATACAATAAAATAATTAAAATGACATAAGGTAATTAATAAATAATAATCAAAGTCAAGGCCAAATTGAAACATTGTACAATCTGTTTAAGTAAATGAAAGAATCATTATACAACAGATCAGAAGTTATTGCCAAACAGCAAGAACAATTTCAGCTACATGACTCCAAATCACCATTGAAATAGTGAACATGATATGCACTGGTGTTGAAATGTTCACCTTAATGAACTTAACAAAGAGTTTAGAGCCACAAACACTGACATGCCAATTATTAGCAGTAAAATATTGTTCAAATTTAATACTTAACATTGTGTCTTACTTCATCATACACTGTACACAAACTTAGAAGCCTCCTCATACATTGCCTCATTCTGTCAGTGTACAGGACACTCATACATTGCCTCATCCTGTCAGTGTACAGGACAATAATACATTGCCTCATTCCGTCAGTGTACAGGATGCTCATACATTGCCTGATTCTGTCAGTGTACAGGACACTCATACATTGCCTCATTCTGTCAGTGCACAGGACACTTATACATTGCCTGATTCTGTCAGTGTACAGGACACTCATACATTGCCTCATTCTGTCAGTGTACAGGACACTTATATGTTGCCGGCAATGTATAAGTGTCCTGTACACTGACAGAATCAGGCAATGTATAAGTGTCCTGTGCACTGACAGAATGAGGCAATGTATGAGTTGAGGAGACTGAAGATTTATTTTGTACACAATTTTAATTTTGTCATTATTTTTTTATAACAATGACACAGACATGTTGCATTATTGGTCCAGTTATATATAGAGTAAAAGAGTTAAAATGAAAAACAAAAAAATAAATAAATACACAAGTTAACATAACAACGCAAGGATTTTACGTTGTGCACGTTTTATCATGTGCTTGTCCACGATTTTATTTCGCGCCACGTGTTTGCCTATGGTCACGCGGAACTTCGTATCGGCAGGGATTTAAATCAGCTATGCTGGGATATAATTAAATCTCTGCGCAGAGGTTGCCGATCGCAGTTTTATGAATGCAAAATCGTACCATAGTCACCTGGTACATTTTATTACTCATTAACACATATACCTTTTCCACTAGAATAGTTCGTTGGGTCAGAGAAAAACTATGGTAAGTATATGCTGAATACTTGTTATATAGCATAATTTTGCGATGAGCCATCGATTTGTGGTTTATCACTTTGAACCTATATTGTGACCAATATGGATATTAAAAAAATTGCCAAGCCGGAATTTTATTAAGGATGAAGATAGTTGAGATAATTTATCAGTTTGCACATATTTTCACTTATGGGAGCAATTTGGAAAACAACAACTGATATTTGAATATATTTTCTTATTTATTAAACATCTACTTACAATGTAAACAGGGAATCTTTGTACACGGTTTGCCCTCATGGCCGAGGTTTTAATAGGCCTTTGCAGCACTCAAACGTTTTGGCATCATATGCCTTTGTAGAGCAGCATCTTGGTAGCTCCCCCACCATTTTTTTAACAACGCCGCTGCAACATAAAAACTTGTCCGCATCATATGACGTACAGCCGCAGCAAGCCGTGTTGGTGCCGACCAGAGACTGTACCCGTCCATCGCAGCACAGTTCCTTGTCCATACGATAGGGATGCGGGCCGCAACACTTGGTGATGTTGGCGCCAAAGTTGGCTCTTACGTTTCCGTTGCAGCAAATATGTGATGCCTTGTCATATGTCTCGCCATCGCAGCAGGCGGGGTCATGCCCCGTACGGTTATGCCGGTACCCTGAACAGCATAACTGCGTACTCTTGTCATATGCCTTGTCTGCGCAACACTTGGTATCGAGGCCGTCCCTAGGATAGAGAGAACCACGGCAACAGATTGAGGTCAGCTCGTCATACATTTTCTTTCGACAACAACTCGGATTTTTAAGACCTTCCTTTGAAACAATGGTATCAACACAACAATTGTCAGTCACCGCATCATAGCTTTGAAAGCCACAACATTTCGGTTCCAGTCCAAATCTTTTTTGCACCACGCCGTCACAGCACATGCTTGTTACAGCGTCGTAGGAAACCGTCCCGCAGCATTCTGGCTGTTTCCCCCTTCTGGGTTGTACGTTTCCTAGACAACACATTTCAGAGGCTGCATCGTACGCCCTTGTGCCGCAACATATCGGTCTTGAACCCACTTGTTTGCTGATGACACCCTCACAACAGATCTCTGAAATCATATCATACTGTTCAGCTCCGCAACAGGCGGATGAGTTCCCCCGTCTGGCCAATGTAATATTCTCGCAGCACAGCGATTCAGTGGCGTCTATCAACACACTACCACAGCAACAGGGCACCAGGACATTCTTGATGCTTTTCAGTCTGTCACCACAGCACATGAAGTTGGCTTCGTCGTAAGCGTATTTCCCGCAGCAAGTTGGCTTTGCACCTTGGCGCTTCTGAATTGTGGCCCCGCAGCATTGGAAATGAGCCAAGTCGTAAGCCTCTTTGCCACAACACTTTGACACTGCCCCCTTCATGTTTCTAACATACCCGTCGCAACAAAGTTGATAGGCTCTGTCATATGACTTTTTCCCACAGCACTTCGGCTTGGCTCCATATAGTTTTGAAAGTTTTCCACCGCAACATACCTGTTCCGTTGCATCATATGTTTTCTTACCGCAGCATTTGGGATGCTCGCCTTGTTTATGATGCATGGTTCCATTACAACAAAGGTGAGAAAGAGTATCGTATCGACTGCGGCCGCAGCACTTGCTGTTAGTACCTTTCATTTTCAGAGGTCTGCCTTTGCAGCACAGCGTTTTGGAAACATCAATCATCGTGTCGTTGCAACATTTCGGTTTTGCTCCCTTTAGTTGGAAAACTTTTCCTTTACAACACAAGGACGTTGCTGCATCATATGACTCCTGTCCGCAACATTTCGGTAAGAGCCCCTTCTTTTTAGATATGACGCCTTTACAACACATGAATTTACATTGTACGTATGACTTGTTTCCGCAACATTTAGTGTCCCAATCTATCCTTGTGTCTAACACGCCTTTGCAGCATATTTGTTTTACAGCATCGTACGGTTTGTCTTTGCAGCACATTGGTTTACTTCCCTTCTTTTTGAACACATTTCCCTTACAGCAAAGCTCTTTTGTGGGGTAAAAGCTTTCGTTTCCGCAACACTTGACGTGCGAATTCAGTCGTCCTTGTAGACTATTATGACAACAAAGCTGGCTTGTGGCATCGTAAGTTTGGTTTCCACAGCATCGCGGGAGCTTACCGACCTTTTTCTGCGGAACCCCTTTGCAACATAACTCGCCCGCTCCGTCAATGGCCGTCTTGCCGCAACACTTTGGCAGCTCGCCGACCTTTGGCTTGATGACATGCTTGCAGCACATGGCATACGCAGCGTCATAGCCTTCGCTACCGCAACATTTCGGTAATTTACCGTTCCGGGCATTGACCTTACGTTTGCAACACTGGTCTTTTGTTGCATCGTAGCTCTGTTTGCCACAGCATCGACTCATCAGGCCGGCCTTCGGCTGTACAACATTTTCGCAACAAAGCTGCTTGGCTGGATCGTACATTGACTTTCCACACGGAACTGTAAATATAAATCATATATTTTATATATGTTATATATAATATAATAATCATTATATTAAGTTCGAGTAGTTGCTGTAAAGACACCTATTATTAGTTTGCAACTACTAGTATAAGTTATATAGTTCTGAAAACGCATTATTTAACATAATATGCCATTTTCATAAATATAAACACATCATAAAACATAAATGGAGTTTACAAAACAAAACGTATGTTAACGTGGTGAAAACATTTATTGTACATCAAAGGTCGTTGTAAAATTAAACTTAGGCCGCCCGTGATAAATAGCCTTTTAATTGGTAACCACGTTATCCTCTCCGGTCAAAGCAACCATCAATATGGAGGAAACTCAGGGATTATCTAGTTCAAATGTAAGATACATTACGGGATTAGCATCATAACAAGGCAAAGACGTCGACAGCTGGTGTGTGTGAGGTGGGGAGAACCTTTCACGGCAGCGGAGTTGGGCCAATAGGGCACGCTGCGTTAACCACGCTAAGGCCAGTAACATTGCGTAAGCGGGGAGCTATTATTGCATAAGCATGCATATCTGCTTAAAAATTGTAGGTATTTGTGATAATGCAAACATGAAACGTTTATTTGGAGATCCACACATGAGTAACAAAACCTTAAACAGGCCATTTGCGGTTAACAGTTACCAATAATAAACGTACAACAAAAACCTGTTGAAATATGCAATGCAGATTTCCTCATATGAATTAGGCTTGAAAAATAAGGTTTTCGAACAAATGATTTAATGTACACTAGATGTAACGGAGAAAGCTTTCAAACGTATATTTACTTAAATGTGTAACAAAATTTAGTTACATATTGATATTTGTCATAAAGGGTTACCTAATAAATAACAAATTAATTTTGTATTTGCCATCAAGGCTTACTATATTATTACTGCAACGCAATATTAATTATGACATAAACTTGTAAAACAAAACCAATGTTTAAAAACAATTTGCGACCCACTTATCTTTGGCACATGAATTTACAATATTTGTTTAACATGATCATCAATAATTGGCTCCGTGGGTTGTGCCAAGAATCATATGAACTCACTCAGTAAGATATGTTCAGTTCTAAAACGTGTTCCTTTTTGTGAACCGACATTACAGCATATCTGTTGATGAACGCATACATTCGCTTATTAATATAATTATATTCATATAATTATGTTTATATGATTGAACATTAATAAACATGCACAAATACTAAAATAATACTTTAAGTAATAAGTAAGTAAATAACCCACAAAACAAAAACCAGATAATAAATACATTCTGGGGAAAAGTACACCATGGTAACAGACACAGGTAACAAAAACACATATCTACATGTTTTATATGTAGACGTTTACAAATAAAACGAATCAATATATAGTATGTACACTCACCCAATGTTATAACGCACCAAACGGAAATTGGTACATCGGTATTTTCTTTATTTATAGTAATTTCACTGCGCAATGGTAAACACGTGATTCTTTTGTTGTTTTTCCCCAATATTTAGGTATGAACACATGCATAGATAACTCAAATAATCATAACTGACATTTCATGCTGAAATTGTTATAAATAAAGAAAATACAAGAATTTCAAATTATATCAATTTATAACTTTTGCTAAGTGTACTCTATTACCATATTAAATAAACTGAATAAATAACAGATATGATATTTAATAATAAAAACACATAATACGTGCATTTGATGTAAATGCGGTACTTACGTGTGGAGCCGCCTTGTAAACAAGATTTTGTGAATCAATAATGAGATCATATGAACGTTTTAACTATAGCTAACGTTTAATCATATTTAGCCAACCCTTTTTAATATAATTGATAATCTTGAAGTATCTCAGTCAATAGCAATACTAATATTTTATAGTAAAGACCCGTATCTCATTCGGCGTAAAAAAATAATGTTTGCTTCAGGTTACCCGACCTACCCTAAAAAAATGCCCACACTCTAGAACATTTTATTGAGTGGGTCAGATATGTTTTTGTTTATTTAACTTTTTTTCCAATCATTAAATTTGTTTTGGATAAATAAGTGTTTTGTTTTGATAGCATCTACTTCAAACAATGTTGTATGGTATTAGAGACAAGTTTTGAATATTCTTTTAGTTTTAGAATCTTCAAGTTGACTATTTACCAAATAAAATAAAATAAAATAAAATAAAATAATTCCCTATCTAACAACTCTAATTTTTGGGCATGCAACTTCAAACAAACATATTTTTTACGCCTTAGCACCATTTCAGATGTCCTTCATGAATAAAGTATATTTATAAATATTAAACCACGCCTTTGTAATATAAGTGTAAGATGAGGCGCTTTAAGTGTTCAAATATATGTACATGCATATGGATAGGAAAGACATGAAAATGTATATATCCAGTAAGTAACAACATTTGGTATTCTGAAAATTAATAATGTGTATATACAAAATGTTTTGTTAAGTGGTCGGAAAAGTATGTCAACTAAGCTGAACCACGTATCTCTGAAGTCTACACTAAAATGAAACTGAAATGCCTGATCAACGACAACTGTGTGTTATAATAAATGCAATATGGATTTCCAAAGGCGGAGACAGAAAGTCGCAAACGAAATCGAACTCATTTCAAATAATGTACAAGACAGTCCAAGCGCTATAATAAAAATATCGACTGATCATTCAAAGCATCTTAAGAATGCATAGCAGAGCTCCAAATAACGTCTTGTGTAGATGGGAAATGTACACTTAAACAAAAGATTATGGCGGCAAATGTACGCTCTGTCCAAAATGTTTGGGGGTAAATGTAATAAATTCAGTCGAAAAGTAATACGGAAAGTCAGCAATTGGTAAGCTTAAAAGTGCGAATGAATTTAACATGGTATTGTCAAATGGTGAAATAGACATTTCAAGAAGATACTAATTGTTTTTAATTTTTTAAATAAGGGATGTCAATACATCCACACCACTAGCTGTCGGATAACATTTGTGCGTAAGATTTTCATTTCAATGTGTAAACACAACTTAAAATTCTGTGCGTCGATGTACAACCTAACTTTATTTTTGTGCATATATTAAGGGCTATTTTCGCACATTATTTTCCAATGTTTATGTCCTGTCGTATTGGTGTTGTAGAACCGAAGCTGTGTGACGAACAAAGAAAACGCAGTTTACCGCCATTTTCATACAATATAACATAATTACGAGCGTATTATCAAAGAAAACCAACAAAACATTTTACTTAAAACGTAGCTTGCCACCAATGGGGTTCTGGCATGCGTGCCCACAGCCGTCGGAGCAGCATTTCTGAAAGCCGGGACAATCATGGTCCGAACTGCACAACTCTACACAAATACCGAAGCCAAGAGCCGGGGGACACATGCCAGGCTTCTCTGGTGGTATAAATATGTTATTTAAATGAAATAGATCCTATTTCAAGCCAAAAATTCCCGCCCGTGATGTTGATACAAATCGACAAGGCATTTTAAAGGCAACATGCTTCAGATCATGTACATGGGCATACCGGTAATTTAATTAAAATGGGTCTATTTGTTTCTATGATTTCTAGGGTAAAATGTGTTCTAAACGTCTTGGAAAAATGAAAAAGAATATTAAATAAGATATATCTTACGGTTGATATAAAATTGTAAATACATAGCATGTGATTGATTTATATCGTGCTTTATTATTTTATGGATAACGCAAACTCATATTTATAATCATTGAAGGAAGTATCGTGGCTTTACTCGTTGATATGTACCGGTAGCCTATTAATGATACCGTACTGTCCACATTGTGTCGCTCACATCTCTAGCTAAACCTTTAAATGTGTTGACATGAATTGTATCCATCAAAAGTTCAAAACTGTAGACATCGTTAAAGATTTTTAAAAGTTGGCTTAAGGTATGCACGACTCTGTGTGGACAACAATGTATTAATATTAGTTAACGCTGAATTTGCCAGACATAATATCTTAGTCTACATCTAGACGAGAATATTAAGCAAAATTGAAACTAGAATCGCTACAATTCCATGGCTAAAGTGCTACAATTGGTTTGATTAAGATGGTGCTGTTGTTTAGTTTGGCTGTGTCCAATGAAACTATACAAATCGACGACGTTTGAATCGAGCAAAAAAATGCCCAGAAAATGTGATAATTTAACATACCTTCTGGACAAATCCCGCAACACTCGCCCGCCGGGACGACAGGGTTGGAGCAGTTTGGTTGGGCACACAGCACCGCCTTGCACTTGTCTGGTACTGAATGTACAAACATATAATATGAGCATTTAGAAAATATCTTAAAAATATAAATCAGATGGCTAAAAATGGATCACAGCGAAATTGTTAGGATCTGATTTAAAGTTTGTACGTACGATATTATTACAGATATAGTGGCATAAATACAATTTACAAAATAAAGTTTATTAACATATATTTCAATTTAAAAATGGAATAACAGACATCTGTACAAACGGAATCTCCAATACATGTATACGTTGATTTGACAGTTGGTTTAGGTTACACAACACTAATAAACGATGCAAAAGTCGACACTGGCATGTGTTAATTTATTTCATATTAAAGTGTTTCCTTTGTCATTTTTCTGTTGTTTTTTTCTGTTTTGCTTTCAATATTATTGTCACTTTCATCTGCTTATTTTGATATGAAATAATTGATAAGAAAGATCGTACACACACACTTTAATAGATCTAAGACATTCACTATATGTCTGTACTAAACATACATCCCGGACATATCCCGCAGCACTCTCCAGGCGGGACGACAGGATTGGGGCAGTCTGGTCGGTCACACAACACCGCCGCGCACTTTGCTGGTACTGAATATACATAATTAATAATAAAAATAATAAGAATAATAATAACAATAATAATAATAATAATAATATTATTATTAATATTAATATTAATAATGATAATGATACTAATGATGATAATAATAATGAGCTAATGATTGAAACTGAATATACGGACTTGTCTTCTGAATACATTCTGACTATCTTACAAACTAAAATACTATAGATCTATAGCTAAAACGAATATGGCCTAAAGTGAGCATTTATTTGGTACTGAATACATACATTCCGGTATGAATTAATATCTTACAACACGAACATATAGGATAGCTACAATAAATATTGTACAAATGATTACTTGGCTGAAACTGAAGATATAGGCATGTTCTGAATATCTTAGAGACGAAAATTATATGGAAACTAACATTATACAGAAAAACTAACAATTATATAACAAATAAAATTATATGGAAACTAAATTATACAGAAACGAAAATTACATAGCAAATTTAATTTAAAACCAATGCGCACTTGCCTGCAAGCTATGGAAGTTAATATAAAAGCAATAAGACTGAACATCTTAAGATAGCTACAATAAATATTGCCGCAAATGCGCATTTGTCTGAAAATGATTATAAACCTCCACATTCTGAAAACATTAGAAACAAAAGTAAAATGCCGATCACTGCACGAATGCGCACTGAATATATTGGCATTTTAGTCCTAACATCTTTGAAACTTTAAATTAATTTTTCGCTTTACAAACTTCGGCATTTAAGACTGAACTGTTTGCCAATCGTATACAGTATACTCTAAAAACGCAGAGAGATCTAACAAAACGTCATGAACCAGAACAATTTCAACCTTAACCCCTAACCCTTACCCAAAGATGACAGTTGGTAGGAAGCATAAATACAGGGTATGTAAATATAGAAGCAAAATTGTAGTTTTTGTGTTCCCTTTAACTAGGGAAAGATCTAGAGCGAAATGGTCCCCCCCCCCCCTGCTGCCCCTCTGGGCTGGTCAACACAGAAAGGTTCAGTTTATTTTGAAATTCAACATATTTTTGCAAATATTCAATGACAAATAAATATACTATGCATAAAACCTTAATCAGAAGCATAAGATTCATGAAAACCCTGGATTTAGAAAATCTATGAAAATATTAACAAACTGGTCCAGTTTTCCACCCTGCTCCTTTTTAGCAGCACCCTGTACCTTTTTTGATCCTAGATCTTTACCTACTTTAACAAGAGTGAATTTAAGCACCCCGGCTTTTATCACAAACATTTTACTTGGTGTTTGGACGTGACTGATTTCCAGTGCTTTTAGATAGCATTATTTTATTGCTATCGTTTTAATGTTGTATTGTAGTTACAATATAGACATCGAAAAATTAGCTCAATATCGTACCTTAATTCCGTAATATATACAAACAAAGGCATGTAATCATTTTCGAAAAAGTAACATCCCCTGCTTTCAAAATTTGTATACAACACGAAGGTCTACAGATTTATAATTTAACTAGGATTTTCGTGAGAGATAATATAATTTCCATAATATGGGTCATTTGTGCTATAATTTCGTTACATAATTTTGCTTTTTAAAAAAATATTCTATTACTTATCTACATTTAAGACACTAGGAAGTATTTGCATTGAATTACGGTGAATATTCCATGTTTAACTACAATGTACGACATATATGTACACATTTATTTACAGGGAGTGGCTATTTTGAATTTTAACAAAATACTTACGATTGGGGCAAACATGACAGCACTCTCCTGGGGGTATGTAGGAGCCCAGACAGTCCGGTTTCTTGCACCGTACACTGGCACAATAATCTGTAATAATAACGATAACAACGATAATAGTAATAATGATGATGATAATAATAATAATAATAATAATAGTAACAATAATAATAATAATAACGATGATGATGTCAGATAATAATAATAATAATAATAATAATAATAATAATAATAATAATAATAATAATAATTTAAATAATAACAATGATACCGATACTAACGACTTAAAAAGCGCCTATATACAATGTGTGACGACCCTACCTGGCAGACAGATGGCGCAGCATTCTCCTTCCGGTATGTATGAGTTGGGACAGCCCACTTTCAGGCAAGACACGGCGGCGCATTTCGCTGGAACTAATTGTATGTGTATATATTAGATACACAGATACACGTACGTCGAAACAATACAAAATAAAAAGATCAAATGTATGTGAATAATTGTGTGAACACTGTTTTTCCAGCTTCAAATCTTTAGCAAGAAAACATGCGATTGAATTCAATAGTGCGATTGCACACAATAATCAACATATTTTAAGTAAACTGGTGTAATTATTAAAAGTAACTATTTTTTTATGTGATACATTTTCAATTAAAAAATTAAAAACCCCTCCAAAGCCCACCCGTCTGGGCCCGAGATCCCTTCACATTTTCCTGGGGGAAACTCTGAATTTAGCATATTTCTTAGGAGGAAATTATTTTCTATCTTGCCTATTTCTTAACATGAAAATAGCTTATTTTCAGCATATTGCTTTGGTGGAAATTATTTACTTTAAAGCATATTTCTTTACAGAAATGTGTCTCGATTTTAGCATAATTATTTATTTCCAAGACGTTTGGCATATTTCTTTCAAGGAAATTATCTTGATTTTACCTTTTTTTTAAAGAGTATAAACACCAACAATGGCAGTGGCAAAAATGATGAAAGCATGTACTCGTACATACCCTGCCATTGATCTGGCGAATATAGTTCGGAACAGACAGACAGACAGACAGACAGACAATTTATTTAGACTTATACATATGTACATCGTCTTAAATACATACAAATTTGAAATAAAGTTATGTCACGTATCAATATATTACAATGAATACAATTTAATTATACAAAAACCAAATTTGCGAAAAAATTCTAATTTTCATGGAACTTATAAATTTTAAATAAAGTACTGTCACTTGTCAATATGTTACAATGAAAACAATTTAATTATACAATAACCAATGTTACGAAAAAAAAAAAAAAAAAAAAAAAAAAAAAAGCAAAAAAAAAGTACAATTTTAAAGGCAGTAAAGATAGACAAAAGATTTTTGCGGAAAATAAAATAAAAACAAAATAATTATTAAAATAAATATAGCTATGGTTTAAAAGTTAGAAAAAGTATATTACATTGCATTATTGTTAATAATTTACTGTGGTATTTATAATAGTATTTCGTATAGTTAAAGCTTCTTTTACATATTTACATAAATTAACAATCACAGATTTACACGTTGATGTCAATAAAATGTGGAACTTAACAACAGATGGCCTGATATAGTAAAAACATTTAATATATTTTTCTCGGGGTGTACGATAACAAGGACATATACAAGTGAAATGGAATTCATCCTCTGTATCTATTTGGTTACAACATAGGCAATAACGTTCGTTACGAGGGATATTGTTACGGGAGTATCTGCCTGTCTGAATTCTCAATGGATGGGCAGACGCTCGTAATCTTACAAAGTAAAAACGTAGGCTCTTGGGTAATAAATCTAAGTAGTCTTCATATTCGAGAGATGTTTTAAACATTCTATACATGTCTAAAACAGAACTATTATTCATATTACCAAACCATTCTTGTTTAAATGTGTCAATAATTCTACACTTGAATTCACATACAAAAGCATGCGTGTTAGTAACATTGGGATTTTCAAATACATAGGAATATCCGTATTGATTTAACAATTTTTTAACATCCGCAACCCAATTGTTGTATCCTTTGTTGCAATCATCCACTGCTTGTTTATACACAGTTTGTATAATAATATTTTTACTGTTAATAATTTTAAACCAATACTTAACAATTCGTGCATATCTATTTACATATAACGGGTATCTACCTAACTCTCCATATACCGTAGCATTACATGTGTTTATTTTTACATTTAACAACCTTTTGCAAAATTTTAAATGGATGCGTTCGATCTCTTTAGATTTATTAAATCCCCATATTTCAGAGGCATAACATAAAATGGAGCCAACAAAAGAATCAAACAATTGACAAAATAATTTAAGCTTAAAATCATATTGCTTACATTTGTAGAGTAAAGTATTGGTAGCTTTAAGGGCTTTTCCAGCCAAATGCTCTTGGTTTAATGTAAAGCTACCAGTGTAATTAATTACAGTGCCGAGATAGTTGAAATTATCGACGACTTCTATTTTTTGACCATTGTAAGTCCATTTCTCATCTTGGCGAATTTTACCCCTTTTGCGAAAGACCATTATTTTGGTTTTTGACGTATTCACATTAAGCCCCCAACAATTACAGTATATGTAAAGTTTATCTAATTGGGATTGTACTTCTTCTGGTGTTTTACCTAAAATGGCCATGTCGTCTGCAAATAGCAACAAAATTAAAATTAGGTCATCTATATTTAAGCCAGACAGTGTGTCATCTTGTAGAAACAGTTCTAAATCTTCTACAAACAGTGAAAAAAGAATCGGAGACATTACCTCCCCTTGTCTTAGACCAACAGCATAGCTAAAATATTCAGAGTATGTTGTACAAGATTTGACATATGATTTTGCATTCTCATACATATTCTTAATTATTCGTAGTAATTTACCTTGTATTCCAGATTTATACATTTTTAACCATAGTGCACTGCGATATATACTATCAAAACATTTAAGCATACCCACGTACACAACATACAAGCGTTTGTTTTCTATTAAAAAATGCTGCACAACAGACATCTGTAAGTACATGATTTTGTAAACAACGGATCCGCAACATTGCGAATTGTAGTTGTAAAATTTTCTAGAACCTGGTTAATTGACATTCTACTCGAACAATCTATACTATCGACAATATCATTAAAAATAGGCAATTTTGAAATAATTCCTGAACGAAATTCATCTCGAAATGAACTATTCCATTTATATTTAACATCCGTGAATGTCTCATAACTGGGTGAACAATTGTTACAATATAATGAAAAATGCAACGGAGCATGGTCACTCCATTCATTAAAATCACCAACAGTAAAGTTTGCTAACAATTGAAAATTGCTTTCATTGGTCAACAGGTAATCAATTACAGAGGTACCGTTATTTGAAACAAATGTATGTTTACAACTATCGCCTATTCTACCGTTGATAATACGGAAAGAAGTTGACTTACATAAATCAAGCAGTTTAGTCCCGTAGCTATTATGTACTTTGTCTACTGAGGCCCTGATAAAGGAATGATCTGGTGTGTAGTCTATATTATCATAGATTGTGTTAAATGAGTCATGAACAATAAAGTCACATTTATTACTGGTTCGACTATTCAGATCCCCTGTGATAAAAACACTACCAAATTCAGAAAAATATGTAATGTCATTTTCTAAAATATCAAAAAGGTCTACATTAACAGTGTTATACACGGGTGAATCTTCTCCCCAAATATAGCTTCCACATAAATATATATCACTTGCAGTATTACAAAAATCACGCTTAAGTTTTAACCAAATAATAGTGTCGTAATGATTTCTTATAATTTCGATGCCATCTTTTATCTGATCTTTAATATAAATAACAATACCACCACTACTTCTTCTGGCGTTCCTATGTTGAAATTTTCTAAAGAAATGTAAAGTTTGATAACCGTTTAAATTAATATTACTAGATAATTTTGTCCACGATTCAATCAAGAAACAAATATCAGCTGAACTTAAAATATTTACAAACTCTGCACTAGACTTTTTACAATCATTCAATCCATGAACATTCCACGATAATATGGATATCTTTAAAGGGTGTCGTAGGCAAGGTATGCTCGCTTACCCAGCCGCCTCGCCTCTTTCATCTTTGGTACCAGTTTACGTCGCTTTTCGATGACATCTTGTGGGAATTGCTCGAAAACACGGTGTACAGACCCATCTAGTTCCTTCCAGCGCTTGCGGACCATTTCCCTATCTTTGAAGAATGTGAATTTGGCCACGATATTACGCACTTTGCCATACATAGGTGATCCCGGTGAACGATGTACCCTCTCAAACTTAACTGAGTCAGCAATATCACTGGCGATCTTGAAGGCGTCTTCGGAACCAGTTTGGCTTTTACAAACAATTGACCAGTTGTTACTTTTCAATCAAGGATTAAGTTTATCAATTGTGAGATATATTTCAGTGGTAAATAATAGCACGTGGTTGCATAATCCAATAATTTACTTCAAATGCATGGGCAAACAACCTAAGACGAACAGAAAGGCGGAGCGATCTATGTTTTTGCAACTTGTGAAATCCGTATACAGGTAATAGCCTTCCAATTCTAGTTCACTACTACATGTACTTAATACAGCATTTTACTCGTCTCTCTTTATGGTCTGTAATGTTTCTAATACTATTTATATATCTTATTTACTAAGCACCGGCCTTAAACATTAATTAAAAAAGTTTTCCAATCTACTCTGCAGTAGGTTGTTATATTTTATATTTCCAATAATAAATCGTTTTATGAACAGCTTTTTTCCGACTCAGTGAAGGAATGCACGTAACTAGCGAACGAATATGCAGCATATTGTGGTTACAGAAGTGTGGAAGATATCACCTCTGGATATTTGTAGGTTGCATGCGTTTAAGATAGTGTGGAAGATATCACCTCTGGATATTTGTAGGTTGCATGCGTTTAAGATATGTATGATACGTATGTGAAGGTAGCTGTACTAGTCCGGTGCTTGGAGCACACGTATGTAATGGTAGTCTTTCAATGTTAAATGATAAATGTAAATTACTTATGTTATGCTGCTATCAACATTTTCGCCCCCAGGAAGAAGAAGGGGGGGGGGGGGAGCGGCTGGCATATACGGGACTTTAGAATGAAAGCGATTCCCGACAGGCGGGAATTTGACACTCGAACTATTGCGGGACTTTGTTCCGATTTTAGATCCCGGTAATACCAGTATTGGCTCCCGGGCCATTTGATATTCCAATTAAGCATCTCCCAATGAGGGGCTTTAGACAAAATTGCTTGGTTCTAGGGTGAGGAATTAGATCCCCCCCCCCAAAAAAAAAATAACAACAAAAAACGCAATTAGTCAAATTTCCCTGGGTTTACCCGAACCGCTCCCCACCCCGGGGGAAAATATTGATAGGTGCATTATGTACAAGTATTTGCGTAGACCTTTATGAGTCAGATTATTATTACGAAAAATACATTGAACATAATGAAATATATACAAATAGCTTCATGTAAGGTAATTGGTGTGTACGAAACCTATAAACATTCAACTGCTTTCAGCAAAATACATGGGTCCGTATTCCAGGAAGATCTTAAGTTTATCTAAAACTGTTTTTACTTAAGTAACGAATTCGTTATGTAATGTTTTTAAAACAACATATAAATTCGTGAATCCATTGACAGGTAAGTAAACAATAGTTAATAATAATTTGATAATTAATAAACACAAAGCACAATGTCATTTAAAGATGAAACAAAATGTTAATGCAAAGTGATGATGTTAAGGTTAAGGATCGATAAGATTTTACTTAAGATGTTTCTGGAATACGGCCCCAGGCCGGATATGTGAGACTTACTCACTAAATTTCTTTCCGATTTTCGTTACGAAATGCCTATATATAATACTACATAATTATAGACAAGGTTTCTGGCTCTAATATATTAACATTTCATAAAAAGCGACTCTACATTTTCAGGCATAATGTTCTGACGGCCAAGTGCGTCCAGATTCATAAATGACCGTAACGTACGCATGCAATGTATTCATAATGGAATTCAGAATTGTTCACACCATAAAACGTGTCATGTACTAAACAAATATTAAATACATGTATTACTTACGGGTAACTGGCGAACCTGAAATAACAACAATACAAAATTTAAATAATTAAGAGATAATTATGCTTAAATAATGTTGAATCACGATCACGACAGTTCATAACTTACGCCCACAAGCACAGTTCTCATCAATGCACCCATCAATATATTCTCCCATTCTGACCAAGGGGAATTTGACAAATATTTTGGGGGGTCTATTTCCCATCCCAACATTTTTGTCTGAGTCCCCACAGTGGAAGATGCTTGAGGGCCCAATATTACCGGGATCTAAAATCTGACCAAAAAAGTATATTTCCCGGGACCCTGAATTGTTCGGCGAGTCAAATTTCCGCCTGTTGAAATCGCTTTCAGTCTAAAGCTAAAGTTTCGTATATGCCCGCCGATCGCCCCCCCCCCCCCCCCCCCTTTGGTAGAAATATTAATAGGTGCACAATCGGTGCATTGCTAGAATTTTTTAAATATTTTTATTTATTTTTTTCGTTAGTTTTTGTTTAAGAGCAAGCAACTACGATTTGGCTAAAATATCCAATGTATAACTGGGTCTTACCTCCATCTGCTATGGTGCATGTAAGTAATCCAAGAATTATGAACAAAACAATACGTCCCATTTCAATAATATGCTATACCATTTAATTATCACCCGGCGGCAGGTTCGCTTTTTGTTGTCAGGTGTTGTGCCACCTCTAATTTACTGTTGTTTAACCTACGATGACTAAATACCGTGCGTGTCCGGAGATCCTAAGTAACCACACATATATGAACAGATGGATACCTTGAACAAGGTTCTGTTACAGGACCTGATTATAGTATCTCGATTTAGCTGTTGGATTATTTGCTTGGGTTCCTACGATGCTGTTTTAATAGCTTGTAATGTGTAACGAAATATTTCTCTAGTGGATTATGCGACATTACACGTTAGTTTACGATTATCGATGCACTCACCTTTACGACACGCCTGCATTTCGTGCAAGCCATGGAAAAGACTGTGTTTCGTATGTTAATTTCTGGGCAACGAGTTATAAAACATTTCTGTTGTGATGACAACGAAGTCGAAGCTTCAAATCATGTTTACCAATAGGCTATTTGATTTTTGTACACTCGTTTCAATGTGGGACTACTGTAAATAACGTTGAATGTGACTAACACTTATTTTTTCTTAATTATGTAGCACGCATTTCTTTGTTTGGCCTTATTGCAATTGATTTTGGATTATACCATACTCGGTTTATTCTATGTTCATGTTCATAATAAGTCATTTTAACGACTGTCACATATGGTTTAGATACGCCCGTATTTTTCCATGTAAATAGTTGTTTAATATAGACGCAGTGCCACAGTGTATATTTATAATTAAAGGCGTAACACAAAATATTTTCTTATACTAAAACTTTTAGTATTTGGGTTTATATTATAAGCAACCATCAATTTGAAGCTGTTGTTATATTAAAAATATCAAATTATCAAATTGTAATGGATTAAATTTAGTTTTAGCTTAAGAAAGCAAATGTCGTTCGTTGTTAGCGTACAAAAATCCGACGAAAACAATCAGTATATAGAATCCTGTAATACTAAAGTTACTGTTAGTTATTATAATTCCAAAAAGTTTTCAAAGAAACATGCAGGTCACCCATTCGTCAATTAAAGTAGTTCACTAATTCTTCTTAAATTGATATTAATGGTACTGTTGTAATAATGTCAATTTCTGCTGTATCTTACGAATGGGCTTGTCATGTATTGATTATGCCTAATCGAAATTATTTAAACATATTTTCAGTTATATAAGACAAAATACTATACATGCACATTTATTCTGAAACGTGTTCTCTTACTCGAACTTATTTTTTTCGATCACATATGTTTGATCCCTAATTACCCAAATCCGTTGTAGTCAGCAGCTGCTTCTTGTGGTAATCTGTAACATTATAGGTCAGGACCCAATCGATTATTATTAGAGAGAAATATTGCAAATTCATATATGCAATGCTACTACGTACACCAGCTTCCGCAGGGACCAATTACTGGGTATCAAAGGTGTTTTTTTTTTACTTCGTGTGTAACCCGTATGCTTAGATGTACTTTTTCATTTTTCAGGACAAAAACCAATAATTTATGTATCTTCAATGAATATGTATCTTTTATATCATTTAAAAAAAAATTCCAATGGAAGTTTAATTGTTTGGTTTCCATATTAATCCAAATTAAGATTAAACTGTTTACTATCACATGCAAATTGAAAGCATACCTGGAGCTTTCGTACTTGTACTACGGACTTTGTCACCAGAATCGTCTAATGCTGGGGACCTCGAACATCGCTTATTGGCGTGAGTGATATTAACGAACGGTCCCAGATGTGCGAGTGCTGGACAGCTCCCCTCCCTGTTGAGTGCGGGTTTAAATGCGCGCCCGTGTTTGTGTGTTTCTAAACAGTTTAATCTTTATTTAAATTACCAATTACTAAGTGTTTTTTTCTTTACTATATACATAATAATTAAGGATCATTAAACGTGTTGCAGCCAACCGAATAAAGATATACCCTACTTATACATTGCCAGTGCATCGCCTGGGGACATCTGTAACCATCGATTCTTCGAATGAACTAAACTTTGAACAGTATCTGTACATTTCAATAATAAAAACACACGTTACTTTGTCCAAAGATCTATCAAAAAACATGTTTGTTAATCGATCTCTGTTTTGTCTCACATCGGTTGATGCAGAACAAAGATCTATCAATAGATCTATGTGCAGAAACATGCATGTTTCCAGCTTATAAGATAATATTGCATAACCGTTAGTAAATTCGTGCTCATTAGTCCGACTGTTCTGATATAATAAATAAGGCATACGTGTCATTACTTCTGAATCCCGCTTCTGCGAGTTCAATTTCGCTCTGTACAAAAAGGGCGACGATGCGACAACGCAACATCGTCGCACCGTGTGCTAGACCGCGACGATGCGAGATTTAGGCGATATTTATCTCTGTCTACAATTTCATAGACACGCGAAATTTGGCGATAATTATGTCCAAATGTCTTGTGTCTATGAAATTTCTCAGTGCGATATCTGCGGAAAATAAAACTTAAAATCTCGCATCGTCGCAGTCAAGCACTGAGAGCGAAATTGAGCTGGTGGACACATGACCGCGTTAGAGATAAGCAGCAATTGGGCTTAAACTTTTGCAGATGTGCGGCGCAAAATTAAAAAATGTATATTCAGTTTGAATAAATACATTTACTACAATGCATAGTTGCGATTTTTTTAAATCCAGACTTGTTTATTTAGTTTTCAAAGATATTGTTTAAAGATTTTTTCAAAGACTCTACAAAAAGAATTTTCTTGCATTCAATACGAAAATCATCACAATACCAAGTCCATTGTGTTAATAATAGATTGTACAGGTAATAAATAACCTGCTGAAACGCGTGAAAATTACATGGTAACTGTGACAAACACCTCAAGTTATACCTGACAATATTATACAGGGCGAATTAACCCTGTGCAAATTAACCCAGTGCGAACAGACCCAGGGCGAACATGCATGCAGGACGAACGGACCCGATATCAAAAAAAGTATAGTGCATTGTAACAGTTGCGCTGATTTCACGACGTTAATAATAAAAAAATAGCTTCGAGACATGGAAAAAACAACAGAAAAAAAAGCTGAAGTGAAGGCAGAGGAAGGTCCCGACGAGGAGCCAGTGGAAGACGATGTCGCAGATGTAACTGAAAACAAGAAGAAGAAAAAAAAAAAAAGCGGAAGAAGAATAAAGGTAGTGTTATATAATGAAGTATTATTTCGGATTGTTGCGGAATCGGTTAATCTCAATTTGTGGATATTGAGTTCAAGAATCTTTGTCCGTGTTGACTGCTAGTATATTGTTTGTTGAATGACACCAGGGCTTTCCTTTGACCCGAGCTCCCGGGTTTTGACGCGTGGACATTTCAAAATACGGTTGTTGACTCGCGAGGTAATTACATCATGCATCACATTTGACCGGGGCAATTTCCGGACTTGCATCATACAGCATCACTCGCTGGCTGATTATCCCAAGCAGTCGAAGTTGATAAAACACTCGACGTTTATTGGTTTAAATAGACGCTGTCCATCAGCGGTCAAGTTACCTTGTAGCTCCGCCCAATAGGCGGAGTTTTGTTGCTCAGAAATATCTATATTGACCAATTAAAACGCATAGTTATATACGCTTCCAATGACTTGAACAATCGACCTATCGGCGTAATATACATGTATCCACACTTAAAATAATGTACATGAGTTGGATAGAGTATGTTTTTTCCCGACCATTTAACGTTTAAATCACAATTTTTACTCACCGCTTCCGTTGTTGATAATATCCACATTTAGTTTAGTTACTAATTATAAAGGCATTGTTTTAAATCCTTTATATTTCGGGTAAAATTATTATTATATTTCCAGGAATCCGATTTCAGCGAAAAATTCTGACTAAATTTACGTAACCTTTCTTATATCCGAAATATCCAACATCCAATTTTAGTGTTCGAGTGTCGTAAACACATTTTTTAATTGTCTGTGTATTTCATGTAAATCCTTTGTTTTCTAGAAAGCGTGCGAAAGTAATGCTGACACAAATGACGTTACGTTCCACGCATGGAAAGCGTGCGTGTATCGACCATGTGCTTGACCAAATTTATACATGTCATCTGCAAATAAAGACTTTATAGTGGAAATAATTTGACATCTTTTCTTTTTGTATAAACTTTCGTAGTGCAAAAATTTGCGATCTTATGCATTTGAATAATGATTTTATTGCAGTTTATTAATATACTTTGTAACAGTAAAACTCTATTTGCGGACCGTAACTAAATTTTTTAAGAAGGAAAGCCTTTGTTTTATTGTTGTACATGATACGCGATTTCTTAAAAAAAAATTCAGTGGTATTTTTAGTATGTAAAGAATACGCTAAAATCGTCTTAATAATTATAATAGTAATAAATAATAATAATAATAGATCTAATAATAATGATAATACAACAATAATAATAAGAAAATAAAAAATTTAAATAAATTAAAAAGAAAATAATAATTTAGTAAAAAATAATAATAAATGAAAATAATATTATTAGATTATAAAATAAAAATAATAAATTTATACCAATAATAATAAAAAGAAGAAAAATGAATGGAAACTACCCACAGAGCATCGACTCTTGAAGGTTTATATCTGACTCTTGGTGAATTTGATTTTGACTCTTCAAAATTTGACCCCAAGAGTCATTGACTCTTGAAATTCAAAGTCTAAGGAAAGCCCTGATGACATGCAAAATGTATACGTTATTATGAACATTTAATTTGATATAGATTACTAGAATAACCGAAAGCGCATTGGAAAAAACGAAAGCGCAATGTTATATAGCTAATGATTGATTGAAATGACTATCTTCTGTTAAGACATTTGCAGTCTTCACGAAACTCCGTCGGACCTACGGACCTGACCGACTAAATTTGTCAAGGTCCGAAAAAAAGTTTGTTGACCCAAAATGTCAGACTAAAATATTTTTTATCAAATCGAAAGTTAAACAGCACACAATCATATTGATATCTATTTTTAAATTCAACGGAATTAGACGATGCGTATTTTGATTGCAATTTAAAAACACCGATGACCTCGTATCAATACAGTAAGGACGCCATAACGCTCAGTGTTAGATTCTAGGATGCAACCATTTCCGTTTGTGTACGCATGTTTATCAAAGACAAAGAACGCCTACTCGGCAATTAACACTCTCCCCTTCTGCACCAGTGTATCAGTTATCCATATATTCTAAACGCAGGAGGAGTCAGTTTTACTACAGCCAAACCAGTCAGCCAATGAGAATGCGCACATTTTCCAATATGCAAATGAGCGTCGTCGATAGAAAGTTTATCACGCCCTCAGTGAAGGGGCAAGTGATTTGCTACACCATCCCGTTAGGTAAGCGTTTTGTGATGTGCTTGTGTTAAACTCACACATATTTAATAAATTAATTACTACAAATTAAAAGACGGCAATATAATTATTACTTGTGCGAAATGAACATTATTCTAATTATGAGAATTAATATGAAGTTGTTTAACTTGACAAATTGCGTACGCCGATCGCGTCAAAAGTACGACGTCATTTGTTAAAAGATTACAATTACTATCTAGTGTTCACTAATAAAAGTATTATTCCAAATCATCCATGTATACCAATTACAGTAGATCACCGTTATTTTGAACACCGTTAATCCGAATTCCTCGTTATTTCGAAGTTTTTTTTCTGTCCAGATTTTTTCCTTCTTATTTCAATTAGAATGTTGATGTTTAATTCGAACTCCGTTATTTCGAATTATCGCTATTTCGCACCCATTAATCCGGTCCCAACACCTGTTTTTCAGTGCATTTATCAATTGTTAATTTCGAAGTGTTAATAATAGAGATGGAGATAATTTCACACCTTTACCTTAACCGTATCAACTGTGACAGCATTTGCTCTCTGATTGATTTTCACAACTTTCCGGAGCTAAAAATCGATTAAACCAAGCTGTTGTGTTTGTATAATTAAAGCGTGGCAAGCTATTGCTTTAACAAGACTAAATTGCAAACACGGATGTCAAAAAGTTTAAGCAATTTTTATTATTAGGTTTCTGTATTTAAGTTAGACTTGCATTTGTCAGATCATCAGTTCGTATTTACTTGCGCTAATATTCACGATGTCAGAAGCAGTAATAAATACAGAAAACATCAATCCCATTGCCCAGCAATCTGGAGAAGGGCCCGGTTACCAACCCGGAAGGATATCCAGATTGGCAGCAGGGAAGGGCGTTAAACGACGCCATACATCGAAAACCTACCAAGAAAAGTATGGTGCCATCATGGAAGTGGAGCGTGGTGTAAAGTAAAAAAAAACGATCGCTGAGGAATTTTATAAAATAAACTCACGGACATCAAGTTATCACATTTATTCGATTTTTATAAGTTCAAAGTGTGTAGTGTAACCGCATCTCTACTATATAACTATGCGATTTTTACAACAACCTTTTTTTCTCAAGAAAATCTAGAAATGTTTAATTTGAATGATCATTATTTCGAAGTATTTTCTCTGGTCCCGACGACTTCGAAATAACGAGTTTTGACTGTATTTGCAAAAACTTTGGCTGAGGCAACATTTGAAAGTTAGCGAGAGTATTGGCAGTACACTTGTCGAAAGTGAAAGTAAATAAATTCCAATTCATCAAAACTGTTTTGTTATTTCTTTTTAATGAATACAGTTTTTTTACATTGTTTCATTACCGGTAATCAACAAACATTAAGATTTTCGACACAAAGCTTTGTATTTGTAGTTTTATGATTAAAAAAGTGGGTGAGGTGAAGATTACTTGGACGCTAGCTTTTGCTTTTTAATGTTCATTTATTTCCTTTACCTTTTTTTACCACTAAAAACTACATTTTGTTTTTGGACTATTAAAATATTACATTGTACACAATATGTAAAATATATACAAGACACTATAATAAAATAATAATAGTAGGATTTTAAATAGAAACTGTATAAAGTGAAATGGATCTACATATGTATTAATTAGACTTAAATTAAAACATATTTTATAAATTTAACTGTGTGAAATATAACAAGTTATGAAGAGACTTGAATATGAGTGGTAAATATTGCATACATATAACTGTACATTATTTTGATTTAACAAGTAACTGCAAATAAAATGCAATGTGAATAAATGATGTAAACCAGTAAAAACATTTAAATAATTCCGAAGAGTGTTTGATTGTGTTTGGTCTGACAAATGTGCAGCAGGTCTGTCAGATTTTTCGTGTCAGTCGGACCAAATGTTTCACTGAGGACCTCCGAGTTTCGTGAAGACTGCATTTGTTAAAGCAAAGTATTTAACTGTTTTGGGTTTCATTTGTTCTTGTTTTTTAATTTCTGTTGAAAACAATTGATCATTCGTCATTTTGTAAACTGCTAACTTAGTATGAAGTTTTGACTAAATTTTGACTTCTCATAACTTAAGCAGATTTTAATTTTTAGTTTTGACTAAATTTTGACTTGAAGCATCTCATAACTTAAGCGTATATTTAAATTCAAATCTAACATTTAAAATAGACACTCAATAAACTTAATATAAATAATATTTTTTTAATTTTACAACATTTGCACAACCGTGTGTCTACATTTCATCTGTTAATCCTTCTCAAATTAATCCGTGTAGCTAGGAACATTATTGATGCCCAAGTAACGTAATAATCGGCAACATAAAAATGAACATGAGACGCAGGGGTAGAGAATCCTAATGTAGACCTCAAACATTCTCATACAATTGTTTATTTATCCGGCAGTTTCATGTATAGGTCATAGTTTTTTAAAAAGTGTCTTTGGAATTTCCATTAAACAAACATTTTTCCATTTATAATCAAAGTCCTTTTTTGTATTGGAATAGAGACAAATCCGTTGATCGGAAGAACTTATACACATTAGATCAAATTATCACCAGTCTAAATGGAAAACACGAGCCCAGTACAAAATAAAACATTGTTTGTCATGAATTATATTATAAACAATATTGCATATGAAAACATTCGGTAAATTGTATCTGTTATACTGTGATATGAAAATAATACTAAGAACAATCGGTTGTTGCATATTTAAGAAATCCTTATGCCAGATGGTTTTGGTGATTGATGAGAATTTTGATATTGCTTCCTCAGAATATCCAACGAATGTTGATATATAGCTACAAACAAACATGACATTTCGAAATTACCTCTTCCACAAAACTTAGGACATATTTTTATTGAAAGACGAATTAAAACTGCAAACATATTTGAATAAAAATACATGAAATTTATATTTCTTAAGCATGGTTTAGAACATCAACGCCTAAACTAGCAACAGACACCGTTAGATATACGCAACGTTAAAACGGTTGTGATGAATAACCACAAGTACTGTGGATTCATTTAATTTCGTTGACATGAAATTTCGTGGATTTGTAAAATCGGGCATATTCGTTGGATCTTAAATTCGTGGATTTCAATTTTTTGCCAAAAGCCTAAAAAAAATACTGTATCTATGTGCTTTTTGTTCATTCTAACAACCCTTGCGCTCAGACATCCGCTAAAACAACAACGTGTCAATTACCCGCATTGTCCGTATCGTATCGTCTCAATCTCGGGATAACGTGGTCCCTAGTGTAACAACACCATACCAATTAGCGGGATTAAACATAGGTGCAATATACCAGTATCGCAATAAACAGTCCAATTAATAGTGGTACCCATAGTGTCTTGTATAATTGTAATAAAACAGTGGGTCCTATTAATGGCAGTTTGACACGAAGCCAGTTAAGCGCATGGCAATTAACAAGTGACAAACTGCGAATATCGATACGTGCGTGACAATTGAGCAATCTGTACCTTTCAATTATTCTGTCAGTATTATCTGTTCTTTCAAGAAGGAAACATACAATTATTTTATTTTTTCAAACATAGTTAAAGTATATTTTAACATCATGTTAACATTATTCACGGTAAATAATTATCAAGGGAGGTAACACGATCACCCAAACATGGGTCAAAAGTAGTTGCGCGCCTTTAGTCTAACGTCACAGTAGTGCAGATACTTATAATTTCGGATATAAGACTTCGGACATAAACGTTCGTCGTACATTTGAATTCGTGGTTGAGCTGACCCACGAAAATCCACGAAAATTAGTGTCCGACGAATAATAATGGTTTTACAGTATACTTAAAGTTAATTCTAACTGTAAAGCTAATTGTTGAAAGAGAGACCATATTCATTTTAACTTATTATTACTTAAAAAGTTGAGTAGCTATTTTTTTATGATCATCTAATGGTGACCAAGTTCATCGTATAAAGTATTTGCGCATACTGTATTCGTAGGTTTCTTTAAACATGTACATTATCTTCTGAAATAACGTTAATTCATCAATAACGTGTGTGTGCGTATTCAAATCACATTGAGCTATTCATCCAAATCACATTGAGCTATTCATCCAAATCACATTGAGCTATTGATCCAAATCACATTGAGCTATTGATCCAAATCACATTGAGCTATTCATCCAAATCACATTGAGCTATTCATCCAAATCACATTGAGCTATTCATCCAAATCACATTGAGCTATTCATCCAAATTCTGTAAAATGTTGTGGTGAACTTTTTTTCTTAATCAGAAATATCATAGCATATACATAACTGATTGATACACTGGTAAGAGAAGAATATGGTCATTTTGAAATGACATTATAATATCATAATAAACATTGATTTGTTTTCTTTGATTTAAGACTTCAGTCAAATTAAAGTTTTCATCCTTTACAATCGTCATTAAAGACCGTGATAGTTATTTCGGTGGGGGATAATTCAATTATGTAGGGCATTTTTTTACAAGTGTGAAAAACCTGAGGTGTGATTGTTGAGCTTCTTAATGTGTGAAATACTGTAGTGAAATAATTTTTATGCACACATTGTGTGGGTTGTTCGTTAATAATCAGGTGTGAATAAGTGTTACAAGTTCATGTTCAACTAGGATTTAATGCAAAATGATTAAAAGGAATCAAGCAAGCACAAGCTACAACACATTTAATATTCATATACTTTTATTCAATTCATTACACATACAAGCAGAATATCAATCATATCGGGTGGATTTCGATTATTCCAATGCGCTTTCGTTTTTTAACCGAAAGCACGTGCTTTCGGTTATTCTAGTAACCGTTTGATTAAATTTTATTTACTGGTATTTTTGAAAACCATTTAATTGATTATTAGTGTTGGTTTTGTATACAAGTAAATTTCCATGCAACTTCTTTAGTTTTCTGTTATTAATAGACATGAAGTGATTTAACTACTATCGTTATTTGTAAGGAATAATTCAGTTATTTAGATACTCAAATTACAAATCTATCTAACCTGTGGGTACAGGTGGTGAGGCTGTCAGAGAGAATGGAGAAGTCGAGGCTGTGACTGAACAGATAGCCAAACAGCAGCTTGCTAACGGACTAAATGGAGGTGAAGCTGAACCAGGTAATCAGTCAGTCTCAACAAATGTCAGTTAATGGCCACAATGTCTGGTAAATGTAATAAGTACTAACCTGAACTCAGGCTGTATTCAGGCCTGCTAGTGAAACCCTTAAAAACCCTTAATTCGGCCAAAATTCTTTTTAAAAAAAATGTCCTAACTTAAAAAAAAAAATTGGCACAAATTCTTTTTAAACATTTATTTTTTTTACTAAAATTTTTAAAAGCCTTTATTTTGGCAAAAATTCTTGTACAATTTCATTTCCCGGCAAAGCCTGTTAAAACCTTTAATTCACACTCCAAACCGTTAGCAGTTTTGGCTCATCTTCTAGTAATGAATATTACATTATTGTCAATAATTCTTTGAAAATGTATAATTTTGCCAATAGATGAAATAGCATATGCAAGACCCATACAGTAGATGTCAATAAGCTTTGTTTCGTGTAAAATTGTGCACTAGGAACACATTGGAATTACTGTGGGAAATACTGTTGATTAAAAAAATAAATACATTTTTTTTATGTTTGCAATAATATAAGCAGAAATAACAATGCAGGAACAAAATATACACATTAATTGCATACAAAAATAATATGAGTTAAAATGAATCATTATCAATACATTTCATAATCTGTTTGAGTAATTATTTCAGCTAACTAACTAGAACATTTTCCTCTGCCTTTCTAGATAAAACACTTAAGTCTGTGTATCTATTCTTCCAACAGCAGATGAGGAGACACAGGATGGAGAGAAAAAGAAAAAGAAGAAGAAAAAGAAAAAAGCAGGTTTGAAAAATGTTTTTCTTTTGTTTTTTGTAGTATTCAATTTTAAGGCCATTGAAGTAAACACTTCTCCTTGCCTGTAAAAAACTGAAGCTAAATTAAAATTTTAATATTAAATTTCATTTTAACTAGTTCTATTAACAACTTGTTTTGCTTTGAATTTAACATCTCTACGACTGTGAATTTTTGTTTTTGAAAAATGTTTTAAAACAACCATGTCTATGGTACTGAACCACAGACAAACAAGGTTTGTTTGCCGAAGCTAATACAAAATGTAGATAACTGTGAGAAATTATACAGTATGAATTAAAACTTAACGACAGATGCATAAACTGAATATTTCATTATCAACTACGACCAGTGACAGGCGTTCATAATCTTTTTCAGGTGGAGCCAAGAAACAGACAGAGCCTCCATCAATCCCGGTCACAGAGCTCTTCCCAGACGGCAACTACCCAGAGGGGGAGATCTTGGATCACCCGATTGCTGCTAATGAGTATGGATATCATAAACCAATTCATCTTGTATGAATAACACTGTATATAGAGAATGGATCTCAAGAACTAATTCATCTTGAGTAAATAACAGTGTTTTCTATTTCAAAAACAGCTTCAGGTGGTCATGTCTTCATTAATGCCATGTGTAATGCTGCAGATATGAGTTGTAATATAAGTTAGAAAATTTGTTTTCCCATGTAATTTTATAGTACCTAGGTACTGTGTATTTGAAACAGAAATAGTACTGTAAATTGCTGTTTCAGTTTTAATATTTTGCGGCAGATACAGGTTTTGTTGATGCATCTTGCGATACAATTTATCTTCCTCGTTATCATGGATGTTCAATTTGGTGCAAGGATGGTTTCATAAGTTACTGAAAAAAGTAAACTCCTTGGTAATTATTAAGTCCACCTTTGTCTGTGATGTTCCAGTCAGACAGCTAAGGACCGGTTCACATGTGAGGAGAAAAGGGCCCTGGATCGTTCAAACATGGCTCTGTACAACGAAGTACGCCGGGCTGCTGAAGCCCATAGACAGGTATTGCCCAATTCATTGATACAGGTATATTACCTGTTAGTTGGAAGCCCATAGACAGGTATTGCCCAATTCATTGATACAGGTATATTACCTGTTAGTTGGAAGCCCATAGACAGGTATTGCCCAATTCCTAGATACAGGTACATTACCTGGTAGTTGGAAGCCCATAGACAGGTATTGCCCAATTCATTGATACAGGTATATTACCTGGTAGTTGGAAGCCCATAGACAGGTATTGCCCAATTCATTGATACAGGTATATTGCCTGTTAGTTGGAAGCCCATAGACAGGTATTGCCCAATTCATAGATACAGGTACATTACCTGGTAGTTGGAAGCCCATAGACAGGTATTGCCCAATTCATAGATACAGGTATATTACCTGTTAGTTGGAAGCCCATAGACAGGTATTGCCCAATTCATAGATACAGGTATATTACCTGGTAGTTGGAAGCCCATAGACAGGTATTGCCCAATTCATAGATACAGGTATATTACCTGTTAGTTGGAAGCCCATAGACAGGTATTGCCCAATTCATTGATACAGGTACATTACCTGGTAGTTGAAGTCTAATATTAACTTTTCCGCACTAATTAGACTTTAAAATTTAATTATTGGTGTCTTAAGCAATTGTATTGGAGCAAAATTTAATTCTTGGGGTCTTAAGCAATAGTCGTCTAGTTATAGTTTTTAGTCAAAAATCAGTTTAAATATTGGTAACCGTATATAATTATTGTTTATAATGCTGTTACCACTGTTTTGACATCATTTTCTTACCTTACCTTTTAAAGCTTACAAAACTTATCGACATTAGAATTGTGTCAACAAAACGTTTGCTCATAAAATATAGAATGTGTAATTATCATTCTCAACAGTATACATGAAATCAAAAACAAAGAAAAATCAAGGTATACTTTGTTGATGTTTGCAGACGAGAAGATACATGCGGAAACACATCAAGCCAGGCATGACGATGATAGAGATCTGTGAGACGCTGGAGGGGATTTCCCGCAAGATGATTGGTGAACAAGGCTTAGAGGCGGGACTAGCCTTCCCCACTGGGTGTTCCTTGAACCACTGTGCCGCCCACTACACACCTAATGCGGGCGATACCACCGTGCTGCAGTATGACGATGTCTGCAAAATTGACTTCGGCACTCATGTTAATGGTTTGTGTTTACTAGGTTTTATATTATAGCACTTACTTCATTTAGGGATCTTACTAGGATTTTGAAACAGGCTCCCTAGGTGCCTTCCCTCCCTAAAAATAGATTAGACGTCCCAAATAGGCGAGTGAAAACTTAATCAGTCTAGCAATGGCAATTGTATTATGCAATACATGACCGTTATTATAATAGTAAAAACAGATTATTATTATAAATATTAGATCTATTATTATAATTATTAATATAATTATTATCATTGCAAAAGCTATTTATATGCGGGTAGTTTTACTGTAGTACAATATGATGGTTTTGAAGTTCTTGTTGAAGCTATACAAATTCTTGTGGTATTGCAAGAGATTTTTATTCTGCTAAAGTCAGTTGCTGGACAACTCTTCCATTTTCGGTAAATGGGGAGCAGATGATGTTTTCAGCAAATAGGAAACACATAATATGCAGGAACATTTTGATGGAAAACTGAAGAAGATTTACTTTTATCAACCTCCGAAGCTGACCATTAGACACGTTTGTTGTAAGGCTTTAATCTGTTAAGTTTCTAAGATTGTGTTGCTCTTTCCAGGTCATATAATTGACTGTGCGTTCACAATGACATTCAACCCCAAGTATGATAAACTGCTGGAAGCCGTAAAGGATGCAACCAACACTGGTATCAGGGTATGTTATGAATGAATTACTAAAGAAAATATTATGAATTAATAACCAAAATGTTAGAAAATAAAATAATAAGCACTTGGCTGAAAATGACTGTTGCATTGTGTAAATTAATGACGCACATCAAAATTTCAAAGTCAGACGGTAAAAAGTGTGTGTTATATACAGTGTTTTACAATGTGAATGCATTTCCTGTTTATGCGGCTACTGGTTCAAGGGTATAGTGCTTGGGACAGTTATCATTAATTAATATTTGATGATTTTCTTAATTGCCTGGATGTGTTAATTTCTTTCAATAGTATGATTAATTTATTCCATGCTACTCTGCAGCAGGTAACCATGTCAGACAGACTCTGACAAGCCTGTTGATGCAAAAAAATGTGTACAAGAACTTGTACATGTATGTCATAGAACTCAATTCCTGTTGCTAGGTGTCAGGTATCGATGCCCGCCTGGGTGAGATAGGGGAGGCAATTCAGGAAGCTATGGAGTCGTACGAGGTGGAGCTTGATGGGAAGACATACCAGGTGAAGTCCATACGCAACCTCAACGGACACTCACTGGGCCCGTACGACATACACGCTGGCAAGACCGTGCCAATTGTTAAGGGGGGAGAGCAAACCAAGATGGAGGTCAGTGGTGCATTCATCTGTTAGTGCTTGGTTCTTCATAACAGTAACAGTTCTAAGAAATTAGAGGTGGTATAGCATATCCTCTGTCTTGGTGCCAAAATATGGTCAGGTTTTAGTTTTGAAAATATGTTTATAGGTTAAATCCGTCTTCACATTAATTGTTTCAATCCACTAGCCCGAATCATTATGCAATCATAGTAAACAGGTGACATTTTCACTAGCCCGACTTTATACATTTCTGAATTTCTATTAGCCTGAATTACGTTTCAATAGCCCCGGGCTGTCGGGCTAGTGGTTAGCGTGAAGACTGTTACATTGAGCTGTACTAATGGTTTTAAAGATTTTATAGCACCAGTTCATGACCATCTAATATGTATTCTGCAGAAGTAGATAAGTTGTTGAAAAATTTTATGTTAATGTAGCTACACATATCAGTATTACGTTGGTGTACATGTACCAGCAGCTATCAGTATACTGTTAGAGGCGTGTCATGGGAAACCCGGGCTTAATGCATGTGCGTAAAGTGTCGTCCCGGATTAGGCTGTGCAGTCTGCACAGGCTAATCAGGGACAACACTTTCTGCCTATAGTGGATTTATATTTAGAAGAGACTTCCTTGAAACAGAAAATACCATAAAAGCGGAAAGTGTCATCCAGGATTAGCCTGTGTGGACTGCACAGGGTAATCCGGGAGGACACTTTAACCACATACATTAAGCTCGTTTTTTCCCCACAACACACCTCAGTCAGTATTTTAAAGGAAGATTGCCAATGGTTTTGATCATTTCTAGGAGATGGAGTTTTATGCTATCGAGACATTTGGCAGTACTGGTCGTGGGGTGGTACATGATGATATGGAGACCTCACACTACATGAAGAACATCAACAGTGGACACGTGCCACTGAGGTGGGCTGCCTCGTTTGTTTGGATTTTTCGCCGTATTCAACAGTATTTCAGTCCTATAACGGCGGTTAGTTAAGCTACTCACACTTTTCCTGAGCAAGCTTAGCCGATCTAAGCGGCTTACCAGAACCGAGTGCACATGCTTACGCCAATAACTAAGAACTACCCTACTTGAATCAGAGGTAGGGATAGAATGGCTGTAGAAATTATTTCATGACCAATCCCCACACAAGTTATGTTGCCGGGCTGGGACTCGAACTCACAAACTCCGGATTGACAGTCCAGCACTCTACCAACTGAGCTAGCAGGGCTGCCTTGTTAGCTCACCTGAGCATGAAGTGCTCGGTGTTCGTGCTCGGTGAGCTATTGGTATAAGGGACCTCTCCGACATCGTCCGTCGTCAATGTGCCGTCAACAATTTGGACCGTTATTGCGATAAAGACTACATTTTTTATTCAATCATGACCTAATTTGCACAGTTTGTGTATGACCATTAAATCTCGGATTGGATTGTTATTGGGTCAGATCACACCAGTAACAGCAGAGTTATTGCCCCTTTTTCATGCATAAAAAGTGCAAAAGTGCCCTTTTTCAACGTATAGACTTTATTTTCCATCCAGTCTTAACCAAACTTTCACAGTTTGTGTATGACCATCAGATCTCAGCAGACGCAAAAAAATGGGCCAGATGGTCTTTCAAACACCAGAGTTATTGCCCTTTGTTTATTAAAAAAATATACAAAAATGGACATTATTCACGATAGAGAGAGACATTTTTCATCCAATCTTCACCATTCTTGCACAGTTTGTCTATTACCATGAGATTTCAGTTGAAGTCGAATATAAGCAAGATCGGACCAGAAACACCAGATTTATTGCCCTTTGTGAAAAAAATATGCAAAAATGGACATTATACAGGATAGAGACTTCATTTTTCACACAATCTTCACCAATCTTGCACAGTTTGTCTATGACCATAAGATTAAAGGTGAAGTCGAATATAAGCAAGATTGGACCAGAACACCAGAGTTATTGTTTGTGAAAAATATATGCAAAAATGGACATAATTCAGGATAGAGACATCATTTTTCATCCAATCTTCACCAATCGTGTACAGTTTGCCTATGAATGTAAGACTACGGGTGAAGTCGAATGTAAGCATGATCGGGTCAGAAATGCCAGAGTTATTGCCCCATGTGTTTGGAAAAAAACATCAACAAGTTATCAATGATTGGCTTGCACACACGATTTTTTTATTCAAGGTTGTCCAAACTTACACAGTTTGCGCATGACCATAAAAATTGTTTGATAAAATTTGATTTCCAACAGTTGCAAGACTCGCATGCAGTTATTTTTACATGCCACTTTGATGTCTTCAGAGCCTGCATGAACATCATTTATCATTATTGGAAAGAAAATTAGCAAAGAAAAAGCAAAACTTTACGTTATAGCATAGCCATCGCAATTATCGCATTGCAACTAGTTTTCCAAAACTGTTTGCGAAAAAGACATCAAAATCTATTGTTCGTGCATTTTCCAGAATTGTCAATGACTTAATGAAAAAGGGTCAGGTAAGAATATCGAGAAAAATGATTTGAGAACCATTAGCAAAAAAACGCACATCCACTTCCCAACTCATACTTTAGTTAGGCCATTGCACTAACCGATGTTTTAAATCAAAATTGATCCTACCCCTTTTGTGTATTGTTCAGATACCTTAATTTTCAAACCTGTCACAACAGTATGGTCTTCATCTGTACCATTTGTCGGGCGAGCGCTTTGGGCAATCATGGCCCTCTTATTGACATTTGTTGTTGATATGATGGACCTATAGTGTTTTATTATTTAATTGAATGGGAAACTTTGGTTAACGGTTGTTGTTGTATACGTTCCTACAAAGCTGTGTTAAGAAGGCACACTAAATTGATGGTTTTTTCTGGTCATTGTTTTACTAAGCTTGCTTCAGTATATTGATAGAGAAACATCACTGAAAAAGGAAAGGGAAAACAAAGTATTTTATGTAATTATGCTTTGTATTTTGGTTGAGAGAGCCATGATACTTTATACTTCTAGTGTAGTTTGGTTGAGAGTGCCATGATAATTTATACTTCTAGTGTATTTTGGTTGAGAGTGCCATAATACTTTATACGTCTAGTGTAGTTTGGTTGAGAGTGCCATGATACTTTATACTTCTAGTGTATTTTGGTTGAGAGTGCCTTGATACTTTATACTTCTAGTGTATTTTGTTGGTCCTTGCTTTATAATGGTAAAACATAAACACATATACTGTCAAATGCAGTTAGTTTAAGTATGTACATTTACAAACAATATTACGTATTAAATTTTTATTAAATGTAAGATAATATTACTGTATTGCTGTTCTTTTCTATAGATGTGAACTTTCAAAAAGGGAAAAGTATATAATGAAAAGAGGAGAAATTGTGATTTCACAAATGAGTCAGTGTTTAAAATGCCAATTAATAGTATTGCATTTTGACTGTATACTAATAGTCATACATCAAGAATAAGATGTAAAGTAGATAGGAATCCCTAAATTTGCACAGGCTGATCCAGGACGACACTTTACGTACATGCATTAAGCATGATTTTCCCATGATAACCTAATTTATTTCAGGTTACAGAGAGCTAAGCAGCTACTGAACACCATCAACCAGAACTTCGGCACGCTGGCCTTCTGTCGTCGCTGGCTGGACCGTCTCGGGGAGACCAAGTACCTGATGGGCCTGAAGAACCTGTGTGACATGGGCGTGGTGGACCCCTACCCGCCCCTGTGCGACATCAAGGGCTGCTATACCGCCCAGTACGAACACACTATCTTGCTAAGGCCCACGTGCAAGGAGGTGTTGAGTCGCGGCGACGATTACTAGGGAGCTGCGATCGCAGAGAGATTGTGTACAGCAGTGTACAGAATTGCTGTTATTGAGCAATATCTCGTGCTGTTTTTGTTGCCATTAAATGTGATGTTATCACTGATATATTATGTACTTCCCTTTTAGAGGGTGACAAAACTATTAAAAATTATTTACAAAATTTATATAAGAGGTGTTTCATTGTAAGTTTGAATTTTTCATCAAAACTGGGTTTATATATATATATATAGCACATAGAAGTGTTTATTTCAGCATAATGGAATGCATACTTTGTTATAGGGAATAATGAATATGTATTGATTTGAGTGTTAAATGTACAATAAAACACGTTGTTCTTTGACATTAATGAACTTTGAGATATTAGGAATTGGCATGCCAGTCATTAATTTCTAAATAAAAAGGCCTCCATCATTATAACAAATGAAATGTTCCATTATGAAAAGTACAATATTTATCAACATGGTTTTTTTAGTACATAATTGCATACATTTTGTAATATCATTTGAAACCTTTTACTCGTTCTTTAATATATGACATAATTTTACTTGCTGTATTGTAGTTGTGTTTGTTTTTGTTAAGAACTTGATACTAGACTCTGAAAGCTCAAATAAATAAATCCTCCACTTTAATGACTTCATATTTTGATGATGCTGTTTATTGTGTTGTTGGACATTTTTATCCATCTGCAAGACTCTTAAATGGCTTGAAATTATAAAATATGCAGTGCTCTATATAAAATATGCAGTGCTCTATATAAAATATGCAGTGCTCTATATAAAATATGCTCTATATGGAATATACGGTGCTCTATATAAAATATGCAGTACTCTATATAAAATATGCGCTATATAAAATATGCTCTATATAAAATATGCAGTGCTCTATATAAAATATGCTCTATATGAAATATGCAGTGCTCTATATAAAATATGCTCTATATGAAATATGCAGTGCTCTATATAAAATATGCAGTACTCTATATAAAATATGCAGTACTCTATATAAAATATGCAGTGCTCTATATAAAATATGCCGTGCTCTATATAAAATATGCCGTGCTCTATATAAAATATGCAGTGCTCTATATAAAATATGCCTTCCTCTATATAAAATATGCTCTATATGAAATATGCAGTGCTCTATATAAAATATGCAGTGCTCTATATAAAATATGCAGTGCTCTATATAAAATATGCAGTGCTCTATATAAAATTGTAGTAAAAAGGGTACTGGCACTCACTAAATTCAAAAATAAAGGGGTATAATGTCTATTTTAAAGGTTTAAAGATGCATAAATATTGAAACAACAAGTGCTATTCAATTAATGGGTATTACATTTCCATCGATACAAGGATTTTGTGAGAACCTAACTTTCAAATTAATTGTGTTTCTTCAAAATCAATCACATTTTCTGACAAGATTTTCAAAGCTTACTGGTTTTTAGTGAGTATTTTCCAAACTTGAAGGAGTACTTACTCCAATACAGCTCTGAATATGTCGAGATAACTTGTAAGAGGTATCTGCTTTATATTGAGCTTCAATTCAAAACATATATTCTAAGCATTTGGACTGCCATAGTACATGCAGTCTCATTGAAAATATCTCTAAGTTAGTGCTTCTATACAGTAAACTGCGCTTGTAACAACATTGATCTGACCATAATAATATTTATATCGCTATATCCGAATATCATTACATCCAAAATGATGATTACGAGAGCATGGACATAATAATATAAAAGTGACATAAAACACCGATCATTTTTCATAGACCTACATGCACTTTATTTGTAGAACTGTGTATAATACAACAATATCAAGAAATGCAATCAATATATAACAATTAAATAAATATTCTGGATAATTATCAACAATCACTAGAAAGATTTTTTTTTTTTTTCATTATTTTCACAGCATGTGTACACATACCTTGTATATAATGTTCTAATGATCATGTTGAGTGCTCGTTACGTCCCTAAATACTGTTACAGACATCAAATATCGTAATAAGAGGAATTTTTGCGAGTGGACTGTGAAAACATCATTATTACAGAAACTTTGTTGCACGCCACATCGCTACAACTGATGTTATATATATTGAAATATATAGGAAATCGGCTGGAACCTTGGACTAGCATCGTTATATGCGATATATGGCTATAAGCTATATCGTTACAAATGTGTACATAAAATCAACACTATCTGTTGCTAATGACACATGAAAATTAACTGCTAACAATTGTTCCCAGAGGATCATTGGAAATAGCAGCATTCTTGAAAACTACAAAAGACCATATTAATTGGTCGTAAGGACAGCCGAAGGTGACCTTTTATGTGATGTCTTCAGATCCTAACAGGGGAATTTTAGAGTGAGTAGTAGGGTTTGATTTTAATGAATGTACAGTATCTATAATAAGATACTCGGAAATGTGCCAGTTCTAAATATTCCAGAAACACAATGTGTATTATGTAATGATCTAGTACTGTGTTTAATTCTTAAAGCAATATGTGTTTTCAGAGATATAAAAACTACCATATCTGGAAAAGAAAAACAACATTTTCACCTACTGACTTCAATAAAAATGTCAACAGTACCTTGATGAATACAAAACAGTTTATTATGAAAACAGAAATGCTTTGATTATATGCAATCGTAAAATGTTTTAATCATATATGCATGTTTAACATTATTGCATAGGTCTGTACTAAGATGGCTATACGGACACACATAGCAACGAAAAAATCAGGCCCCACAACTTCGAAATATCTCAAACTCCAACTTGGTTTAACTTATAATATTACTAATTTATTATTAATCAGTGAATTTCAAAACTGATATGTAACAAATAATTTCATTACCTAGTCAGTATTTTACGATGGGACTAAGTTTCAGATAGAGAAATTTCGTAGCCACGGGGGCCAGTTTCTCAAGTTAATGTTGAGTTAAAGGCCCAGGTTGTATTGGGACATCGGCTAAACATTGCAATCGATCATCGGGTTGAATTTGGTTGTCCCTTTCAATGCGATTTATCAAGTATAATTGGTTTCAAATGTTATTTGTATTATACATATTTTTATTCGTAGAAAATTTACTTAAATATGAATGTATGTGCATTTCTTTGGGGCATCAATAATACATGTAAACAAATAAAAAATATGTTCAATAACGTCAGTTTTATTTGCTAAACAGTTACTTATCAATTTTGAACATCTAAAACAAGTAAGCCTATAGAACAAGTAAATTTAACATGGAAAAACAGTCAAAACTGTAAAGTAATTCAAAATGATTTGGTCTAAATGACTGAACTCACATCTCAGTCCTTATTTGGCGTGTCAAATTACTCGTAGATGATCGATTTTATAACTGTGACATCCATAATTGACATTGAAAAAATTGTACACGATGCTAATCGATTTTTTCCGATCATCGTCTCATCACTAGGCCCAGGGTACACTTTGGGCATAAAACATTTTAAATTGTACAAAGTAAACAATATAATAAAATAATCTTACTAATTTCTACACCAATAGCTACTTTAATACATTTACCAATGTTTTCTTAATACTAAAAACATTTTGTCAACCATTTAAACTGTTGATCAACACAAAGTTTGTTTACATATCTGATTCGTGTTTACCAATGCTAAACTGTCCGATTCAGTAAACATGTGCACTAGGTGTTGTATTTAACAGCATGTACAGTTAAAAGACATCCTGCATGCGCACTGACACTACAAAACCAACCATTTTGGTTATTTCCCACTATCAATGTTTAAACTATGTGTGAATGTCATTCACAATATTATATTAACAATATTATTATTAGACAATATAAACTACTTACAAAAATTGTCTAACAGTCTAAGTGGGCATGATATTCTATGTTTATTCTTAAATTCTGAATACAAATAAAAATAAATTATTTTTGAAATAATGTTATTTCAACGGGGGCCCTGGGTCTTTAACTATCAGTTATCACATAAGCTATCCATTCCTTTAATCAAATAAGTAGTTCAATGCATATTTTATAGATCACAGTCGGTGCATGCTATTTCCTGTCCATGAAGGAACAGCAAGGTTCTATGGAGATGAACCATGTCTTCTGCTGCAGCAATGCTAGGTGTATGACAGCAAGTTGATTTCGTAGCAGCCATCAACCTGGTAGAATAAAAATGAGGCGTGTCGTGGGAAAACCAAGCTTACAGCATGTGCGTAAAGTGTCGTCCTGGATTAGCCTGTGCAGTCTGCACAGGCTAATCCAGGATGGCACTTTACGCTTTTATGGTATTTTCTATTTAAGAATGTCTCTTCTAAACATAAATCCACTGTAGGCTGAAAGTGCCGTCCTGCATTAGCATTCATTAAGCCTGGTTTTCCCACGACATGCCTCAAATCATTTTAGTTACACAAACTACTAGTTATGCATGTGAAGAACAAAAATAATGTGCATTCCCCCCGAATGTGTAATTTCCAATCTGTACCAGAGGAACTAATTTTCAATGTGTCAATAAATACAACAGATCAAATAAAAATTCAATAGGTGGTAAACTATTTACTGGTTAGCAAATAAATCCATATTGTTTACGAGTAACACGCGTCCTTTTTGACATGCTTGTAAATTTAAAAGCATGTCAAATGAATGCCAGTAAGAGAGGACACAAATGATGTCAATGTGCCCCAAAGATTACATGGCAGACATTCTAAGGGTCAGGTGCTGAAAACTTGAAACCATTTTTTCAGCACTTGATGATTACATGAATATTTTGCTGAAGGGCTGTGTTGTAGAGATTTTGACAGTTACACCCACCTCATATCTGCCAAGGGCTCTGTTGGTCTGCTGTGCTGACACTTCCTCAGACAGGGCCCATAACTGTTGCAAGGTGGATGACAGGGACTCCAGATTAGCCACGCCCTATATAGGTTACGAAACACCATGTTTAGTGACGGTTTGTGTAGCATCACAATCATGTACTCGTAATACTGAATTAATGAGCTATGAATGGTAAACACACAAACATGCATAAAAACACAAGAAAACCCAGATACAATGTATGTGTGATTATTAATGAAACTTTTATCTAAATGGTATACCTTTGAAGGACTTATCAAAAGACAAAATGGTAGTAATAAATCATGGTTACACACGCTTTAGGATTTTCAGGAAAAGACAGTAAATGAAAATAATATAATTACAATGACCTTGCAACATAGCCTTTTAGTTGCACAGTCTTATTTACTTGTTTTGTCCTCTTTAAAATAATATAGATTGTCATTAATCTTATGAACAAGACATGCATTGATGCTGACATCTGATGTTAAGGCCATGATAGAGACTTTATTAAAGTAACATGCAAATGACTGGTTACAATACACATTTACAACATGCTACTATGTGCACACATTATGTATCAATACTTGAATTACCAATTTTTGCATAGATATCGATTTTTTTTCAATACTTCAAACTATTAAATGTTAGAAATTGAAAAAAGAAAAGAAAATTACCCAAACAACTGTTAGTGAACAGTTTCTACATACAGCTGATACAACCTTACAGTAATATGAACAGTTTCTACATACAGCTGATACAACCTTACAGTAATATGAACAGTTTCTACATAGAGCTGATACAACCTTACAGTAATATGAACCTGGGGCCATTCTACATACAGCTGATACAACCTTACAGTAATATGAACCTGGGGCCATTCTACATACAGCTGATACAACCTTACAGTAATATGAACCTGGGGCCATTCTACATACAGCTGATACAACCTTACAGTAATATGAACCTGGGGCCATTCTACATACAGCTGATACAACCTTACAGTAATATGAACAGTTTCTACATACAGCTGATACAACCTTACAGTAATATGAACTTGGGGCCATTCTACATACAGCTGATACAACCTTACAGTAATATGAACCTGGGCCCATTCTACATACAGCTGATACAACCTTACAGTAATATGAACAGTTTCTACATACAGCTGATACAACCTTACAGTAATATGAACCTGGGGCCATTCTACATACAGCTGATACAACCTTACAGTAATATGAACCTGGGGCCATTCTACATACAGCTGATACAACCTTACAGTAATATGAACGTGGGGCCATTCTACATACAGCTGATACAACCTTACAGTAATATGAACAGTTTCTACATACAGCTGATACAACCTTACAGTAATATGAATCTGGGGCCATTCTACATACAGCTGATACAACCTTACAGTAATATGAACAGTTTCTACATACAGCTGATACAACCTTACAGTAATATGAACCTGGGGCCATTCTACATACAGCTGATACAACCTTACAGTAATATGAACCTGGGGCCATTCTATATACAGCTGATACATCCTTACAGTAATATGAACCTGGGGCCATTCTATATACAGCTGATACAACCTTACAGTAATATGAACAGTTTCTACATACAGCTGATACAACCTTACAGTAATATGAACAGTTTCTACATACAGCTGATACAACCTTACAGTAATATGAACCTGGGGCCATTTTCACAAACCTTTTCTTAGACTTAAGACTACTAATACAGAATTTTCTTGACAAAGTTCTTAGAGCGCTGTAAATTGGAATAATTACAATTTCCTTTGGTTTCATCATTTTACAGTGTTCCGATTGGCTGAAATGCATCATGTGCCAGGCTTTTATTTTTTAATGAAGCCGGTTGCCATCAGTAACCTCGATTTGATGCAGATTAATTTTAACAAAGTACAGTAAACTCCGCTTGTAA
Organism: Congeria kusceri; assembly: GCA_027627225.1. NCBI lineage: Eukaryota > Metazoa > Mollusca > Bivalvia > Myida > Dreissenidae > Congeria > Congeria kusceri. The sequence continues at coordinate 41,805,049 of CM051035.1, forward strand.
AGATATCAAGCGGACCTCTGGATTTATATCGTTATATCCAAATATCGTTACATCCGTGAACAGGTCACCAAAAGCATGAACATATTTAAGAACAAAGAAGAGAGACGCCGTTCATTTTACATACATAAATGTAATGCAGGACTATGTATAAGGGAAAACATCAAGATATGCAATAAATTTATGGCAATTAAATAAACATTCATGATAATTATCAAAAATCCTTTGTAATTGTCAGAGACTTTGTATTCAACGTTTGAATAATCATGTTGAGTACCCGTTATGTCACATATCAAATATTATCGCCGATAAGTTATAACGAACCAATTATAGGGACAGTCACACCCAACGCCCATTTTAATTGATTACCACAACAGTAATTATTTAACCAAGCGATCCTGTATAACTTTTTACCTGGATCAACGTTTTTCACACCTCATACAGACTCTAAATATCGTAACAAAAGGAAATATTTGCGAATGGGCCGTGAAAACAACATTGTTATACCTGAAACATTGTTATACGCGCTATTATATCAATTGAAATATATAGGGATCCAGCCGGGACCTTGGACTCAGCATCCTTATAGGCAATATATCGCTATAAGCGATATTATATCAATTGAAATATATAGGGATCCAGCTGGGACCTTGGACTCAGCATCCTTATAGGCAATATATCGCTATAAGCGATATTATATCAATTGAAATATATAGGGATCCAGCCGGGACCTTGGACTCAGCATCCTTATAGGCAATATATCGCTATAAGCGATATTATATCACTTGAAATATATAGGGATCCAGACGGGACCTTGGACTCAGCATCCTTATAGGCAATATATCGCTATAAGCGATATTATATCAATTGAAATATATAGGGATCCAGCCGGGACCTTGGACTCAGCATCCTTATAGGCAATATATCACTATAAGCGATATTATATCAATTGAAATATATAGGGATCCAGCCGGGACCTTGGACTCAGCATCCGTATAGGCAATATATCGCTATAAGCGATATTATATCAATTGAAATATATAGGGATTCAGCTGGGACCTTGGACTCAGCATCCTTATAGGCAATATATCGCTATAAGCGATATTATATCAATTGAAATATATAGGGATCCAGCCGGGACCTTGGACTCAGCATCCTTATCGGCAATATATCGCTATAAGCGATATCGTTACAAGTGAAGTTTACTGTACACTATCAATGTGATACATATTTTCTTATAATAGTCCACTAAGATTACATTATTCAAACTGTCCCATCACTGGTTCACCTACATAAGGACAAGACCACACACCACTCTACCAATATCCCATATCAAGGAACATTATGGACACAGTTCAAAACAACATAAAACCTTTCTAAAAACAAATATTACCATAAAATGATGTTGTAAATACATCTAAAAGTTAACATGCTACATTCAGATATTGCAACTAACACTAAATGCTCAGTTCTGGTTAATTCTACCTACTCTGACTACAGACTTTTGAACAGAACACACATGAATGCTCATTCACATTTAGGAGATCGATCAAGACTCTGACTTTATGTGTACATATTTTGTCTTCGTTTCTTTTATAGGAAGGTAAACTTTAATATATAAGCGTTAGATTTAGAAGAATCTTGTCTATTAGCAACTTTGCCAAACATTAAAGAAGGGATTCGCATGAAATGGATCAATGGAATTATTAGATTTTGGTGGTGATTCGAATCACTGTCTGGATCCATGAATCTTTGAAAGGATTTTTTGTTTACTTTAGACAGGGTAAAGGAGGTAACCTATTTCTGTAACATTCAAGTGTTTATTAGGATTATCTATCAGATAGTATCCTGGCAGAGGTCTGCACTCTCTGAGTGGTATCTAGTTTATAAAGCTTTTGATCATTGTATTTTCCTACAAAGAAATAAATTAATGTTCCTAGAGCCAGAACAAAACAAGACATCTGTGAAAGAGCCGCTGTTACCAGACAACTTGAAGACAATGAAATCTTACCAAGTCCCATCCCTCCTGGAAAAGTAAATGCAAGCACAAATAAATCACCGGTTAGAAATGTCACACATGTAATGTACGACAACAACAAAGTCCCTATACAAAGCTTATGAAAATTAATAACAAATAAGAACAAATAATCAATAATTAAATACAAGTACAAAGAATTAAGAAAAACGAGTAATGCACATGATGGCATTTAACACCTGGAACTATCTTAACTGCTACTAAAATATGATGTTTTACATAACACATAGCTAACAAACGTTTCCTGTGTGCATTTTTTGTAAATAAACTGATATACAAAATACTACACAAAACAAAGAATATAACACAAATCTAACCTACGAAGAGTTTGAAATGGTATGTTCATAGTAAAACTGTTAAAATGCTGGTTATTTTTAACATAAATATCAGTACAAATAAAATTTCCTAAAGGACAATGATAGTTATAATTGGCAATCAGATTTATAACTATTATTATCATATACAATGGTCAATGGAGACTAACAATGGAAATATCATGCCCTCTGAAGAACTAATAACTTCCACTGTCATAAGACTTAATAATTTTCATATCCAATGGTTATTAAATTAAACTAATGCGTAAAAACAATTTATGTTTGTTTCAGGTTACCCGACCTACCCTTAAAATATGCCCCGACCATAAAACATTTTATTGAGTTTGTCAGGTAAATTTTGTTTTATTTACCTTTTTTCAATAATTAAATGTTGTTTTTTTTATAAAGAAGTGTTTTGTTTTGATAGCATCCACTTATAAACAATGTTTTACAATATTACTGATATGTTTTGAATATATATTCAGTTTTAGAATCTTCAAGTTTACCATTTACCAAAAAAAACAATTTTTTTACCCCTTATTTGTCATCTCAATTTAAATGAGGCATGCATTGTATCGTCATTTCCACAAACAATCAACCGACTATTTTCAGTTCAAGTAACCGACTATTTTCAGTTCAAGTATGTTCTAATGCATTGTATCAATATTTCCACAAACAATCAACGGACTGTTTTCAGTTCAAGTATGTTCTAATGCATTGTATCAATATTTCCACAAACAATCAACGGACTGTTTTCAGTTCAACTATGTTCTAATGCATTGTATCAATATTTCCACAAACAATCAACCGACTGTTTTCAGTTCAACTATGTTCTAATGCATTGTATCAATATTTCCACAAACAATCAACCGACTGTTTTCAGTTCAAGTATGTTCTAATGCATTGTATCAATATTTCCACAAACAATCAACCGACTATTTTCAGTTCAAGTATGTTCTAATGCATTGTATCAATATTTCCACAAACAATCAACGGACTATTTTCAGTTCAAGTATGTTCTAATGCATTGTATCAATATTTCCACAAACAATCAACGGACTATTTTCAGTTCAAGTATGTTCTAATGCATTGTATCAATATTTCCACAAACAATCAACGGACTGTTTTCAGTTCAACTATGTTCTAATGCATTGTATCAATATTTCCACAAACAATCAACGGACTGTTTTCAGTTCAAGTATGTTCTAATGCATGGTATCATCATCATTTCCACAAACAATCAACGGACTGTTTTCAGTTCAACTATGTTCTAATGCATTGTATCATCATCATTTCCACAAGCCGGGCCCGGCTAGCTCAGTTGGTTGAGCGCTGGACTGTCAATCCGGGGATCGTGAGTTCGAGCCCCAGCCCTACCACATAACTTGTGTGGGGATTGGTCATGAAATTATTTCTACGGCCATTCTGTGATTCAAGTAGGGCAGTTGTCAGTTACTGGCATAAGTATGCGCTTTTGGTACTGGTAAACCGCTTTGATCGGCTGAGCTTGCCCAGGAAAAGTGTGAGTAGGTTAACAGACCGCCGTGATATGACTGAAATACTGTTAAAAACGGCGAAAAATCCAAATAAACAAACAAACAAATCATTTCCACAAACAATCAACGGACTGTTTTCAGTTCAAGTATGTTCTAATGCATTGTATCATCATTTCCACAAACAATCCACAGACTGTTTTCAGTTCAAGTACGTTCTAGAGAATAAACCACATCAATAGAAAGTTTCCACAAAACTCTAGTAACTCTGAAGTTCACTTTTTTTAAAGGGACTATGTCAACGACAAAATGTCTTCATATTGCACTATAATGATATTATATGATAGAAATAAGCTATACTAAGATATCTGCATTAAATAAATAATAAATAAAATAATACACAATTAGTTATTTGATAAAAACAAATGAGCAAAACATTTTGAAACAAGAAACGTGGAAATTCCACGAAACCCAAATTTTTCTAACGAAATGCATAAAAGTCAGCACAATAATGAAAGAAAGTTCTGGGTGCAAGGTGAAGGTCATACATCTATGGCTAGGAAATAGTGAACTTGATCTTGCAATCCAGAGCGAGGTCTCAATATCTACATATGAAGTTTTATTAAAAATCTAAATTCATTCTCAAGTTACTGAGTGGAAACCATTTTTTTATTTTTAGTAATGGTGACCTTGACCCCATATGCAAATGCAAGTGAGATCTAGATATAAGGTATCTACATATAAATGTTCATTAAAATATCTCAATTCATTCTCTTGGTATTGAGCAGAAACTGTTTGTCTTATTTTAGTAATGGTGACCTTGACCCACCCACCCCATATGCAAACACAAGCAAGGTCTAGCTATAGGGTATCTACATATAAAGTTTCATAAAAATATCTCAATGTGTTCTCAATTTATTGAGCAAACCATTGCTATTTTTTAGTAAGAGTGACCTTCACCCTGACCCTACCCACCCCATATGCAATCCCAAGCGAGGTCTAGATATAAGGTATCTAGGTATGAAGTTTTAATAAAATATCTCAATGCATTCTCAAGTTATTGAGCGGAAACCGTTTTTCTATTTTTAGTAACGGTAACCTGGACCCCATCCACCCCATATGCAATCCCAAGCAAGGTCTCAATATAAGATATCTATGTATGAAGTTTCATTCAAATATCTCGATGCATTCTTAAGTTATTGAGCAGAAACCGTTTTTCTATTTTTTGTAACGGTGACCTTGACCCCACACACCCCATATGCAATCCCAAGCGAGGTCTCGATATAAAGTATCTATGTATGAAGTTTCATTAAAATATCTCAATGCAGTCTCAAGTTATTTAGCAAAAACCATTTTTCTATTTTAAGTAACAGTGACCTTGATCCCACACATCCCATATGCAATCCCAAGCGAGGTCTCGACATAAGGTATCTATGTATGAAGTTTCATGATAATATCTCGATGCATTCTCAAGTTATTGAGCAGAAACCGTTTTTCTATTTTTAGTAACGGTGACCTTGACCTTGATCCCACCCACCCCATATGCAATCACACGCGAGGTCTCGATATAAGGTATCTATGTATGGAGTTTCAATAAAATATCTCGATGCGTTCTCAAGTTACTGAGCGGAAACCGTTTTTCTATTTTTAGTAACAGTGACCTTGACCACACCCACCCCATATGCAATCCCACGTGAGATCTTGATATAAGGTATCTATGTATGAAGTTTCATTAAAAAATCTCAATGCTTCTCAAGTTATTGAGTGGAAACCGTTTTTCTATTTTTAGCAACAGTGACTTTGACCTTGAACCCACCCACCCCATATGCAATCCCAAGGGAGGTCTTGATATAAGGTATCTATGTATGAAGTTTCATTACAATAGCTCAATCCGTTCTCAAGTTAGAGAGCGATAACGAAAAGTTGACGCCGCCACCGAGCCCACCTGCCCACCCAACGACATACCCCAATCTAATAACCGAAATTTTTCGAAGAAAAATTTGGTTAAAAATTAAAACCACAAATGGAAAAGAGAAGAAATTACAGTAGTCAGCGCTTTAACCGACTGCGCTATTCTGCTTGGCAATGAGTCATGTGTTAACCATGGTTATACACAATACTCACAATTCTGACGTCAAAAAGTAAACATGAAAAGGGCCAAACAAACACGAACCTTATAATTAATTGATTTTTACCTCAGAATGCATACACTCTTTTCCCAATCTATGCACCTGTTTTAACAGTTATTATATGCCTGAATAAATATCTTAATTTCAGATTTTTTAAAGAAATTGCCCCCTTGGGGCCCTTTTTGGATGACATAGTCCCTTTACTGGTAGTTTCCACAAACAATTTAATTGAGCAACTTATCCAATCAATGTTCTGTGCAAGTCATTTTTAACAAACATTTGAAACTATGATTGCAAATAAGGAAATATTTTCCAAGTGGGATAGTGAGAAAATGTATGAGACTGCTGTGTCACACTATGATTGGTAACAGCAACAGCTCAGTGGAACAATGAACATGCATCAGCAGTGTGCAAACCATGAGATGACGATGTGTCATAGATACTTGAACTGCTATATTCATCTCTATTAAGTAACATTGACATATACAAACAATGTAACTATATGTACGATGCTTAAAAGAAATCACTGTTGGCTATTTTAGTTGGTTGTTTATCAATTCAAACCTTACTCTGCCATTCGCCAAATTAGCCAATGACTACAAATGAGTAAATTTGGCTAAAGAAAATTCAATTTGGCTACAACTTTTTCTTAATAAAACTCCATAAAATAGCCAAATCAGAAGAATTTCATGTAAATTTGGCTACAGAAAATTTTGAACCAGAGGCAGCCCTGCTTAATTTTTTCAACTATGAAAATATCAATGTCAGATAATATAATGTGAACACCAGCACATGATGACATTAATGTTAGATGATATAATTTCAGTACAAGTATCTGATGACATAAATTTTATGTGACATAACAATTATGGCAATAACATCAATGTTAGATTACATAATTATATATTAGTATATAAATGCGAGTTGTCTTAAATGTTGTTTTTGACCTAGATCTGATACCAGTTATACATATAATATGGTAACTGAACTATTATGCCACTATCTACTAAGTATAGCTCAGACACATTAACCTGACACTAGTGAACTCTATTAGCATTAATTACGCCCTCAAATTGTTTCCTATATTTATACTCGGTTTCGATTGTGTATGTGTTTCACAAATTTAATGAAACCAATACTGTATATTTCAGTGGGCTACTTTTTCTTCGATCTTACTCAGTTTCAGAACGGAAACTCATATATTCATCGTAGCGGTTTTTTCATATATTTATGCATGTAAAGGTCAGTGTCAGGTTAAAGATTCCTCACACATACATCGCACCATCACTGACACTGTTGCACAATTGATACCTTGTTATATGCAGTGTCAAAAAAAGCCTTACAATAAACAATAAACACAACACCCTTCAAGGCACTCATGCAAGCACTGTGTGTTCAACAAATAAGCTAACAAATACAACCCCCCCCCAAAAAGTTATATAAGCATACTACTATGTGAAGTTGAAATAAGACATCAAAACTTTAACGGACAATTAAGCTAACAGCCGTTAACTTTTGGATGAAGTTATCGATGTAAATAAAATGTTAAAATTTTAAATCTGCATGTATTCTAAATAAATGTATATGCTCCAATAATTGTTAAATGCTTCATAAGCGAGTAGCTTGTAATATTAGTTTTATTTACATATAAAGTTAACAGGCCGTTAGCTTAACTGGCCGTTAAAGTTTTGAGCAACTGGGCCCCACATAGAATGGAAATGATTTTTTATTTGTTCACATAAAACTGTGCATTTCATGGTGTATAAGTAATATAATTCTGTGGATACCTTTGTAGAATTTTCATTTTTTTTGTAAGTCTTGTTAAAACTAATTGTTAAACGCATGGACACGGTTTTATTTTTTGTGTGAAAATTTTGTAAATGCATAGAAGTATACAATTTTGTGGTATAATAAGGTTAACTTATGCAATTGTATATGCAAGTGTCTATTGCACTAATTACTATGCAAAATTTTATAATTATTAATGGTTAATTACATATAAAACATTGGTGTAGTAAAACAGTTTATTCTATGTTTGATGTCTTATTCTAACTTCACATAATAGAGTGTTTATAATACTATTACTATGCAATACAAGGGAAACCAAAATTATTACATTATTTTTGTCTTTTTTTCCTGTTTTTAAATGTCAAAATTTATGTCAACTTGTTTTTACCTGTTTTTGTATGCCACACTAGGAACTTTCCAAAAAGACAGAACAAGTACCTTTAAATGAAAAATCTTTAGCCCATTTTGTCATAAATTGCACAACGGCATGTCCATGACAATGTTCAGATCACACGAGTAAAATGAATGCATTTTTAATAATTTTGGTCACCAATTAACTTTCAAGGTGATTACATTTAAATACTGTAATACCAGAACATATTGTTACAGTATAAACATATTGTAGTATAAAAGAAACAATGAAGCATATTCACTATTCTAACATGATACTCGCTAATTTTTCTATAGGCAAAGAACAAAATTATCGTTGTAAAACTACCCAATAAACATCGCAAAATGAAGTTCCAATTCTGAGCGGAGCATATTAAACAGTAGTTCCAATTCCAATTTAGAAAATATATGTCAATTTATGTTACAATCAAAATTATTTTCGCATAATCATTGTTTAGTGGCCAATAAACAACACTTTGTTGTTCTGATGCATGGCTATTAAACAACTCGGGCTAACGCCTTCGTGGTTTAATTCAGACGCATCAGAACTTCAAATCCTTGTATATTGGTCAATAAACAATGATAAATCAAAAATTATTTCTTAAATGAATAAACTGACAATTGTAATTCTTTTGTTATAGGTAGACATTAAAAGAACTACCGAACAATTCAAAATTAATGCCATCATTTCTTGTGTTAAATATACTACAAAGGAACAAACCGTTTTGTCAAATTTCCCAGTAGTAAGAACAAATGGATGTTGGACAGTAGCTTGCAGAATATTTAAGTTTTAGTGGTTCTTTGCTGAAGTTTTTAGTCAAACATGTAGTTAAATGTATTGCATTCCTATTTGTTGTTTTTTTCTTTTTTTGCTTTACATTTAAATGTGTTTTATAATACGTGTGATAAAATTCATAAAAAGTGCAAAATAGCAAAAATGTCAGATCGACTCATTACATGTATGTGTGATTGGCAAATTAGTTGCAATATGCATTAATGTGAGAGCTTGTTAGTAAATAACAAAAGCAAAATTATAACCAGAAATTTATATTGAGAACTTGACATCAAATAAAACATCAATGCATTATTGACATCATCAAGGTCCTTCGAGAACAGCACTCATTTTTTACGTGAAAATTATTCTTGATTTTATATGTATCACCTGCCAATTTCAGCCTGTCACAGTCAAATGGGCACCCATTTAATATAATCCCAGCGAAGTGAGAATGTCAAGTTTCCATTCATTACTTGATATTGCAAAAAAACAACAACACTACAATATACAAAACAAATCAACATTAATATGTGTGCTACAGACATCTACCACCAACTTTAGGCCATCTACCCAAAGTGAAAGCAAGAAAACAACGATGTTAGTGCTACGCCTTACCATGACATCCATGTCTTTTTTCACTACAGTAGGGGGATACCACTCTCCCTCCACTTGCTAATGTAGTCAGAAATGGATTAGTTAAAGTGTAAAAAAAAATGTCTAAAACATGTAATATTATATCCAGAAGAAAACAGCTACCAAAGGCACCACTGATGAATAAAAATCAATTGTTGAAGCTATATCCTAAGTCTAAATGCACCATTGATGAATAAAAATCAATTGTTGAAGCTATATCCTAAGTCCAAATGTACCATTGATGAATAAAAATCAATTGTTGAAGCTATATCCTAAGTCCAAATGTACCATTGATGAATAAAAATCAATTGTTGAAGCTATATCCTAAGTCCAAATGTACCATTGATGAATAAAAATCAATTGTTGAAGCTATATCCTAAGTCTAAACGCACCATTGATGAATAAAAATCAATTGTTGAAGCTATATCCTAAGTCTAAATGCACCATTGATGAATAAAAATCAATTGTTGAAGCTAAATCCTAAGTCCAAATGTACCATTGATGAATAAAAATCAATTGTTGAAGCTAAATCCTAAGTCTAAATACACCATTGATGAATAAAAATCAATTGTTGAAGCTAAATCCTTAGTCTAAATGCACCATTGATGAATAAAAATCAATTGTTGAAGCTAAATCCTTAGTCTAAATGCACTATTGATGAATAAAAATCAATTTTTGAAGCTATATCCTAAGTCTAAATGCACTATTGATGAATAAAAATCAATTTTTGAAGCTATATCCTAAGTCTAAATGTCTAAGTCACATAAACAACTCTGTTCAACAGAAAATGTCACTATGAATTGGACTTAGTACATGACATGTTAGTGACTGATTCCTATCAACTGTAATTTACAAATCAATAACATATTTCAAAAGAATTTTTATAGCAGGAAATTTTTTTTATTTTTTATTTTTGTTGGTTTTGTTTTCATAAAAATTGGAACGAAAAAAAAAGCACAATCAATTTTTTGGCTTTGAAACAGATATGTGAATACAAATTCTTTTAATTTGCATTAGTGGACAGTACTTAGTTTACATAGTGTCATAAATTGAAGTTAGACCTTTGAAACTTATTTAATTACCGATAGTTAGCTAACAATGTTCATTGAATTATATATTTTCAGCCTCAACAATAATACCTACCAATGAATCTTAGTCATTCTGAAGTAGGAAAAAAACTCACGCAGGAACTAGCATACTTTGAACCATCATACTAATGACATTAAAGTGAAATTCCGCCTCACCTCTATTTTTTTCCTGTTGGACTTGTCTGGCGTGTCTGTAAGCCAGGCCGGCAGAGGGTTAGGTTTGGTAGACTGCAAGGTCACAAATCATGCAATGAAGAAACAAACAACTGTATTATACATTTGACTTCATATATGAGGCATGTCGTGGGAAAATCGGGCTTAATGTATGTGCGTAAAGTTTCGTCCCAGATTAGCCTGTGCAGTCCACACAAACTAATCCGGGACAACACTTTCAGCCTACAGAAGATATATGTTCAGAAGAGACTTCCTCAAAACTGTAAATACCATAAAAGCGGATAGGACTGCACAGGACGACACTTTAAGCACATGCATTAAGCCTGGGTTTCCCACAACACGCCTCATAATTATTATGCATTTTATTGTGTTTTCAGACTTTTCAAAAGCCATCAATCTGACTGTGGTTAAAATAGTAACATTATACAGAAATTTAACTCACAAGAGTAAAACTTAGCGTTTGTGTTGTGAATGTTTACATCTTATACAGTGCGGAATAAAATCTACATTATATTAATTCAACATTTAAAAATATCAGAAAATAAAAAAGAAATGCAATGTATATATTATAATTTAAAATAATGCATGAGATCATATACATAAATTTGTATACATGAAGACACAAACTTCATAAATATCATTGTGTGGAAGACTATCATCCCTACCAACAAATTTCAACAAACTAATTTACAGTTTTATCAACTTCTGGATCCAGAAAAAAAGCATCCCTCTTAAAACTACTTTTCTTCCACAGTAGATAAAACAATAAGTTAAAACTAACATGCTGGTACATATTTATACCAAAGTACTTACATCAGATGATCTAAAAACTTTCAAGTCCTCGATTTTGAACTCTTTCCAAACTGGCGATGGTTGCTGTAGTATGATGCGTAGGGCAGAGACATTGACCAAGTCAAACTGCATCTGTCATATTTGCAACACAGGAAACTTTTTATATAATACATTTTAAAAGGAGTTTTAATTTTATAATAAAACAAAGAAATAGTCTTTAAAATAAAAATTTATTATGATGCAAGGGTATATTATCCCCGTTTTCATATCATATATGTGGAGGCTTTTATATTCATTAATCCTACAGTTTTAAGAAAAGGACAAATACTTACACTAATATAAACCTTTGCATTTTGTCAATCGATGTTCCATTACATTGTTGACTCCTATTTACTAGCAAAAAGTAAATAACCAAAAGATTCTAACAGTAGCATTGGACGTTAAACATCAAAGAAATACCATTTATGTTACACAAAACCCAATCTGTGAGGCATTTAATCATGTTAGCCCACACCAACCTGTTTCCGGGAGAGAACAAAGTAGTCCTGTGCCCCCGCCTCCACGTGAGGGTTGGGCATCAGTCGGAGCCTCCTGATGCAGGTACGCCACTTCATCTCGTTACCTGTAACAGGATATAAGAACCATGGTCAGAATACTTCAACCAAATTATTGCATGCACAATTTCTTATGTATACTTTCTCTGCAAGAAAGTATTTTTAAAAAAACAACATTTATATTGGCTGTGAATGTTGTATTGTACTATCAAAAGTACATGGTTCAGATTTTGAGACTCAAAGAGTTTTATAATACATGTCAGCTTTTGATTTAAATTGAACGTATCCAACTTTATGTACCATAATCGTATTTAGCCTTATCGCGCTAATCAGCGCAGCGTCTGCTCAGTCAAGCGCTTAAATGGTCGAGCGAGTATTGATCCATATTTTCGGCGATTTTCCAAAGATCACCAGACAATAGCTTAAGTTTGATAGCCGTATCATCAAAAATCAATAACTGAATGCTATACTTAACAAGGCCGAGAAGTGCATTCTGACGCATATTGAAGAAATTTCCTCAGGCAGAAAATCGATATAGAACATATAGGGATGTTTTTACTTAACTGCTTATCTCGGTTTTATTAAAGATTTCTCAGGATTTTTGCTAATTATTTCGGAAACTCCAATTTCTTACCAATTAACTGATACAATTTTATTTAAATTTGGAAAAAGGGACCATAACAGTTCTGTTTTTCAGTAGTGTATATTTCTACTTTCTTCAATGATCCCGTATCAATTCTGAATTAGCTACTTTTATATAAAGAGATAAGTTTTTTCTTTCCCTCTTATTGTATGCATAAATATTTTAACATACATACTGATTTCAGTAAAAATATAATACACCCATCTAAACTACGGTAACATTAATTATAATTAGCAAACAAATTAAAATTTAATGTAGTATTGCGTTTTTATGAAAATGATCATAATGCGACGTAATCCCTCTAACTGCCCAGATAGTCCCTGGGGTGGGGAGTCAAATAACCACCTTTATGACACGGTCATAAATCTTATAGGATTATGTTGGCCATTGGTGGGTCCACAGCTGAAGAGTCAAGCTTAAGTTATTTTGGCAGCTGAGGAAGTTTCGTCCATATGACAAATAAATCAGTGCAAAATACTATTTATCTTAATATTTTTAAAAAAGTAACAATATGTCGAAATAAACGTTCATTGAAAAATTTCCAAAAATCCAGCAGTAACAATCGCTGGTTTAGATGGATTTCGTACATTTCCGTGAATTGGGTGAAAATTACCTCTAGAATCAATTATAAGTGATATTTAAGTTAACAAAGGATGGTCTAAATGCCAATTTTCATTAACAAAAATATATTGTATCGACAGGAAAATGATTTTCCTAGTTTATTCCAACTGTGAAATTTTGAACGTAAATATAGAAATACTGTATTTGCAACAATTTCCTAACCTGTTGTCAGCAGATTTTTCCAAATTCCCTATTACTTACAATGAAATAAGAACAAAATGACACCTATACGTTTAAAACCTTAAAATGATGGTTCAAACGTTAAGTTAAAAAAAACAAGAGGGCCACAATGGCCCTAGGTCGCTCACCTGATAGCTATGTATGAAGTTTCATTAAAATATCTCAATAGGTTTTAAAGTTATTGAGTGAAAACTGTTTTTCTATTTTTAGTAACAGTGACCATGACCTTGACCCCACCTACCACATATGTAAATCAAGGTCTCAATATAAGGTATCTATGTATGAAGTTTCATTAAAATATCTCAATGCGTTCTTAAGTTATTGAGCGTAAACCGTTTTTCTACTTTAAATAACAGTGACCTTGACCCCACCCACCCCATAAGCAAACCCAAGTGAGGTCTCGATATACGATATGTGTATTAAGTTTCATAAAAATATCGCAATGCTTTCTCAAGTGATTGAATGGAAACCGTTGTTCTATTTTCAGTAACAGTGACCTTGACCCCACCCACCCCATATGCAATCCCAAGCAATATCTTGATATAAGGTACTTATGTATTAAGTTTCATTAAAATAGCTCAATATGTTCTCAAAATATTTAGCGGAAACCATTTTTCTATATTTAATAGACCTTGACCTTGATCCATATGCAATCCTAATTGAGGTCTCAAAATAATGTATTTATGTATTAAGTTTCATTAAAATATCTCAATGCGTTCTAAAGTTATTGAGCGGAAACCGTTTTTCTATTTTTAGTAACAGTGACCTTGACCCAACCCATCCCATATGCAATCCCAATCAAGGTCTCGATATAATGTTTTGACCAAATATGGAACCTCTGGGCCTTGTGGCTTCAGAGAAGAATTTTTTAATCATTTTGCCATTTAGGTCTATATAAACCATGTGAGCCCCGGGTGTGCCCAGCTTTGACCCCAGAGGCATCATTTGAACAATCTTTATAGAGGACTACTACACAACGTTACATACCAAATATAAAACCTCTAGCCCTTGAACTTTCAGAGGATACATTTTTTAAAGTCATTTTGCTATTTAAGTCCATATAAACCATGTGACCCCCGGGGTGTGGCCAGTTTTGACCCCAGGGGCATCACTTGAACAATCTTTGTAGATGACCACTATACAATGTTAAATACCAAATATGAAACCCCTGGGCCTTGCGGTTTCAGAGGAGAAGATTTTAAAAGTCATTTTGCTATTCAAGTCTATAGCAACCATGTGACCCCCGGAACGTGGCCAGTTTTGACCCCAGGGGCATCATTTGAACAACCCTTTGTAGAGGACCACTATACAATGTTACATACCAAATATGAAACCTCTGGGCCTTGCAGTTTCAGAGGAGAAGATTTTTAAAGTCATTTTGCCATTCAAGTCTATATAAACCATGTGACCCTGGGGTGTGGCCAGTTTTGACCCAGGGGCATCATTTGAACAATCTTTGTAGAGGACCACTATACAATGTTACATACCAAAAATGAAACCTCTAGGCCTTGCAGTTTCAGAGAAAAAGATTTTTAAAGTCATTTTGCTATTTAAGTCTATATAAACCTTGTGAGCCATGGGGTGTGGCCAGTTTTGACCCCAGGGGCGTCATTTGAACAATCCTTGTAGAGGACCACTATACAATGTTACATACCAAATATGAAACCTCTGGGCCTTGTGGTTTAAAGTCATTTTGCTACATGTATACAAGTCTATATAAACCATGTGACACCCTGAGCGTGGCCAGTTTTGACCCCAGGGGCATAGTTTGAACAATCTTTGTAGAGGACCACTAGAGGATGTCAGATATCAAATATGAAAGCTCCAAGCCTTGTGGTTTTAGAGAAGATTTTTAAAGTTTTCAGTTTTTAAATATATTTTTAGCTCTTATGACCTACATATGCAGCAGACCGGAACAATTTGAACAATTTTGAAAGAGGGTCACCCAAAGATCATTTCTGTGAAGTTTGGTGAAAATCTGGCAAGCGGTTTAGAAGGAGATGTTCTTTGAATGAAAATGTTGACATACGCCACACGACGCACGACGGACAACGGACAAAAGGCGATCCTAAAAGCTCACCATGAGCACATTGTGCTCAGGTGAGCTAAAAAACAAAAAAAACAATGTTTAGAGAAGATATTATATATTCAAATGCAACCTATGCAAATTTTGATATTTAAATTATTAACAAAACTATGATTGTTAGAAGTACACAGTTCTTAATTTTCCTATTCAATTCAATGTTAAATCTTATCATCAGTGGGATTGCATTGAAAGTTGGATATGCCTATGGGCACTTTTGAGAGTAATATTAAGACAAAAAGATGAGTCAAACTGAGTTTTTTATTTAATATTCATTGTTTTCCACATGGTAATTTGGCTGATGAAAATGAGAGCCCTCAGACTTGTTGTAACCAAAATAAGACTGTACATCATAGATGACAAAAATGCATGTATTATGGAGCATATTCC
Source organism: Congeria kusceri (assembly GCA_027627225.1). Lineage (NCBI taxonomy): Eukaryota > Metazoa > Mollusca > Bivalvia > Myida > Dreissenidae > Congeria > Congeria kusceri. Next base: position 41,821,128 of record CM051035.1, read on the forward strand.
TATATGTAATATATAAGAAAATACAGACCAATGAGGCAATTTGGTAGTCTAAAAATAATAAGCTTGATAACACACTACATTTGTGCATGAACACTGACTTTCAATCTTAAAATCTTTGATCATTCATGTTCATTAGGATACTAATTCACAAAAGAATCTACCCAGCATACTCACCATCTTTGCTCTCAGGTAATCTACATTTTGCCGTCACTGTTATGTATGCTGTATAACTGTTCTTGAAATGTATTTCACCTACCTGAAAATCAATGAAAAATGTTCTTCACTAGTTTCAGATTTTAGTCCATATATGTCCAAACAATCTAAAAGCTCTTTGGACCGTCCGTTGCTAACAATCACTCTCAACTATAGAATTAGCTCTCATTAAACTAAATGAATTACTACAATTTACAATTTCATAAAAGCAACATGCAAATGACGTAGTAAAGGGATATTGTTGTATATAAATAAGTTCAAACTTATGGTAATAATGTCTGATTATCGACTGATTATTTAATGTGTGTGAACACTATTCAGCAACAGCTCAATAAATTAGACACACACCTGTGAAAGCTAGAATATGCAGAATATATAACTACAGTGAAGTTTCAAGTTATTCTCACTTGGGATATAAAACCTATACATAGTATGTGGCGCGTCGTGATAAAACCGGTCTTAATGCATATGCGTAAAGTGTCGTCCCGGATTAGCCTGTGCAGTCCGCACAGGCTAATCCGGGATGGCACTTTCCGCTTTTATGGTATTTTCTGTTTCAATGAAGTCCCTTCTAACCATAAATCCACTTTAGGCGAAAGTGCCGTCCTGGATCAGCCTGTGCGGACTGCACAGGCTGATCCGGACGACACTTTACGCACATGCATTAAGTCCGGTTTTCCCACGACGCGCCACGTATATAAACAAACCAGACATTTCATTTTTAACACTCAAGATGAATCATTTCCGATTGTCTTTTCACATTATCGTTCTACAGTACACACAGGTGCAGATAACTGTGACAACCAATCACTGAAACATATCCATGGTGTGCAACACTAACCGTGTATTGTTCACTCTAAAGAATTTTTGTACAATTCTTAACAGCAGTTTTAGGGAAAACATACTCGAACATTCTGGGATAATATATTACTGAACAACAACATAAGTCATATTATTTGAAAAATATGTAGGAAACGAGTCGCTGTGTGTGACAGACACACATTTCCTCGGTTGGTGCTGGACAGCCCATTTGAATAATTCCAAATTAGGGCAAGGTCAAGGTCAAAGTGAGGTTGGGTGATATGCGTGGATTGGGAATGGTCATAAGCAACAACAGTGTAAGTATCCAATAAGTGTTGATGCTAGACTAAACAGAACCTTGTATGGACAAACGGACAGGACAACTACTATGCCTCCAGCATCATGATGCTGGGGGCTTAAGAAGGAGATTGTTATACATGGCATAACAGAAGAACCCGCAAATAACACTTTGAATTGTGTTGATTTTGGATTAAACATGTGTCAAGCAAATCAATGTAGCAAATAATTTTTTTTTTTTTTCACAAAGATAAACTATAGCTCGGCCACACTAACCTGACACTCGTGACCTCTATTACAATAAATTATGGACTTGAATTGTTTCCCATTATTATACTTGGTTTTGTTTGTGCATCAGTTTCCAGAGTTAAATGATAACATAACAATATTTTGAATGGGAAACTCTTTCATCAATTCAACTCAATTCCTGTACGGAATCTAATATATTCACCATAACGGTATTTTAATGTTGCCGGGGTTGGGTATGAGTTAATTTTCAAGTGACGAAGGTGGGGAAAACAATAACTCGTGCAGAGGCTGTAAATAATATAATTATTTATAATATAAAATTATAAATAAACATCTGTATAGATGTAACGAAGAACAACGAATGACGTGAAGCCATGATTCGCTGTACTTCACAAAATCGCCAATGGTCAATATAAATTTGCATATAAAAAGAAAATCATGCAAAATGGTGAACTCGAACTGATTTGAAGTGAAACATGGATTAGTTAGTGGTAACAGAACAAATTACGCTGATTGAACTACTTTTCTCTAAACTATTGACTACTGTTCACTTTTTCAGTGAGCAAACATAACAACGTACATTTCTATCAGTTATTTCATAATTAATAATTCCATGATAATAATATAAAATATTTCCACTGCAACATTAATATATTCACGCATAAAAGTCAGTGTCGGGTTAATGTGTCCGAGCTATACACAAATCTGTGATATTTTCACTTTTTGAACAAAACTAACTAAACAATGAACCAAGAGCTGTCAGAGGAAAGCTTGCTTGACTATTTGAAGTATTTCAGTTGGTACATATTTTGGAAAGTGGAAGGGGCATAAATTTGTTGAAAAACAAAACTAAGTTATTGCAATTATTTTATCAAATGACTCCAAGTTTCAAGTGAAAACCTTATGTAGTTAATAACTTGTGTAGTTTTGAAGTTATAGGAGTTTTGAATATAAACTTTAACCAGAAAATCTAAGTGAACAAGAGGCATAACTCTGTCAAAATGCAAAACAGAGTTATAGGGAGGTTGCCCCTGATACTGGAGTTGATGACTAAGGTATGTTTATATTTTCAAGTGAATAACTTATGTAGTTCTGCAGTTACACAACTTTTGTATATAAACTTTAACCAGAAAATCTATGTGAATAAGGGACATAACTCCAAGGTCAAAATACAAAAAACATAGTTATAGGGAATGTTGCCCCTGACACTAGAGTTGATAAAAAAGGTATGTACCAAGTTTCAAGTGAATAACTTATGTAGTTTTGAAGTTACAAGACTTTTGAATAAAAACATTAACCCAATTTATACGCAGACGCCGACGCTGGGGCAAGAAGGAAAGCTCACCTTTTCTTCGAATAGTCTAGCTAAAACAATTCCTGGCAACCAATTAAAATGGTGAACATAGATCACTCAAATGCATATGCATGTATTGCATGTGAACAAAAAAGGACATCCAAAAGTGTTGAATGACATGTGAAAAATATATTGATTTCACATAATTGTTTTTCATTTCAGCCAAATAAAAACACTTATCATTATAGTTTATTTCAAACTAGAGCCGTGAAAGGACAGCGCGCTCAACTATTCGAAGTATTTCAGTTGGTACTTATTTTGGAAAGTGGAAGAGGCATAAATTTGTTGAAATACAAAACTGAGTTTATAATGGGGCAATTATTTCATCAAATTATTCCAAGTTTCAAGTGAAAACCTTATTTAGTTTATTGGGGATTGTTGATCCTATGAAGTTTGGAAGTTATGAGACAATAAAAAAAATCTATTAACAAAAGGGGCATAACTCTGTTAAAATACAAAACAGAGTTATACAGAATGTTGCCCATGACACTGGAGTTGATGACAAAAAAATGTATAGTCCAAGTTTGAAGTGAATAACTTATGTAGTTTTGTAGTTATAAACTTTTGAATATAAACTTTAACCAGAAAATCTATGTGAAAAAGGGGCATAACTCTGTCAAAATACAAAACAGAGTTATGGGGAAAGTTGCCCCTGAAACTGGAGTTGATTACAAAAGTATATTCCAAGTTTGAAGTGAATGACTTAGTGAGTTTTGAAGTTACAAAACTGTTAAATATAAACTGTATCCAGACATTCTATTTGAAAATGGGGCATAACTCTGTCAAAACACAAAACAGAGTTACAGGAAATGTTGCTCCTGACACTGGAGTTGATGACAAAGGTATATTTCAAGTTTCAAGTGAATAACTTATGTAGTATTGAAGTAACAAAACTTTTGAATAAAAACTTAAACCAAATTCAGACTCGAATGCAGACGCCACGGTGAGTAGGAAAGCTCACCTATTCTTCGAATAGTCATAGTCAAGATATAACTATACCTGGCAACCAATTAAATTGGTGAACATAGATCATTCAAAAGCATATGCATATGAACAAAAAAGGACAACGAAAAAAGTGTTGAATGACATGTCAAAAATATATTAATTTCACAGAATTGTTTTTCATTTCAGCCAAATAAAAACACTTATCATAATAGTTATGTTTATTTCAAATAACTGTAGATGATTAAGATTCTATCTGACATAAACATGAAATAAACATTACATTTCAAACTACTTTACTCACAAGATATTTTATACAACTATTTTGTATTTGTATGAGCTGATTACTGGTTTACAATAAAGGCATCATTTGATACAGACTACAGAAGAAATAGAAGTTACAGTCACATATAGCAGAATGTGTTACGAGCCTTTTTAGAGCTTCTTATAGGTTTGTAAAAAAAGTCAAATCATATTCATAAAATTGGGAACAAACTTAAAATGGAAGGAATACTAGAACACATAATAAAGACAAAATACATCTTGAAAAGGCAGACAATATAATTATATTGATCAAAGTCAAGTAGATTTTCATCATGCAGTATATAGTGCGAAATTGTTGACACTCATGAATATTCCGTATGCAATCGGAATTTATTTATAGATACTACGGCAAGAATCGAACGTATCAGAACCAATTCCACAATGTAAATTAATATCGTATATGTTTATTTATCGTAAAGAGAAAATGGTGTAGTGGAACAGATGCCGCGCTTGCGATGTGAAGTTTGGAGTTCGAGTCCCGACGTCGCCATTTTATAAACATGAGTATTTTACACATTATTATTATTATTATGAGTATTAAACGAAAACGATACTTTACATGCATCATGCCTATCTGTATGACTAATACAAAAATAAAAGAAACAAATATTAATAACATCAAATAAAAATAATAAAAAATTATGATTTTTTAAATTAATATCTCATGATATGCATATTTTAAGAATAACCAATAAAGGTTTACAAAAGGTTGCTGTCAGAAGGAATTGAACTCGGTCCGATGGCGTGAGGCGCTAGCATGTATACTACACAACCATTAAATATCACTCTCGCTACCCCGTATTTAAATCAATATCAACACACATTCCAATAACAGAAACTTGTTCAAAACAACCCAACACACGTACCGTTTGTCACGAAGATTAATGAGTGTCAGGTTAATAATTTCGCACTTTACTTTTATAACTTAAAACTGTGTACATATATGCCGGGATTATCGATAATCTAGATGTGTTAATTTGATATACATTCAGACCAGTCAAAACATACCTCTTTTGCCTGTTGAACAAAACATCAAGTATTTAACATGGTCAGTGAGTTTCTTTGCTAATGATCCAATTCAACAAACAAAATTATTAATTGGCTGCTCACCCGCCTCCCTGCCCCCCCCCCCCCCCCCCCCCGGGGAAAATATAGATAGGTGCATAATCAAGGCATGGAATGATAAATTCAATATTGATTCACCATCAGTTGTTGCTTTAAACAGGCTTTAAAATGCCGCAAAACCTTATTTTTATGACTACAGACACAAAGCAACAGTCTTCGTAAAGCATGTTTATTACTGACCCAAAAAACAACTTATATTTATGTACAAATATAGTTTCATAATATCTGTTAATGAACTTAACCATAGGCAGTGTCTAAGGCTATGGAAAGTTAAAGTCTAAAACAATTTACCATAATTTTACATTTTGAATTATTATCATCATGCCATAATAATCTGCAATGAAATGTTAAGAATAATTTTCTGTGTTGTTTCTTTTATTGGACAACAAGGAATAACAGTACATCAATTTGGTTCAATTTGTGTGTCCATTGCTAAGGCCAAAAAATAACAACTTCTGTGTTTCGGGCAACCCCACCCTACCTAGCGAAAAAAAAAAAAACCTAAATTTTTAGTGACTATTATTTTCTGTGAAATCTGTATTCGTCAGATTTTAGATAATTTTCAATGCTTTTTTACAGAAATGTGTCTTTACAAAAGGCTAAAAAAAAACACAGTCAATCCCGACCATACCTAACTTTTTTGAGACTGTTGCCTGACACACACAATTTAATTTTGTTTGCCCAATTCATTTGTATCTTAATAATCCTGAATATGAAAATGACATAGGGTACTTAACTTTGTGTTACTAATAATTTTAACTACTGGTAAATCTTCCTAAGACTATGTACACAAACTGCGTTAACTTGGTGCATGTTTACAACTACTAAACATGTTAAATGCTATTAGGCTAAAAAAAAAATGAATTGTTTCTCAGGCACTTTTTCCAAAAAATCAGGATGGAGAGCAATTTTTATTTATTTAAGTATTTATTTTTATAACATGCCCATTAGAAACACTTTCTGCAGTTTTAGTTTTATTAACATATTTCTAAACTGCTCCTTTAAAACCCTGACCCGATCGTCAAACATAGTAAATAAAATAGTTTTTGACATTAAATCAAATTTGTGGCAGGCTATAAAAGTATGTTGCGGCACTGTCTAAGAAACAAATCATTGACTTTGTTTAGCCTTACTGTAAAATGCTCCACTCAGTGCAAATATCTAACACTTTTTGCTGCATCTTACCTGCTGAACTTCATCTTCAAGTTTCGTTTTCGATTTTGATTTCAATTGCATCTCTGTTTTCTATGTTAAGATTTCAAAGGAAACCATACAAACAAAATGGACTTGAGGCGCGTCGTGAGAAAACCGGTCTTAATGCATGTTTGTAAAGTGTCATCCCGAATTAGCCTGTGCAGTCCGCACAGGCTAATCCTGGACGTCACTTTCCGCTTTTATGGTATTTTCTGTTTTAAGGAAGTCTCTTCTAAAATCCACTGTAGGCGGAAAGTGCCGTCCTGGATTAGCCGTGCAGACTGCACAGGCTAATCCTGGACGACACTTTACGCACATGCATTAAGACCCATTTTCCCACGACCCATTAAGACGATGCGCCTCATTTAATGATGTTCTGCAGATCTATGCCAGTACTAGCATCTTCTAACAGCAGACTTCAATGTTCCATTATTGTATACATTATACATTTTCATGTTATTGCAACAATGATTCATTGACTAATATTTTAAGGTTTTAGTAGCAACCACAGTTCTATTAGTAACAGTTACTTCTTAATTATAGTCTTGCACAAAGTAAGTTCACTGTTTCATTTTATCACACAAAGACCATTTAAATGGTGGAAATATTTGAATTTACAAACATTCAGTTAATATTGAAAGATAAGGTATGGAAGTTATGCAGTTTTTATATAAACTATCGTTCATTTAAGTATGGCTCATTCAAAACAAAAATATTTCGTGATTCATGGAGTTTAAGCGATCAAGTCAGTGGATGGTCAATGTGGAGTAGACATGTGTACAGCTCTTAATATCGCAGAGTAATTACTCTGCATCACTCATCATCAAATGTAAGGTGTACACACACTGGGAATGTTCCACATGATGCAGTGTTTTTTTTTCACCTTTGGGGGAAAGTTGGCGGGGCCCTTCAGATGGGGAATTTTACGGCAAAAGAGGATTTTTGTTAGAAAAGCATTATTAGTAAATTTATATGTGTATATTATACTTTGTTATAAAACATTAATAAATCAATTGTTTTGCTACAAATGATAACTTAGATAAAATGCTTTAACTTGGTTTGATGAAAAATTGCTGGGATATTTTACAAAAATTCCTCCATCTTAGTCAATTTTTGTCCGATTTTGGTCTTTTTTTTTTCAAAATAAAGCTTACATTCTGAGGGGAATTTTAAGGTTAATATAGGGGAAAAATATATACCTTTTAAGCAGGGGAATGGGGCCGACTTTTGGCCCCAAATTGGCCATAAAAAACACTGTGAAGAAATGGCAGGCATCTGCTATCCTCTGAGGAAGTTGCAGAACTTATGATATACACAACGTATAATGATGCTTATCGATAATTCTGACTCCTCTTGGCGGCAAGTACAAATTTGTGGCAAAGTTATCGATAAGTTAATACACAGCAGCAGACAGCAAGACATGTGTACAGTTTTTAACGAGTAGATTCCACTACCCGTATAGTAATTTTTAAACACTGTAGCTATGCATGACTGGTTGATTTGTAGTCTTGTTTTCAATTTATAATGTATTTCTTGTGAAAATAAGCATTATAACGTTGGAATTTGACAAATAGTCACATCTAAGTTGGATTAATAAGTTGGACAGCAGCAACTGGATGCACAAACGGCTGTAGTCAATCCTTCTTCTCATTGTATCGAGTTTTCTGTAAATAAATTATTGAGCTTCATGGTTTTCTTCATGGTTTTATGAGTAAAATTCACTTGATTTGATTTGTAAATTATGTTTTACTTGTTAAACTGGTACACATGACTTCATAAACAAGCATTTTCAAAACAGAGATTGGTTTCTTACAACGCTGGTTAATAGCCATTTGCCAAAGATATTCACAATTATGTTAATTATAACATTTTGTGAAATAATGCAGTATTTCAACTTTTCATGACTATAACAGACTTGGGGTAGTTTCTGTTTTGTTTTTACCAAGTTTTCTAAATTGTATTTCTATCATATAGCTCTTAATATATGAGCAATGATCCATGGTTATGCATAATATATATGTTATTTCCAGGTATAACTGAAGTGCATCTATGTGTTCCCTGAAAACAATAGGTTGTGTTGATTTAAATTGTCAATGAATCCATAAGGTGGAGGTGTTATCATACAGTCAAATTGTGTTTAAACGTATAGCTTTATTGCAATGAATTAATTTTATTCATGAAAGATTAAAATAAGTGACCACAATCACTGCAGTGTTTGTTACATGTAAAACTTATTAATATAATTTTTAGCAAAACTTTCCACCACATAAATGGTCTTTCAGCAGTTAGGCCCATCAGGCAAGTATGTTGCATATAAATACTGGTTGGCGAGTAGTATCCATGAACTAGCAGTATCCGTGATTTGAATATTAAAAGGTGTAAAAGCTCTCCAGCATTTAATGTAGAGTTTACACACACCACCTAGCAACTGTTCCAAACGCAAAATAAGTTGAAGTCTCCAAATATTCTTATTTTTCCAGATATTTGCATTTTTGTTAAAAAAATCCCAAAACAACTTAACTCCTCGCGGGGCATTCTCGTCTTTGCGCATGCGCATAGTTCTATAATTGGAGTCCTATTTTTATCTTGTACTTCCCTATTTTCGGTTTACCACGAGTGATTGCTAGGTTATTCACATAAAGCAGCAATTTTAGTCTTCAAACACCACCATCTATATATCATGGAAGTACCAATTCTCGAACCTCTAGGATGTACACTGGCCTGTGGACTTTGTTGCAAAAGCATTCTTGAAAACAACATTATAGATCACTATTTCAATCTCTGGTGCACATATTTATGCATTAATAGTGACACAGATTCTGTCTGTTTTAGATAATTTACACTGTATTATGTCGCCACCCTGCTATTTCAACTGTCATGGCGGCCTAAAAATAACTGACCTATTGTCGAACCCACAGCTATCAATAACGAACACATGGTGTATCACATGATCATCACGTGTCTTTCCGATGCAGCCGATAGGGGAGCTCAAAGGGGAGTTTTTCTTTCAGAAAAATACTTTTAATTTAAGAAATATGTACATTTATTTGAAATGCATAAAAAGTCATGGAGTTTTTAATAAAATTGTTTTAACAAAACAAAATTATAATAGTAAATACATGTTTTTGATGCATATTTCCGATAATTTTGCGATGATTGTACAGATTGGTTACATAGCACCGGTACACATAATCTGATGACGTCATACACACTTTGCTTACATGTAAATAGCGCACGAACGAAAGGTTAGAAAATAGGTGAGGTTGAGAATAAGTACCTACACGATAAATTCAACACGCATTTTTCGTGAAATGTTTTCTAAATAAATCAAGAATTGCAACTGCAAAATGTTTACTCAAAATACGACTAGTTTTGGGACGATTTTGACAAAATTTCAATACAGGGGAGGCGCCTACTTCAATAATAACATGGTTATCTCCGGGACTCCCGTTTGCCATCAGCAAATTGTTAAGGGGCGCCAAAGTGGTAACCAAATGACCATTTTCCGGCATACACTTATGTTAGCAGTGGCATTATTGCCACTAATCTGGCATGGAATTTAATAATATTACATCATAATGATGTAGATAATGGAATGTAGAATAGTATATGGCAATTAAAATCTTGAGGTGTTTAGTACAAACATCGCATTTTCAATTGAAAGGAAAAATCACTGATACTACTAGTTTTATTGCTTTAATTCATGCTTAATGATTACCCCTTTGGCACCCCTTATATGGGGAAAACCATATGATGTCTTGACAAGATATTTACATCCGTGTAAACAGAAGGAGCAAAACTTTGTACAGTAACAGGCTTTTTTTGTAAAGTATTACTTACGCAATTGAAAATAGTGAAAAACTACTAAAAAATCATGGAGACTGCTCGCCAACCAGTATGAGCTTATTTATCAGGATCGTACAAGCATTCTCGTGTAAATTATATTATTCTTACAAATCTTCATAATTCCTGCTCCTAGTATCTGTGTCTAAGACCTAACTTAGCTTTTCATGTTTTTCTTACCTCTGGATTTATTATGTTCGACAGGGAAATATCTATCATCCGACATCCAGAGTGAAATTCTGATTTTAAATCTGACAGTGTTATTACAACCGGTGTTTTTATCGTACAATGCAGTGGTCTATCTGTCATTTTGCCAGATTAACACTAAAAATACCAGGATTGTGTTGTCAATGAAGCTTTTCAGTGGCATTGACCTTGATTATGTAGTTCAAACCAAAGTCAATTAAACACAAAGTAACAAGAGATCACAAGCGAAGGTTGCGAACAACTAATTTTGATGCTTTCTTTATAAAATTTCTGTAATGTACTGTTTAAAACTAATATGTACCGGTATTAAGTAAACGCATTAATGGTATCTGTATGATGCATGTATATGATTTTTATAATCATTTTGACAATTTCCACTAAGAACATAATTATTTTCATATACATGGAAAATAAAGGTAGATATATAGCTGAATGCGGAAACATATTCATTGCACGTAAAATGTCACTTACGTAGTCATTTTAGAAATCTTGTATAAGATTTTAAAATATACTGGCACGTCTCTTGATTTGTTCGCAATTTTCCTTCATACGACGAGAAACTTCACAGCAACTTTATTTATTTATCATACTCATAAATGAAACTATGTGAATATACATATGTCCTATTAGTCTGTATTTTGACTAAATCTATTTATGCTGAGTTTCCTCGACTAACTGCATTTATTGTTCTTTCTATGTGCTATTGTGTTTCAATACACCTCGTCCTGTTTCTAACCAGGATAAGTACAGGTCTGCGAGTGTACATATATACGGTATACATTTAGATTAAAACTAAATTTATGAATTAATTAAAAGGCAGACACCGTTTCGCTTATTTCTGCAGTGTCGTCGATTCTTTCGCAATGGACTGGAATTTGTGTGAATATACCGGTGCCGCTTTCTATGAACATTTTGCCATATTTTGGGGTAATATATACACGCAATGGCATGCTCTGTTTTTTTATCCCATCATCGAGCGTGCATTTACGAAATTTTGTCATATTCCACTATGGAGCGTTTTTAAAATCATGCCAGACATACCATGGAAACTTTCAGCTCACACACTGGTTGAAGACATCGCAGCAATATAGATGGGCTTAAGAAACAAGAATACAAATGTTATTTTAACGAGAATCTATTGATGTGAATGCGGGTAATCCCATGTGATGCGAAATTAGTAGGAACACATAATGAAAGGACCTTGTTACATGTTTTAAACCTTTATATACAAACAATGATAGTTGCAAAAAAATGCAACCGATGCCACTGTTTTTGCCTGCGCTCGTGAGCAATTGACGTTAAAATGGCATACTGTAAAATTTTCAACTAAGATCAATTTGGCACGTTTCAAGAAAGAAAAACAGAATGGTAACACTGCATTTTCTAGTTTATATGATCACAGATCAGGGGCGTCTCATTTTTCAGAAATTTCGTGATGTACAAACATCGACGAACCTTAAATTAACCAATAGTTAGTTCGCAGTATTCCAACTTAGGACTGACATCCATGCATTACCAGCCTTGAATTTGCCAATATGTGAATAGGTCCATTTGAATTAAATTGATTTGTAATAGAACATGTTTGAGAAAATGAAGTAGTTTCACTTTCGGTAACACTCCAATATAAATCTTTGAACACAGTTATCAATGATCTTGTTATTGCCTATCGCATTTGTTGTCCACTAACCAAGGTCAAACTTCATGTAAAAATCGACATTTATATGAATTCTTCATTGATTTCCATTTGCACTGTTATCTAACATATATACGAAGAAACATGCAAATGACAGTTGTAAATTAAATAGCTTTCAGGGATTTGAAACATGCTGAAAGATAACAGACAGCATGAATAAAATTTGCACACAAACATATATATATATATACTGTCCCTAGCACATTTACACAGTGTTTTTACACATTTAACAGTTTGTTACTGACCCTATCATATTTAAATAATTATGATATATACGTATTTATACTGCAACCTTTGTAAACTTCACCTATAGTCATTAAAACAACTGCGAGAGTTGATTACTGTCCCGGAAGTTCTCGTTTTGGAGAGCTAACAATCCGTTCCAGTCCCCGGCGCTTATGACGCTCTCTCGCGCATGCTCATAGAGCTGTTTGTTAGACAATGAACTCTCAGGCACATTCTCATAGAACTGTTTGTCAGACAATGAACTCTCCCGCGCATTCTCAGACAGCTGTTTGTCAGAAAGTGACGTTTCCCGCGCATGCTCATATAGCTGTTTGCCAGGCAGTGACGTCTCCCGCGCATGCTCATATAGCTGTTTGCCAGACAGTGACGTCTCCCGCGCATGCTCATTGAGCTGTTTGTCAGACAATGGTATCGTCTGCTTGGCCTCAGACTTCACTGACTGTTTCATTCTACGCGTGAACACAACTGGGCTATCTGCAGTATCTTTAGTGACCAATATCTTGATTTCGTCAGTTGCCTCTATCGGAGTACTCTCAGAAGGCGTCTTTTCATGTTCGTCATCCTCTTTCGTGTCCTCGCATTTTTTTTTAGACTCGAAGCTGAGCTCGTGATACTCACGTTCATCGGGCTTCTCACTGTTTCCCGAAGATATCATGGAGTCTAGTTTTTCATACGAGTTACGTCCATTTAATTCAGTTATAACAATATCAGGACCTTTATCCCTTAATGTAAGTTCGTCATGAGAGATGCTGGCTTCCAGCTGCTGTTTTTTCCGTTGCTTCCTTTCGATTTCATTCAGTCGTTCAAGTGTAAGCTGTCGTAAAACCTGAAAATAGAAACACGTTAAACACTTCCTTCAGACTAAGTCATCTGGATTTGATGAAGCTCATATTGGTAACTGGCACAATCTCGTCCAATAACTGAATGTGTACTTTAAAGGGATTATGTCAACAAAAAACTGGCTTCCTATTGAACTATAAATTATATTATTTGATAGAAATGCTCTTTACTAAGACATGTGCATTAAATAAATACAAACAATATGATACACAATAAGATATTTAATAAAACAAATTAGCAAACAAGTCTGAAAAATAAAATAAAACGCCAAACGGATATCGAACTCGCGACTTTGGAGCTATACGAAGAAATGACGGTAAACAGCGCTTTAAATAACCAACTGCGCTATCAAGCTTGGTAAGTGAGTCGTGTATAAACTATGGTTATACAAAATGCTCAAAATTCTGACGTCAAAATGTAAACAGGAAAAGGGCCAAGCAAACACAATCCATATTATAAATTGAATTTTTTTTTATCTCAGAATGCGTACACTCTTTTCCCATTATATATACCCTGTTTTAGCCGTTATTATATGCCAGTATTAATATATACATTTCAGATTTGTTTAAGAAATTGCCCCACTGAGGCTCGTTTCGGTGATATAGTCCCTTTAACTACATAATAATTATGTATTTTAAAACAGCCCACAACTCTGATTGACAAATGAAACCGTCAATGAAATGGATTTCGTTCATTTAATTTTTATGAAATTAATGATAAGAAATTAATGTCAAGACTTTTAACAGATCTTTTGTACCAAGAAACACACACATAAACATGTATATTACAATACAAAGATTGCATAGGCTACGGTTGAAACCCAAAAGGTACCAACTGCCATTGAAATCAAAAGCAGTTGTCACCTTCTGGTTGTCAACGCTCGAATTCTATAATTATATTTAGCCACGTATACAGAATCTACTCATTTAGACATTCTGTTTGTTGAAGGGCTACATAGACTGGTTTGTTTGCAGTATAACAGTAACATTAGTAAAAACATCGAGGAACCTTATCCGTGGCCCTGTCGCTGGGACCTGACGAACCGCGATCAGACGCAGTGTAGAAACACCTGGAAATAGGGCAAAACGGTTATAGAATGCACGTAATTGCAGAGTCAAAAATGTCAGATACTGTGCATGGAACTACACTGCAATCAACTTAATATCGGTAGCCATCATTTTAGATTTGATTGCTGAAATCGATGAGAAACATCGAAATGCTTAAATCGCATTGCCGTTATTTCGAATTTTTACTATTTTTAACATCATGCACGAGGTTCGATTGTAATTAATAAATTAATGCACATAATGTCTAGAGGTCTATATAAGAAATATTCTTCCCATTTATTCAGAAACCTATTGAACAAGTTTTATTGTTAAGGAACGGACTGGTGACTCACCATATTCTCCGTATGAACAGGCACGCGGGCACTGCGACCACAAGCATCCCTGCCAGGAAGGATAAGAGGATCGTCAGGGGAAGTAACCGCTGTGCAGTACAGGTTTCCACAGGGCTCTGAAAGTATTGGGCTCGTTTGAAAGGGACAGGCGTATCATCATCGTCAGAATCCACGATACATATTTGGTTACCACTACATTACTTGTCAGGAAGCATAGCGTAATTGTGCGAACGAGGTGTTCGACGATGGAGACACTTTAAAGTACTACAGTAACCGACATTTATGATCGGGTATTAGGTATGGCCTAACTGAAAAGGTATATGTACAGGGGGTAAATATATGTATATGTGCATTCACATATTTTAATGGAATGCTCTACAGCAAATATATAGGTTTTAAATTTAAAGAATCCACAATGTAACCGAACACTATGACTTGTATCGGGGTATGGCCTAATTGCACTAAAATACAAAATGAGTATTCTATATGGTGGCATAGAACTGCCTCACAATAACTACTTAAGTTTCGCAAAAAAAATCGTGTTACCACTTAAGTTTCGTGTTATTTATCTTATATGTTAATAGAGTTTGCGAATGTGTTCGACGTAAGATATTTAGTTGCTTATTGAAGAACAGGCCTGAAACTGGCCAGAACTGACATTAATTTCAGTTAATAAAAACTTAGGTGGTATCACAAATTTTAACTATTTAAAATTTGCGTTGTAAGAAATTATCATGATACTATTCGTGTTAGATAACTGGCAACACGAATTGGTTTGCGAATACATTTGCGATACATAAAAATTATGTTGTATCGCGAATATTACTGAACGAGATAAGATTTGCGTTGTAAGATAATTATCGTGATAATATTCTTGTTAGATAACTGGCAACACGAACTGGTTTGCGAATACATTTGCGATACACGAATATTAAGTGGTATAACGAATATTAACAAGTTAAGATTTGCGTTGTAAGATGATTATCGTGATAATATTTGTGTTAGATAACTGGCAACACGAACTGGTTTGCGAATACATTTGCGATACATGAACATTAAGTGGTATCGCGAATATTAACGTGTTAAGATTTGCGTTGTAAGATAACGATCATGATAATATTCGTGTTAGTAAGATAATGCGGCAGAACTCTTGCACAAATTACACGAATATAGTCTAGTTTATGTTCGCGTTGTCAGATACTTATCATGATAATATTTGTTTTAGTATGATAATGAAGACCTCGCGCCGAATTAAGTGGTAACACGAATATTATCTAGTTAAGATTCGCGTTGTCAGATAATCAGCGTGATAATATTCGTGTTAGTAGGATAATACGAAAGACCTCACGCACAAATTAAGTGGTATAGCGAATATTTATTAATAGAGATTCGCGTTGTAAGATAATCATCATGATAATATTCGTCTTAGTAAGATAATTCGGAAGACCTCGCAACCTCAAGAAAATTTATATAATGTCAGTTCTGGGCACTTAAAGGCCATTTAGTATAATAATAAAAAAATAGCTTGCCTAAAAATATATTAGCAAACGCTATCTTAATATCCAGATAGATATCGTAATAAATAATTGTTGACACGAACCTGTTTGCGAAAGCTAAGTAGTTATCACGAATATTTTCGCGAATCTTTAGTGGTTATCGTATGGCAGTTCTAAGTCACCGTAATTCTACACTAAAACCCCGCTTAACGACCATCTCGATTTAACGACCACCCCGCTAAAGCGGACACTTTGTATATATCTACGCTTTACTTAATGGAAATTAGTTCTACTGTTGGTTAAACTATTCCAAGGTTGATTTGTGGTTTAACATGCACAAAAACCCGAATATTTCACGCAAACAAATACGTACAGTGTACTACAAATTTGAAGAAGAATCGCATTAAAATTCAGATCGCGAAATTGTAATTACTTGTTAAAACTATGATAACGTTTTAGCAAGTTGAAACTGGAAATCTGTAAAACATCGCACCTGAACTACATTTGCTCCGGTAGAAACTGTTTGGGGGTTTCCGTTGTTATCAACATCACGGGAGGATTGCAATTTATTGTCAGCGTGCAGACCAGGATCAGATGTATATATAGACGTGGTGTTACTGGTTCCAGCCTCTGTGGTTGACTCTTTAGCATTAGAAACTGCGGCCGTGCTACTTAGTGAGGTGACCTCTGTAGTACCTTCTGTACTCGCACTTCAATGCGAGCAAACAAAATTATTGTTCAGAGCTAAGTGTTCCTTGCATTGACATTTGCATTTGACAGAGTAAGAATGCTATGTTTTGTTATTGGCTTTCATTCTAGCAAACCAAAATACTTCAAGATTCCGATGCAAGTTCAGTTGTATTACTTGTGTAATATTGTTTGTAAATCCATATTACATGTATAGTAATTGTTCATAGCAAGATATACATTTATGCAATTCGTTAAATTTACCCAGCAAACATTACATATCGGTCCGATATCGGCTACGTGTCGGCATATCGTGGTCGGCATTCCGATATCGGACCGACGTCGGCCCGATATAGACGAATACACTGACAGCGGACCGACATCGGACCGATATACGGGAGTTCCCTTGTTGTTTTCACAACAGTGTATTTTACATGCGCACCGGCTACATACGGGATATTTGAAATTTGGCTCCAAAACCTAACAACGTATTTTGCTAGTTTTCTTTCATTTCTTGGAATAATTTAAAGCTTTTGTGGTAAGAACCTAATGATATTTACATTAAATGAGTGGTGTTGATATCTTGATCTAATATTTATTGATAATATGTCGTAGATAAATGCACATCTGTCTCAATTATTCTTATAATGCAATTTCGCGACCAATTTTGCAGTTGAATTTGAATTGTTTACGCTATACAATGCTATTACAATAAGATACAATGACCGAAACTGATTACATAATGTATAATTCACAATGAATGAACGCCAATTGATATGATCAATCGCACTTTGTTTTAAAACTGTTCAGGAGACAGGATTTTAACCTCCAGTACCATAATTATATTCAATCATTCATTGGATCATAATTTATAGACCACTGTTTCTAACCTTAAACCATTAGCAACTTTTGCCATTAATTATATTTATATCTTTCCATTTTTAATGAAATTAATTACTGTTCGTCCCCAACTTAATTTGTTTCACTCTGTTGCAACTTTTTGGGAACAAGGGAAAGTAAACAAGTGCAATGACACTGTGTAGATAATTCAATATCAAAGATATTATCTTTGACTGAAGCATTTTATTTATTTAGTGTTTAAATATATTGTAATATATATATATATATATATTAAAAGCGTCAAGGCAGCTAAGAAGTCTTAATGGAGCTCCAAAGTACTGTATGTTTTAAAAAATTATTGTTTTAAAGATATTTCTAAACCTGGCGCAATGCACAAGGCAAAAGATAAGTCATATTACAAGACATATAGATATGTCCGTTCAAAAGTTTCACAACACTTGTCTTCTGTTTATAGTGAAGTTTCAACCAACGAAATAGACTCTCACTTGCAGGGTGCATCAAATGTTGCAAGTGAAAGTTTAATTGATCCGTCACAAACATTTCCTGAGTTCACTCATTTAAGCGCAATTTCTCATGACAATTCTGTTTGCACGGACCCTCCAAATCACTCAAATGCTTGTGGGGTGGACATAACTCTGACATCTGATGATGATATCACTTCATCATCAGATGATTGTGATGATGATTCTGAACTTGAAGAGAAACTGTCAGAATGGGCAAAAAAGTTTAGTGTCACTCATAATGCCTTGCGGGACCTATTAAAAATTCTTAATCAGTTTCACACAGGTTTACCAAAGGATCCTAGGACATTGTTGCGGACTTCTAAACATGTTGAAACAAAAAAGATATGTGGTGGGTCGTATCACCATTTTGGTGTTGAAAATGGGTTAAGAAGCTTATTAGGGCAATTATCCCTAGATCTGTTTCGGGAGTCAAAAATGAACATTGACATTCAAATCAATATTGATGGTTTGCCATTGTTTAAAAGTACAAATGCCCAGTTCTGGCCTATTCTTGGGCGTGTGATTTCACCAGTTACATCAGAACCGTTCATTATTGGTATTTACTTTGGGGAAAGAAAGCCTACAGATGTCAATGTTTTCTTATACGATTTCATTGAGGAAATGATCAAGCTTAAAGAAGCACCTATGTTTGTGTCTGATCTTGACACTGAGTTTCAATTTCTTGTGTGATATGTGACACACCTGCCCGTGCCTATGTTAAACAGGTCAAAGGTCACTCTGGCTATTATGGCTGTGATAAGTGCTGCCAAAGAGGTGTTAGGATAGAAAATAGGATAACTTTTCCAGAGACCAAAGCTGCTGAGAGAACAGATGTTCAGTTTGATGAAATGGAATACACATCGCATGTTTTGAATGATTCTCCATTTAAACATCTTGGCCTAGGAATGGTTTCAAAGTTTCCATTAGATTTCATGCATCTTGTTTGTCTGGGCGTTGTGAAACGCCTGATTGGAATATGGGTTAAAGGTCCACTTGGTAGCCTCCGACTTAAACCATCTGCCATTCGTCGGATTTCAGATCATTTGCTGAATCTAGGTAAACATCTTCCACGCGAATTTCTTCGTAAAGGCAGGGCACTGTTTGAAGTAGATAGATGGAAGGCTGCTGAATTTAGGCAATTCCTATTGTATACGGGGCCAGTTTGTTTAGTAGATGTTGTTTCACCAGAGGTTTTTAATCATTTCATGATGCTGTCAATAGCAATTTATTGCTTGTCAAGCCCTCTCGTTCATGAAAGATATAACTCTTACGCAGACCAGTTGCTTGAAATTTTTGTCAAAGACGTTGGTAGATTGTATGGTGAATATAATCTGGTTTACAATGTTCATGGACTTGTCCATTTAGCGAAAGATGTCCGCTCATTTGGACCACTTGATCACTTTTCTTCATTTGTGTTTGAAAGTTATCTAGGTAGACTGAAACGTCTTGTCAGAAAACCAAATTTTCCACTTCAGCAATTAGTCAGGCGCTTTTCAGAAAATTGTGTTACAGCTGATCAGGAAAATATATCTGCAGTGGGGGCAGTAAAAGGAGAACACAGTAATGGCCCTTTACCAGCTAATGTGAACAACTTTTTACAGTTCTCTCAACTTGGACTGCCGTTAACTTTTCTCTCTGTCAATAAAGGTAACAACTGTGTTCTTATTGGAAAAAAAGTGGTAGTTTTAAAGAATATCATTTGTGAAACTCCAGAACATCAGAAATTCCTTGTAGTTAGTGAATTTCTGCACATGTCAAATTTCTTTGATCTCCCTCTCCCATCCTCTGATCTAATGATATATTGTGTAAGAAATCTTTCTCAGGAATGCAAGGTTTATAGTATTGGAGATGTAGTGTGCAAGTGTGTACTACTTCCTTTCCGTGAAGGGTTTATCTCCATTCCTTTAGTACATACATTATGAGCTTGCCTTTACTGTGGCTTTAAGTTTACACATGCCTAGCTCAGAATTCATCAAAATACATTATAAGCTAAGTCAAGACTTATTACTGTGGAGTTTGGTATCAAAATGTTTGTATAGAGGTGTTCTTTTAAGATATAGTGATCATTTTTTGATAATTTATTCATTTTACCAATTAAATAATTATTACAAATATTCAAATAAATTCTATAATTATTCTTTATGTGAATGCCAGAGCAAACACATGTACATGACACTTAAATAATTCCCAGTGAATTCTTAATTGAGGGACCTGTATGCATACTAATTAGCTGTAACAAGGCATTTCCTTTAACTGGTGACTGGTCCCATACTGTGCCCCGTGTCTGAAAGTGACTGAAACCATGTCACCACATGGGGTGGCCATGTGACACATACATCATGCTCTCATTAAGGTTGGCTTCTAGTATAAAGACCCCTGGCTGTCCGGCTAGCGCAGTGGTTAGCACGCTCGCTTCTCACCTAGGTGACCCGGGTTCGATTCCCGTTCCCGGCGCATGTGAGTTTGGTTGGTGGTCACCATACCAGACAGGTGGGGTTTCCTCCGGGTACTCCGGTTTCCCCCCACAGCACAAGACCACATCAAAATTAAAAATCTTTCAGTAAAATAATAAATAGCTGGAAATTGCAGCTATCATTCAAAATTCGTCCCAACTTTCGTGAGTCTAAGCTAATTAGGTAGGAGTGCTGGGACACACTCCGGGTCCTCACATAATGCAGCCTCAGGCGCGGAAGGACCTCATAAACTTCGAAATACACACACACACACACTAAAGACCCCTAAATTCAAGTTAGTGCATCATACTCGATAGAATCATCAGTGAATAATAAAGGGTCTGTGTCTCATCTAGGTATGTCATGTGCTACTTATTTTGTAACTTTAACTTGTAATTTTGTTTTGTTGATATAATTCCTCAACAGTTTCTTAGTTAATCAATGATTACAATTATTATCTCTAGTAACTAGTCTTAATCAGTAAAGTATTTTTCCTATATTTGTTCTAAGTACAAATTTAACTGATACTCACTCAAGCAGTTCAACAGCACTTTTACTGATAGGGAGCCAATTCAATAAAGATTGATGAATTTTTAACCCTGGGTTTACTGCACGTTAACCCAATGTTCGACTGTTCGTAGAGTTGAATGTTCACCAATCTTTATATAATTGGCTGGAGGTATATTGCTCTTAAAACAGATAAATAATGTACATCCTTGTTGAGTTTACGGATGACCACGAAGTGGCAGTGATCCCGCATAATTGGTTAGATGGAAACCTGTGTGCCTGGCCAACACATTTCAAGCAAGGTAAAAGTCTTGAATTGGCCGTAAAAAACAAAGCACAACCTGGACCAACATGGCCATCTTTCCCTATCAAAGAAATGTACAGAAATGGTAAGTGGCTTATGCGTGTATTGTTTTGATATAATTATTCAGAATTCTGGTGCAGTCTATTCAATATCTCATCTGTGGAGACTGGACAGTGGTAATATGGAGTGTATTAAAGGGACTTGTTCACAGATTGGGACATTTTTTGAAGTGTGTCATTAAATGCCTTAAATTGTTAGATTTAAACATCGGAACTCTAGAGCTCCATTATAATAACAAGAATAGAATTAAAAAAGAGAAATTAAAAGAAAAAAGTTTGTCCCTATCGGGGCTCGAACCAGTGCCCTTTGGATTAAAAGGTTATCGCCGTAACCACTCGGCCATCCGGACTGTTATAAGAAGCCTGCGTTTAATACTTGATATAAGTGATCCACGTGTTGTTACAAAATTTAACGGAAACAACAGAAACATTCCAAATTATTCAATCGTTTGGCGTTTGTAACGCTTTATAATTTTATCAATTTCAAATGATCACTATTCATAAACGAAACTGTATTTTCATAATGAGTCTACGCCATTAGTGTCATTTCGCTCCCTGGTGTACAGTGTTCTTTTATTTTTTGAATCTGTGACAAAAAGTTGGGAAAATGTCATTTTGACAATCTGTGAACAAGTCCCTTTAACTTGTTCAGTTCATCAGTATCTGCACAATGAAGTACCATTTAAGGGATCAATTTAGATAAATAAATTATTAATTAAATGCATTGACTATTTAAAATCTAAGGCTCAAACTCGATTGTTCTAGGCATAGGTGATTTAGTGCAACCCTTTACAGCATATATACCTCTTTTCACACCTTAGTAGACCATTACATGTCTTCCATTAAATTTCATACTTTTCATAGTCATAGCAGGAATCACAGTCAGTGATGTATTAGCACCTCAATATATGATGAGCAGCCGACAGCATGAAACCTGACCAGACGGCAAGTTATTCACCGGCTGATATGGTGTCATGCTGTCCACATATGGCATTTTCATTTTGACTCTATGCTGTAAAGTGTTAAGGCAACTTAGCATAAATGATTATGATTTGATTTACAGAGTCCTACAGCAGTGTGAGGGAGAGGTTGAAGAGAGCGGAAAATGAGTCCGATTTGGCGTCACAGGATCCCGACAGTGCATCAGACGATGACTGTAGGAGGTCAAAACGGAGGAAACAGTATGTACATGTTACATTGTATTCATGAAATTAAATAATGTTTAACTTCACCATTTGTTTGGATATGTTTTATGAAACATCATTCAAGCATGTTTGGTGTTGTTCCTTACAGTACTTAATTTTGTCTCATATAGATTTAGTTGAGTTACGGTGGTTCTGATAATTGATCAGGGCACATTTCACTATTTTACTAACATCTTGGAATATGTTTGCAAATATTTGTGTTTACATAGTTTAATTAGAAAATCTATGTATGACTTCCATGTGCTTTCCAAAAGACTTGCCTGAAATAAGGGAAAAAAATCTTTCAGAGTTCCATCACGATTGTTTGAATCGTCAGAGGAAGATTCCCCAGTAAAGAAGCTGCCAAGACAACCCAATAATTATACAACAACTGCCAAACCAACAAAATCACCTACTCGAACATCACAGCTCCCATTGAGGCCATCCCCAATCAGCCTGCAGGATTGCCAAAGCAGCCTGCAGGCATCGAGTATCAGGTAAACGCCAAGGGCACAGAAGACGACTGCTCCTATTTCCACTCCCAGTAGTGATGCTGCAGGGACCAGCCGTTCTGAAGTGGGTATGTATGCATGCTTAACTAGCTTAAAAACATATTTGAATTCACGTAGTGGAAAGGTTCTTCATTTGTTGGTTTTAGGATATCAACTCAGTAGTTTGACTTGGAAGGACCCTTTCTAGGTTTAAATGCCATTTTGTAGGGAAAAAACATCTCATCTGCACGGGGACTAGTTTTTTTTTTATGAACCATTGATTTGCTGAAAAAGAATTTATCATTAATGATTTAAAACACATGATTGTTATCCTTCTTTGACTTTTCAGTGCGAGATATTCGTATCTTCACCCTTCTTGAGAAGATGTCGAGACAACAGGCCCAGATCCTTGATGTCGTGAACCAGGTTGCTGGTGTGGTCCAAACTCTTGCAAGTTCGGGCGGGGTAAAGGCAACAGAATTACCTGCCGAAATTGATCTGCCAGCCACAAGCCAGGAAGATGTTGATAGGATCGAGTCCTCAATACAGGAGCCGGGTTGCTTCAATGGCTTGGTTAGTTTAAATTTATCTTATCGCTAAAAGAGAGCAAGGTATTGAGAACTGGATTTCATTAACTGATCATCTGTGAAATATCCAATAAAATTTAAGTTTCAGTGTCTATTTACACTACCCGCAGTGTTTTAGTTTTGTTTTAGCGATAATATTCAATGCTTTATTTTTTAGTTTATATTGCTAAAAAATGTTGCACAATGTATTATGTAATAAGAACTGATACCAGTTTAAGACTGAAAGCAGAATATATTTAGATAGATCAGCAGTATAGACCAATTCATGCCACGTTTATAAATGCGGGTCACATGTTCTTTTCGTACTTTAAATATGGCCTCAGGCACGCCCCTGACAAATACAACCTGAATCAACAAATGAATTTGGGCTTAAAAAGCTTTATTTGAACTTTGTATTATTCATGTATTGCAGGTCACCTACCTGTCACTGCAAGGAGGAATAACCAGAGTTGACATGACAAAGAGGGTGCTGAAACAGTGCATGTCCAATCAGTTGGCTGTACAGTTCAACTGGTATGGCAAGAAAGGAAAGAGGGCGTTTGGGACACTGAAACTGGCCCAGGCAGTGCTTAGTAAGTAAATGTTTGTTTAGTTAAAAAACATCAATTAGAACTAAAAATTTATTGCTACCTGCAAATTGAAAGGATGCATTATTTAGTCAAAATTTTAAAGTATCATGTTATTTTCAATTCATATAATCCTGTGTAAAATAGTAAATTAGGTTATGTGGATTGATTTCGGATTCTTATGAAAGGAACGGCTACTCCTAATTCTGCCTTTAACAGTTGATTCATTGATTTAGTGATTAAATATTGGGGAATCATGGACATTCTCTAAAGAAATTTCAATTCAGTCTGCACCTGTTTTGGGAAAACACCCCATCAACAATTTAAGCTAATTTAACAAACATCCTTTTTATTCAATAATTTTGACCCTTTTTGAAAAACAAATAGTGCCATCCTTCATTAGAACCCGATTTCTAAGACATACATATATATATCATCTGTTGAAAATAATCCGTATTTTTAATTTTAAGTAAAACTTGGTACAAAGCTTCACAAATGTTGTGGTTTATTAACCCTTTGCAGAATAGAGTCAGATTGAAAATGCCATGTGTGGACAGCATGAAACCAGATCAGCCGGCGAATAATTTGTCGTCCTATCCGGTTTCAGGCTGTCCACTGCTCATCAATGTAATGCTAAAATAAAAATAAAACTTATAAAAGCTTGATATGTCTATGAATTGGATGCTATTTGAACTACTTTTCTCCAGTGGAGTAATAACACCTTAAAATGCATGTTTATGCAGCAATTTCCCAAGGGTTAACCAAGAAGTCAAATAGTAGAATCTATGGTAAAGGTTTTCCTTTATTTTTATATTTTAGAAGCAGTTATGAAGTCTAAAAAGGTGACTTCATCAGAAGTGGAACTGGACTGCGGGGAGTGGTTCAGACTTGCGAGTGATAAGGAAGGGGGTAGAAAAAAACTACAGAAGACGAGGACAATCATGGAAATACCTGTTGATAGGCCTGAGACAGCAGAGTAGTGTGGAATGTTCAGGCTTCTCATTTGACTCTTGAAATGGGCTTTTGACCCTTGAAAATCTGTAAACTGACTTTTTGACTGTTGAAATTTATACATCAAGAGTCAACGTCCTATAGCAATACATAGGAAAAGGAACCAGAATTGTCGAATAATTTTCAAAATGATGGATTTTGACCCTTGAGTTTCAAAGTCTACTGAGAACTCTGATGTTAGTTTCCGTGTCCATATGTGGACAGCATGAACACAGATCAGCTGGCGAATAATTCGCTGGCTGATCTGGTTTCGTGCTGTTCACTACTCATCAATGTATTATAATGCAAAATTAATACTTGCAAACTTGATATGGCTATGTATGACTTTTCCAGTGGAATAATAACACGTAAAAATGCATATTTATGCAGAAAAAGGTTAATTAACATCACTGTGAATATTTCTTTCAATTGTTAAAATGTACTTTAACCCTTAGCAGCATAGAGTGAAACTGAAAATGCCATTTGTGGACAGCCTGAAACCAGATCAGCCGGCGAATAATTCGCCGTCTGATCCGTTTTCAGGCTGTCAACTACTCATCAATGTATTGTAATGGAAAAATAATACTGAAAAATTTCAAATATCAACAAATTATTAGCCATTGGAACTACTTTTCCAGTGCAGTAATAACACGTGAAAATGCGGGTTTGTGCAGCAAAGGGTTAACAAACATGAATTCATTCAAATGTGTTTTTGTAGTCAATTACCGTCCTTATTTTATTTAGTTGTCAGTATTATATAACAGTCCCCTAGTCTTTTACATTTTTATTATATTTTGATCATGTGTGATTTACATAAATCCACAATGCATTTTATTGTTTAATATTATGATATTTTTCATTTGTTTTCTGGTACAATGCTAGATTTAAGTGCCAATTTTTTATTGTTGATTTACATTTATTAATTATGTTGAAAATCAATTGGAATTCAGGACTTGTAGGAAATGTTTTTGTAAACATGTTTGTGATTTAAGTTTGATTTTCTTAGTTTCATAACACATTTCTAGTTGATCTTGTAAAGTTTATTTACATTGGTCTTGTCGCATTATACTGCCATATGCTCTTATTTATTTATTTGTTTAGCCCTTTATATCATATTGAATTAACTCACAATCACACATACATTATTACATACTAAAAAAAGAGAACTAGATCAATGATAAAATTGTCATTGTCAAGGTCAGTTCCACCTGCCAATACACTAATGAGCAGTGGCCGTACTGCATGATATCTAATCAGATAGCATACTGATCTGGTTTCATGACAGCTGGCCACACATATTTTCATTTTGATCCTATGAGATAGAGTTACGTGTATACTTGTATATATAGAAATAATTATGTGTTTGTGTAAATGTCATTAGTATTAAATCATTAATATGCTTTGGTTAAGCTAAACCTGTTAATCATACATTTGGGTACAAACAGTTTTACCCGTTTTATTGTGTTTTCAGTATTATATTAATGACATTATTCTAGTCCTTTACATAGTTTCAACTATGCATAACAATACAAAAATGATTAATCATACATATATGCATAATGCATTTTCATTATTTTATTGTGATTTTTGTTTGTTTTCTATTAATTTACATTGCTAGGTTTCAATTTTTATCAATGTGTTTTTAGTTAAGTTTAAGCAGTAATATCTCAATAACCATAACATACAAATAGGAAGCTAGATCAAATGATTTAAATTGTCATAATCATAGTCAGTTTCCCATCATTGATTAATCATGAGCAGGGGTTGGATTGCATGAAACCTGATCAGATAGCAGACTGATCTGGTATCATGCTGTCCACTTTTAATTTAATCCTACAAGTGTTTTATAGACATTTACATATGCTTTTCTTAAGACCAATCGGACCTCCACATATATTCAGTCAGTGTATTTTACCCATTTAGACTTGACTTATTTTACATGTCATTACTACTGAGGGTAGACATTATCTACTCAATTTAAATGTATTATAGATCAGATTTTCATGAGAAAACCATATTCATTTACCTCAATTTATGTTATTTTTTCCTCAAAATGTACATATGTTAACTCAAGGTCAATGACATGTATGCTTATATTAACCCTTTGCAGCAAACAGTCAAATTGAAAATGACATTGTGGACAGCATGAAACCATATCAGCCGCCGATTATGTTGTCTGATCTGGTTTCAGAATGTTTTTGTAATTAAAAAAAAAAATACAGGAAAACTTGATATGTCCATGAATTGTTTATCATTGGAACTACTTTTCTATTGGACTAAAAACATGTTCAAATGCATATTTATGCAGCAAAGGGTTACAGCATTTTTCAACACCTATTTGATGTACAATTATGAAATACGTTGATCAGAATAAAATGTGTTTAAACGTGATTCCATGTTATGTTTTGATGATTTTCCGCTTGATCTACACTATCTGCTGATCAGCCATTGAAGCGAATGGCAGACTGTAGCTCATAGATCAGACAGTGTAGATGTGCAGGCTGATACAAAAGCTGGTTTATCAATATCGGCTGCCGATATCGGACCGATATGTAGACGAGTTGCACATCCGATATCGGTTGCCGATATCGGACCGACATAGATGCCGATATCGGACCGATATGTAATGTTTGCTGGGTATATTAAACAGACATAAGAAACTTAGATTTAATCATTTGAACACAAAATAACACATTTCTAAGCTGTGCATAAATTGAATCGTGATGAAAATTGTAAACTGCAAACTTGTTTTTATGTAGTGTGCGGAATAATTTTTATTTACCTCTCTGTTTGGTGGCACTGGTGGCAAACGACAACTGATAAACAGAAAGAAAAACAACGGAATAAAACACTGACATAGGCAATCGTTTCATTATTCCTGTATTTGAGGTTCAATATTCCAATATTTTAAACATGTTTCTTTATTGTCAATTAATTTAAAGCACATGCATACAATGAAATATATCATTAAGAAAGTGGATTAACGGTATTATTACCATTGTATTAGCTTGAACACATATCATTTTCATAACGCATATAGATCTAATTCACATATTTTTGTATTTCAATGAAAATGCTGCTAAGTAGTTTAAACATGTGTATGGTTGTTTTCTGGTAAAGAATCAACATACATGTCTGTGTCTTATTCAACAATATCTCAGATATAAAATACTGATGTTCACTCTGAAGCCCTGCAGCTTAAATCCTGTGGAGACCCATACACCGGGAATTGTTCAAAACCACATGCATCGTATACGAGGAGTTGGGCATATACCTTTTGGAAAGCACATGGGCAACACTGGCAATGTAGTTTCAAATGTTGGTATATTCAAGCGATATTATTGTAATCTCAGAAATTATTTAAAAACATTTTTTTTTATCAAAGCTGAAACAATATTAATATGAACAAAACACGGTTAACACAATGTTATCAGTGCTATCCATGAACTGTACACAAGATATATCTCTCTGCTCAAGACCATGTAAACATAAACGAGATCTTAAGCAATATCCGGTGTACGGGTCTCTACAGTGATAAACATTTTAATCTTACATTTTAGCACTTGAACACATTTATTCCCATACCAGACTTGAATTTCAATGGGTAATGGTTAACTGGAAGACTACCTAATACTAAGATTGTATAAGTAGTTATGTGACATAGAGTTCATAGTGTAATTAACGTACATTGTAAAGTCAAATAACCAGAATATAGCTTTTTACTGAGTTACGAACGATTCTAACATGACATGCGCAGTGTTTTCTATAGACAAAGAACAAAATTTAAAGTTATAAGCTGCCAATAAACAACCCCAAAAATAGTTCCGAAACTGTAAAAATACTTCGCATAGCAATGAGCGACTTTAGCGATTTATCTCCCCTGTTTCCCAATATAGGTGGCTCTCTGGTCGAGTAGGTCCCTCTATGCGGATATGTTCGGATTTTATCATTAGATTATCGCCATTGTTAATAAGCGAAGCGTTTGACAGCTTGACAAAAGAAAGATAAAATAATGCCTGAAACCACGTGCTGCGTTCCATTGTGTTCACGAAAAGGACGACACAACTTCCCGAAAGACAAACAACGTCGAGCAGCATGGGTACAAGCTATTCGACGGGTGAAAACAAAGTTCGAAATCTGGACTCGATCCGAATACTCGTACGTGTGTGAAAACCACTTCACCGAAGATGATTACCACACAATTACATACGCTGGTAGGTAGTTTGCTTTTCTATTGAGTTGAAAAACATCATAAATATAAACAATTATTACGCTTATGTTGAATTTGGGTTTTCTCTCCATTAGATAATCATGACATATGTATATGTACAGTATATGGAACTGGTTTACATGTATATACTAAATATCATCATTTGTTACTTGGCTTATTTTTCGAAAAGTTCTGCATCAACAACGATAGTACTGCTTCAAAAATTAAATGTAATGTTTTTGATTAATTAAATATGCATTATGTGATATTGTGTGTCATAACCTAACACTATATCATATGTTGGTGTTTCTTAATCTTACTTGACTGAAACCAATAAAATGATAAATCTGTCACCTTCTGAACACTCATTCTCTTAATCCATTTAACCTTAAAGCTGCAACAACCAAATATATGCATTTGTTTCTAGCACATACTTATTTTTTCAGTATTTATTTTTTCAGGTAATGAAAGACGTAAGCGGGCTCTGCGAAAAACAGCTGTCCCCAGTATTTTTTCCTGGACAAACAAGGCGACTGTTGCGAAGAACCAGGAGAGAAAAGAACGTCGTCTAGAACGAGAAAACCGGAAACGTAAGTTGTTTGAAGATGTGACAAATATGGAACAATCTGGAGAAAACATGAGTTTTGAACCTGAGTTCATTGCAACCAAAATAGACATTGTTACTTCTGATATCGATGTGGGTGCCAGCGAAGAAGTTGTAACCCAGCAGGAATGTGTGGAGCAAATAATCTCAATCATGATGTGCATATTAATATACCAACCTTTTTTAAGAAAAAGAACAGAATGTCAAATGATACTGTTATTAAAGATAGGAAAATTTCTAGCAAACGTGTGCATGTAGAAAGAATCATTGGTCTTGGAAAAACATACAGAATTTTAACAGAACCTCTGACTGCCACAGACACTAAGTTGTCATCAGAGATAATTTTTGTATGTTTCATGCTATGCAATTTCAGAAATGGCATTGTGTCTACATATGCTTAAAGAATTGCTACAATCATGGTTGTACCTGTAGCTAAGAGTAGTAAAAAATGTCATTTTTATGTTGTCATTTACCATTATGAATAAAAAAATGTCTGATGATCATGTGTATTAGTCTATGGTTATCAGTATTAGAAAGTACATGTTATTACAGTAATACTAGACATTTGTTTGTCAATATGACTGTTCATTATTCATTTTTTATGTTGAAGTTGATGTATTACATGTGATTGCTTAATAAAGTTTTAAAATAGTGATTTGTTACTTTTGCAGCTGAAATTAAACTCTGGTACGGGCTGGTATTCATAAAGCTCCTAAGCGAAATCTTAAGTTTTATTTAAGTGAAAATTTCAGATACAATTTGCTATGGAAATTATTATGATTTCTGTTGTTTTTTTGCCAAAATACTATAACAAAAGTAAATAATTTACAGCAAAAACAAATTTAATACAAGAAGACATCTTTATAAAAAAGCAAAAGACTTTAGGAATTCTGATAATTTAAGGAATGTACTTAAATTTTTCCTGAGGTGCTTTATGAATGCTGACTGTAAACAACATACTTGATATTTATGCAGTTCTGTTCAAACAACACAATTTTCAATAAAACTATTTATTTGAATACATATATAATGACAAATATAATAACAAAAAATACATATCATGATAATTCATACAACATTACAAAATGCATTTATTTTCAAATGAACTTTTTGTTTCATTTCTTTTGCAGAACATTATTTTACACATTTTTATAAAACAACTTTTCCAAAAGTGCTGGTTTGAAATGTGCCTCAAAAAATAATTCAAGTTTGTGCACCATATCAGAGATAAACGCCTCATTTCTTGTTACTCTGATGTACACAATGTCAGTGAGAGTATACACAATTAAATCACAATATTTTCGTTCAGAGCAGAACAACTGTCCCTGTATCTGAAAGTAATATGGATTTTTTTTGCTTAGAACAAGTTTTCGATTGATTTCTTTTTAATATGGCACAGTAACTGAGTTTATCTCTTTATTTTTTGCATTGAAAGGACATTTTACTTCTACAATTAAATCCTTGCTGACAATTCCATCAGGAGATGCCCCTAGAAATGGATGGGTCTTAGAAACAGTGATGCCACATGCCTGAACATTAACATTTCGCGCACTTTCATATATGTGAATTGCAGTTTTTTCATATTTACAGCCATGGCGCATCGCTTCATTTTGCTTAGTTACATGTCCAGATACCATTGTGAAAGCCAATGCTGCTAAATTGGCCTTTTCTGTTGCTGTACATATCCGGTGGTAGTTGGATGACTGGATTCTTTTTCCACGTTCCTCGAACCAATGATCATTTGTGTTTTGTCCCCTTGTCAAAACTTCCAGTTCACAGCACTCTTCTGTTGTTATTTTAGTTATTTTACTCTGATTTAGAAAGTTTTCTTCATGTGTCACTTCAAAATAGTCATGATCATTGTTGACTGCATATATATTTGCTGGTGCAAAGGTCTGAAATATTGGCGTTTTAGAAATTCCTTTAAAGTTCATACATGTATTGTAAAAATGATCCTGATAATTAGGGGCATTTCGAAAACTAACAGGTCGGGGATCAAAGTCCTTAATATCACAAATATCTGCCCCAACCATGTTTAGGTCTCTGGCCTTCAGAGGGGACCCGGTATGTTTCTTGGCTCTATGGAATGCCTGTAGTTGCTCGGTACATGACGACTCTACCTTCACATCTCCTGTTTGAACAAATTTCAGGCATGCATACAATACAGTTCTTATATGCTTGCAATGTCCAAAGGTACCCTCGCCAGCTCCACATTCGCACTGTGCCTCGTGCACTATTCCATGTTTTGTAAAGGAAATGTCTACCACATAATTTATCTTTTTCTTCATTTCTGCTCTACACGCACTTTTTACAAAGTCAAGACTGTCTGATGAAAACAACCGAAGATACATTAAAAATTTGTCATTGTACAGTGCAGTTACAGTTTGGTCGAACTCAACTTGAAAGCGTTCCAGATAGTCAGTGGCTTTCTGACGGTCAATGGGGGCCATCTTCATGTCACTGTTGATGTCCTTGTAGCCACTGGTTACTGGAAGGCTCATCCTAAATGCTGGCATAAGGTCCTCACAGTTGTTGAAATTTTGGTTTCTGTCATAGGCCTCTAGTCTGAAACAATTATGTAATACATTTGTTTAATAATCATATACTGCCTCATCTTTAAGAAAAGAATGAAGAAAAGACGACTTTGCAAACAAAGAACATATTGTATTTATTACTACAAACAAACCACACATAGCGCATTACCCCACCCACTAATTCCAACGTATGGACATGTACACATTTTGAATTTAATTTGCAATGCTTCCTGTGGAATTTGGGACAATTAATAATAATGAACTGCAGACATTAGCGATATAAGATTGCATCAATTGCTGTTATTACATTTAACTATTTAATGAAAGAACTGGTTTACTTCGCTAATCGTCAACAACAAAAGTGAAAAGAAAAATTCATGTTAGCCTACCTCTCGATTAACTCCTTTTTTCGTCCAGATAACTTAGCATTTCTCTTTCTTAACTCTGTCCTAAGTTGTCCTAAAGATAGGCTGCAAAACTTTGAAGCCATATTTACACCTTTATCGAAGAAATATAATCAAATCGTGTTAAAACTCTGTTTATCAACTGTCGATCTTAGCGGAAGTAAACAATGGAAGGGAAAATAAATAACAATGGACCTATTCGACAACAGCGCCGCCTATACGGGCACCTGCTAGACAAGGGAAGATAACCCACTAAAGTCTCTCATTGCAGAATATGTTTTCAGTTCATGTTTGAATCGAACTAATTTTCGCATTATCGTTATTTATCGGCTAATAAACAACGATTTGTCGTTTTGATGCGTTATATTAAACTCCCTCGTAGTTTAATTTGGCCTACGCATCATACATCCAAATCGTTGTTTATTAGCCGATAAACAACTCTAAAATTATTCCTTTATTTGTCAAGATGTCTTACTAATTTGAAATGTTGACAATGAGTTTTAAAACCAAGACACTTAAAGCATTCTAATGACACGATGGTTACACGCACGCAAGTCATAAGCATATATATACTCTTTACGTGGTGTTGAATAAAAAACCGGTACTTACTGAAGAGCAGCAACGCACTTATAACATCTCTGGATGTTGACTTCATTATGGTCTGCTTAATTGTGCCTTGCAAAAGTAGATCTATCAGTTTCGCATGAGATAAAAAAAATAAATGGAATGTAAAATAAATTTTCGACGGATTATTTTTTTCTTTTATTACTTTTTTGTGCATAATGATAAAGGTATGTATCTATGACTTGCGTAGCAGATGAAAACGTATTTTAACCTTAGTATTTCAATAAAAAACGTATTTTCTCAACGAACCGAATAAAAAAATTAAAACAATTTAACCTACCTGTTATAAAATAAACCCGGGTTATATATCCAGTTTAGATGTCAC
The DNA here is from genome assembly GCA_027627225.1 of Congeria kusceri. Classification (NCBI taxonomy): domain Eukaryota; kingdom Metazoa; phylum Mollusca; class Bivalvia; order Myida; family Dreissenidae; genus Congeria; species Congeria kusceri. Next base: position 41,855,244 of record CM051035.1, read on the forward strand.
TCGATATTTAAACGCAGTATGTGAACCTAAAGATGTAGTTTCACCAAATATAGCCACACTAACAATCGACGGAAAAAGGAAGTTTTACACCAAGCAAGTAGATTTTATCTTCCGGAACCATTATATTCCCCGCTCTAGTCTATCTATGTCAAATATTAACACGCCTTGAGTTGGAAAGCTATTAAAGTCGATTAATATCTCGAATTAATATACATTAATAAATCAGTACAATAATAAATACGCTTTTCGAACAAATAGCATTTGATTTCCTTCGTTTTAATTTGGACATACAGTTTGTACTTTGCTCTCAGCCTTAAAATACGCATGTACACTTGACTGAAAAAAAGAGAGTAAACTTTGCCTAAAGCATTTAAACTAATTAGATATAAGAGTCATTTTTGTATAGAAACAATTGAAAATTACAACTTTGTTCGTTCTACAAATGCCACGCCGTCATTTTACGGGCGGACAGGGCTCGCTATATTGCCACCCATCTAGCTTATGACAGTCTGTGCATACACCAGTGGACAGGGCCCGCTATATTGCCACCCATCTAGCTTATGACAGTCTGTCCGTACACCAGATTCAACCTCACGATAAAACTTTTGCTTTTGATTTTAAAATAGTTCAGACATTATCCCAATACTGCTAATATAAACAAGAGAGCTGTGATGGCTCAAAGCGCTGACCTGAATACTGGCAGAGATCAGCTCTGACATCTGAATGTCATCGAGTACAAAATAAGCCACATCAGACTACTAACAGATTAATTACTGCAGTTTACCTGGCAATTGACAGGCGCTATACAGATGCCTGTCCGGCCTACTTCTTTAATTCACCCTGCAATCCACAGGAGCAATACAGATGCTTTTACGGTGAAACTGTTGGGACCACGAAAAATAACAAGCAATTGTATGGCGACACGTTTACCATGCCCGATCACATTTAGATAACATAGAGGTTAATCCAATCTCTGCAATCACGTAAGGTTCAAACATCCAACTGAATACCATGTACGGTGTTTTGTTCTTATTTTTAAGGAATACTAATCAGTGAAACAGTCGCAAGTGATAGCTACGACGACACCTGTCAGCATTACGTATATCATCCATACGGACTAGTCAATCAAACAGACCATCGTACTAGATTTATTTGAGTTTTAATTGCATAACTTTTTGGTCTTATCAATGATATGCAGTACACTGGTTAAAAGCTCATATACCAAAACCAATTAAACGGTTTTTACTGAAATACTATTACATGTACTTGCGATCCCTGGTGAAAAAAAGTCTCTATCCTGCACATAGTCCCTTTTTCTGCTATTTTTCTCATAAACAAGGGGAATTAGCTCTGGTGTTCTTGATTATATCTAGCCTATCATTGCTACCAGATGAGAACTTATGGTCATGCACAAACTGTCCAAGTTTAGTCAACATTGAATGAAAAGTTGATTCTCTGTCAAGACTGAAAGCCAATCAAGGGGCAATAACTGTAATCTTTCTTTTCCTATCTAGCTCAAATTCGACTTCGACTGAGACAGTACAGTCATACACAAACAGTGCAAATTTGGTCAACACCAGACAAAAAGCAAGAAATGTCTTTAAAAAGACAATCGGCGTAGAAATTAATATTGAGATGTCTTTTTTTTCCCCTAAATATAATACAAGAGGACCAAGCTGTGACTTCACGGATCCCATATTTTTCGTTCCCTATTAAGGAGACTTCTCCGACCCCAGATTTTTCGGTCCCTACTTTAGAGACTTCTCGGACACTCAATTTTTCGGACACTATAAGAAAACGTATCGGCCCCAAAAATTAATTTGACATAAACTCAATAATTATTAATATCTGTACTATGAATAAACCGATCATATACCGCCCCATGTTTTCACCAGTGACACACGAATAAGCTAAATACTAGTAATTTACGAAAACATAATTGATACATGAATTTCTAAGGCAAATTTAACAAATTAACATTATCAGAAAAAAATACCGGGGATGAATGAGCAGTAAGTTTACGAATTCCCCATTTATTGCAATTCTCGGATTAAGGATTCTCCAGACGTGAATTGATGCGTGTGTATTAACATAGCTTTACCGCGCGCTATTTTTAGAATGATTCTCCTGCTGGAGTTGTACTCGCTAGAATTAATTCACGGGGACGACAGTCGGTTACAGAGTACAATAATGTTTTTACACAATGATAAAATAACAGGAAATAAAAGCTCAGTCAAATTTGCTAATATTTGTTTTGCTTATTTATCAGAAAAATACAAGAAATTTACCACTTAATATTTTGTGCTTGCGAGCTGAACAGGCAAGATTGTACGTTGTGACCGACTGTCGTCCCCGTGAATTGCAGCATTGTAATTACTATATATAGAGCGCGGCGATTATGTAGGCTAAACAATATAGTTATTTCATTATGTGAATGAATATACCATTCTGATCATGACACACAATGAGTAAGATTGTTCATAATTATGTTCATTTCTAGAGTGTATGTCGAAGATATGTTTATAACTTTAATTTAACCACTTATGTAAACAATTATGTAAATTATTAATCCCCAAAAGTATGCAACAGTTATTGGTTACGTTAAACCATTGTTTAAAGTTTGCATTCCCTAACATAAGAAAATTTGCCCAATTCTATTGGCATTCAATTTCCCCGCTGCATAATTATCGCAAGAAATCTAGGTCAAAAGTGATCATAGACAGCTTCGCCGAATAATAATGTCTCTATCCTCCAGAAAGTCCTTTTTTACTCACAAACAAGGGGCAATAACTCTGGTGTTTAAATCCAGGCCATTTTGGACTATTTTGAAACTGTATGGTAATGCACAAGCTGTGCAAGTTTGGTCAAAATCAGAGGAAAAATAAAGTCTTATGTTACACGAAGTCCATTTTGCAGTTTTTCTCATGAATAACTTTGGTGTTAGAACTTTGCCGAGATTTTATAACCATATACAAACTGTGCTAGTGTGGTCAAGACTGAATGAAAAGTGAAGTCTGTATCGCGTTCGCATGCCCAATTGTTGTAGAATTTGGACCGACGGACCAAGCGGAACAATCCGCCGGGCCCCTGCTATACCAATAGCTCACCGATCTCTTTGTGCTTAGGTGAGCTAAAAATAGCATCCAAGTTTATAACTAGTCACATAAGCTATTGTTGGTTACACAAAATACGGAATTCCATGTTTTCGTTGTACCATCACCAACTGAAAAGGTTCTTCTACAAGCGGATAGTCATTCTGTTTGTGAAATAGTCTTCTTAACAAAATACTTAATGCTGATTGGTCAAATCTGTGACAATGACCAATCAACGAGTCGTCCATTTCGTCTGCATTTCTTTCGCAAAATCGTCTGCTTTTCGCAGGTGCGATGCATCCTTCCACCAACGCGCATGCGGCCCACTGACGTAATACCATGTCAGTAACGTGACTTTTCCTGAATACCAGGTTTCCGGCCTCTATTTCCCCAAAATACTTGTACAAGCATGGGTCCTCAGAAAAATACTTGAACGTCTGCAGATGTGTATGATATGCCACGTTTGCGCTAACGTCATACGTGAAAAATAGTATGCCATTTTCTCGCACGTATTTTAAGGGAAGTTCAAAGTCGTCTGTGACGAATCTTATGGAGGAGTCCACCCACCAAACATAGCCAAACTCCTGGTACAAAAGCTGAAAGAACAATTTAACCTCGTACATTAAACTGAAACCATTTTATATTTGAGATTGTGCCAAAGTAGAGACCCGCACGTACACTGTATATTGCTCAAGACCACGTATATGTGTACTGAGACAGGAGGAGGCAGATGTTTTGAAAGTACATGGACATCACCGATCGGGTACACTACTAGATATATTTCTCAAGACCACGTATATGTGTACGGATAATTGGGAAGACTGTACAGATGTTTTATAAGTACAGGGACATGATATGATTGAATTTATAGAATTGATTCATTTTTACCAAACATCGTCTATACTAATTTCTTGAATCATATTCGTGTATCAATTGAGAATAAAATTATATTGGGAGTGTTGTCCATGTACTTTCCACAATATGTCTGTTCAAGTCAATACCGACATGTACGAGGTCTTTTTAAGCAATATGGCTTTATACAGTGATATGTTTGTCATCATTAATCTTGGTGTGATTGTCATAAATGTCCTGTTTCAGATTATAATGTTTTATTACCGGGATTTTAACTAACTCATTCGCTGATTATCGTTCAAAGAGCATGCTTGTACTGACCCTAGCAACAGTCGGTACAAAAGGAATGTAATCAAGAACATTTAAAAAATATTTAAAAAAACAAAAAAACAAAAAAACAACAACAATAACAACAAACAAACAACTTATATGAACGAAACATGTAAAAGTTTGTGGTAACTTGTGAATACCCTGTGTAGATTGTAATAGCAAATGACTTGTGCTTGTATAATATATTTTGCATGACATATTGTTTCTTTCTTTTGTTTTGCTGTTTTGATCACTTGAATGCGTTAATCTCTTGTAGATGTCGTGATCTTGAGTGTGATACTGTACGTACTGATCTATGCAAGTGAAACAAACAGTTATATTGAAAAAAAATACATTAACAAAGCACATGAGCAGATGGTAAAATATCCCATACAAGATAATGGTGGCCCAAACAACAATAAGTCGCCTAGCTAGAATTCAGCGAGATTTCATCATTCATCGTTTAGCTACCCTTGAGCCATCGCTCATATACTAGTACCGGTAATTAAAGCTAAAGGTTCAAAGATCAATAATCTACGAAATACGAAATCGGGTTTGTATACATAAAATAAATTAAATTCAATAGTTATAATTCAAGCAGCGTTCCTGTATGGTTAATATTCTGGAGTAAATCATGGAGTGTTTACTATCATTGCCAACATAACACCAGTTGAATATTTATACCATATTTCAGAGAGTTTTCTTTGTTCTGCGATATTCAATGACTGATATTCTACCATATTTCAAAAAGCTTTCACTGTTTTGCGGTATTATAACTGTGATATCAGATCAATAAATACTGGGCGGAACCTCATATGCAAGCTTACCGTGCAATAAGTAGCACTGAACGATTGCACCGAGTGGGCACATTGCGACAGAGCTAAATTTGGAATGACACGCATGCCAAGCATGTCAGACATCACGTGACGTCTAGGAACTGCCTATTGGGATCGGCATCGTAGAAAGTTGCGATGTGACTGGTACATATGGTATAAAACACTTGTAGCACCCTTTGACCTCAATATGTTAATTATTTAATCTCGTCAAGCGGGCTCGTTAAATAGCTTACATATATCGGTCTTAGTGTGCTACAACTATTACTCAGAACAGAAAATAGTGGGCGGAGCCCAATATGCAAGCTTATCGTGCACTAAATAGCCTGCAGTATATTGAACTTTAGTGTTAATTTATACACACGCTACTTAATTACTGCACTTCCACATTCGACAGCGCTGACTTTGGAAACAACACACATGCTTGACACACATGCCAAGCATGTTAGACATCACGTGACGATTAGGAAACGCCTATGGGATGGGCATCGTATAAATGTGCAATATGATAGGTAAATAAATGGTATAAAACACTTGTAGCACACTCTGACCTCAAAATGTTAATTATTTAATTTTGCGATGCGGGCTCGTTAAATACCTAACATATTTCGGTTAAAGTATGCTACAACTATTACATAACATATATAACATATTGAGGAAATAACGTTAACAAAACGAGGACTTTGGGGATTGCAAAAAGTAGACGCATCGCACTTTCACCACTGCAATATGACTAAACAAACGCAAGTTGCTATGTGCGGTTAACTTACGTTGATGATGATGACTTTGAAGGCGTACGTATGCAGCTGAGCTACGTGTTCAGGCAGTTTGTCATACGGGAAGTCTCGAACCTCACAGTGTTTGCAGTTTTTCCGCAACTGCAGAACAAACCCAAACTGAATTACAGTCGAAAATCATTCTATACTATAGTTCTAACTTGTTCGTGTACTCAAACCGCACATTTGTACAGTGTTCAAAGCCAGTTGATAGCTACAGCCTCAATTGTATGTACAAAAATTCATTATATGTACTGGCAACTTAGATTTTGGAATACATGTCACACTACATGCATTTAGCTGTTCAGCCATTTTCATGATTTTTCCAAACATTACAACGCGGAATGAATCACGCACGGAAATTACAAATATATGTACATAAACATGATATCATTCCATCAAATAGTACGGAAACAAAATTAATACATCTGATTACTATTAAAACAATAAGTAATATACTATAAAAGCCATTACCAACAGCAAGTCCTCTGCGGTCAAGCCGATGTCGTAGTAGATGATTTTCACGTCTTTAAACACTGGAATTATTTTATCGTATATGCTTTTCACCAGACCTTGCGACAGCAGAAAGAATTTGGAGCTCGCGGCGGTTGCAATCACCGGAAATGGCATGCTGGGTTTCTTCGGGCTTAAAGTGAAACCGAGGCTATTTAAGTACGGCTGTGCTCCGGGAAAAGAAAGGTTGGCAATTTTCCGCAGGTTCTCCTTCAGAGTGCCAGAAAAAGACATGTTGGTCTTGCATGTTACTGGAAAGATACGCGAACACGGTGCGTGTAATATTTCTTTTCACGATATATGAGGTTTATAAACAATGCTCTAAAGGAATACTGATCCCGTATTATCCCATTTGCAATGTCCATAAGCAACGTTTTTAGGGAATAATCACATTTGATTTCAGTATAAGGTTAATTAATATAGCTCTAACGGAATAATAATAATCCCCATCTGATTCTAAACGTTCTAAAGGAATAATGCCCCCCCCCCCACACACACACACACAGTCCCCCACTGATTGGCTAGGATCAAACGAAAAAATTATTATCACCTGTCTGTATTAAATGACATTTTCATGACAACGATCTAAACAAACAATGGCCCCACCTGATTCCAAAGGCAGGTTCATAGGATGGTCGTGTTTTTTGAAGATCGCAGTCTGATTCTTCTCGTCATCAGATCGTTGCAGAGCGTACACGCAAACAATAACGGTAAGCATCCAGCACAGCAAGAACACGCGCACGTACAGCAGAAACGTTCTTTCTGCAAAACCAGCGCATGAAATCACGACTGAAATAGCGTTCCTAATGGGAGTTAATGATTTCTGGTAATTCTTTAAAGCCATTGCAACCAGAAAATCAAAAACCTCGCACTTGTATTTATGTTATTTTATTTGTGAACGAAGACGAACAACAAACATAACATTATGTTCGTCTGGTGAAGTGTACAAGTACATTATAAGAGTTGTTTATAACTTTAAAACAATAACAGTTTCAAGTTGAGTCAACACATTCCACAGGCCATGCTGATTACATAAAAACTGGGGTGTTTGTACAGACTAAATACTTACTTATTTTCATATCCAAAATAAATAATAACACAAATTAAATCGAAGACGAATTTCTTTACACAGCCCCCCTTTCTTCATTGAACGAGTTACTAAAACAATTGATTTGAAAGAGTTTAACGTATTGAACATTATTTAACGGAAACCTAATCCGGTGTATGGTTTATGAACAATACTCATTTGAAAGAGAATAAGAATGAAACTTTACATAATGCCAATTCAATCGTTTTGTCATATCAAACCCAGATAAACATACACGTCGTAACAAACATTATTCATACAGTTATATACAATAAACAATCGCAAGGATTTTTAATCATTTGCATACAGTAATATACAATAAACAATTGCAAAGATTTTGAATCATTTGCATAGTTATATACAATAAACACTTTCAAATATTTTTGATTATTTGCATACATTTATATACAATGAACACTTGCAAAGATTTGTAATCACTTGTCCAGGTTAATAAAACAGGACATATATGCAATATACATGTAATCATATCACATAACAAAATAACAATATTAATAATAATGTATAAAGTATCAATGATACTGTTGACATTAAAACATAATGTAATGTAAACGTTTAAACCATCTGACTAAGTTAATAAATATTACAATAACATTAAAAGTCTTAATGTCGATAAACGTAATTCATTACACATAGTTTATTTACTAGCAAAGTCACTACCATCACATTTTTTTGTATCACTTTCAGTCCTCCCTACTAACTCCACACTCTCAGATTCGGCAATCATTTTGGCGATCTCGTCAATTCTAGGAGTTTCCAATTCAAGTTGTGTTCGGTCGAATTGGGAAATAGTAGCTTCTAATTCATCATTAATAGCCTTAATGTGTTCCTTGGCTTCTCGTGTCATAATAAATTTGTGAATTTTTGTTCCATTTGCAAAAGCAACCCCCAATTGACACTCGATACCATTTAATTCACTCTTAAGACTTTTTGCTTTAGTTATGCTTTCTGCAGATGAAACGTTTACTTGGTCGATGCGACTTTTTAACTGTTTTAATAACATTTTTTCCGTATTGTCCAAAACATTTCTAACACGCATAACTTCTTCATGGACCTGTTGGTTGATAAACTGTTCATCCTTAATAGCTTTTTGTTCAAGAGACTTCTCGTCCGCAATTAATTTCGTCAATTTATCTATCGTTGTATTAAGATCCTCGGATACCGTGATATCGTTTTCATCATTAGCAGCTTCAATCAACGCAAGATCGCACTGTTTATGCTGTTTTACTGCACACCCATCGCAGCACAAGACATCGTGTTGGGTACAGACCCTTGTGACACGTTTTTTACACTGTGGCGTACATGCGGACACCTGCTTGAACAGCTCGGTCTCTTCGACCTCAGCAAGATGTTTGGTCTCCCGGACACCTTCCACAATTTCGACTAGCGTGAAGTCCACTGGGTACTTCTCGACAGTTTTTGAAGTGTCCTTGCCAACTGGGGAAGTTGTAGGAGTTGATCTTTTGCAGACTGGACAAGAGAACTGTACCTGGTCAATAAATGTCCTTAAGTATTCAATTAAACACTTTTCACAAACAGAGTCACTGCAAGGTAGCTTTCTAGGTTTAACAAAAAGTTCTTTGCATAAACAACATTTAACTGCTGCAACCCTTACCGTCTTCAAGTCTTGCCTGTTCATTCTGAGTTAATTTAGAAGTAACCCGTGTGTCTTACATAACACTTTATCCACATGAGGTTTAAAATCATTTGCGTACACTACATTTGCGTATACTCATAATCTCATTGATCCAAATGACTTAATAACGACAAAAGAGTATTGTTTTGTGCTAAAGGAAACATAATAATTGATATAGTTGTGTTCATTGTATACTCAGTTCATTTGATAATGAAAAATGTTTAAAAGTTCCTACTCTGGATTGCATCAGAAGTTAATTGAACAGTATATAAAATGGCGTCAAACACAGAGCAGGTGCGCGTAAGCAAGGAATACTTTAAGTGCCCTATTCACTGGGACACGTTTGATAAGCCAAGACTGTTGCCGTGTAACCACTCTCTGTGCCACGAGTGTTTGTTAAGCCTGATCAAGGCATCTGAAGGATATTCTAAATTCCGCTGCCCAGTCTGTAAATGCGATGTACCAACGGGAGATAAGATTTCAACGTCTAACGTCGCACAAATTGTTCAAATAAACCAGACACATCGTCTGATAAAAAGGTCTTTTTGGAGTCGTTACTTAAGTGTAAAACCCATGAAAACAAAAACGTGGAGCATATATGTAAAAACCACGACGAAGTGTGCTGCGATTTGTGCGTGCTTGACAACCACAAGAACTGTCAAATTCAACATTTGAATGACACTGTAAATGAAAGGAACAACTCCGATGATCTCTCGCGATTGAAGGACTCTGTTAATAGTTTAACATCAAAGGTTGATATATTAGTCGGATTTGATCAAAAACGTACTAAATTGCACGAGCGCCTGATACAAGCTGCGACTTTACAACTGAAAAGAAATAAATCTCGTATCGAAAAGTCCTTCACAACGCTAAAAGGAAATGTCAAAACCAATAGTAAACTTAAGGGACAAGAATTGACAGTTACCTTGGCTAACAAGCAAAAATCATATATTGATATATTAGAACAGCTTCAAAATTGTAAAGCAAATTTGTCACTAGCGACAAAAAGCAAGCATAAGTTATTTAACATCCTAATGAAACAGTGTACCACACGGCTCGTTCAGAAACTCTCTAAAGACATTACACAACTGGAAAACGGCGACTCAAAAAGGCTAATGGTTAGAACAAAGTGTGTTTCTATCGAAACAATAAAGCAATCGTTTGATAAACAAATCATTATTAAAGAAAACCAAACAGAGATATCATATAGTGACGACGTAAGCGGAAGCGAAGTGCCATCTTCCCAAAGCACCATAAACGTTGGAAGTCATCTGATATTGCAGCCGACATCGAGGCTTCGAAACTGTATTTGGATTTCTGAAAAGGTTATTGTGGGCATAGACATGCCGCCTTGCCTAGCTCTGATAGACGTCGAGAGAAAGAACGTTTTGTTCGTGTATTCGTGCAATTCAGTGCCGTATTCGTTGTCTGAAAAAGAGGACGCACTGTTTGTCGTTTGCTATCCTGAACACGGTAAATGTACCATGGAAACAATGGAAGTCACAGAGTCCGAGATTAAACTTGCCCAGACACTTACAATGCCATTTCCAGCACACGCGGTGTGCTTCAATTCTGATAAGAGGTTGTACGTATGCCTTTCTATGTCTCAGAACTTGGCATTCCTCAACGAAGAAGGACAATTTATATCGTCAATAGTACTGCCCCCGTCTACTTATGACTACTTAATTCCAAGTGGTGACTTCACGATGTTCTACATAGTTAGTTCTCTGAAAGGCGTTGTCACGATTGTGGACGTAGAGGGAAGAAATAAAACTAAATACAAGTCTACGAATCTCAAACTGCCAGGTTTTCCCGCAGTGGACCTCGAGGGCAACGTTTATATTCCAAGTTGTCATGGAAACTCTATCCACCAAATCGACTGTTATGGTGCGAAAGGTCACGAGATTCTGATAAACCAGGTAATGAAGCCGAGCTGTGTGAGTTTCGACAAATCCTGCTGTCGAATGGCCGTGACAGAGCTGAACTCGTGTAAACTAAAACTGTTCGACAGAAGTCTGTTTTCCAGCAAAGCGGTCAAATCAAAAACGTGCGCCATGATGTAGTAACGTTTGGTAGATGTTAAATATTTTATCTCATTACCTCTAAATTTAAAGGTCATTTATTTTATATGTAAATATAATATCAAAATCGTAAGTGACAATAGCGAAAAACTCGGTATAGCAATATATGTATATCAATACGTGTATAAGGAATTCGTGTAAAACATAAATCTACATGATGGATCATGAAAACTATAAGTGTTTTTCCATTTAAACTAAACAGGTACATGTATGTCGGATCGGGCGGACATCTTCGTGCAATTAACTTCTGGCGAAAGTCCTAGGGATACAATTAACTCTTCACTTCTATTTTCCAAAAAGGCTCTTGAACAACAGATGGACGAATGCTACTTAATAACTTAATATACATGTATGTAATAAGAAAACAATGTTGCTGTAACCGTTTTTCAAATTGCATAACGAAACTTTGCGTTATATTCTGTTGTATGCTGAATTTTTGAATCGAAGCACATTTGTTTCACACAGTTTAAAGCGAATTAACATATAAACATCCATACATTCAAAGCAAATTACTTTAATAGATTTGTCGTTAAAATTCTTTCCATGTGTGTGCATTCTGTTTTCGTTTGATTATGCATCTATTGATTGAAATTGTGGTTTTAATGTTCATACAGCTACACGTGAAGTAAACTGTAGACTGATTAAGAAGGAAAACAATTAAATTAAGTCTGATTTGTTTAAGGTATTTATTATAAATTTATGTGTATTCAATATTTATATAGAATATATGCAAGTTTCTATCGTGATACATTCAATAACGATCATTCACCTTTCAAACTATAGTAGCTAATATTTAAACAGTTCTTTGATTGCACCGATAGTCACACATGGGAAAATATCACTATTAATATCTTGAAATCAAATTTGCATTCTTTAACTGTGATTACAAATCAAGAGAAGTATAATAATGTAGTTTGAAAACGATTTGTACATGTATATTCTAAGATTACAAATCAAGAGAAGTATATGTAGTTTGAAAACGATTTGTACATGTACAAGAAAGAATATTACAGTGATATACCGGTATATTACTGCTATGTTTTATCTGCCTATTAGTGTTCTTCTTGGGCCATGTTTTGACTGCACTGTGTTGTTAATACCTTATTAAGACTCAATTAAAACGACACACAAATGTATATGGAAGTTCTGAGGCAGGACACTGCCTCCATCAACAGACATCTACTCAGAAGAATATTGCACAATGGGTTCGAATCCGCGTTCAGAATAATAATGCATGTTTTATTTGTTATTTTCCATCTTAATCAAATGTTACACATGTTATAAACGATTTTCAATTACTGTTTTATACATATTTAGTTGCATTATCCAATTCAAAAATTATATGCTATTTATTATAAAATGGTAAACAATTTGTAGATGTAGATTCATTATGGTATTAGCAACAGATTGCATGGAAAATTCTGCATATCACTAATACTCATATACAATACAACTGAATTGACAGATTCCACACATGTATTTTTCAATTAAGCAGACATATTCTATGCTTACAGTAGTACATATTTATTAATAGTAGTCCAAAATGGTTCGTTTTGTTTATTATTGTACATGTACACATACATATTTATTAAATAGACAAGAAAGAAAACAAGTGTGTCGCTATCTAGTAATCCATTTTAAACATAAAATAATTACATTGTTAAGGCCTCCTTAACATTCTCACTAACAACTAAAGACAATAAAGTCATATTAAGCACTGTACTGTCGGTGTCCAACTGCACATTATTTTGGTTGCCATGGCTACATCGGCGGTGGTGGCGGCGGAGGCGGCGGTGGTGGCGGTGGAGGGGGAGCCCCGCCCCCAACTCCTGGGGCAGGAGGTGCAGCAGGCGGAGGAGGTGGGGCACTAGGAGGGGCACCTGCACCTCCAGGAGGTCCACCTTCAGCACCTGAAGAATAAAGCAAAACTTCTACAACATATATAATAGCTGGTTATGCAATAGAGGTCAGTAAGAGCTTTGAGCTCTTATTTTATTACTATCATAATCAAAACTCTGTCTCTTGGCAAATAAAAATAAAAACTAATATGTTACAACATTTAACTATCATGTCTGATAACGCTTTTTCAATTTTGGCCAAATGAAAATAGAAAGTTCAAAACAAATACGAGTATGTTAAAATCGTTTTTAGTGGTCAAATGTTTAGACTACCACTAAGTAGTTGAGATGTTTTGCAGTCTTAAAGCCAGTTAAACAAGAAAGGGAAGTTACTTTTAAGTCTGATAAAACTAACAGCGGATATAATATGGCAATGAAAATATTACTTCACGTGTAATGCAGTCTATATAAAATATCAAGAGAAACGGCATAAGAAATACAATTCTAGAACCAAAGCTCGACTCGTTCCATGCAAGGCCTAATAAAGTTACAACTAACTGACCTATGATGCACAATACTACACAGTCTTTGGAATAGCAGTGAATGTTTAGCACCGGCTTTTTTTTAAAACTTACTTTATAGCCATTATTGGGTCATATTCACAATGGCAAAAAGTCTCTTTTTTTCCCAATTCCAGTCCTAACATTCCCAATTGATGGTGTGACTTTCTGATGTTTGGAAATAATAGGTGCTCAGTGTAGTAATAAATACGTATTAATAACCATTTCACTGATCTTTTTTCGTTCAGATTATTCTATTTTATGTAGTTCTATCAAAAAATTATTCAAATGTATTACTCAAACAATTATAATTTTTCCCAATTTTCGGTGAATTGACACTAAAATTCCCGATTTCACGGGTATAGGTCATACTCCAAAAATGGAGAACAAAAAGCCCTGAGCACAGACAAAGTGGGTTCAAGTATTAATAACATATTGCATGACTCCTACTACATTCTGCTGCATCGAAATAATCACAATGTACGGAAGTTAGTTAAACGCATATTTTATAGTAATAAGGATGATTTCTAGTGACTTGCAAATATTTTGTCATTTTAAATGAATCACTTTGAACAACTTTTACATTATAAAGAATTATACATACAAACAAAATTTCAACAATATATACACTACTCTAACGTGATGCATGGTGTTAAGTAGTTAGAACTGCTCTAAAGGGCAATTAATAATAAGTAACATATACATGGAAACAAAACAATGTAACTTACGGTTACCATAACAACTGGCAGATAGTGAAAAACAGTTTAAAAGATAACTCCAAATGCTTTAAGCTGAATAATTTTCAAACACTCAATTATATTTGCCTAACATGGTACAGGTATATAATTTCGTTCTCATACACATATTTACTTGCCCTGAACCTCAGTTTTACCACATTCATCCTGAACCTCAGTTTTACCACATTCATCCCTTCTGCTTTAGCAGAGATTATTAAAAGCAAACCATATAGCTAAAAAGCCCAGACCAGACAAAATAGATGATTTATTTTGGAATTGTAAAACCTCCATTAACTTGTACTGATACATAATGATCTTAGAATATAGACAGATCCCCGAGTGGTTGTACTGTCAGGAGAAATGGACTTGACTTCGTATTACAAGTTTGTATTATGCATATAATAAGTTATAATTTATAGACTGAAAGTGTTCTGATGAGTATTTATTTTACAACAAACTATGTTATCATGAAATGGCAGGAATTTTTGTTTTTAAGAATAATGATAAACAATACATCAAATTAGATCTAGTAAGTATTATGAAAGCAAATGCAGTAACAAATATGATTTCCTAGACATCAAATTACCTAACTTAGTACACATGCATTTCTATTCAAAATATGCTCTTTTCAAAAAAAATAAAATAAATGGACAAGGGAAGTACTTAGAATATTGACTATTTCTAAAAAATAAATAGCATGCATACACATGTATTTGATAAACCACAATGCACAGATACATGAACAAACAAACAAACTACATATACAAGAAACAGTTGTAGTGTTTCTAGTTTTATATAATAACTTTAAGTAGCAGATAAATATGTACTACATGTACATGTACTATACAATATCTGTTAATATGCTACTAAGAACAAACACCAACCAAGGACATCTATGTTACCTTTGTTTAGGGGGTTGACCCATCTTTGAAAAAAGGCAACATTTTGGTCACCCAGATTTACCAGTATTCCATTGGCAATTATTGCAAGTTATTTAATGTGAAACTGTCTAAATCATAAGTAAAGCAAGAAGACAACACTGCAATGATTAAAACTGACATTGAAATTAGTAAATTCAAGTGTCAAGTCTGGCAGTATTTCTGTTTGTCAGAGGCTTGTAGAACATAGTATGGTGTGACATTTGGGTCACAAGCAAATGATCATATTTGGAATGCCAAAATTTGGAATGCAAAAAGAAACATGCCGATTGTAAAGAAATCTAAATCTGAATGAGCTAATTCTAGATTAAAAGTACAGGCAATACTATATAACAATACAACAATATAAATTTCCTAAAGGTCAACCTTTTAAATGGGACGATAGTATAGATTTGTAAACAGGGAAGGTGGACAAATATTGCAACATTCTGAAAAACACTCATTTTCCAAGTCAAACATATTTCAAAGCTTCAACACCACTTGATCACTAAATAAAATGACCACATTATCGTTTTTTTCCAAAATGGATGTTAACATTTCATTTATTCTTCAAGTATTCTTCAACAGGTTTACCTGTTCCCGCAGGTGCTCCTTCCTTGCTTGCCTCAGCACCTGCAGAAAAGCAGGCAACATTCTAGAAATCAGTATATAGTATGAAGCATCAGACGTAAGCAATGAGGTGTGTCGTGGGAAACAAGAGTTTAATGCATGTGCGTAAAATGTCGTCCTGGATTAGCATGTGCAGTTCACACAGGCTAATCCAGAATGACACTTTCCGCTTTTATGGTATTTTCTGTTTTCATGTGGTCTCTTCTAAACATAAATCCACTGTAGGTGGAAAGTGTTATTCTGGATAGGCTAATCCGTGACGACACTTTAGGCACATGCATTAAGCCCAGCTTTCCCATGACACGCGCCTCAAATACAACTCCAGCTGCATCAGAAATAGGGAAGTGTATAAAGACTCGGGCTACAAACATGATTCAAGGGAGTTAATTACATCACAATTTATTTCATATGTGAATACATGTAATTTCTTCTGTTGTTATAATTTTGAACTGTAAAACACCACACCTAAATATTGTACTAAAAGTATAACACCATAATTACTAAAAAAATCATGACTTACAACTGTTTAAATTAAATGAACAGGACTATGGATATAGTATTATTAAGGAAATTGAAACACACATTTTTTTTTCAAAAAACTACTGAGTTCAATATCATTACAATATGTAATTAGAAAATTAAATGAAAGAAGTTTGAAGACTTATTTAAGATATTCATAGATCTAATATCAAAGAAAACAGACAGTATTCCTGAAAATAACATATGTTAGTAGAAATATGATATAATACCACCTTTGTCTGCTTCTTCTTTTTCCTCGGCAGCAGTCATATCTGCTCGGAAAAATATCCTGGCACTGCTCAGTGAGTAGAACAGCAGGTCAAACTCCTGAAAATCATGGGGGGTGGTATGTGGTACGATACTGGTAGTAAATTGGAAACACTGCAGGTCTAATAATATGACGTTTTATGACAATGGAGAACTTAAAAGTACTTTGGTCCTTCTTGCTTAATCTAACTACCAAACAGTGCTTTATATTAAAGACAGAACTTCATCATAGTTAAATGATTTAATGTAGTCCATATCAGGCATGTCATGGGAAAACCGGGCTTAATGCATGTGCGTTAAGTGTAGTCCCGGATCAGCCTGTGCAATCCGCACAAGTCGATCAGGGACAGCACTTTCTGCTTTTATGGTATTTTCTGTTTCAATGAAGTCTCTTCTAAACATAAATCCACTGTAGGCAGAGAGTGCCGTCTGCACAGGCTAATCTGGGATGACACTTGCATTACGCCTGGTTTTCCCAAAACGCCTCATATGTATAACTATTAGTAACATGACAAAGAACTTGTGTTTTTAATAATTTCATACAGAAAACTTTATACACTGTTTCAAGTACTAGGAAACAAATGTCAAATGTTCAGTCTAAAGACTGAAATATGTGCGTGTTACAAACTGATTTTCTACAACTTACGATGTCCATTGAAAGCCCAAAGGTGTCATCAGAATGTGTACACAGAAGGCTGATAAGCCCTTCTGGCTTTCAGTAGACAATATGTATGTTGTTTTCTACTTTTTAAGGCTTTTTAACACATTTAATGAATGAACAACTGACTTGGCCTGTTTATTATCTGTAAGATTTCTTATTTAAAAAAAAGGGGCTCTAAAATCCTAATGTACTACCTGCAGGTAGATGTCGAGTCGTTTCTGGGTCAAGGTCATCGTCTGCTGCAGCTTCTCATCTGCCTTGCTGGAGGCCCCTTGCTGCTGCTTCTGCAGCTGGACCTGAAATAGCAGATGTAAATAGTCACATACTATCTGGGACTGAAATGTATGAAATCCAATGCCAACATTAGTATGACACATTAACAATTGCAGCACATTCTCCGAGATTTAAATGTAGGATATCCAATGTAGATATAGGACCAGAAAAGATTTTACAATTGTACAAACATAGGACCCAAGATTTAAGAGCTACAGTGTGTGTAAATGAGTTAAAATGAATGACAAAAAAAAACAAACGATCATGTAATATAACAGTTATGAATTCAAATAAAAGCATTGGACCCAAAGTTTAAAAGATAAGGACCATCAAGCAATTGAACTACAACAATGGTTTTAAACATGCAACATGGATATCAAAGAAAGTATGCCCGACCTTTTCGTTTCCATAGTGTTCTCTCACGGACTGAAACCAATGTAAGGAGTCGAAGTCGTGGTACTGGTCCAATAACTTCAGAATGTATGCAAGCCCTGCAACGATACATGTATCAATGGATAAGCAATATCTCTGGCATTGTGTACTTTCAAAAACATAACAAACTTTGAATATAATGCACCATAAAAAAACTACATGTATCATATATTTTACATGTACAAATCTTATCACAATACATGTGTACATGCCACTGATTCCTACGATGCACCGTACTTTACATGTTGATTTATCAACACCACCACAATATTTATTAACCCGTTAATTTATCAATACCACCACAAAATTTATTAACCAAGAACTCTGTTCATTGCTTTTTTAAAATAAATATATTTTTGTGGTGATATAAATCAAACAATTAATACTACATGTAAGTGGGTCATAAATTGACAAGAAAAGGAGCTAGTAATTTTCCAGTACAGAAACTAGGTCACAGTTGCTGTCATGTTTGTTTAATACAAGTACATAGCCTTTCATAAACAGTTTCAATGAGATTTATAAACAATATGTATTTTGTTAATGATATCAAATCAGTGTTTGTACAGGCTTACTTTAACACAAATTGCATTCAAACTAATTTTGGAAAATCAAAATCCAGTGCAAAAATTGATTATTAAAGAAAACCTGTTTATATAACTTTTCTATACATTTGAAACATGTCCAAATTGACAAGATTTTAAACCCGTTATATCTGTAAAATCTATCTAGTATATAAAAATGGATATTTGAATACCCATTGCAAAGCCATCGTCTGTGAATGCTGCCCCGACTTTGTTCTTCCTGTTCATCTTCTCCTTACAGCTGATCGAGTGCTCCACATAGTTCACAGTCTGAAATAAAGATTGAGAGTCAAGAAAACCTGACTGGAAATGTATGTGTTTACAATATGGACTCAGAAAACTATGGCAACATATACAACTCACAGGTATGTATCATTATATAGCATACATTTTAACACCAAACCTTCATAACATGCATTATATTAATTTTCTTTTTTTTAAATTGCATCTGTCAATAAAATTAGCTCAATAAAACACAAAATGTTATATTATTTAGTGACATTATATTACAATTACTGTTTTATTGGTGACATTTTCTTAAATCAAATATTTAGTTATAATTCTTCTTCAAACAATAACCTATAAAATAAAATCTAAACAATTTTTGATGAATATATTTTCCAGGGTTGTCATTATCAAATAAAACAAGCGATTTTTGTCTAAATCTTAGCGATTTGGCCAGAGGTCTGTGATATAATCTGTTGGCAATTTTTAAGTTTCTGAAAAAACAACATATTTTCTCATGATTTTAAACGACGAATTTGATCGGCGATCGGTTAATAATGACAACCCTGTATTTCGTATAAGGAACCTCAGAAAAAAATTGAATTACAGTCATAAATAATATTTAAACCAATAAAACATGTCTACCAAGGGTGGCAAGATGACAAAGAAGTTGCGCAGATGCATGTTTTTAGGGTTCCGGAACTCTGGAGAGAACACGTCCACCAGCATCTGAGAACAGACACGGTAAATTGCCATGGCAACACACCACATTACTTTCATATTGTATAACTGGGTCCATATTCCAGAAACATCTTAGGTTATAAATGATCTTAAACCTTAATAGCATAATTTTTCAATAACATTTGTGGCGCATTGTGAGAAAACCAGTCTTAATGCATGTGCGTAAAGTGTCGTCCCGGATTAGCCTGTGCAGTCTGCACAGGCTAATCCAGGACGGCACTTTCCGCCTACAGTTGATTTATGTTTAGAAAAGACTTTCTTGAAACAGAAAATACCATAAAAGCAGAAAGTGCCATCCCGGATCAGCCTGTGCAGACTGCACAGGCTGATCAGGAACGACACTTTACACACATGCATTAAGTCCGGTTTTCCCATGACGCGCCTCATTGTTTGATATTTTAAGGGCTGTGCTATGTGTGGATTGATTATCAACTTATTATTAACTATTGATTACTTATGTGTTAAGTGATACACAAATTGTGTTAGTTTTAAAAATATTACATTACAAAATTGGTATTTAAGAGAGAATATTTTAAGGTAAACATAAGATGTTTCTGGAAAACTGACCCAGAAATTATCATGGTGTTTTAATCACTTTGGTAAACTCAGCATTGTGGTATACATATACCTAATTAGTTCATTAATTCTCATGTATACTTACTAAATAACAACTTAATAACAATGATAACATTTAGAGCAAAACTGTACCATACAATTCAAATTAACATCAGTTTCCATTCATAACTGAGATCAAATATCTGATCTATCATGAAAATTAAATATTAATAAGTAAAACAAGAGAGGATTGTATTTTGGACAAGACTAACACTTCATAAAATAACATTAACCATGCATAACGTGAGATTTTCTTTTTATAAGTGTACAAGTAAATGGACATAAACATTGCATCAATTTACTTTACAACGAGCAACCCAACAAAGCCATTAAATAAATGAGGCATGTCGCGGGAAAACCGGGGTTAATGCATGTGGGTAAAGTGTCATCCCGCATTAGCCTGTGAAGTCCGCACAGGCTAATCCAGGACGGCAATTTAAGCCTACAGTATATTTATGTTTAGAAGAGACTTCATTGAAACAGAAAATACCATAAAAGCGGAAAGTGCCGTCCTGGATTAGCCTGTGCGGACTGCACAGGCTAATTCGGGACGACACTTTACGCACATGCATTAAGCCCGGATTTCCCATGACATGCCTCAAATGTTTGCTCCAGACTGTTTATGTGATAAAATGTATTCAAATACCTTGAAGTACTCTGTTCCTTCAGCAAAGTTCTTTGCCAAATTTCCTATCACATTGTCCAGATTTCTTAAAAGTACAAAGGTAAATATTTGTTCAATAAATTTCAAATATAAACCATGCCTTTTGGTATTAACATAATATTTATATCAAGCATCTCAATCAACGCTTTCCAAGAATTTCATGTTTCTATTTTCTGTCAACATTAGAGTTTAATAATTAGACAAGTAATAAATTTAATGCAATGCACTAATGCATTGAGAACAAAGAACTATTTTAAAAACGCATGTTAAAACAACTGTATGTAACATTAAAGCCTGTTGAAATGCAACTGAAAATCATTATAAACATGGACATATGGAATAATCAATCAGACACTTTAAATATAGAAGATTGCATCTTGTTTATTAAGAGAAAATCATGATTCCTCTATTTTCAGTAAAACTTTATCAACTAAACTTAAATTGACAATACTTTTCACATGTAAGCAAAAACTACACGAAGGTATTGCCATTCATATTGGAATACCCACCTGGCCGCCACCTGGCATTCCATGGACAGGTTTTCCTCCTTGCAGAGTTTCTCGAAGCACTCAATGTCTTCAAGATCTGGAATGAAGCGGATGGCGTTGCTGCAGCAGTGCAGACCACCGGACCGGATCATCCGGATGTAGCCCATGGCATTCCCTGAAAGATGATTTGGTAAAGTCAATAGTAAAAGTTGCCATTAGGATTATAGCTCCAAACGAATAAGCAGATAAGCATGTCCAATTAGTGAACTTGGTTCATGTAATACATTAAAATGGAAAGACCTTAACATGGTTTAAATTGGTTCAAATTGGTAAGATAACAGTTAAACATATTTTGTATTTAGGAAAATGTAAGTAAAATATGTAAATAATGTAAATATTTCATTTTCACAGGACAGTAGTTAGAATGACTGCAACAGCCTGAGTTTTCAATACCAACTTCAACAATTATTTTCTCTACACTTTCTGAAACACAATTGCCAAGCAGATTGTGATGAAATATATATCAGTCACATCGTGGAAAACTGGGCTTAATGCATGTGCGTAAAGTGTCGTCCCGAATGGCACTTTCTGCCTACAATGGATTCATGGCTAGAAGAGGCTTCCTTGAAACAGAAAATACCATAAAAGCGGACTGCACAGGCTAATCGGGGACGACACTTTACGCACATGCATTAAGCCTGGTTTTCCCACGACACGCCTCATATCTAAATGTAAGCCATACAGGCCTGTACCTATCTGAGTGATAAGGGTTCTGAACTGGTCCAGGTAGCTTTCTCCATCAGGGGTCAGCCCCAGCTTCCGGATCCCTTTGTTGAACTTCTCCGCTCTGTCATACGGGTACTGTGGAAAACAGAACATCACCGTTAATAATTAAATTACAGGTCAGCATTAGGTTATGTTCACTACAAACATCTCAGTTTATAAAACTGGTAAATATTTTTTAACATATGAACCCAATAAAGATTTCTATTGGACAGTTATAAGACTTCTCTGTAATAAGTATGCATTCCATAGTTCAGTTCTAGTAAAGTCATGTTTTGTACACATGGTGTATTGTGTTGTGTATATATTTTATACCCAGTTTAAATGTACTATTTTGCATATACATATATATTGAAATTTGCTTGCGTAATATGATGTGTATTATGTTATTCTTAAATCAATATAGAGTATAGTATATTAGCAGTTGTGTATGGAGAGCAACTAGTGAAATTTGCATAAAAATGATTTGTTTTATTTTGTATTGTGTATATTACTAAATGAATAAAACTGTTAAACAGGAAAAAACAAATTTAACAGTTACGTATATGAATTTTCATATAACTGGTATGAATTTTTGTTTAAATCTATTTATATTGAAAATGGTATTATATGTACTAAAGAATAATTGACTTAATTAACTGTTACGTCAAAAGTGTGTACATATGGGAACACACATATTTGTAGTAAGTGGCAATAAAATTGTACATGCAACTAAAGAGTTCAAGGTTAATCTTTGGAAATATCTGAGAAAAACAAATGTATACTTATTTGTAGATAGCAGAATACCTTCTGATCGGTTTGCATATGATTTTCTTTGAAAAATTTCCAATCCTGAAATACAGAAGTGCAATTCACTTGATGTATACACCAGTATAAAATCATGTACAAAATCACTCTTTGATTTACATGAAAGAAATCTTAAAGAAAATGTTTCTACCAAAAGGGAACAAACAGTGTGACATCTACAAAACATTGTACTTGTTTTAAGAAGCAAAATACTACTATATAGAGGAAATTTGTTGATTTCAGTGTAAGATTGTATTATATTTCACTAGTTATCATAGAAAAAGATATTTTCACGAGTGGCACAGCCACGAGTAAAAATATCTATTTTTTTTGAGTAAAATAAAATACGATCTTACACTGAAATCAACATATTTTCTTTTTATTTTATGCTTTTGGACAATAAAAAAAATTAAATAAAATTGCGCGAGATAAACTTAAAAGTCACAAGTTTGTGCATTCTGACGTAATAAAATAACGTCATAAATGATTTCAAAACTGTCACTCGTTAGTATGGTGGGAAAAAAGTGACATATTTTGTGAGTCGTTGGCAAAAGTGTAATTTTGTTAAATTTTATAATGTGTTTTATGTAAACATACTGTACATGTATATACATTTGCCAAGGGTTGTAAATCACTACTAGTAGATCGATGGTATTTATGGAAAAATAGTCCGTTTTATGTTATATTTTCACTGCAGTGAAACTATAAAATCGTATATTTTCACTGCTCCAACAGTGAAAATATAAAAAATTTATATCACCAATAAAATTCGATATTTCACCGAAAAGCATATAATAAAGCAAGATCTTTTCACCAGGAACTGGTATACAAAAATCACCCAAAATGAATAACACATACATCAAGGGATGAAAACACACAACTTTAGCCTACACCAAATATATGAAACATGAACAATATGTTTTTTATGTGAAACAGGGAACTACCTTGATGAGCTTTGACTTAATGTGTTCATCATACATGAACTGGGAGAAGATAAAGAACTTCTTGCGCAGGAACTGGTAGGTGAAGTTCACCTAAAATAAAAGGTATTCAATATCACTGGAATTAAATATCATTGCAGTGTACAGTGGACAACCAAGCATTCATAACATCCAATGTAAATTACTGACAGAAAGTTTCAACAGAGTAATACAGCAGATTTAAATATCTCAATATAATGTACTGTAAGTCATTTTTCATGAATACATTGCAAATACTGTTGACATTATTCTATATGTACAATATCTATAGAAACGTTATACCATTTGTAATGATATAAGAAAACATGTTTCACAATGCAGGTGTATCAGCAACAGATGATGTCATAGGAAACAATACCATGGTCATGAACCAATATGATTATCTGTTCTTATGCACACCAAGCAATACATACCGTGGTGTTCATGATACCAGTGCCATGGGTACGTATAGAGTTGGCGATGTGACGAATGTTGATGGTGTTCAAGTGCTTGTTGTTGCTTGACTTCTCAACAAATATCTATCAAGACAATACAACAATGTGTAAAATGGCTTTAGCATCTTGATGAAATCTGATAGGTGAAGCTTAATTGACAGATTTAAAAAAAATCTTTAAAAAAGTTTATAATCTTCAAACACTTTGTTCTGCCCAAACTTATAACATTACATCTATTTTAAACTATGCATAAAGAATGATGGATATCACTTAATGTTTACAGACTCAACAAAAGACCCTAAGTTTAAAATAACATATATGAGGCGCATCGTGGCAAAACCGGAATTAATGCATCTGCATAAAGTGTCGTCCCGGATTAGCCTGTGCAGTCCGCACAGGCTAATCCAGGACGGCACTTTCCGCCTACAGTGGATTTATGTTTAGAAGAGACTTCCTTGAAACAGAAAATACCATAAAAGCAGAAAGTGCCATCCTGGATTAGCCTGTGCGGACTGCACAGGCTAATCCGGGACGACACTTTATGCACATGCATTAAGAACGGTTTTCTCACGACGCGCCACATATCATGCTGTTGAAATAAAGTATACATATATATGATAAATAAGACATTTTAGTTTTGTTCTTTGTTATTGAATTGGAAAGTAAGCGCATGTAGAAATTCTGTCACATTGGTGTGTATCAGACATCCGACAAGATTTGAGGCTAGTGTTTGAAATTGCAATCGATCATCGGGTTCAAATTGGTTGCCACTTCTGATGCGATTTTACCAATTATAATCGGTTTCAAAGTTATTTTGTATTATACATATTTCTCTTCGTTTAACATAGACAAAATGCATCAATAAATTTAAACAAATAAACAATAATTTCATAAACATAATTTTTACTTAATAAACTGATCGATGCTTGAATATCTGAACATATAAAACAAGTCTATATCAAGTAAATTTAACATGGAAAAAGTGTACAACAAAAAAAAAATGCTGAACTGATGATCCATTTTGTAACTGTGACATCGATAATCAACATCGAAATAAATTTACAAGCCACTAATCGATTTGTTTTATCATCGTCCCATCACTACTGCACGCTAATTAAGACTGGGATGAACCGGTGAGAAAAAATATCTGAAAGACAAAGTGCTTACCTGGTTGTTAAGGTTATAGAGGTACTTGGAGACGAACACGTGAATGTTACGCATGATCTCTAGCACATCCAGACCCTATAAGTAAATATGTACATTAAATACAATTGTTCACATGACATCTGTTTCAAAATAAACTTTTGTGCAAGCAATATATCAAAGTAGCATTGACTCAAGGTATTTTCAAATATCAGTTTTTCTCATTTAAAAAATATATTTAAGTCAATTTACATGTATATTCAATAAAAACTGTTGTTTTTTTCAAATCGTTAAGTACATGCCATCAAACCAAACGAATTTGTTACTGGGTCAAAAGCAATTCAAACATGGATATGGGGGTACAGCCAGGACCTGTTTTTAGACAGTACTTTCCGCCTACAGTGGATTTATGTTTAGAAGAGACTTCCTTAAAACAGAAAATACCATAAAAGCGGACAGTGCCACCCCAGATTTGCACAGGCTGATCCTTTACGACACTTTACGCAATGAATTAAGCCTGGGTTTCCCACGACATGCCTTAAATATTCTTTTAACTGTTCTGTTCTAAGAACGCTGTTCATTTTAATCTAACATAGTATTTACCAACTCTAATTATTTCATTCTTTATTTCGATAAATTGGTTAATAACAAAAGCGATATTGGGGCACAGCATATTTGCGGTGAGTCAAAGTCTATTATTTATGCACAAGTTTAACATGGGTTGGCAATGTTTTTTTTCTAGCTGATTTGGGGCCGAAATTGGGCCCTATTCACCAAGTAAAAAAGTATCCTTTTTTTCACAAATGTTCAACCAAAATTCACAACTGCTAGCAAGTTTACATGTATGTTTGACTTTTTGTCTGCTTTATTTTTATTCTATGCACAGGTTTTTGTTTGGACTGATCAGTTGCTGAAATCAAAAGGCATGTAATATGTTTAAATTTAGTTATTGGTTACAACAATGTGTTATTAAACCCTGATAGAATAATTTTTCACCAGATATGGTATTACGACGCTAATTTGTCACAATTCAAATGGCTCTGACACCATTAACAAAGGACCGGAAACCAACACTGGACGGTGAATACCTGCCCAGAATAACAGGGGGTATAGGTGGGGGGAGTGTTACCTGTTCCAGAGTCTGACTAGGAAGGTGTGTGTCCACCAGAGTGAGCCCATATTTCTGCTCAGCCATGTTCTTCATCTCTCCGTACGTCTTCCAGTCGTGAAGAGCGACAGTCGTCAGGTTGTAGAAGGTGGTGTTCAGGTAGTGCTCAACATAGGCTGCAAATATAGAGGTTACAAACCACTGAACTATGTATTCTTAGTTAACTGGAAAAAAAATAGGACCAACATTATGATTTGCCATGTAAAAAAATTGTTACTACTCTTTAAGCTGGAATATAAAAATTGTTCTGTTATTACCTGTAAATTGCATAAAGGTATAGCTGCAGTTTTAACCCATGGATTAAACTTTTTGAAATTTCTGTTAAAATACTAAGCTAAAAATGAAAATCTGTTTTCTAACATACATGTCCATAAACAACACTTTAAATATTAAGTGTAATTAACCATTAAGAATATCAACAGCTGCAAATACAAGTATATTTGTTGTCATCAGTTTATAAAAGTAAAGAAACAGATGGACTATTTGAAATTAAAGGTTTTTTCCCAAGGCAATTATTATTTCATGAATGCAGCCATACCTTTCACATTGACGTAGCGGTCAAACAGCCTGACAGGTCTCAGTTTGAGGAGCTGAGAGAGGTCCTTGAGGCCGACCTTGAATGGGTTCCTGTCGTCCAATTGGAGGTGCAGGTGGATGTGCAGACGGAGGTCGGTCTCTATGGCCTGGCACAGAGGGTTCAGGATTTGCTGCCGAGGACGAATGACACGGTGATTTAGAATATGTATATTGCTGTATGAGAAATACATAAATACAGAGGATCTAGGATTTGCTGCATTGGGAGGTTGTGAGTAATGGTTAAGGATTTAGAAATATGTATGTATCTGTATGAGAAACCATGATGCACAGAGGACCCAGGATTTGCTCTAGTGGGATGAGAGACATGATGACTATTGGTGATGGATTTAGAAATATGTATGTAGCTGTATCAGAAATACATAAATACAGAGGGCCCAGGATTTGCTCCAGTGGGACATGGCAAGTATTGGTTAAGGATTTAGAAATAGGTATATTGATGTATAAGAAACCATGATGCACAGAGTGCCCAGGATTTGCTGTAGTGAGACATGGTAAGTATTGGTTATGGGTTTAAAGATAGGTATATAGCTGTATAAGAAACTATGATGCACAGAGTGCCCAGGATTTGCTGAAGTGGGATGAGTGGCATGGTGAGTATTGGTTATGGATTTAGAAATAGGTATACTGATGTATAAGAAACCATGATGCACAGAGTGCCCAGGATTTGCTGTAGTGGGATGAGTGGCATGGTGAGTATTGGTTAAGGATTTAGAAATAGGTATATTGATGTATAAGAAACCATGATGCACAGAGTGCCCAGGGTTTGCTGTAGTGAGACAAGATGAGTATTGGTTATGGATTTAGAAATTCAAATATGTATATAGCTGTATGAGAAACCATAGTGCACAGCGGTTGAAGCATTCGTTGCAGCAGGATGTGATGAGTGTTGGTTATGGATTTAGAAATGTATATAGCTATATGACAATACCTAAGCACAGTGGGTGTAGCGTTTGCTGCAGGGCTACACAGCTACGCAGGACATAATTGTAGGACATGGGTCATGAATCTATCTTCGTCACTTGAAAGCCAGAAGGGTTAATCAGCCTTCTTTGCACATATGCTGATGAACCCTTTTGGCTTTCAAGGGACATTATGTGAGTTAAGACATGAAACTTAGAATGGAATTGAAATGGGTTTTTTACACATATAACTCGGCATTTCATGTTGTTTGAGTACATGTATATTAAACTATATTTGTTTTATTCAATCATAACTGAGAGTATAATTTGTATTTTTTCATAACTCTTTCCATACAATTAAATGTATCTTTTATAGTTCATATTGTACATGCACTCAAGAACACAGTCCTATTTTATTGTGAAAATGTTGTCTTTGCACACAAGTATACAATTTGGTGGTAAAATCAATATCACTGATGCAAATATGAATGTGTACCCTACCTCCTTTACATGCTTGTAGACTTCATGGTCGAGGCTATCTAACATCTGCTGCGGCGACTCTAGGTGGCGCACATGCATCATTGGCGGGACACAGTCGCGTAATGCTCCGACCATGTACTGAAATGGGCGATTTTTTTTAATTAATTGGACTAAAATAGAAATACCACTCACAGCAATAGAGAGCAAGTAAAATCTGTCTGTATGTTATACCATTAAATACAAACATGTATAATAAATAAATGTTAGGCAAAACAAAAAGGTTCTAAATGTCTGGAAAGAGAATACACTTGGTGGAAAAAGAATATAGAATATCAGAAGCTCGGATAAGGCACGTACACGTGTAAATTGTGCACAATAGTTTGGAAGATATGCAAAGAAATTTTTTTTTTCTGTACATCTACACAGAAAAATTAAAATCTGGGTGTACATTTACGCACAATTTGTCCCAGGTTCTCTTACATAACGTCAAATTTTAGTGACTGGAATACAGAAGTAGATGGGAGTTTTGACAGGCCTGCCTACCTAAATGTACACATGGTTTAGAAATAAGTCTTAAACTGTTCAGAAATCTCACTCGTAATATTGTTGTATTCAAATGATGTTGCTACATTATTACTGGGTAAGGATTATTGTAATAATACCCTGTTTTTTTATACTGTAATTTTTTGTTGAATGTAAATAAACCACCACTTATCCTACATAGAGTATCCATTTACCCCCATTAGTTGAAGAGAGTGTACATTTACTCCCTCATTTTAGATGTACGCGTACATTTACCCTCAGAACAAAAGCTTATCTGGAGCACTGGAATATTATTTTTGTTTTCTGCAATGTATCTACCTAGCATGGTTAATGTCAAGTGTCAACACTCACAGATGTTACCAGCACAGTTTCTTTTTGTTGAAGACCATCTTATCTGCTGCCTTTTAGGCTTTACATTTCCAAATTTAATTAAACCAGGATCTTTGCCAAAGAAGCTGGTAAATGTATTTTTTATCTTGTACTCAATGATCAAGAAAATAGATTTAAATAACACTATCAAAAACTGTCCAACTTGATCGGAAAAGAACTGTTGTGGTTGCAGTGGTGAAAACTCGCAGTGGTGAAAACTCTTAACCATTGAAGAAAACAACCTATGCAAGGCTCATGGACAAGTACAGCTATTTGTAGCATTCACAACTTTTCTCAACTTCAGTAGAGGAATTATCACTGTTAACGTCAACTTCGGAAACTTAAATAATGAGGCGCGTCGTGGGAAAACCGGGTTTAATGCATGTGCGTAAAGTGGTGTCCAGGACGGCACTTTCCGCCTACAGTGGATTTATGTTTAGAAGAGACTTCCTTGAAACTGAAAATACCATAAAAGCGGAAAGAGCCGTCCCGGATTAGCCTGTGCAGACTGCACAGGCTAATCCCGGACGATACTTTATGCACATGCTTTAAGCCCGGTTGTCCCACGACGTGCCTCAATTAATGAGTTGCCACTCACATGCAGCCTATGAGTGTCTGTCACAGTCTCAAACATGTCCGACAGGTAGATTGGGATCACGACCCTGTGCCAGTACACGAAACTACAGTCACACGCTGCCCTAACTCTGGATATAAACGCAAATACATGTTTTTGCAATACAAATTCATTTATCTACATGTACATACCTGAACATCAAGCTCTGCAACTAAATGTACAGAATACTACAAGAAAAGTTAACGGCAATCTACCATTCTTGTCAATGCATACATATTCAGATTTTTGTATTGCCTAAAACATATAGGAAGCACAAGATTGAAACTACCATAAACATGTGAAATGCAACATTTAAATTTGTAAAACCTTTCCATTGAGAGAGATAATTAATACCAGAGGATGTAAAAATGCACGCATATTAAATGTACATATGGATTACACATACATGTAAGCTTTCTTTCAATAAAAGACACACAAAGAATAAGTAAATGTACTTTTCTCTCAGGTCAGCTATGATGTCCAGTTTTCTCAAGTTCTCATGGAGAATGGCTAGCTCATCTTCCTTGAATGTCCTCTGAAATAGTAACAAACATGTCACGAATGGCTAGAAGTTGATGAGATTATCTCGGTATACTGTCTCATTTTTTTCATAAACAGAATATGGCGGAATTCTCAAAATTTTTACTAGCAGATATACAATATGTTAACACAACAGTCAAATGTTTAGAATCTTGTTCTCTTTAATACAAGCAGCCAATTCACACAACAACTTCACACATTTACCACTGTTGAGATACAGTACAAAGACAATAGATAACAAACATACATGTAAGTGTTATAACATTCAAAATAGAGTATTAGATTTTCATAATAATTAAGAAGTATATTTTACCACTTTAGAACATGTTCCAATAGAAAGAGCCAGCCGAGCAATAAGGCGTCGCTCCTTGGTTACTAACAAAACATAAACATTATTTTCAGTGCAGGTAATGAAATTGGTAAATGTAATCCTGACAACAAGAAGCACAATTCCTAATTTCAATAACATAACAGTCCTTAATAACTGTTAATATGGTTTTCAACATATTCCAATTTAATTTAGTAATCATAACACTTACTAGCCTACCATTCCATCTTTCAATTGGCTTTCTAAACAAACTTGCTAAATCCAATCTGTATACACATTAACACACACCAAAATAATATTGCTTTTGTTGCAGTTTCAACTCCAAAAATGACAGGTAGCTACAGTGTAAAACAAGATAAACTTGAAAACATACCACTGTTTAATGATATGATCCTGTGATATAAACATTTCATACTCAAACATCATAGCAAAATTGAAATGCAATAAATATAGGGGTATACAATATGCTGGCCATTTTGATTTAGCTTCGACAGCCAAAGGCATCGTCATCGGAATAATGGTTTCAAAATCATTAAAACACAACAGCTGTACTGTGTAGCATTAATTATTGTGTGACACTTTAGGTGTATATTTCTATGAGAAATAAAGAGCACCTATGTTACCTACCTGGTCCTGAAAGGGCAGTCTCCGCTAAAACAAGGGCAGACAACACATCCAATTTACGTTCGCTGTACTTCCTGTCAGAAACAATGCGTCTCTGAAAGCAAATAAATGAGACAAAGTTGTTTAGATAATAATATACATGTAAACATATAAATTAAAGTCAAAGCATTTTTAGTTGAAATGATTTTTATTGCCAGAATATTTATCATTATTTACAATTTTAAGGACACAAAAATGGTGTACAGGTCTATAAATCATTGATATACTGTGGACAAAAATTGGAAGAAGGGACAGATGATCAACACAATTATCCCTTTTGTATTCATCTAGACTTTAATTCTCCTGAGGCCAATATGCTAGAGGCCAATATGCTAAGTGTTTCAAAATCATGATACAGCACATCATATTAGGCTACCTTTGCATTCTGAATGGAGTTGATGATCTCGAAGCTGATTTTCTGCAGGATCTTATGCACGTAGTCGGAGATGAGCAGCGTCTTCCTGTGGAATGTCAGCTCAACAGCCTGCAAAACCACAGTCGTATAGAGATTTCTTATTACGATTTCATTATATTTTTGGGGGGTAAATATCTTTTAATATATTTTGTAAGTATCTTTTGTAAGCAATGATAATTGAAATGAACCAGATTATAATACACTGCCCTGTTTTGTTTCCATTTTAAGGTGGCTTGATATCTCTTTTTGCTCATGACAAGGCAAAATGAAATGAAAATGTAATACATGGTGCCTGAAAGGGTCATTAACTCTAACTTGAACTTTAAGTGGCGAATTTTCTGTTACAAGCCTAACATGCCTTGCTTGATGTATATTTTTGCGAGCCAAAATTAAACATAATTAAACATGCTTATACAAAGTCTGTACTCAAAGCTTTCCTGCTGAAATCCAGAAATTTAACTTCAAAACCTTACTGAGTAGTATACATGTATATATAGCAAACACGGATTTTTTAGAATCAACTTGTACACGACTAGTATTCCTCACCTTTAGTAGCTCCACCATCTTACAGAGGGCCAGCACGGCTGTCTTGGTCATGGGTTTCTGTAGCGCCACATGCAGGTTCATCACCGACCTCACCAGGTGCTGGATCTGCTGTCCATACAGCAGGCCCTACAGCGACATAGTGTAACACTGCTTCTTACAGGGCTCATATAAACTGTTGAAACCAAAATTCCATGATTTGTCCTGATTTTTCCATGACATCTCTCAGTTGTCCATGATACAATACAACATACTAAAGTCTAAATAGTACACTGATATCCACATTTTATTGGATCTACATTATAACATTATTTTTCTAGGCTGATTTTCAATCTGTAGAGTAGAATGTAATTTGCTTGTAGCACTGCAATACATGTCTGTCCATCATTATGAATCTTGATTTTGATTTTTTGTTTGAATATATTTCAATGGATTAGATCATTTTATGCACTTACGTACATATTCAAGGATACTTTCAACTTTTCTCCATGACAATTTTTGAAAATTCCATGATTTTCTCATGATAATATTGAAATTATCAAAATTCCATGATTTTTCCAGACCAAACCCATTTTCCATGACTTTTCCAGATCCGGGCAAACTTTTTGAACCTGAAGATTTTTCTCTTTATCAGAGAGGCCATCTTGCAAATGCGATTGTAGGACAATAGACAAGATTAAGTACAGCCAGAATCAATCCCATCTAAATAATTGGTAACTATTATGAAACCATAGTATTTTGAACTTTTTTCCTTGTAATTATTTATTACCAACACAAAGATGGACAGATTAGTGGTAAAGACCCAATATATATAGCGGTACATGTATTTCAGAGACTGTCGTAGGGAAAGTTCATTAAATTTAGTTTCACACAACAGAAATAGTAAGTTCTGATCCTATTAGGATGTCGATTTCAAAACAAGAAAGCATGTCTCATAAATATGGGGTTCAACATGAAACTATTGTATCTGATATAGATATGCGTAGCAGATACAACAGTTTTACACTCAATCCTCGATTAATATGAGGTAAACATTTCTTCTAGGCACTAGTTACCTGGATGTAGAGGGTTGACCTGGCCTGAAGGTCTTCCATCAGAGTTTTCCCCCTTGGAACGCTCGTCTCCATTTCCACCATCCATGCAGTGACCGTGGCATGGTAGGCCTGAACATCCCTGCAACACATCGACATAGAAACAAAGCCTTTAGTTGTGGTGAAGAAGGTGTCAGAAAAAGAATGCACATTATACAATAACTGAGGGATAATCCATATCAGACGTGTGGTGAGAAACCCAGATATCAGACGTGTGGTGAGAAACCCAGATATCAGACATGTGGTGGGAAACCCAGATATCAGACGTGTGGTGGGAAACCAAGGCTTAATGCATGTAGGTAAAGTGTCGTCCTGGATCAACCTGTGCAGTCCGCACAGTCTGATCTGGGAAAACACTATCTGCCTACAGTGGATTTTTATGTTTAGAAGAGACTTCCGTGAAACAGAGATTACCATAAAAGTGGAAAGTGTTGTCCCTGCACAGGCTGATCCTGAGCGACACTTATGCACGTGCATTAAGCCCGGTTTTCCCACACGTTTTATTCTCGTTTATGACAATTTTGGGTCAATAAGTTTTTTTCAATAATATGACATAAAGAACAATACATGTAAGAACAAATTTAAGGTTATACAAAACTATTAATTTTATGCTTAATTTCTGTTCATCATTGAAAAATAAAACTAACAGCCAGGCAATAAAATAATATTCTTGATGATTAACTGCTGTTTTTACAATGCCTGAATACAAATGAAAAGGTAAGATGCTACAACTTTTCCGTCTAACTAAATGAAGGTGAAAATAAATAGGTCTTTGATAGGTAACAGTAAGCTTTTTCTCACACTCTAAAGTGCATTTTACCATAATGTAAAATCCAAGCCAACTAAAGAACCTGTATAAAGAAGAAATCTAAAATCTTTGAAGCCTTGCTGATTTGAGTACAAAATATCTAACACAAAATGTTATGGACTGTTTGTATGTATGCATATATACCATCAGTGAACAAGAAAAACACATGTAATATAATAGCAATTAACATACGGTACATGTATGGTAACCACCAATACTGTTTTCTATTAGTAACCACCAATACTGTTTTCTATTAGTAACCACCAATACTGTTTTCTATTAGTAACCACCAATACTGTTTTCTATTAGTAACCACCAATACTGATTTCTATGACAATGTGTAGATAATACAGAAATTTAATCCATTTACTAATACAAATAATGAAAAGAATAGGAAAAGAATCAAACAAAAACAGTGCTTTTTTTTTCTTATATAACAGGGTCCGGTAAATAGTCCCCTTCCCAATGCTTAATATGATTTATTTTTCCCAATTGGAACAAAACAATTCTAAAATCAGAAGAGACAAAATGCTAAATACTTAGGAAATGTGATTCTTAGCTGTAAATCATTAACTTACTAATATGTGTATATATAAACACCATTAAAATACAAATTTTAACCAATAAAACACCAGTTTAAGTTGTTTATTAATTAAATTTCTTTATTAAATTTTTCCAAATTCCAAGTTTTCACGTTGCAACATTCCCAAATTGATGGGTACCCGACCCATTCCCAAAGCAGTGAAAAAAATCGCTGAAAAACAAAGTATTTCTAAATATTGCTCAGACACCTCAACCTGACACTGACCTTTACACATGAATATAATAAATCCGTTACAAAGAATTTATATGTGGTGCGTCGTGAGAAAACCGGTCTTAATGCCTGTGCGTAAAGTGTCGTCACTTTCTGCCTAAAGTGGATTTATGGTTTGAAGACACTTCATTGAAAGAGAAAATACCATAAAAGCGGAAAGTGCCATCCCGGATTAGCCTGTGCAGACTGCACAGGCTAATCTGGGATGACACTTAACACACATGCATTAAGTCCGGTTTTCCCACGACGCGCCTCATATTATTTCCCGTACTGAAATCAAATTAAATTTATAAAAGAGGAGCCCACTAAAAACTACAGTTATGGTATCATTAAACTTGTGAAACACGTGCACGTTCAAAACCAAGTATAAATACACGAAACAATTCAAGCGTGTCATTTATGCTAATAGAGTTCACAAGTGTCATGTGAATGTATCCAAGCTATACAAGTTACGCTAAGATATAAAACTATATTGTTAACAAACTGGGGTGGTATTCCAGACATTCTTACATTTTTAAGACAAAAATTATTTGTTTCCTTAAATTATTTCTTAGTAAAGGATAAAGTTAAATAATATTTTAATTCTTATTCAAAAATAAAATATTCTAATCTTCATTCTTATCCTTTAGAAATTTCCTAAAAAAATAAGGAAAATATTTTCAACAGAATCGAACAGAAGAGTTTATTAGAAAATCATGAAATCTTGAAAATACTCAGTCAGGAAGAGCTTACCAGTTAATTTATCTTAAATGTAACGTAAACAATACATATTGTGTTTGTTAAAGTCGCAGTCCATAGAATATAATTCCATACATCTTAAATTGGCATTAGTTCTAATGAATGGTAATGACGTCTATTTGACTGAAAACTGTTTATTATTTACAAAAGGCATTTTATAATGTCTATGTTCGAAAACGCTTGGTATGAATGGAATATACACTAATGTACATGCTCATTAACTCCAGAGGCATCACCAGCTATCGCATAGAGATAATTTTACGAAAAAAAAGTAACCAAAACGTGATTATTTTACCGATTTCAATGCGTTTTTTTGTATTTTGATCCATAAGATGTCCATTAGAAATGATTTCTGCAAAATTTCATTTTTCTTAACATATTTCTGGACTGCTGCTTTAAGTATGACAGGTAACAATCTTAGGGAAAGATCTAGAGCAAAATAGCAGGGTGCTGCTCCGGGCTGGTCAAAAGACAAATGTTGAATATCTTTTAAAATTTAATATATTTTTGCACATTTTCAAGGAAAAATGAATAGAACATGCTTAAAAACCTTAATTAGAAGGATTATAAAATAAAACCCCTGGATTTAGCAAATAATTACAAAATGTCAACAGACTGGTCTGGCTTTCCCCCCTGCTCCTTTTTAGCAGCACCCTGTACCTTTTGTGATTCTAGATCTCTCCCTACAATCTGTTTTCAGTGCTGAAATGCTTTTAATACCTTAAGTGTTGTTAATTCATACCAGCACATTAATATGTTAATTAGTATTGAAAATATTCCACTTCCTTGCTAATAAAATCAAGCGAGAGTTAGAAATATGTATACTTGTATAACATACTATAATCTATATCTGAAATACTGTGTTAAAACTGCTAAAAGTGAGAAAACTGCATGCAGAACCACACCCAGACCACAACCAAACCACGTTCTTACCTTTGCCTGCACAGATGAGGAAAACAAGATTAATTACAATGTACAAATAACTAGCACAAAGAAACATTTTAAGAATATAATTTTTAACAATTTATCAAACCAGTTACTGGAAAACACAGTGTATTTTATATAAATAATTACATGTAATAATAATAATAATGATTTTATTAACCAGCACTGTTTACAAACTGTTGAGTACTGAAATATGGAAACTTTCCTAAAATGAATACATATTACATACACTAAGATTTTAACAGTACAACAATACAAGGCTTAAATTTTACAATTACTGTAACAGTGATTCATATTTACGTAATTATTAGAGATTTAGACAAATTTCTATTACCAACTACATATCTGCAGTTGTTACCTTGACAACATCTGGTCCTTCTGCTGCAGGTAGGAGGTATGAGCCTGCCTCACCAGTTCCTCTGCCTTGCGGTCCAGGGCCTTGCCCATGTGCGGAAGTTTATCAAGCAGAAACTGGTTGGGGAACCAGACTACATTTCCTAGCAGGTGAACTGCTGGCAGCTGGAAATAAACATGGAACATAATTTGTACATGAGAATGGGAACCAGACTATATTTCCTAGCAGGTGAACTGCTGGCAGCTGGGAATAAACATGGTACATTATATAAAAAAAAACATGAGAATGAGAACCAGACATTTCCTAGCAGGTGAACTGCTGGCAGCTGGGAATAAAAATGGAACATAATAAGCAAGGCTTGTCACAGATGTGGCTTATGCCCCCGTAGCATATGCTTGTCAGAGGAAGGCAACACAATGTCAGTTACATGTTGGCAAAAAATGACGCTTCCTACAAAAAGAGTTATGGTCCTGGTACTCTGCACTTCCTCTCAACATCCGCTATAAATACATGTGGTTTTATTTTAAATCACTTCAATACTAATGGAGTTATGCACTGCATAAGAAAATTAATTGAAGGGCAATAACTCCATTATTATTGAAGAAATACTTATGGTTCTTGTACTGTGCACTTCCTTTCAATGTCCTCTATCAATAGATTTGGTTTTATTTAAAATCCCTTCAATACCAATAGAGTTATGCTCTGCACAAGAAAATTAAACAAAGGGCAATTACTCTGTAAATACTGAAGAAAGAGTTGGGTCTTTGTGCTCTGCACTTCCCCTCATTGTCCTCTATCATTATATGAAGTTTCATTTGAATCCCTTCAATACTAATGGAGTTATGCTCAGCACAAGTAAACTTAACAAAGAGCAATAACTCTGTAACTATTGAAGAAATAGCTGTGGTCCTTTTGCTCTGCACCTCCTCTCATTGTCCTCTATCATTATTAGAAGTTTCATTTCAATCCCTTCAATACTAATGGAGTTATGCTTCTCACAAGAAAATTAATGCTTGACATAAGGAAACAAAACAAAGGGCAATAACTCCGTAAATAATGGAGAAAGAGTTGTTGTCCTTGTGCTCTGCACTTCCTCTCATTGTCCTCTATCATTTTATGATTTCATTTTAATCCCTTCAATACTAATGAAGTTATGTTTCGCACAAGCAAATTAAGCAAAGGGCAATTACTCTGTAAATATTGAAAAAAAAGTTGCAGTCCTTGTGCTCTGCACTTCCTCTTATTGTCGTCTATCTATAAATGAAGTTTCATTTGAATCCCTTCAATTTAAATGGAGTTCTGCTCCGCACAAGAAATTTAAACAAAAGGCAATAACTCCATCAATATTGAAGAACGAGTTGTGGTCCTTGTACTCTTCACTTCCTCTCATTGTCCTCTATCATTATATGAAGTTTCATTTGAATCCCTTCAATACTAATGGAGTTATGCTCCGCACAAGAAACTTAATGGACGGACGGACAGACGGACGATGCGATTACTATATGCCCCCGAAGTTCCCTTCAGGTGCATAAAAGCATGAGAATGGGAACCACACTACACCAGGTGAACTGCTGGCAGCTGGGAATAAACATGGTACATAATATAAAACATGAGAATGGGAACCAGACTACATTTCCTAGCAGGTGAACTGCTGGCAGCTAGGCATAAACATGGTACATAATAGAAAAAATGAGAATGGGAACCAAACTTCGTTTCCAAGCAGGTGAATTGCTGGCAGCTGGAAATAAACATGGTATATAATAAACATGAGGGCCAAGATGGCCCTAGGTTGCTCACCTGAGTGTAATGCACCTATCAATATTTACCCCCAGGGGGGGAGCAGCGGGCAATCCCAGGGGAATTTGACTAATTGTATTTTTGGGGATCTAATTCCCCACTCTAGAGCCAAGCATTTTGTCTAAATCCCCTCAAGGGGGGATGCTTAATTGGTGTATCAAATGGCCCGGGGGCCAATATTACCTAACAAAGTCTATTTCCCGGGACCCGGAATCATTTGGCGTTTCAAATTCCCGCCTGTCGGGAATTGCTTTCAGTCTA
Organism: Congeria kusceri; assembly: GCA_027627225.1. Classification (NCBI taxonomy): domain Eukaryota; kingdom Metazoa; phylum Mollusca; class Bivalvia; order Myida; family Dreissenidae; genus Congeria; species Congeria kusceri. The sequence continues at coordinate 41,894,682 of CM051035.1, forward strand.
AAGTCCCGTATATGCCCACCGCTCCCCCCTGTGAAAAAATATTGATAGGTGCATAAAGCATCATAAAACCTTTTAACAAAAAAGGTTGTTTAAGATTTCAATATACAAGTAGCCATATAAGGAAAACTGTCCTGCCCCACGGCGGCCATTATTTTTAACGAATCAAAATGATTTCCAGGAATTTGGTAGATGGTCACCCAAGGAACATGCATGTGAAATTATTTTGAAATTTAGCCAGTAGTTTCAGACAAGAAGATTTTTAAAGTTTTCAATATAGCCATATAAGGAAAACTGCCCCGCCCCCTGGCAGCCATGTTTTTCAACAAATCAAAACGATTTCAAGGAATTTGATAGAGGCTCACCCAAGGAACATTTAAGTGAAAATATTTTGAAATCCAGCCAGTGGTTTCAAACAAGAAGATTTTTAAAGTTTTCAATATAGCCATATAAGGAAAACTGCCCCGCCCCCAAAATGTTTTCAAGGAATTTGTTAGAGGGTCACCCAAGGAACATTTCTGTGAAATTATTTTGAAATCCAGCCAGTGGTTTCAGACTATAAGATTTTAAAAGTTTTCAATATAGCCATATAAAGGAAACTGCCCCGCCCCCCTGGCGGCGATGTTTTTTAACGAATCAAAATAATTTCAAGCAATTTGGTAGAGGGTCACCCAAGGAGCATTTCTGTGAAATTATTTTGAAATCCAGCCAGTGGTTTCAGACAAGAAGATTTTTACAGTTTTCAATATAGCCATATAAGGAAAACTGCCCCGCCCACTGGCAACCATGTTTTTTAATGAATCAAAATGATTTGAAGGAATTTGGTAGAGGGTCACCCATGGAGCATTTCTGTGAAAACTATTTTCAAATCCAGCCAGTGGTTTCTGACAAGAAGATTTTTTAAGTTTTCCAGTTTTTAAGCTTTTGGTTGCCATGGCAACCAGAGTTTTCAATATATTTTAATGTATTGAAGGAATTTGGTAAAGGACCATCCCAGGAACATTCCTGCCAAGTTTGGTTAAAATCCGCCCAGTGGTTTCAGAGAAGTCGTAGTTTGAAGTAAAATGTTGACGACGGACAACAGACGCCGGACACAGACTGACCACAATAGCTCAACCTTGAGCACTTCGTACTCAGGTGAGCTAAAAACATGAGAATGGGAACCAGACTACATTTCCTAGCAGGTGAACTGCTGGCAGCTGGGAATTTGTTTGTTTATGTGGATTTTTCGCTGTTTTTAACAGTATTTCAGTCATATCACGGTGGTCAGTTATTCTACACTTTTCTTGGGCAAGCTTAGTGGATCGAAGCGGTTTACCAGTACTAAGTGCACATACTTATGCCAGTAACTGACAACTGCCCTACTTGAATCAGAGGTAAGGGGAGAATGGCCGTAGAAATAATTTCATGACCAATCCCGACACAAGTTATGTGGCCGGGCTGGGATTCTAACTCACGATCTCCGGATTGACAGTCCACACTCTACCAACTGAGCTAGCCGGGCCTACATATAACAACTAAACTTGGTTATGTCGAACTCACTTAGGTCCATATTCCAGATAAGTCTCAAACCAAACAAGAACATTGTTAAAATGAATATGTTTACCTCAAACCAAACAAGTACGAGGGCTGTTCATTTAATTCTCACACAACCGCTATATCTTTAAAAGTAATGGGTGTATTATAATGAAAAAGGACTTACATAAAAGTACATCTGTTCTGTATAAACATACAAAATTTCAACATGATCCGACCAAGGGTTCGCAAATAAATGACAGTTGAACATGTACATGTAACGAGGGTTGGCCCAGGTCGATCGACGTCAAAATATTATGACGTTACTACACTCAAAACGTCACTCTTTTTCGAAGTATCGGCCAGACTCCGCCATGCACTTCTCATGAATGCGCACACACGAGTTGAAAAAATCTGGAAACCACTGATTATAACAAGAAGCAATAGTTCTCCAGTCGTTATTCTACGATCAGAGTCATACAATTATTACACTAACAGCAATTTTTGACTTCTGATGTTCGGCTGGCCAGGTCTCGGATCATCGTGTGTTGATTGTCTGCCACCACGAAAATGTTTACAATACTGTATACGTATCAACCATTGTTCACTTAACTGAGGATTGCCGAAAAGACTTGAAATGGTGTTTGTCATATTTTCTAATCTTTTTCGTCAATCAATAAATTAAAAATGTAAAACGTTTTATAAAAAATTTAATTACAATTGGATTACTCACCCAAAAGTTTTAGCGGTCATCCGGGTGTTAAATGAACAGCCCTCGTACATTGTTAAAAACTACCATAATATTCAGTAACTGATTGAAAATCTTTTATGAACAAATTTTAATTCACCGCAAACACATTTTTTTACAAAACGCAATAATAAACCAGTCAAACAAGGAATGGTGGAGTAGAGTTTGGATGACAATGATATCCACTACAACCTTCGGGTGATAATAGCATCTTCTACAACCTTTGGGTGATAATATTAGCTACTACAACCATCTAAGTAATTACCAATGACTACCTAGATACATTAAAATGAATTTCTCTCAAAAATCAAATTGCAATAGAAATCATTAAAACTAGGGCCCATATGCACAAAGCTCCTTAGGGAAAACTTAAGTTAATTCCTTAAATTCATAAAATTCCTTAAGTCTCTGGCAGTTTCATGTATAGGTCTGTTAACATTAAAATGTAGTTAACTTGTAAATAATACTTATATGTTTATTATTGCACCCTACCTTGTATATAAATCATTGAATTTCACATAGAAAATTTGATCTGAAATTTTCACTAAAGTACAACCTAAGTTAAGATTTCCCTTAGGAGCTTTGTGAATACCAGCCTATAATAGTCATTCCTTCAAGTTCATAACACACCTTTTTATAAACGTCCCAGAGTGACTTGAACACTTTCTTGTCGGTGACTCTAAACAGCTGGAAGTGCAGGATATACAGTCCACACAGCCCCACCAACTTGAACCGCTGGTCTACCTCACTGGACTCTCCTGAGAAAGAAAACATGGCGGTGAAATCTCATACTCCAATAAAATACAACAGGGCCCATATTTACCACCCCATTCTTAGACTTAAGAATGAAGTACAGAAATAGACTAACAAGAAATATCTTTAAAAAAAAAGACATTTGGCATCTATGGTAATTGTCCTCTATCATTATATATATAAGTTTCATGTGAATCCCTTCAATACTAATGGAGATATGCTCCACACAAGAAATTTAAACAAAGGGCGATAACTCTGTAAATATTGAAGAAATATTTGTAGTCCTTGTGCTCTGCACTTCTTCTTATTGTCCTCTATCATTTTGTGAAGTTTCATTTGATTCCCTTCAATACTAATGGAGTTATGCTCAGCACAAGAAAATTAAACAAACGGCAATAACTCCATAAATATTGAAGAAAGAGTTGTGGTCCTTGTGCTCTGCACTTCCTCTCATTTATCTCTATCATTATATGAAGTTTCAATTGAATCCCTTCAACACCAATTGAGTAATGCTTTGCACAAGAAAATTAATGCTTCACATAAGGAAATAAAACGAAGGGCAATAACTCCATAAATATTGAAGAAAAAGTTGTGGTCGTTGTGCTCTGCACTTCCTCTCATTGTCCTGTATCATTATTATAAGTTTCATTTGAATCCCTTCAACAATAATGGAGTAATGCTCCGCACCAGAAAATTAAACAAAGGAAAATAACTCTATAAATATTGAAGAAAGAGTTATGGTCCCTGTGCTCTGCAATTCCTCTCATTGTCCTCTATCATTATAATAAGTTTCATTTGAATCCCTTCAATATTAATGGAGTTATGCTCTGCACAAGAAAATTAATGCTTCACATAAGAAAATAAAACAAAGGGCAATATCTCTGTAAATACTGAAGATAGAGTTGTGGTTCTTGTGCTCTGCACTTCCTCTCATTGTCTTCTATCATTATATGAATTTTCATTTGAATCCCATCAATACTAATGGAAATATGCTACGCACAAGAAAATTAAACAAAGGGCAATAACTCCGTCAATATTGAAGAAAGAGTTGTGATCCTTGTACTCTGCACTTCCTCTCATTGTCCTCTAGCAATATATGAAGTTTCATTTGAATCCCTTCAATACTAATGGAGTTATGCTCCACACAAGGAGCGTGCCAGACGGACGAACTGATGGACAGACGGACGGACGATGCGATTACTATATGCCCCGAAAGTTCCCTTTGGGGGCATAAAAACTCAATTAAGTAACTGACCTTTCCTAGGAGTAATCAAAACAAAGGAAATGTCATCTACAGACAGTAATTCATATCAATTTTCTTCAAGCACAATTTGTTTAGTAAACACGTATACACTTACCTATTCTAGCTTCCAAGTCTGCAAGGTAGTTGCGAATGTTCACTCCAAACTCGTCCATGAACACTGTGTTCTTACTCACAAACACCTGCTGGCTGTCAAAGGGTTGCTCTACGCAGTTCTGAAGTAGCACAGAGTAGGAGTTTTACATATGAGGCGTGTTGTGGGAAAACTGGGCTTAATGCATGTGCATAAAGTGTCGTCCCGGATTGGCCTGTCTGCACAGGCTAATCTGGGATGACACTTTCAGCTTTTCTGGTATTTTCTGTTTCAAGGAAGTCCCTTCTAAATATAAATCCACTGTAGGCGGAAAGTGTCATCCTGGATTAGCCTGTGCGGACTGCGGACACTATGCACAGGCATTAAGCCTGGTTTTCCCACGACACACTTCATTATGGATGTTAATGTAGAAAGGTACCTTGGTTCACCATTCATAGAATTACAAAGAATCGAAGTACACACCACAAAAGAATTAAAGTAGCACAGAGCTGCTACCAAGAATTCACAAATATGTACTAATGATATGTCAAAACACAGCAAGCCATGATTTGATTGATTCACCAGCTTTCAGGTTCCCATGGCAATATTACATTGTCGTAATACATTATTTGTAAACATTTGCGAGTATAGCTTACCCCTGAACATTACTGAAAAGTTTCTGCAGGTCACAAACACAAAGAACAATTCACTTAAGTAATACATAGTAAACTGAGTAGTATGTACCTGGAAAATCATCTTCTCCAGTAGCTGCCCCTCAAGGGACATCATCAACTTCTCAAAGGGACGTAACTTGTCTTCGGCAGTCCCAAACTTGGTAGGATCATGCCGCACAGACTTCAGCATGCTGGAAATGGTAATTTGCCTTCATATAAAAATCCATACATAAACTTTCCCAATAAACAATTATATATCGCAAGCAATAATTCAAACATTAAAATCAATAAATAGACAATAATCATCAGCAGCACTTCACATCATTTGCTTACGTAACATTTTAAAGACACAAAAATCTTGTTTGATGTTTTAAATCTCCAATATATGAAAGCTATAAAAGAACAATTCCCCCCAACTGACCGTTTGTACAGTGTCCAGTGATCCAGCAGTGTGGTGTGGGATGCTATCAACTCATCCAATGTAATCATCACACCTAGCAAATCTCCCAGATGTTCAAACACTGTCTATAAAACATACACTGTGGTCGTATTTCAGAAACATCTTAAGTGAAATATTATGCTAAGCCTTAAAATCGTCATTTTTCTTAAGAATTTTATTTCATGTATACATGAAATTCTGATAAATATTCACTAATTATCAACTAATTATTAATTACTATTTACTTAAAAGTTAATTGTAATTGGATTCAGTAATTTATATGTAGTTTTAAAAATTGTACCTTACAAAAATTTAAACGTTAAGTGAAAATATTTTAAGATAAACTTAAGATGTTTCTGGAATATTGCCCCTGGTACTTATCATATACATTGTACATGTATAAAATATATATGAAAACTTTTTTCACATCGATTTGTCACAGTGATATCCTGATCACTGATGAAGAAATAATTTGCAGACTCAACTCTTAAATTGTTACTAACTAGACATACGTGCTGAACAACACAAAATATTTTATTTGCAGATGTACAGATCTTCAAATATTAACACTCTAAATTATATGTTTACAAAGATAAATATACAGTTAATATGTGCTTGAAAAGAGCCAAAAAATTAAAGCTCATTAAATTTACAGATGAATATGCAGAGAATAAAATGAGTATTAAATGTCGTCTGCTAAAATAAATAAAGTGTCCAATATACCCATTCTATGGACTTACTTGAAAATGTACATCAGAAACATCGATCAGTTTCTGGCCTGCCCTAAAAAAGAATCACACCAACAATATTAACACATAATTTTTATACCAGTAATTTGTTCCTACTCACGACAGCACATTTAATTCACTCGAAAAGGGCTTAAAATTATTATTGGTGATTGTAAATTTGATAGATTTAAAAAAAATATTTTTTTACCGGGCTGTATTGTGAAGGCAGGACATTTGCTGAACCACATTTTTCACAACTTCATTGCACCTTGACACAAAGCACGACAGTTCCTGGAACATAAGGCATGTGTAGTAGATGAAAAATCATTAACATCATGTTGAGCCTTTTGTAATGCATAATTTAACACTTACAATGAACAATGAATGACTCCAGGGGTCGTATTCCAGAAACATCTTAAGTGAAATCTTATCCTTAGACTTAAAATCTTCATTTTTCTTCCATTTATACATGAAATTCTGCTAAATGTTCACTAATTATCAACTTATTATTAACTACTTTTTAAACTGTTATTGGATTCATCATTCATTAATTTATATATACCGGTAGTTTTAAAATATTACCTTACAAAAATAGGAATAGTGAAAATGTTTTATGATAAACTTAAAGATGTTTCTGGACTATGGCCTGAGTTATTACATTTTTAGCTCTTTTGCACATGCTGGTACTGGTATAATTGTTAATATAAAACATAATATTACCCCAATTTATCATTTTACCTGTGGATATACGCTCGACAAAGAAAACTTGTGTTCAGTAAGCGTACACATATGATTTGTATTTCTATACATGTACATGTGAACTCGACAAATTATTACATAAAACCTGAGAACCCAGATTAAAATATAAGAATCTGACTTGACACAAGTGACAGAGTCATGTAACTCACAACTGATTAACTGATAATCAGAAATGAGTGTTAAGTAACAGTGCTTTTTTAGGGCCAATTTGGGGCCAATTTGAAATTCGACCCCATTCCCCTGCTTAAAAGGTATATATTTTTCCCCTATATTTACCTTAGAATGCCCCTCAGAAATGAAAAAAAAAACACTGAGTAAGAACATCTAAGACTTATACTGGACAAAGAAAAGAGAATGTCAATACCAACAAGGCTTGTCACAGGATGTGACGAATGCCCCCGAAGCATATGCTTGTCATATGAAGGCAACACAATGTCAGTTACATGCTGGCAAAAATGAGGCTTCCAACAAAAACAGTTAAGGTCTTAGCACTCTGCATTTCCTCTCAACATCCTCTATCAGCCTCTATCATTACCAAAAGTTTCATATGAATCCCTTCAATACTAATGGAGTTATGCTCCTCACAAGAAAATAAAACAAAGGGCAATAGCTCTTTAAATATTGAAGAAACAATTATGGTCCTTGTGCTCTGCACTTCCACTCATGGTCCTCTATCATTACATGAAGTTTCATTTAAATCCCTTTAATACTAATGGAGTTATGCTACGTACAAGTAAATTAATGCTTCACATAAGGAAATAAAACAAAGGACAATAATTCCATTATTAATTTAGAAAGAGTTGTGGTCCTTGTGCTCTGCACTCCTCTCATTGTCCTCTATCATTAAATGAAGTTTTATTTAAATCCCTTCAATACAAATGGAGATATGCTCCGCACAAGAAAATTAAACAAAGGGCAATAACTCCATAAGTATTGAAGAAATACTAAAGAGTTCCCCTCATTGTCCTCTATCATTATATGAAGTTTCATTTGAATCCCTATAATACTAACGGAGTAATGCTCTGCATAAGAAGTGTGACAGACGGACGGACAGACGATGCGAATACTAAGGGAACTTCGGGGGCATAAAAAACAGTGCTTGAAAACAACAGAACCTGAATCAAGAGAACCAGTAGTACCTGCAGCAAGGGTATCATCCTTCCAATCTGAATCTGTGCCTCTCCCTCAGGCAGCCCTTGCTCGGGCTCCCCCTCCCCGTAGAACATCAGCGCATTGTAGAACTTGGTCTGTGCCTCATGCCTCAGGGCTTGCATCTCGCAGCAGAGGGCCGCTAGCACCGTTGTGATCTTGTTCAAGATCTTGTTGTCTGTCTTGATCAACTGCAGCAATGTCGTCTGCTCATAGGGCAAAAACTGCAAACAGCATAGAGTAATTTATCGACATATATAGAGGATATTTATGGGTTTTGGTAGAATATTTTAATTCACAAGTGATCATAGAAATCTATATTTTCACAAAAGGCACAGCCACAAGTGAAAATATTTTCTATGGTCATGAGTTAAGCAAATTGTGATATTCTATCGAAACCATTAAATTTTAATCTTTTTTTTGCTTAAAAATGTGTTATTTTGTGTGTTATTTTGGTATGTGACTTTATATGTGAAATATGCAGTTCCATTATCAAAGCAATTAATTTTCACTGTTTTTTAAACATTGAATGATCAATTTTATTTTACTGATATTACCCTATAAACCACCGAAAAGAATAACATCAATTGACATATTCCACTAATAATTATAGCAATCAGATTGTCAAATCCTCAATATAACTGAATAGATCAACATTACAAATCATCATCAATATAAAAGATTAAAATTACACACAAAACTTATATCACAAAAAAGCAGTAAATAGTGTTCCATATAAGTAAAAAAAGTAAAGAGAATAACTTACAACCGCAAGGGTATGATATAAAAAAATATGCATATCCTACACATCAATCCAACAATCAAAGTGTAAACATTAAACTGTTTAAAAGTTTGTGCTACTTATTTACGTTAGTGCATTTGTGAGAATAACTTTACCTCTAGGGATATAGGGTCAAGTGTCATGTCCCACGAATCATTGACAGACTCGCCCAGTGCATCCTCGATGTCCTTCAACTGGGCTCCATATTGTTTCATAAACTCCCCATACTTCTTGAGCTGAAGTTCCCCAACAATCTCTGAAAAATATAAGGTGTGCAGTGATTTTTTTCCTTATTTAACAGGGTCTGGTAAAAGGACCCATTCCTAAAATAAAATATGAGCCGCGTCGTGGGAAAACTGGACTTAATGCATGTGCGTAAAGTGTCGTCCCGGATTAGCCTGTGCAGTCCGCACAGGCTAATCCAGGACGGCACTCTCCGCCTACAGTGGATTTATGTTTAGAAGAGACTGCCTTGAAACAGAAAATACCATAAAAGCGGAAAGTGCCGTCCTGGATTAGCCTGTGCGGACTGCACAGGCTAATCGGGGACGACACTTTACGCACGTGCATTAATACCGATTTTCTCACGACGCGCCACATATGGTTTATTTTTCCCACCTGGAGTGAAATGGAATGGTCTAGCTAATGGGACACTTGAAAGTTTGGCATTGGGATAATTAATGGTGAAATATACATGGTATACATTACTTCTTAATTAAAACATGCATTACCATTTCTGCATGTATACAGCTTTAACAATAAACCAATGTTCTATAGACAAATATATATATAACATTAGACCTTTGTTGCTCAATACAATAAGACTTCAAATCTATACATAATGATAAAAGTTAAACTAAGATTCATTTCTAAAAACGGCAAAGGCCTTCAATTTGTCACTTTTACAGCCCAAAAAGGTGAAATAAGGCTGCTTTAACCACCAAAAAGTTTCATTCCCCCCCCCCCCCCCATGTCAGAAATTCCCCCAGAAGTTAAAATTTAAAACAATACTAAACATAATTTTTTTTTTTACAAGTTCATTTCGAGTAACAGTATTTTCTTAAAATTTATGAAATATGCTACAGCAACTGATATATCTAGACGGTAATAGCCAAATTCACCCCCCCCTCATCTAAGTAACTAACTAAGGGCTGCGGGTGGCAACAGAAAGGGGCCCTGTCATATCCGAATAACCATCAACTTGTTGGAAGTTTTCCATTATCGTTATTTTTTATAACAGTTACGATTTTAAAAAGTAATAAATTGTTGCAAATTAAATATGCATTTAAATATGTTGATTTTATCGATTTGCCAATTTCATCGAACTTCTACTTACTTAATGAACCGTCTTCAAACTTGTCGAATTGCCAACCAGGACTGTCAGTCGCCATTTTGTATCCTCCCAAATCACGTGATAATTATTAGGACAAAACGGTATAAAGTTGTTTCGCTCCCAAGTTGTTTCCTCCCCCTAGTTATTTCGCCCCCAAGTTGTTTGGCCCCTGGTCGTTTCGCTCCCAATTATGCTTATTAACAAAAAAGGCGATTTTTTTTTATTTTTTATTTATTTTATTCAACAATGTTACAGTACATATGTTATAAAAGTAGATGATTTACTACAATGACATTCAGAACACTTTTGTCGACAGGAATATCTAAAAATGGACAAAAGATGCAAGAACATCTAAGAAGGAGACATACCCTGAAACACATTATCATTACAATATAAGAAAAAAAAATTGTAAGAAGACAGGGTGCCGTATGTTTTTTTTTATGAATTTGTGTATTGTTACCTCGTTCGAAGTCAAGGACGCATGTCTCCACAACTTATGTCTCCAGGACCTCCTTCAGCTTGTTCAAGACGGCAACGTAGTCACTCCGGCGTCTCTTCAACATAAGAGCAAACATCATAGGAATTTGCTTTTGAACGTCATCTCTGTTGACAAAGCCATGGATGGATATAAGCTGTCCACCTCTAAATGGATCATCCACCACCTGAAACCATTACAAGTAATTTGTTATATAATGAATATTTAGGTACTGCTAAGTTACGGTAGGTAACGTGTATTTATACAATTTATTTTCCATCATATCACATATGTACTTTTCATTCATATGAATTAATAGCTGTTATTAATTTTTATTTACCTTAAATGTGCCATCCATGAACCATCTGCGGGTGTTTCGGAGAAGCCTCAGCTGTTCGGGCATCGCGAAGAGAATATGCCGCGCATCTGGCAACCTAATATCTCCGATGACAAAATCGTTACACTGCAGGTAGTTCGGGTCAATCTGTAAACATACGGCAAATACAAACGCATGTAAACTGGTTGATTAAACAAATAACTATAGTATCAGTACAGTAATTTCATTAATCTCCAAAACAATACATCGCGCATTTGAAATATGGTACGCAGACACAAATAACGCCTACATATGTATTACCTCAAAGGGCAAGTCCTTCGGGTTGTCCGGTCGCAGCTTGGCTCTATATCGATTGGCCGCTCGAGCCGTGTAGCGTGGGTTGAACAGGTTCGGCTGACCGTCAGGTATTTCCACCATGGCAGGTATTTCCACCATGGCATCTTTAACGAGCTCCCGGGCTGACTTGAATATGTTCTTACGTGAACCGTCAAATACCTGTTCCATAATTCATATACAAAATTAATTGGTTAATTAAGAACAAGTATTACAAACTATTATAAACTAATTTAATTTAGGACTTTCTTTGTTTGATTGTACTAATCATTTATAATTATAGTGTTTAACTGATAAAGATACAAGACCATTATTCATAGCTCAATTTCAAACAATTTAGACATGTAAGAAAACGCATACTATGCATACCTTCACTTTGGAGCTCACTTTGTATCTGGCACATGGATCTGAAGGGTGCATGTGACGCTGTGTGCCTCCTAGGCGGAATTCGTCACCAACTTGAGAGACCGTGCAGTGGCATCTTAACTTCTTGCTTCTCACCCTGCATGTCCACAAAATGGACGTCTTGAGAACTTTCTGAAATTAAATTATGATTATTATTTTAGTATTACACTGTTCTAAATTTAAAGTGGCATAAAACGTTACGTATTTGTACTTTGAATTGTGTGGCAAGTAATGTAGCGTATGAGAAGACATTTTTATCTATAAAACATGTCGTTTAAGACCTTATGTTTTTGAAAGAGTTAGAAACACAATATCGCCATCTCAAAAGTAGTACCTTTACACAATATGTGTATCCATCGCTACTGACTAAAAGGCGACATCCTCGTTTGCTTCCATTTTCGAACACAAGGAATGTGGTTGGACTGTCATCTAGAGTCGACGTGGATAGGCTTTCGTCAACCATGGAGCTGCAACGGAAATATATACATTTAATAAGCGATATTGAGAATATATGTATATATTATCATTACAGATCAATACACATGTATACGCGTCAATCCAATAAAACCGTATATACGTACTCCTCCTGAATCTCTGCTGGTTCCTGAGTATCCCTGTGGGTAATGTTGAAACTCAGGTCGTCATCGTCAAAATCCTCGACCGACTGTGTATCCGTGACACCATCCATTCGTTCGGGTAGCATCGTGCTGTCACTGTCGTATGAAGAACCCGCGCCCAAGTCCATGTCCGCCGAGATCTCGACGTCAGTGATCACATGTGTCTGTGGCCGTGCTGTCGTTCGGAGCGTCAGTTGTCGTCGTGCCCGTGCTGAAGTTCTGGTCAAACGTTATCCCATGCTGAACGGCAGAGGATCCTGGTGATCCGGGATTTCCGGCGTCGGCGTCCTTGTCATGGATCTACGTCCGTGCCGTGCATTTGCTACAGGTAAACGGAAGAGACTTTCTTGACTGCACTGCCCGCCGCTACACCTCTATGCTTATTCCTACAGATCACAATAGTTAACATCTTACCAAACATGTTTTAAATATACTATAACAAACACACAAGAAGAAATTCATATCTATGAAAAGTATTATAGCGCACACATATTTACACGCACCGACATGAATATCTACATATTTGTAATTATTTATAATCTGTCCATTATTTCATTATCTGAGTTAACACATTGGAATAATAATAATAAATAATATCAAATACCAATCATTATACGTTTATTTTATTGTCATATTACAATCTTAATTGTATTATCACGGTCACATTAATTGCCATAATAATAACGTAACTAAATGTCCCTCAAAAACACACCGAATATACAAGATTGTAATCACTTTTATTACCGGACACACTGCGGGAGTTACTAAAATTTGGTAAATGACACCCACATACTAGGTGTTGGTTTATCTTTAACACCTGGACCAATGTTTTTCACACAACTATTGAGGATATCCACACTTTTTAAGAATTTGAGCAACACATGTTTGCTAACAAATTAAGATTATAATTAATTAAGATGAGAAGATTTAATATTATTTATACGTATATAAACATTACAGAACAGAATTTTTATTAGCGACTTGTACAAAGTACATCGATGAAGCAAATGTCATGAGATAGATGGGAAAGTCATATAAAGGATAAATTATAATTAACAATATAGACCGTTTTCACGTTTAGCGAACATGCGCGGCGGCCATATTGGAGGTATTTCTTTCTCTGTGTACAATAGCAACAGTTACCGATTTCAGATAAATTGAACAAAATAGCTAATTATCGTCCTATAATTTTCGGCCACAATCGTTCAAATAGAGAGAAATACGGGTCAATCATATAGAATACCAGATATTATAACTACCAGTGTGGAAAAACTCGTGAATTGTTGGAAGAAAAAGGCTTGCATGGCTGTCAGTGTCAATCTCCATCTCCTGAGTGGCAAACGTTTAAAGAACATTGGAATATGTTCTGACCACTTTAGCTGAAGTATGTTGACAGTTATGATAAATAATATGTAGTTATTAATAGGAAGTGTCATTGTCAATCTGTGATTGTAGATGATAATTTCAGGACAATGTGTTCCTATTTAAAAATTAGCCTTAATAAATATTAAACTACATTCTTCACAATTACTGAATATTTGGATGTTTTCCACTAGCCTAACAAATAGCACTTTAAATGGTGATCATTAAATCTTGTCATTTATGCAGTTTGCATAATTATTAATATATTGTGTGATTTTATGTTTTCAGAAAAGAAGTCGAAATTACTCGCCAGGGACCATTCAGACGCACGCTTTTGATAAATAGGAGAATAGACGGACGGATGGACGAACCGAGAATCTAGCCAGCAGGTTTTATTGTACGATGGGCATGCAGAGAAATTGGATGCAGCCAATACATCGGTGAAGTTTGCAGAAAACAGGCGGCAACTGATGCAGATTTAACACCTCATCCTGATGAACAGCACTTACCACCACTTTGTTCAAAATTCAATAACAAATTTCAGGTGTCTGTGTGATGTTATTGATAATGATTGTGTGATCAAAAATAAATTGTTTGATTTGATGTGTTTGATATAGATAAATATGGTATTTATTTGAGCATGATCTTATAAGTTGGTAATTGTAATGATATTATAACTAAACAAAGACAAATCAACTATTTTCTCAGTGCGTATTGAGGAATAGGGTAAATAAAATGAATTACACATAATAAAAGTGTTTACTTTTTATTGCTATTCAAGAAAATGAAAAATAAACACAAAATCACACAGTCTAAAGTTATCAACTATTTTATTTAGAAACACTACATATTAAAAGAAAATACAGGTTAATAACAAAAAAAAATTATTGCATTAAAAACATGGCATGTTTCTCTGTACTCTACATTATTGAGATTTTGGGGTTACTGATTCTGAAATTTAATTACTAATATAATTCACATTAAAATAAATAATACCAATATTTAATAGTTTAGGTATTAATTTGTTATACAATATTTATAATATTATACACATTAAAAAAATAATAGATCTACCAATATTTAGAGAAATCTTAAATTTAAAGATACTGTACATAACAACATTGGAGATGATGCTGATCTGAAAGTTAAACAAAATGAAATATTCCGAAATGCATTAATAACTTTAAATACAGCAAGACGTAATCATAAAGGTTTAATGGTGCCCAACATCGAAAACATCAAAGCTGCTATGTGTGTATACGTTTTGCCACAACCTTGCAGTCGCAGTGGCTGGATTAGAGTGTGCCCGTCTTCTCTGCGAAGAACCCGAGCTGTGTGGTTTTGTCAGGCTGGGAGTGGATCACCTTAAATAAAATAACAATATTACATGTACATTTTAAATATAAAGTTTTAACATTTTGTATTATAATTTGTAGATCTCATTGACCATGTCCCTTAATGTATTAAATCAAGCATGAAAGGAGTGACTCACTGGCTGCCAGCATTCTAATTCACATACAACTTACAAATGCTACATCCACAAACATATCATTGTCAACAAACACTGGTTTGAAATTTAAGTACCAACTACCAAAAAATAACAAAATAGGTATTTCATTGGCACAAACTTACTGTTTTCCTATTAAATGAGGATAATCACATGTTTCTTGTCGATCACAACTAAACGCCAGATGTCCATCCACATTCAACCTTATTTACAGCATCAAAACTTGTATAGTTTTTTCTGATCACCGTGCGTATACAAAGTCAGAATATGAAGACAATTGTAGGATATCTATCGGTTATTTTTAGCCATTTTACGCTTCAGAAATCATGAGCATTTTTCTTGTTGAGTCATATAACTATATTTAGATAGCCTGGGGAATACCTCCAATATGGCCGCCAACCGGTGTTACGGTAAAATTATACCTCGTCGTGAAAACGGTCTATAATGTATAGCATTATTATGGCAGTTATTGTATGCTGACACAATAGTTATACTCAGAAACTGTTTAACACTTTGCAAACGTATTTCAGAAAGTCAAACACATAATGGCATTAATCGTCTAACTTGTTATAATTAATGTGTACACAGTATTTCATTTAAAGGGGTTTTGTTCCAGTACACTTAGTATAACACCAATCTTATCTAATCAAACGTACTCAAATGTGTACATATAAATGAATTTACTGCTATAAGTACCATTCGAAACAGCTTTGTTATCTACACTACTCATTAGTTTTTAACAGGTTGAAATAAGTGTAAACATTTTAAAGCAAAATTATAATTGCAATTAATAGTATACGTCTTATCAAAGAGGTAACCGCTACTTTGGTGACGCTAATAATTAAAATCCATCGTAATCCGAAAGAGGTCACCGCTACTTTGATGACTCTAATTATTAACATCAACCGTAATCCGAAATATTTGAGGTTTTTTAATGATCCAAATAAACCGCCGTTAATTTTACTCTATATAACGTTTAGGAGGCGAAACTACCAGTTGCGAAACTACCAAGGGCGAAACAGGTTGGGAGCGAAACGATCGTAACCGGACAAAACGGGTACGATAAACCGGCCTTTTCAAAATTGGATGCCGTGAAACAAACCAAAGAAGGAAACCAGTTTTGAATGCACATCTCAAAAGTCTTTTATGTTTATAAATTATGGTATGTTTGTTTATTTCATGTTTAGACACATAATGCATAGACATTGAACATTTTGAGCGGTTTAGCCCAGCAAGCTAACGCATTAAAACTCCATACATTCTGGTTATTATACACCTGCAATTAAAGACATCCGTAAACTGCAATTACAGTTTCATGTCTTTTACCTCATTTCAAATCACATATTCATCCATGGCTTTATGTTTGTTTTCTGCGTTCTGAAAGTTTGTGTTACAGAATAAAGAGGAATTTTTTTTAAATTTTAAAACATGTTTGTTGTGCTCCAAGAAATTTAAGGGCCTACCTTACTGACATAATAAATACTGTTTTAGAATTAACAGTGCTTATAATATGAGAAATACATGTATAGATCTACAGATTAAGTTATTTTTTATTGTTTTATAAATACTCGAACACTGTTCATTATATTGTGTAATAATACGATAATGAACAAAACATTAATACATGTTTGCAGTTTATTAGAAGCTGGATTTTGCATATTTTTCCTTTTACCATTTGAAGTTGAAGCGAAACCCAAGTACACCTCATAAAACAGTAGCTTTTAATAGTTTTGTTTTATTTCATGTCACTTTAAGCCTTCAATGTATGTCATTTTAAACTCGATATTTAGAAGAAGCAGGCGATCAAATGTTTGAAGTGAAATATCCAACTACACGTATTATATAAAATAGTAGCTATTTATTGGGTTTTATTTTATATCAATGTAAGCTTTCAATTATCTGTCATTTTAAACTCGATATACAAAGAAGGCGACAAACTGATCAAAAAAGAAATGTATGCAAAAAGAAAACAGTTGCATGTTTAGTAGCCAGTTAACATTGACACAACTGTCATTAATCTTGTTGTGGTTTGTTTAATATATATTAACCTAGCTAATGTCATAAAATATCTAAACAAAATTATTATTCTTTAACTTTTAACTCTTGAACTTTTAAAACACACATTATTTCATTAGATTAAGAAGCAAATTAGTCCACACATTATATGCAGTCTTTACAATTATTTTTTAAAGGAATAGTTTGTTTTTTTCGGACACAAAATTTCAACTGGTCCGAATCTACTTGCACCTGTCCTATATGAAGAAAAAAACGTCTATTTGTTATCCACTCAGTATACACGATAGTTGTACAGGATGGATTGTCAGACACAAACTGGATACATTTTGCTGGAGGAATATCAATCTAAAAATGTTACAATGACAAAATTTTGTCGCGATGTAATGAGTATATTGATTGTTGCAGTCATGAAGATATTGCAGGCTATTGCAAAATACCAATTTCATTTAAATAAATGTTTCCTTTCTATTTAATATATTTTGCACTCATATTACTGTACTTTCTCCAATAAATGCGAACAGGGTCTTTACATTTCCAAAATGCGGGCTTTTGATATAAGTTGAGTTATGTTGTGTCATGAAGATTGTTATACATTAAATATATTAACTGTTGTTCAACTGCAGGGGTATAATGCTGCTCGAAAAACAAGTACACAAAATGCACTGTTTATGTACTGTAAAACAACACCTCCAGCAAATCAAACTAAATTTCAAAACACTTAACAACTAAGACAGATAACGCTTTATGCAAATATTTCTTTGAAAGATTTACATAAAATTAGCAGGTCTTCTACATGCATTACTTCTGATTCTTTTACGAGTATACACCAGGGACATACATATGAGGCGCGTCGTGAGAAAACCGGGTTTAATGCATGTGCGTTAAGTGTCGTCCCGGATCCGCCTGCAGTAGATTTATGTTTAGTAGAGACTTCCTTGAAACAGAAAATACCATAAAAGGTTAGAAACCAGCAAATCCAATTCCCATAGGGTCCCATTATAAAACGGCAAACTTTCCAAACATTTTTCTCTCATTTCCTTTATTTCAGATTGTGCAAGCCTGGTATCAAGTTAAAGATCAATCTGTCCTCTTCCAAAATGTGCAATAAAAAAGATACGTCATGTTACTTCTAAGAAAACGCATCTCACTTGAATGCAGGCACCGATAGAAAACAGGGTTTCGGCAGTCACTTTTCGACAAAAGCCCCATACCACAGTAAATACACCCCAACAGTTCACCTTTCAAGTTAGCCTCCATTGAAATGCACCAAAATGTTGCAGACACGCATAGGATAATATAAATAACCACAAAAGGCATGTCTGAGATACCTAAATGGCTTTTATGCCAGAAGAGAAGAGGAACTCTTTAGTAATAGGCACTACTTTTGAATGGACCACGGAGGGATACACAATGATTTACTGGTATCTAACCTAAAAGCGTAAAGTGCCGTCCCGGATTCTGCACAGGCTTTTTCGGGACGACACTTTAAGCACATGCATTAAGTCCGAATTTCCCACGACGCGCCTCATATGTTTAAAACACATTCTAGTTTCAATTTATTTTGATTCTTATATGTCTTGTCACAATCTTAATCAATATTGTCACTTAATGCCAATAACTGTTAATGACCTTTGGTAAATTCTGACATTGGTGGGAAAAAATGTCACATTTCTGCAAGGGAAAAGCCAAATATTGGCGTCAAATCAGCAATCAAACGCCCTGTTTTTAGTGTATGTAAGTGACGCGCAAAGTTGTATCATTCGGGGAACTTAAATTATACTCCGGTGAGCGACCAGGGCCACTTTGGCCATCTAATTGTTTGTTTTTATTTTTCTGGGTAGTTGCATATATAACTAATATATGTTCTTAATTTTTAAATCATGCATTTTTGTATTCACATTTTGCTCTTTAATATTTAATATTTCAAGTCAATGTTTAAGACAAAATCATAACTGCTATTCCAATCCTGTTATAGTGCATCCTAAAATGTGCATGTACCATGTATGATATTAATAATTACTAAATGTGTTGGTCTTCAATCTGAGTACAAGTTTAATATTGTCAATATGTGATTCATTAGAAAGTAAAATGTTTCTTGAACAAATTTTACCCCATGAAAAAGTTGTACAAATATTTTCTATCTAAAACATTGCTAATATTCAGCTAATATGTATAACTTTCATTCGAAACAAAGACTATACTGCCATGACATTCCTATTATCTGCCAAAAATGCTCAAATTAACTCCTATATTTTTCCTGCATTTTCCTTGAAACCTGGTTGGGAGAACACTCTAATAGCCTGTTAAAAGAATGGGTCACAACAAACAAAATAAATTGTTTGTCCACGATAATGATACAATTTTGCATGAATTAGGCTAAAAAAAGTTAATGATTTGTTTTTCAGGCAGCTCCGCAACGATTTCTAATGGCCCGCCACGAATTTGATTTCATGCCAAATACAATTTTATATACTATATTTTGACGATTGCCACCGGATTTTAAAGGAGCAGTCCAGAAATATGTTAATAAAAAATAAAACTTTGCAGAAAGTGTTTCTAATGGGCATGTTACCAAACAAAATACAAAAACTACGCATTGAAATCTGTGAATTATTAACATTTTGGTAACTTGCTATCGTCTATGTTCTGTATGCGATAACTGGTGATCACTCTGGAGTAAACCAGCATGTACGTTATAGTATATTTCGTTCGTACAAACCACAAATATGTCAGATTAAGACATTTAATGTAGTCCAAGACATTTTAAAAGTATGCCATTAGTCCAAGAGCCAAGGGCCATTTATTTAAAATTCGCGTCCCAAGCTAAAATTGGTTTTAAATGAAAGGTATACATATAATGAATTTAAAAACCCGTTTTTAAAACAAATCATCAAAGAATTAAAACAATGTCGTTTTGAAAATTAAGGGAACAATTTACCCCACCCACTTTTAGCAACAGTATGATATTAAGAGCATCCTGTTGAGAAAATTTAATTTACTTTTATAAAACATAGATTTGGTGATTGTTTAAAATGATTTTTATTACATTTAGCTCATTTTTTAAGAGTGTGCAACAACTGAAAGGCAGATCTATAAAAAAAAACACCCAAATTGAGGTACTTTTTTCCCATTTTTTTAACAGTGTTGACGAAACATATTGAATGTTACAAACATCAAATATAACATCATTTCAGTTAGTTTGGTTAAAAAGATATTCAAAAATGATGTAATAACAGCTAATTAATAGGGTTTTATTGAACATGGGGTACAATGAAATATTTTGGTGGCCATCTTGGTGGCCATCTTGGATTGCCGGCCATTGTAAACGGGGATTTTTTTAAGAAATTGGTTTTTGAATTCAGTATATGTATACCTTTCATTTAAATTTTAAATTTTAGCTTGGGGCGCGAATTTTAAATAAATGGCCCTTGGCTCTTGGACTAATGGCATACTTTAAAAAAAGCGAAAATCTGTGAACAAGTCCCTTTAAAATGTATGAGTTACTGGTATTAATCACACATGTTTAACGCATTTATTTCCCCCGTACTCATGATACACATTATTTATTTTTTTGAATTTGTTTTTGTTTAAAATATATAAATACTGCGAATAAATCAGAGGTCACTTTGGCATATGGCCACTCCCAATGGTACATATTTATTCAATGACGTTTTTATTAAAAAAACATGCATCGACCAGATCTTTGTTTGAATCGAGATAACGTACATCTTGTTAAACATTGCATATAGCACATCTAATGTAGTTGAAATTTAGGTGGAAAATTTATGTTTAAAGCTTACGTTGCCAAACCCGCTTCCCATGCTTCTCGATCAAACAAGCTCTGTACCCGGCCCAATTACGTCCCAATTACCGCTATATTAAAGGGTGACAGCTGATTCTTATATATTTAAGCATATGGCTATCAAATACTTGTATGAAGTTTTGCCTCGCAAACAACATTGCATTTATTAACAGTGTATTACAGTTTTGTAGTTTATATCACATATAATATCCACAAGTTCAATTAAAAGCCCACACGGACAATGTTTGCAGACAGTGTTAAACGATTAGGCCTGCTGTCACGCATATATATTTACATTTGTAATATAGGTTTTTAGTCAGACAGACAGACAGACGGACGGACGGAAGGACGGACAGACAGACAGACAGAATATACACATTATTTTCTGTCACGTAACTAGGTATACTGTGGAAGGTGGAATTATCCGATGGCGTTGCGGATGAAGAATACCTTTAATTGGTGTCCAGGTGTGTTACCTACTTCTACCTCTCACAAAACTAGGGGCACTTTTCACAAAGCATCTTAAGTAATTTTTCCAATATTTTAAATTAAGTGTAACATTTATATTCACTAAATGTTCCATTAATTAACACATCGATACGGTTTTTATCCGTCAAACTAAATTCAAATATGGATGGCATTTTAAAATGCTATTTAGTGCTTCTCTGTGTCTATGTGGAATTATGTATAGAGTTTAGGAATTGTGCAGATTTAGGGATAAGGATAAAACTTAACTTCAGAGACTCCGTGAATACCACGCCCGAGTTATAACCCATGATTCGATTAGAAGGTTGTTAAGTAGACAAACTGTAGTAAAATACAAAGCAATTACAGTTTCTATCTGATTTGTAATGTGTAAAAACACGTTCTAATACATACATTCACAGACGTTATTATAAAAACATCTTAACAGCATCGAAATATGAAGGTTCCAAAATTTTTGTGCGTGTGTACCATTTGCAACACATATGCAGGTTTTTACATTGTATTCTTCTTTCATCAGCCCTCTCGAGGAAGCCCTTGCCGAGTTCAGTCCGGATCTCATCATCTACAATGCGGGCACGGGCATCATGCAGGGTGATCCAAAATGAAAATTCAAGTCACACCTAAAGTAACTGTATTTTTTAACACAATTTATAGGAACATGTTAGTAAGTAACACTTCCTGTATGGCAGGCATGGGTTAAAGGGACTTGTTCACAGATTTTCGTATTTTTGAAAAATGTCATTAAATGAATTTACTTACAAAACTGTCATATCTGGAATAGTTTTAAATAATTATAATAACAAGGAAAAAGATAAAAATAATAAATGTGCCTGCCCTGGGGTTCGAACCCGGGACCCCTAGAAGCAAAATCTAACGCGCTACCACTACACCACGCAGGCTTTTGGTTTTGGATGGCAGTTTAAACGCTATGTCGGTAATACACGTTTTTGCTAAATTATCTATGAAAAGCGTTACAAACGCTTTATTATTTTTCCAATTTCGATTGATGATTATAAATAAACGAACATATCTTTTTAACATTTTTCTTAGTCAGGAGTGTTATTTTGCTTGTGTGAATATAATGCATACATTCTTTTTTGAATCTATGACAATTTTTGTGAAAATTGTCATTTTGCCAAACTGTGAACAAGTCCCTTTAATTGTGCATATATTAAGTAAGTTAATTGAATACGAACGTGCACACTTTTCGAAATAATAAGAAATTTGATTGTGGTGAAAATTTATACATACACGTGATAAAATTGTAAATAACTTTTAGTTATAAATAAATTGAGGCGTGTCGTGGAAAACCCGGGCTTAATGCATGTGCGTAAAGTGCGATTCGGATTAGCCTGTGCAGCCGGGTTTCCGACGACATGCCACAACTGTACAATGTATTTTATTCAGGGCGTTATACAGAGGGATCTGATAGTCTTCACAGCAGCCAGATCTCGTAACATTCCCATTGCCATGGTTACCAGCGGGGGTTACCAAACATCCTGAATTTGAAGGAACAAGGACTTATCGGCGGACTTGAATCAGAACACTGACCTTGTGAATTATTGTGGGCATTTTTGTGCTAGGAACAACTTGTGCCTTAAACTTTTGCTTTATCTGTCGTTACTACCATATTTAACGTGTACTGCAATCACGGAAATGACATTTCTCGTATGTTGCAATTGACTAATGTGGTTGCTTAAATCTGCGCAAGGCGTTAGCTCAGTTCGACTCACGGTTCCAATAGTTTCCATCGATTGTCGAATGCGGCGATCTCAGTTTACATAATCATTGTTGTGCTTTGATTATGCCATGTTTATTTTGGTTATATCTGCATCTGATGCGGCTGGAGAATCCATCCTTTATATTTATGAGATTTGACTATTTACAAGTTGTTTGATTACTAAATAAATTGCTGTTGACGCTGCCTAAAGTATGTTAAGTGTAAGTCTCTAATTTATATTAATTGTAGCATATTGTTTTGTGAAAATAAAACACAGGCTATATTATCGTGACAATGATAGGCGTTAATTTATAATCTATTTTCTGTAATCGGCCTTTTGGCTAAGATCAAAGTGTAGTATCTGTTCTTATCAGCTTAATATCTGATACGTCCCCCCATTGGGAGGAGTACACACATTTCGAGCTCGGTTCTTTTTGAGGGATTTAATGTGTTTCCTAACGATGAGTGGTCTAGATTTTTGGATAAAAGTTTGACACTAGCTTCGAACTGTTGATGTCTGCAAAAAAAACTCCTAGCAATACTGGGAATAAGAAATCTAAGAGAAAAACAATTTCGACATTATTGGAGGACAGCACGAGGAAATCGGGCAGCTCGGGCATTATTGAAAACGACCACGCTGACAAGAGAAGTAAACAAACTGACACACAAGTGGGCATTAGTCAGTACAATTCTTCTCAATTTCTTGTTACGGACTTTGGTACAAACTGGCCGTACATGGCATATTCACAGCCCTACCCTGGATACGGGCAGAGCCCACCTCCCCCACCTACCCCATTTGCATTCGGATCCATGATGCAACCACCGTGGGCAACGGAAATCTTATCCGAAATAAAATGTATCAAAGACAAAATGAAGTCTATCGACCGTATTGAACACACTATAAACTCCATAGCCGCTAAAGTATCGGACCTGGAAATAAAGGTAAAAGACATTGACAGTCGAGTGCAACATACGGAGACCTGTGCACAATTTCTAGGTTCGAAGATTGATGAAAACTCTGAGGACCTTTCAAATGTCAGCACCAAGATTAAACAACTTAGCAAATCATGCACGCAATTAGAAGAAAAGTATCGCACTTTAGAAACACTGGAGAAGAAGACGGAAGCCAAACTTCTCGACTTAGAGACAAAGTCCATGCGCGACAACCTTGTCTTCTATGGCGTGCCGGAAGCCAAATCAACCGGACCTGAGGACTGTCTTAAAGTCATATCAAACATCATTAATACAGTGTTGGAGGTGCACGATGACATGAAGCTGGACTTCGCATACCGCCCAGCCACCAGGGGAAGCACTCAAGGTCACCGACCACGCCCGATCATCGTCGGTTTCCACTATAGTCAAGATCGGGAGCGAATCCGCGCTGCTTCATTCGAGTCCGCTACAAAACAACGGCTGAAGGACAAAAATATCAGCATAGGGGTGCAGCTGCCGAAAGAGGTACGTGATGCCCGCAAACCATTGTATGACGTTATGCGGCGTGCAAAGGAAGACGGGAAGAACGTAAAGTTCAATGGACCGACGCTGTACATTAACGGAAGTCCATACAAGTCTGCGAAGGACACTACCATAGATCACCAGTAGGGGCGTCACACGGACCATACTATTCGGATAGCATCCTGGAACATAAATGGGCTGAAACGGAAATTATGTGATGAAGACTTTATTGATCATTTACAACAGTTTGATATAGTCTTATTTTGCGAAACATGGATAAATAGCAATAATTCCTTTAATATAGAAATACCAAATTTCGAAAGTGAACACATATATGGACAGAAACTAAAAAGCAAACAAGGTCGATGTAGCGGTGGAATATCTGTTTATTTCAAAACATGTTTAAAAGAACATTTAATTATTGTTAGTAAAGACAACCATGGTATTATATGGATAAAACTAGATAAATCCATCTTTTCACATAATACTGACGTTTACATTTGCCATGCATATCGATTACCAAGTAATTCCAAAGCTAGAGATGACTTTGACTTTTTTGAAGAAATCGAATCTGATATAGTAAAATTTGATAGTCTAGGATTTACATTTATTACAGGAGATTTAAATTGTAGAACCTCCAACGAATATGATTATATTATTTTTGATAAGTATTTAGACGATTTTCAACCGACGATAACTCAAGTAAATGATTATAATTTACAACGAAATAGCAAAGATACAGTTATTGATGCGGCTGGTAGAAATCTTTTACAACTCTGTCAAACAACTGGTTTTCTAATAGCAAATGGCAGATTGGGGGTTGATAAAAATGTGGGTGAATACACTTTTTGCTCTAGCAGGGGAGTCAGCGTCGTTGACTATCTTCTACTAAAACACGAAACGTTTTGCTTAATCCAGAATTTTTGTGTGCACGACTGCAACGAATTCTCGGATCATGCATGTCTATCGTTTAACATGAAAATTTCTATAGATGATGATAAAAACGTATCACATAAGTCCTCTAAAGGTAATGAAACGAAAATAAAATTAGTTTTTGACACGGATAAAACCCCGCTCTTACAAGATAGACTGTTCAACGAGACTGAATTATTACATAACCTTACCGCTTCACTTAATACACGGCCTATCGATGACGTCGTTCAGGAATTCACCGAGTTATTTTTAATTACGTTAAAACCCATTTTTGGTCAGCCGATAAACAGTGCGAATTCCCGCACAACGAAACCATCAAACCAAAAATGGTTTAATAAAGAATGTTATGATGAAAAGAATAACTTTAAACGGTTGCGCAATATATATTGCAGGGATAAAACGATAGAAAATAGGCAAAACTTAGTTCATGCTAGGTCAAAATATAATAAAACAAAAAGAAAAGCCCGCGCCACATACAAGAAAAAAGAAGGTTCGAAAATTAACAATCTCGCTTTTACAAATCCGCGTTCCTTTTGGAAATCAATTAAAAAGTGTATAACGAAAAAGGTTGATTCTGCCAATTCGCTTACAACCGACCATCTTTATACCTACTTTAAGGAACTGTTCGGAGAGCAGTCATTTGATAATAATTTTGAATATCAGAATGTTAATACTCAAACAGACGTGTTTGATAATTTGTTAGACGTAGAAATATCCGAGTCAGAAATACGTTCTGCGGTAAATGCTCAAAGCAATAATAAGAGTCCTGGTATAGATGAACTACCAGCAGAAATGTTTAAATGTAGTATTGATATTATAATGCGTTTTCTAAAAACTTTATACAACCGTACATTTTTAACTCATGAATATCCAGAGTTATGGGGTAAAGGAATCATTATCCCTATTTTCAAGAAAGGGGACGCAAATGACCCTAAAAATTATAGAGGTATAACATTAATTAACATAATGGGAAAAATATATTCTCAAATACTTTTAAATAGATTAAGAAACTAGTCCATACAATATGACAAATTGATACCCAATCAGTTTGGATTCCAAAAAGGAAAATCAATTTCTGATTGTATATTTATATTACACTCAATTATTACAAAAGTTCTGAGCGAAAAAGAAAAATTGTATTGTGTATTTGTTGATTATCAACAATTTTTTGATCGTATTGATCACAACATGTTATGGCAAAAGCTTTTAACAGAAAATGTAAGCTGTCACTTTGTGAAAGCATTAAAAGCTATGTACAACTGTGTTAAATCATGTGTACGTTATAATAATTCACTATCTGCCTTTTTCGATTGCTCAATCGGTGTCAAACAGGGAGACCCCAGTTCTCCACTGTTAGCCATGCTTTTTATAAATGATATTATAAATAATGTTTACCATGACCTTCCAGGAATTGTATGTATTGAAAATCTGAAATTATTTCTTTTACTATATGCAGATGATATGGTATTATTCGCCAAATCACCAGAAACGCTTAGAATTATGTTAAAAGATGTAGAAAGTTATTGTAATGCATGGGGACTGAAAATTAATGTTTCAAAAACAAAAGCTATGGTGTTTGAAAAAGGAAGGGCTACAACGTTTGAGTTATATATCTACAATACTTTAGTTGAAATTGTGAGTTCGTTCAAATACATAGGCATAAACCTGTTCAAAAATGGCAACTTTTACAGATCCCAAAAATCGATCGCACAATATGCATCCTTTTCATTAAGTAAATTATTCCAGATATTTGATGCAATTGAATTACCAATACAACAAAGAATAAAATTATTTGATACTCTTGTTGCCCCAATCCTTAATTTTTGCTCAGAAATATGGGGCTTCCATCAAGCGAAAGACATTGAATTGATACACACTAAATTCTTAAGATCACTGCTTGGCGTAAAAAAGTCTACAAATTTATCTGCACTCTACGGAGAACTCGGTAGGATCCCTTTTCATGTAAGCCGCCAAATCCAAATGTTAAAATATTGGTATAAAGTGACAAATTTTCATAATGGTCACATTGTAAAAAAGTGTATAACATGTTAAAGAGAGATACGTTAAGAAACAGAATTCAGGATAAAAATAATTGGGTGTCAAGGAATGTCTTGTAACTAACGGTTTTGGTGAAATTTGGAATACCGAAAAATTGGATTTAACCACTTTGGAAATTGTTAAGAGGCGAATTATAGATAGTTATCAACAAACATGGCATTTCGACGTTAATTCTTCAACCAAACTAAAAACATATTCTCTTATCAAACATGAACTCAAATTAGAGCCATATTTGCAAAAAATTCATGAAAAGAAATACAGATTTGCCCTCGCAAGATTTAGAACGTCCTCACACAAACTAGCTATTGAAACTGGTAGATATTCGAACATGTCTGTTAATGAACGAATCTGCCGATCCTGTAACATGAACCTGACTGAATCAGAATATCATTTTTTACTTGTTTGTCCAATGTACAAGGAGCTCAGAATGAAATATTTTAAACCTTATTACTGTCACTGGCCTACGCTAAATAAATTTGAATTGCTTTTAAAAACAACCGGTAGTACTACTTTATACAATATCGCTAAATTTATATATTATGCCGAAGTGTTGAGAATACATATCTAATTATTTACTCTGTAAATTTCACACTGTTTACTATTATGAATCCACCAAACTGTTCATTTACTGTTTAATATCTGTAATGTTTCACTATTATTATAAAAGTTATTATTGAGATGCTAAAAATTTTCTTGTTGTATGCTCCATTGAGCGTGTACTTCTCCATGTCAATATTATTTATTGTGCTTTGACATTGTATAATGTTTATGCAATAAACTCTGGACTTGGACTTGGTAATTATAGCCTAAAAGCTCAGTTTTCAGTCTGTTATATGGGTGTGTTAACGAACAAAAAGCCGTCGGTTGTCGTCAAAAAAGGTGTATTATTCAGTGAATTCACGCGCCAATAACGACTGGCTAAATGTTTGACTAATGCGTTAACCGGTCCTCTTTGTTACTATTGTCCATTAGTAAACGCGTGCAAGTTCTTACTTTTGGTCGTTATCAATAGCACACGATATCATGATATTTATACTATTTACTGCATACGTGATGAACGCTGAAATCCCTGTCAAATCCAATTTTAAAATTTTAAAAGGAAAACACTGAAACAAAATTGTGACTAACTGGTGCGATTTCAGCTCGGCCGAACGCGTTTTGGTAATGTAATATTAAACACTTGTTTTAATAGTAAATTACCCATTTGTTTCGGTCTTATTACTCTAGATGTATGTTTTTTCTATAATAGCGACAATACACCTTTTTTTCGGTCGTTAACGTCCGCAGAGGCCCTTACAAGCCGTTTAAGCCCTCATGGTGCGCACTCGGGTTTCAAGCCGTTTTTTTGGGCCCCTGTTACTATTATTCATTACAATGCGAAGGCGTTAATAATATCGCCATAACATCGTGTTAGTTACATATTCTCTGCAGACCTTTCATTTGCAAGTCTTGAATCGATATTTTAAACGCTAAATAAAAGTAGTTCCTTTTATCAAATAAAAATCGACCTACATATGGCTAATTGAAAGTGAACTCACACCAACACAAGTTTATCACTAATGCCCTGGGCAATTTTATTATGGCCACTTTGATAGATATATATATGAAAAGTCTAAACATAACATCTACTTGTCCTGGAAATAAATATATCGTACTAGTTGTCAAATGGGACACATCATGTATTTATATTTAGTTGCGTATCAGCGATTGCAACGGTTACACTACTACTCAACATGGATGCTACAAAATGTTGTCAATCGACAGGACAAAACAACACGTAAGTCTTAATAACTTGAATAATTGCTCCTATATAAACTAATAATACAATTATAATAGAACATTTAGATTATTTTTCAGCTGAATATTTATGCTGTAATTGAAATTCAATTTAAAATTTTTGGCATAAAATATATCAATATGCTTATAGCAACAATAAACAATACATAGTGATGGTAAGACATGGAAGTACTAACAAGATGAGAGATTTTATGAGTTTACAGAAAAGCTTTTACATATTTGTGGACAGCAACTATTTAAAACAAGAAATGTCTTTAAAAAAGGCAATCGGCGTTGAAATTAATATTGAGATGTCATTTTTACACGAAACACAATACAAGAGGGACAAGATGATCGGTTACGTAACTTCTCGGACCCCAGCTTTTTGATCACCACTAAGAAGACTGTAGATTTTCCGACACCATATACAAACTTATCGGACCCAAAATTAATAAGTGATAAAATCAAACATTATTAATATGTGTACTGTGAATAAACCTGTCATACCTTCCATGTTTTCACTGGTGATAAATGAATAACCTAAATGCTATTAATTTACGTTACTATAATTGGTACATGAATATGCCATGCAAATTTAACAACTTAGCATTGCCAGAAAATAATTGCGGGAATGAATGAAAATTATTATACATCAGGCGAGTGTACAAAGCTATGTTAAATAATATATTATACGTATCATTAGTTTTGCAACAAGTGCATTCATGCCACGCAAATGAAGTAAAAGTAACTTGAACAACATTTCGACGTATTACGAGACTTCTTTCACCACATTTTATTTATAGAAAGACGTTAAATATTGTTAGAGATTGAATAACATATACTGGAGAAGTTGATAAAAAGGTGCAATTATAAATAATTCTTAATAAAACGCAACCGCAATTCAAATATAAATTGACACGACAGTAAGTTTATAAATTTAAATTCTAGAAATAGAGTGGTTTACTCGAGACAGATATTTCTACCAATTTGATTGTACGATTTTCCTAATATAACATCTGACAGAGACCTATACAATGTTCTTTTCTCGAAAATGAGGATTGCAAAAAAAAACAACGTTTTTAACTATTTATATCTCAACTAATCAATATGCTCGCTTTAAAAATTCCGGAATATTTGTAATTCTCGAAAATTTCAACAGTGGGTACATGATACAAGTTTCTATGGCTGCTAGTAGTAAAAAAGTATATTAACATCATGGCAAATACTCAGTCATAGTGTCTAAATTGTATACTTGCCCAAACAGGACATACGTACATTATATTTTCTAATTAACTTTCAAGACCATATCTACTTTAAGTTTTACGACCATATCTACTATTACCTTTACGACCATATCTACTTTAACTTTCAAGACCATATTTTCTTTAACTTTCAAGACCACATCTTCTTTTACTTTCAAGACCATGTTTATTTTAACTTTCAAGACCATGTCTACTTTAACTTGCAAAACCATATCAACTTTAACCTTCAAGACCATATCTACTTTAACTTTCAATACCATGCCTACTTTAACTTTCAAAACCGTGAAAGCGAGTCTCTGATTGGTTGGCAGAAATGTCACCAGCAGGTGACATTCTATCTGTGTACTCAGATCCTGTGTGTAGCGCATATTAGGAGCTGTTTTTATCTTCTTAATGTTTCCTAAATTAAGTGGAAACAAAATTGCCATGGTGGATGTGCATTACATAATTACATTGCAACATATTAACGACAAACCAGTTTACTTAATCGAATGTGTTTAGACTTAAATAATATTTAATCGAATATTGGAATATTCGTTCGGAAGGTCAATTTTACCTGTTTTGGTATAGTTTGACATCCCTACTCAATACTAAACAACCACAGACCAATGAAAATGGCGCTTTTAAAAACGAAAAGTACGCATCACAAATGAGCATCCCGCTTTGAGGCCAGCTTTGAAGTTGTATATACAAAAAGCTAATAATAACGTCGTAAAACATAGAAAATATAAATTGAAATCACAAAGTAAATGTTTGCCCCAATGTCTCGATATCAATCGTTTTGCTGTCTTACAAGAAGCGGCCTAACTGAACACTCGTCTGCAGAAGACGGCCTACAAGAACCTAACGTTTGTCGCCTGTACGTACCAGTCAAGCCTACTCAATTGCCTATCGTGTATTCACCGCATTATACTTGCGGCTTGATGGGACTAGAACTGCTACACCCGGGGGACGCGAGGAGATACGAACAAATTTACAACCTACTGAAAGGTTTGTGGGGTTTTCAGTTCGCTTTCTTTAACTATCTCCGCTAGGGAGATTATGTTTTAGCGGCGTCCGGTTGCCTGTTTGTTTACTATTTAGCACATTTACGCACAACTGATGTAAGAAATTCATTTTGCATGCTCAAACATTGCGAAAAACAGTCACCGGCGTCATTAATTAAAATTATAATGTAGAAATCTCCATGCATGTAGCACACATTGTAAAGGGGGTTGATCGTACGTTACTAACTGGTGTAGGGTAAGCGTGAAAAACTTTATGGCAGTGTTAGTAGACATAAAAGGGAGGTTAAGTTCGATTTTCGGCATAATTCTTCTTATCGTCTTTGAGTTATGCCCCCTTTAAAAATAGTTCAAATAAGGATTGTGCAGACAATAACTTGAGACGTCTTTGTGCTGTCATTATGAAACTTTATGGAAGTGTTAGAAGGCATAAACGGAAGGTTAAGTTCGGTTTTTAGCATAATTGCTTTTATCGTACTTGAGTTATGCCCCCCCCCCCTTTTAAAAACATAGTTCAAATAAGGCTCGTGCAGAAAATAACTAGAAAAGTTTTTGTGCAATCATTATAAAACTTACAGGAAGTGTTAGGAGGCATAAAAGGAATGTTAAGTTCGGTTTTCAGCATAATTGATCTTATCGTACTTGAGTTATGCCCATTTTTTAATCAAATTATTGGAAGAAAAATTTCGGTTATTATAGTAGCGTATGTCGTTGGGCGGGCGCTAGTAGCACTTTTCGTTTACGCTCTCTAACTCGAGAACGGATTGAGCTATTGTAACAAAACGTCATACATAGATACCTTGTAGCGAGACCTTGCTTGGGATTGCATTTGGGGTGGGTGAGGTCAAGGTCAAGGTCACTGTTACAAAAATAGAGAAACGGTTGCCGCTCATAACTTGAGAACGCATTGAGATATTTTAATGACACTCAATAAATAAATACCTTATATCGAGACCTCGCTTGGGATTGCATATGAGGTGGGTGGGGTCAAGGATAGAGTCACTGTTACTAAACATTGAAAAACGGTTTCCGGTCAATAACTTGAGAACGCATTCAGATATTTTAATGAAACGTCATACATAGATACCTTATATCGAGACCTCGCTTGGGATTGCGTATTGAGTGGGTGTGGTCATAGTCACTGTTACTAAAAATGTAAAAAATGGTTTCCCCTCAATAACTTAAGAACAAATTGATAGATTTTAATGAAACTTCTTACATAGATACCTTATATCAAGACCTCGCTTGGGATTGCGTATGGGGTGGGTGGGGTCAAGGTCGAGGTCACCGTACTAAAAACAGAAAAACGGTTTCCGCTCGATAACTTGAGAACACATTAAGATATGTTAATGAAACTTCATACATAGATACCTTATATCGAGACCTCACTTATGATTGCGGATAGGGTGGGTGGGGTCAAGGTCGAGGTACCGTTAGTAAATATTTTATTTTTGTGCTGACTTTAATGCATTTTGTTCGAAACATTTGATTTTCGTGCAATTTCCATGTTGCTTCTTTAAAAATAGGTCAAATAGGTTTTATTATCGGGTGAAATCTATTGTCATAATTTTGAAACTCCATTATTTAATACTAAAACTTATGTCTAGTTTCATATAACGATATAAATAATAGTATTTTTACACAACATTTGGCGAAAATGAAAGCACACAGAAAATTTAACAATGTGCACTCATTTTGTATTACCTTTGTTTTAGTGGATTTCAGCTATCGGGGCTTTATCGGGAATTCCTTTCGTCAGCAGGATCCCAAATTTTATTCTCCAGCGCCGCTTGTTGCGACCCAGCCGCTACACAAGACCAGTGGAACTATTCTAGTGATACATTTTTCTTCAAGCTTTACGATATTCGCTTATGATCGTTGCGTTTTCATGTCCTCGTTCTACACATATATTCTTTTCCTCACTAAACACATAATCATAAAAAGTCTTTCAAATAACAGCCTGTTCTACGGTTTTTGCTTATAATTTCATGACCAAATTCTAGATTTATCAAATGCATACATAACAATGCCACAATATTCTTGTTTGGCCTGTGTTATTCATTTACCATCCAGATCTTTAAACTAGAACTATGTATCATATATACATAATATATTGAGTTGGACAACTGTTTTCACTCAGGCTGCAAAACTGGCGTTGGAGCGAGGATGGGCAATCAACATAGGTGGGGGATATCATCACGTATCTTCGAAGATGGGAGGCGGATTTGGTTACTATGACGACATCATACTTGCCCTGCGGCTTTTATTTAAACACTACAATCACGTGAAACGAGCCATGATAGTGGACCTCGATGTACATCAGGTAAATAACGCCTCCTCATGCTAAGTAACGTTGTCATAACGTGATCATGACGTGCTTTTATTCGCGGTTTATTGAAACCATGTGGCGGATTCATTTAAAAACTGCAGTAATTTGAATTTGGTCTTGCCATGTTTCTAAATTGGCTGCTACCATCGCGTTAGTGTTCGGTATATTTGAACTTAAGTGAAATTTTGAGCTATTGGTTCTTGATCATATGTGTACTCGTAATTTACACATACAGCCATCTTTAAGTTTCTGTTACCGGGGATATGATTTCATGTAAGTGAAACTATAATTCTGACAATTGTCACTTGTTAAAATGGTGGCATGACCTTCGAAGTCATGGTAAACTAAAACAATCATGCTTCACCATACTTTCTGTCCAGATTTGATCACGTTTTTTAATGTATGCGAAACTAGACCATTCTATTCTTAGTACCTAATACAAAATAAGGAACGATACTTTTGAAAAAGCAACGCAATGACATCGTTAATTTCTTCATTCTATTATGCAGAAAGTATGTTAAGTTCTAGAACAAATAGCGACCCAATCTACTGAACATTAAGTTGTTTTAACAATAGTATTAGTTCAGATTGAGTAATGCACCATTCTAATATAATATAAAAATAGATACGAACGAAATTAAAATAAAAAATAACACAATTTCTTGTCCCACACTTTTGCACACGAAAGAGATTTTATGAATGACGACAACGTGTACATAATGGACGTGTACAACAAGAATATCTATCCAAAAGATGAATTCGCAAAGAGTATGTTTAATACAATCTTATTAAATCGACCCCGACTGAAGTTTCAAGAGAGCATGATAATTTTTTAGGCGTAGCTGTTTAACCCAACTTTTGACCTTTCTCAACATCCAATCAAATGTTGTGAAAATGTCCCGAATGAATAAATCCTAACATTGCATCGGCTAGTTTAAAAGAAATTCCCACCACGGCCTGTAAAAAATTGGCTCCATTTCTTTTGGAGGTGAATTTTTGGAATGAGTCAAATTGATATGGAAAAAACCAGATATACCTCCTTACTTTGTTTACCTTTTTGACTAATTTCCAGTTCTGCGCTCCACCTAGGATGTTGCATCGGCTCAATTTTCATTTCAATTTACAAGCCAGTGTTTGCAGGCCGTTTAATGTCCTTGGGGAAAATCACCCGTTAACATCGCATATTCGATAGGAAACATAATACACTCGCTGACTAACCTGCGCTTATTAATAGTATACACGTCAGCAACACTAAGTCGTTCTATCAAGCATCAAGTATGGTGGCTGATTTCTGCCATGTCGTTTTATTATTTGTCGTATCGGCGCGCATATTTATTGTTCTGGCGTGACGGCGTGTTGGCGGTCTTCTAACGCGCCAACGCGCCACAACGATAATATAAGGGCGACAATACGACAATTTTGTACGTGCCAGAACGACAACACGACACTTAAATATCTCGTTATGGCGGTCCATATTTGGCGTGTTGGCGCC
This sequence comes from Congeria kusceri, assembly GCA_027627225.1. Taxonomy (NCBI): domain Eukaryota; kingdom Metazoa; phylum Mollusca; class Bivalvia; order Myida; family Dreissenidae; genus Congeria; species Congeria kusceri. The sequence goes on from CM051035.1 coordinate 41,930,261, forward strand.
TCAGATTTGTCGTTCTGGCGGCTTTGAAGGGCGCCTAAACGACAATACGCCAGAACGACAAATAAGCGCGCCGATACGACAATTAAGATATTTGTCGTCCTTTTGTTTTGGCGTGTTGGCGCCTTCCGCTAAGCATGCACTCCAAAACGAAAGGACGACACATACCTTATTTCTCGTATCGGCGCGCTATTTGTCGTTCTGGCGTGTCGGCGCGTTGGCGTCCTTCAAACCAGCCAGAACGCCAGAACGACAAATCCGAGGCGCCAACACGCCAAATAATGGGCACCAGAACGAGAGATATACGTGTCTTGTTGTCGTTCTGGCGGGTACAAAACTTGTCGTATTGGCGCTCTTACTTTGTCGTTCTGGCGTGTTAGCGCGTTAGAAGGGCGCCAAAACACCGACACGCCAAAACGACAAGTACCTTTATTTGTCGTATCGGCGCGTATATTTGTCGTTCAGGCGTATCGGCGTGTTGGCGCCCCTCAAAGGCGCCAACACGCCAGAACGATATGGCAGAAATCAGCCACTATAATCAAGAGAATAATGGACAAAAAAAATAATAATGAATGGAGAATAACTCATATTTATAAACATTCATGTAAGTTTGAATAAGGGTTGGTAGATCTATTTATTAAGAATTATTTAGAATTGCATTTTCTCTGACATTCTTATGTAGAGGCTATTCAATATATAAATAGATTTTGCATCTTCCTATAAATAGACACTGGGTCGTAATTTAATTTGATTTAAATGTTGGTATTTTTGCACGTGTGTTTTATGAATGCATTATAAACTATAATAGTTGTACACACAAAAAAAACGCTCGAGACGTATGTTCACAAAGGAATATAAATCTAATTCGCCACTATTTAATATAACTTTACGTTTTCGTTATTAAAAAATGAAGTCATATCATTATTTTTAATTGCGATAAATGTTTTCATTTGGCACACATACGAAATGCTTATTCCATTACAAAAATGATAAAGGCTGATATTCATTATCGTATTTTTGTTCTTGGAAACAATGTAACTTCTAGTAAATTTTAATTCGCCTGACACATACTATATAAATTGTTTAGATAAAAAAAGATTCACTGATGGAAAATATGCGGCTCTAAGATCGGTTAATTGTACGTACATTACATAATGAATATATCTTAATCATTTGGACTTTTCATAGTTTCACGGCGCCTTATGATACTCTGCATCATTGTTTTTCTTGTGAAATACTGATATTGTGTCTACCAAATTCTCGTGTTGATAAACATACTGACGTTGATGCGCAGATGAGTCTGAATTATTTGGGCTATTCAAGTAACACGGATCTAAAACATGAGACAGCTCATCAGTTCATTGCTTTGACATGAAATAATGCTATTCTTTGTATCTATAAATATAGAAACATTGCAAACTACTGTTTCAGGAGCTAGCCACATTAAAATATGAGTTAGCTATTTGATGATGAAAATTTACTTATTTCTTTTATTTTTAATGATATCGACAAATAATATTAAATGCGTGTAGAATTACGATCTATGAAGAAATGAGAAATGAGACCGTTTATAAACCAAATCATCAGTTTTAAATATTCATGTAGGATATTAAATTTACATTATTAAAAAACATTTACAGCATACGCCGAATTTTTTTTTAAAGATATATCTTGTTTCACATGACGCGGTTTGCGAGTACCTTCTAGCTGTATTAAAAATTAAGCTAAACAATAGATTGCTTGACGCGGTTGGCGAGTAACTTTTAGCTGTATTAGAAATCAAGCTGAACAATAGATTGCTTGACGCGGTTTGCGAGTACTTTCTAGCTTAGTTGGAAGTCAAGCTGAACAATGAATTGCATGACGCCTTAGGCGTGTACCTTCTAGCTGTATTAGAAATCAAGCTGAACAATAGATTGCTTGACACGGTTGGCGAGTACCTTCTAGCTGTATTAGAAACCAAGCTGAACAATAGAATGCATGACGCGGTTGGCGAGTACCTTCTAGCTGCATTAGAAATCAAGCTGAACAATAGATTGCATGACGCGGTTGGCGAGTACCTTCTAGCTGTATTAGAAATCAAGCTGAACAATAGATTGCTGGACGCGGTTGGCGAGTACCTTCTAGCTGTATTAGAAATCAAGCTGAACAATAGATTGCATGACGCGGTTGGCGAGTACCTTCTAGCTGTATTGGAAATCAAGCTGAACAATATATTGCATGACGCGGTTGGCGAGTAACTTCTAGCTGCATTAGAAATCAAGCTGTACTATAGATTGCTGGACGCGGTTGGCGAGTACCTTCTAGCTGTATTAGAAATCAAGCTGAACAATAGATTGCATGACGCGGTTGGCGAGTACCTTCTAGCTGTATTAGAAATCAAGCTGAACAATAAATTGCATGACGCGGTTGGCGAGTACCTTCTAGCTGTATTGGAAATCAAGCTGTACTATAGATTGCTGGACGCGGTTGGCGAGTACCTTCTAGCTGCATTAGAAATCAAGCTGTACTATAGATTGCTGGACGCGGTTGGCGAGTACCTTCTAGCTGTATTAGAAATCAAGCTGAACAATAGAATGCATGACGCCTTAGGCGTGTAACTTCTAGCTGTATTGGAAATCAAGCTGTACTATAGATTGCTGGACGCGGTTGGCGAGTAACTTCTAGCTGTATTAGAAATCAAGCTGAACAATAGATTGCATGACGCGGTTGGCGAGTACCTTCTAGCTGTATTGGAAATCAAGCTGAACAATATATTGCATGACGCGGTTGGCGAGTAACTTCTAGCTGCATTAGAAATCAAGCTGTACTATAGATTGCTGGACGCGGTTGGCGAGTACCTTCTAGCTGTATTAGAAATCAAGCTGAACAATAGATTGCATGACGCGGTTGGCGAGTACCTTCTAGCTGTATTAGAAATCAAGCTGAACAATAAATTGCATGACGCGGTTGGCGAGTACCTTCTAGCTGTATTGGAAATCAAGCTGTACTATAGATTGCTGGACGCGGTTGGCGAGTACCTTCTAGCTGCATTAGAAATCAAGCTGTACTATAGATTGCTGGACGCGGTTGGCGAGTACCTTCTAGCTGTATTAGAAATCAAGCTGAACAATAGAATGCATGACGCCTTAGGCGTGTAACTTCTAGCTGTATTGGAAATCAAGCTGTACTATAGATTGCTGGACGCGGTTGGCGAGTAACTTCTAGCTGTATTAGAAATCAAGCTGAACAATAGATTGCATGACGCGGTTGGCGAGTAACTTCTAGCTGTATTAGAAATCAAGCTGAACAATAGAATGCATGACGCGGTTGGCGAGTAACTTCTGGGTGTATTAGAAATCAAGCTGTACTATAGATTGCTGGACGCGGTTGGCGAGTAACTTCTAGCTGTATTGGAAATCAAGCTGAACAATAGAATGCATGACGCGGTTGGCGAGTAACTTCTGGGTGTATTAGAAATCAAGCTGTACTATAGATTGCTGGACGCGGTTGGCGAGTAACTTCTGGGTGTATTAGAAATCAAGCTGAACAATAAATTGCTGGACGCGGTTGGCGAGTAACTTCTAGCTGTATTGGAAATCAAGCTGAACAATAGAATGCATGACGCGGTTGGCGAGTAACTTCTAGCTGTATTAGAAATCAAGCTGTACTATAGATTGCTGGACGCGGTTGGCGAGTAACTTCTAGCTGTATTAGAAATCAAGCTGAACAATAGAATGCATGACGCGGTTGGCGAGTAACTTCTAGCTGTATTAGAAATCAAGCTGAACAATAGATTGCTTGACGCGGTTGGCGAGTAACTTCTAGCTGTATTAGAAATCAAGCTGAACAATAGAATGCATGACGCGGTTGGCGAGTAACTTCTAGCTGTATTAGAAATCAAGCTGTACTATAGATTGCTGGACGCGGTTGGCGTGTACCTTCTAGCTGCATTAGAAATCAAGCTGAACAATAGAATGCATGACGCGGTTGGCGAGTAACTTCTAGCTGTATTGGAAATCAAGCTGTACTATAGATTGCTGGACGCGGTTGGCGAGTACCTTCTAGCTGCATTAGAAATCAAGCTGAACAATAGAATGCATGACGCGGTTGGCGAGTAACTTCTAGCTGTATTGGAAATCAAGCTGTACTATAGATTGCTGGACGCGGTTGGCGAGTACCTTCTAGCTGCATTAGAAATCAAGCTGAACAATAGAATGCATGACGCGGTTGGCGAGTACCTTCTAGCTGTATTGGAAATCAAGCTGTACTATAGATTGCTTGCCGCGGTTGGCGTGTACCTTCTAGCTGTATTAGAAATCAAGCTGAACAATAAATTGCTTGACGCGGTTGGCGAGTACCTTCTAGCTGTATTAGGAATCAAGCTGAGCAATAGATTGCTGGACGCGGTCGGCGAGTACCGTCTAGCTGTATTTGAAATTAAGCTGAACAATAGATTGCATGACGCGGTGGTCGATTACCTTGTAGCTGTATTAGAAATCAAGTTGAACAATAGATTGCATGACGCGGTTGGCGTGTACCTTCTAGCTGTATTAGAAATTAAGCTAAACAATAGATTGCTTGACGCGGCTGGCGAGTAACTTCTAGCTGAATTAGAAATCAAGCTAAACAAAAGATTGCTGGACGCGGTTGACGAGTACCTTCTAGCTGTATTAGAAATCAAGCTGAACAATAGATTGATTGACGCGGTTGGCGAGTACTTTCTAGCAGTATTAGAAATCAAGCTTAACAATTTATTGCTGGACGCGGTTGGCGTGTACCTTCTGGCTGTATTAGATATGAAGCTGAACAATAGATTGCTGGACGCGGTTGGCGAGCATCTTCTAGCTGTATTAGAAATCAAGCTGAACAATAGATTGCTTGACGCGGTTGGCGAGTACCTTCTGGGTGTATTAGAAATCAAGCTGTACTATAGATTGCTGGACGCGGTTGGCGAGTAACTTCTAGCTGTATTAGAAATCAAGCTGAACAATAGAATGCATGACGCGGTTGGCGAGTAACTTCTAGCTGTTTTGGAAATCAAGCTGTACTATAGATTGCTGGACGCGGTTGGCGTGTACCTTCTAGCTGCATTAGAAATCAAGCTGAACAATAGAATGCATGACGCGGTTGGCGAGTACCTTCTAGCTGAATTAGAAATCAAGCTGAACAATAGAATGCATGACGCGGTTGGCGAGTAACTTCTAGCTGTATTGGAAATCAAGCTGTACTATAGATTGCTGGACGCGGTTGGCGTGTACCTTCTAGCTGCATTAGAAATCAAGCTGAACAATAGAATGCATGACGCGGTTGGCGAGTACCTTCTAGCTGAATTAGAAATCAAGCTGAACAATAGAATGCATGACGCGGTTGGCGAGTAACTTCTGGGTGTATTAGAAATCAAGCTGTACTATAGATTGCTGGACGCGGTTGGCGAGTAACTTCTAGCTGTATTGGAAATCAAGCTGAACAATATAATGCATGACGCGGTTGGCGAGTACCTTCTAGCTGTATTAGGAATCAAGCTGAGCAATAGATTGCTGGACGCGGTCGGCGAGTACCGTCTAGCTGTATTTGAAATTAAGCTGAACAATAGATTGCATGACGCGGTGGTCGATTACCTTCTAGCTGTATTAGAAATCAAGTTGAACAATAGATTGCATGACGCGGTTGGCGTGTACCTTCTAGCTGTATTAGAAATCAAGCTGAACAATAGATTGCATGACGCGGTTGGCGAGTACCTTCTAGCTGTATTAGAAATCAAGCTGAACAATATATTGCTGGACGCGGTTGGCGAATACCTTCTAGCTGTATTAGAAATCAAGCTGAACAGTAGATTGCTTGACGCGGTTGGCGAGTACCTTCTAGCTGTATTAGAAATCAAGCTGAACAATATATTGCTGGACGGGGTTGGCGAGTATCTTCTAGTGGTATTAGAAATCAAGCTGAACAATAGAATGCATGACGCGGTTGGCGAGTAACTTCTAGCTGCATTAGAAATCAAGCTGAACAATAGATTGCTTGACGCGGTTGGCGAGTACCTTCTAGCTGTATTGGAAATCAAGCTGAACAATAGATTGCATGACGCCTTAGGCGTGTACCTTCTAGCTGTATTAGAAATCAAGCTGAACAATAAATTGCTGGACGCGGTTGGCGAGTACCTTCTAGCTGTATTAGAAATCAAGCTGAACAATAGAATGCATGACGCGGTTGGCGAGTAACTTCTAGCTGTATTAGGAATCAAGCTGAACAATAGATTGCATGACGCCTTAGGCGTGTAACTTCTAGCTGTATTGGAAATCAAGCTGTACTATAGATTGCTGGACGCGGTTGGCGAGTACCTTCTAGCTGCATTAGAAATCAAGCTGAACAATAGAATGCATGACGCGGTTGGCGAGTAACTTCTAGCTGTATTGGAAATCAAGCTGTACTATAGATTGCTGGACGCGGTTGGCGAGTACCTTCTAGCTGTATTAGAAATCAAGCTGAACAATAAATTGCTGGACGCGGTTGGCGAGTACCTTCTAGCTGCATTAGAAATCAAGCTGAACAATAGAATGCATGACGCGGTTGGCGAGTAACTTCTAGCTGTATTAGAAATCAAGCTGAACAATAGATTGCATGACGCCTTAGGCGTGTAACTTCTAGCTGTATTGGAAATCAAGCTGTACTATAGATTGCTGGACGCGGTTGGCGAGTACCTTCTAGCTGTATTAGAAATCAAGCTGAACAATAGATTGCATGACGCCTTAGGCGTGTAACTTCTAGCTGTATTGGAAATCAAGCTGTACTATAGATTGCTGGACGCGGTTGGCGAGTACCTTCTAGCTGTATTAGAAATCAAGCTGAACAATAGATTGCATGACGCCTTAGGCGTGTAACTTCTAGCTGTATTGGAAATCAAGCTGTACTATAGATTGCTGGACGCGGTTGGCGAGTACCTTCTAGCTGTATTAGAAATCAAGCTGAACAATAGATTGCATGACGCCTTAGGCGTGTAACTTCTAGCTGTATTGGAAATCAAGCTGTACTATAGATTGCTGGACGCGGTTGGCGAGTACCTTCTAGCTGTATTAGAAATCAAGCTGAACAATAGATTGCATGACGCCTTAGGCGTGTAACTTCTAGCTGTATTGGAAATCAAGCTGTAATATAGATTGCTGGACGCGGTTGGCGAGTAACTTCTAGCTGTATTAGAAATCAAGCTGAACAATAGAATGCATGACGCGGTTGGCGAGTAACTTCTAGCTGTTTTGGAAATCAAGCTGTACTATAGATTGCTGGACGCGGTTGGCGTGTACGTTCTAGCTGCATTAGAAATCAAGCTGAACAATAGAATGCATGACGCGGTTGGCGAGTACCTTCTAGCTGAATTAGAAATCAAGCTGAACAATAGAATGCATGACGCGGTTGGCGAGTAACTTCTAGCTGTATTGGAAATCAAGCTGTACTATAGATTGCATGACGCGGTTGGCGTGTACCTTCTAGCTGCATTAGAAATCAAGCTGAACAATAGAATGCATGACGCGGTTGGCGAGTACCTTCTAGCTGAATTAGAAATCAAGCTGAACAATAGAATGCATGACGCGGTTGGCGAGTAACTTCTGGGTGTATTAGAAATCAAGCTGTACTATAGATTGCTGGACGCGGTTGGCGAGTAACTTCTAGCTGTATTGGAAATCAAGCTGAACAATATAATGCATGACGCGGTTGGCGAGTACCTTCTAGCTGTATTAGGAATCAAGCTGAGCAATAGATTGCTGGACGCGGTCGGCGAGTACCGTCTAGCTGTATTTGAAATTAAGCTGAACAATAGATTGCATGACGCGGTGGTCGATTACCTTCTAGCTGTATTAGAAATCAAGTTGAACAATAGATTGCATGACGCGGTTGGCGTGTACCTTCTAGCTGTATTAGAAATTAAGCTAAACAATAGATTGCTTGACGCGGCTGGCGAGTAACTTCTAGCTGAATTAGAAATCAAGCTAAACAAAAGATTGCTGGACGCGGTTGACGAGTACCTTCTAGCTGTATTAGAAATCAAGCTGAACAATAGATTGATTGACGCGGTTGGCGAGTACTTTCTAGCAGTATTAGAAATCAAGCTTAACAATTTATTGCTGGACGCGGCTGGCGTGTACCTTCTGGCTGTATTAGATATGAAGCTGAACAATAGATTGCTGGACGCGGTTGGCGAGCATCTTCTAGCTGTATTAGAAATCAAGCTGAACAATAGATTGCTTGACGCGGTTGGCGAGTACCTTCTGGGTGTATTAGAAATCAAGCTGAACAATAAATTGCTGGACGCGGTTGGCGAGTACCTTCTAGCTGTATTAGAAATCAAGCTGAACAATAGATTGCATGACGCGGTTGGCGAGTACCTTCTAGCTGTATTAGAAATCAAGCTGAACAATATATTGCTGGACGCGGTTGGCGAATACCTTCTAGCTGTATTAGAAATCAAGCTGAACAGTAGATTGCTTGACGCGGTTGGCGAGTACCTTCTAGCTGTATTAGAAATCAAGCTGAACAATATATTGCTGGAAGGGGTTGGCGAGTATCTTCTAGTGGTATTAGAAATCAAGCTGAACAATAGATTACTGGACGCGGTTGGCGTGTACCTTCTAGCTGTATTAGAAATCAAGCTGAACAATAGATTGCTGGACGCGGATGCGAGTATCTTCCAGCTGTATTAGAAATCAAGCTGAATTAGAAATTGCTGGACGCGGTTGGCGAGTACCTGTAAATGGAGCGCTTGATGATCTTAGTGTCTGAATATCACGATGACGACACAACTAGGAATTTGTACAAGCATTTTAACTTAAACTTTAAGCATTAAAAACAAATAACCGGTTATCAATATATATTCCTTAACAAGAACGACTTTACGTATTTTATACCAAAATACAACTCCTGGATATTTCAATACAGTATATTGTGTTCTTACAGAGGCTATCAGGAAGATGGTTGAATTACCTAACGGTGTCGCCGATGAAGAATATTTGAAGCTGGTCAGCAGGTGCTGTACATTTGACACTTCTTTCTTAACAAACGTTATGTACATCATTTGAATATATAAATAACATTCTAACATGCTAGTCGCGGATTTTTCTGTAGACAAAGAACACAATTATCACTGTTCAACTACTCAATAGGCAACGCAAAAAGTAGTCCCGATTCTGAGCGGAGCATAGTAAAATGTTGTTCTCATTAAAATTGCAAAAATATTTTTTAGATCATGTTAGAATCAAAATAATGTTCGCATTATCGTGGGTTATTGGCCAATAAACAACTCTTTGTAGTTCTGATGCTTGGCTATAAAACAACTTGGGCTGACCCGCTCGTGGTTAAATTCCTACGCATCAGAACTCCAAATTATTGTTTATTGGCCGATTAACAACGATAAATCAAAAAATATTTCTTAAATCAAACATATTCCAATAAAGCCAAACATGCCCATCTAACATATTCAATTTTAGTCGAATGATATCGATGCATCGATAAAAAAAATGCTTTTCTTTTTCGATCTTTGTGTTGAGAGATGTAACGGAACAACTGATTATCGATCGCTTTTTAATTGATACTGTGGTACTACTTGAAATCTGTTTATCTAAATCTTAGACGTCAAACGAAAATAAAATATAGAATCAAATTTAGAAGAAAAAACAAACAAACCATTAGTGCGTGCAAATCACACGGTTAAAAGATTGATTTAATGTTTACCAGTATATGTCCCATATATAGTAACTTGGAAGAAGCGCTTACTGAGTTCACACCGGATATTATTGTTTACAACGCTGGCACAGATATCTTGCAAGGGGATCCGAAAGGGCACCTGGCAGTTACACCGCGGGTAAATGTTTAGTTCAGCCAGTATTTTAATGAGCATAAAACGAACTGAAAATATCCTAACTTTGGACTTTGTTTCCTTCCACGCTGTGCATATTAATATACATGTATACAGTATTAAATATTATTTTATTTAAAATTCAAAATCACCAAGCAAATACTTATTAAAAGTTCATTTATGATTACTCTTGTATGAAATGATTAATATATTTCCCGATTTTTATATGTATCGACTTCGGTTGTTACAAGTAGATAGATCATATTTGAAAAAGACATACTTTTAGTTTCTTATACATGAATGTTAAATTCAATTTAGTTTTTTTATTGATGTCTTATAACATTAGTTTTTTTCGTTATTTTTGTATATGTTTTGGACTGATACATGATATCATTATTATAAAATTATTCATTTTCAGTGTGTTATAAAAAGGGATCAGATCAGTCTTCGAAGCAGCCCGATCTCGACATATTCCAGTCGTCATGGTTACCAGCGGAAGTTACCTGGTGTCATCAACCAACGTCATAGTAGACTCGATTCTGAACTTGCAAGAACAAAAACTTATTGGTGGTATTGTATAAGTGAATGGACACTTTGGTCAACCGATTGAAGTTTTTACAAGACATGTAAGTCTCACAGAATGAGGTTCTGACTTTGAATAATCAACGCTTCTTAGAGTCTGGTAAACGGCCGTACGTATCAAAACAGAACGTCAAGCACTCGCTAATAATGGTGGCTACCACTGAGGGCAAAATGTAAATGGATATCACATTGTTTGTGTATTTATATTTGGACCAATTTACAGGGCTTTGAAAATATCTCGTATTTCGTATTCGTTTGCATTTACATCATTATGTTCCTTATTATGTTCCCTAGTTTGCGTTAATTTTTGGCATTGTTATAATTGACCAGTATTTCGGACGTACCGAGATAATACAAAATACTGGTAGGGATGTTAACATCCTACAGTAAAGTTTTATTGACATAAAATATATTTTCTTACGGAGTCTATTGTTTCCCATTCTGATTAAAATGTATTCCGTTTGGTCTGGTATAATAAACTTGGACTACTGATCTAATCATACTAGTTTTCTTTTAGATCCGATCCTATAGAGCATTGTTTGTTTTAATACTACTGTAAATGCTGGCAATTATTATTGTGACGTATAAATTCACACACATGAAAAGCTCAATGTTACAGTAGTTAAGGTGGAATATCGACGGTATATCATGTAAATTTCATGTACATATAGACATGTATTAAAAGAAGGCATTTTCCCCATTTTTACGAAAATAATTTTTCTATTAGGATTAGTATATTGATGGAATCGTTGAAAACAAAATTATAAACAATTATAAACAATGTCAAACATTTGTTTTTCGATACACTGTTCCAGCGGGATTCAAACTAACGCCCACAAAATCGCACACTTCAATGAAAACTCTCTCACGCTACAGTACATTTATTAATAGTGCGCATGCGCATAGTGGTACTTCATGTACATTTCATTAATATGGATTTCACTACTGCTACTTAATTTTCCCGCGCCCGAAGTTTGACTGTCAGACAATGTTTTAAAGTTCTTTGTATTTATTTGTATTGCTACGCATTAAATTAAAACACATTGCTATGTTTCATTTTTATGATTTCCTTCACAATGACGGAATTTTTATCCTTAAAACATGAATAAATGAACACATTACAGGGGCTATGTTATTTTCTTATAAAGTTTTTACTGTTATTATGTTATAGAAATAAACCATACAAACGCGTATCCAATAAATGAAGTATGAATAATTAACTACAATGAGATTATTTGGATAAAATCAGGACTAAAGAAAAGAAAACCCATAGTACTTATCGAACTAACGACGACATACAGTACAGTTTATCTTTGAAACAATACAACAAAACATAAAACGAAACCATTCAAATGAAATGATCAGCAAAATTAAATAACTTGTGGGAGGCAGGATAAAGTGGTCCGCAAATAATAATTTACCGTTACAGTTTAACGCGCTAACGTTTACTGTGGTAGAACCCATTATAAGGTCTAATTACCCCAAAACGGTCTGGGCCCAGTTGCTAATAAGCACATATGGTTGAGTGCAGGATGCATATAATTTGTAAAATACAGTTTAAATGATATGTTTTGGTATCATTTTAAAGGTATATATGTAAGCAATAAGAAAAAAGGCTGTGTGTGCACTACTTTTTGTATAGTGGTTCCCAGCTTCATAACTTTTGGCCCATGTATTCGTGCGCAAAATGGCAGCCTCCATGCCCGTCAAAACCGGTGTGTTTTTTCTAAGGTAAATATTTTGAGTTACAGCACATATAATTTGTTGACATGCTGTGTTTTTTCAAAAGGTTATGTTCTCATCTTTTCAACAATGTATGGTGATATATTGGAAAGTAGCTTGGTCATGGTGAAAAGTGAGATCAAATTTTGAATATTTTATATGTAACAAAGAAGGAACTTATAAGCGTGCGTAACCTATAAGCGTGTGCCTGACCCTTTAAGGTCACAGCACACTAATAAAATAAAATATGGAGGTGTAGTCTCGAAATAAATCAACAAGTTTAATTCGAAGACCTGTTTTTAGGTTTAGACAGTTGGATATGTTGGTAGGGTAAGCATTGGTGTGCACTAACAAATCACTGATATGTTTTAAGATTGGAGACTACAGTAAGATACTTATGCGGAGGCGGGTTACATTCAAGAGTAGCCGGTAAAAAGATCGCGATAAATCAACTTTGTTTAGTGTCGAGGTCTTTCTCACATATTACACGACATACTTTTTATTGTATAAATGAAATCAGCTTAGAATGGTCTTTAAGAAAATGTATTATTATGAGGATCCCTATGTACAAAATGGTTCGTACATTAATTTCTTAAGGTTTGGAATAAGAATTTTGTAACCTTCACATAGTGACAGGGAAAGGTAATCCAGCATAACAGTCTTTTGTCCCGCATTCAAGTTCTCTGATTATAATGTATTTCGTTCGGTCTTGAAATATTTCGTTGTATTGAGGTTCACATGTAAATAATTTAGATCATTTCAACCCTGTTTAGAGATAAATTTATTATACATTTATAGTTTGTATATGAAAACTGTTTACTCTGCAATGATTCATTTCATTATTAACTTGGACTACTGATCTAATCAAAATGAGTTTCCCTTTTAGAATAGATCATATAGATCATTGTTGCTTTAATACTACTGTATATGCTGCCAATTGTTTTTGTGATGTATGAAATTACACAGGTTGAGAAAATTTTGTATCAAATCCTGGATTCAAATCCTGGACCTCTCACTAACAAGGCGAGTGCTCTCTTGACTGAACTATCTGGGTGTCTTCACCATCTGTTTTTAGACTGTTGGCGGAAGCCAACGGTCTTTTGAGAGGATAATTTCCAAAACAGGTATCGCGGAAAACTACTTTTCTTTGCAGGACCTCTCACTAACAAGGCGAGTGCTCTCTTGACTGAACTATCTGGGTGTCTCTTCACAATCTGCTTTTAGACTGTTGGCGGAAGCCAACGGTCTTTTGAGAGGATAATTTCCAAAACAGGTATCGGGAAAACTACTTCTTTTCTTTGCAGGCTATGAGTCAGTAAATTAAAACCTGAAAGGGTCCTTCGTCAAAACAGGAAAAAATCACGCCTGTTCTCTTACATATTATTTATTCAAAATAATGTATGTCATGTGTAGTATAATGTGTATATCATGTGATTTATTTCAATTACAGTTTTAAAAAAAGTCAATTTATTAAAATGTTATGTTAAACTAATGACACACCTATTTTCGCTACTTACTTGTATGTAACCGAAATATTCACCTGGGTGTCCTGGAATAAGACCACTAAATGAATGCGCTACATCGGTTATTTTTTAGACTGTTGGCGGAAGCCAACGGTCTTTTGAGAGGGTAAGTTCCAAAACAGGTATTGCGGAAAACTACTTCTTTTCTTTGCAGGCTATTAGTCAGTAAATCGAAACCAGAAAGTGTCCTTCTTCGAAACAGCAAAGTTTCACACCCGTTTTATTACATTTTAATTATTTAAGATGATGTATGTAATGTGAATTATAATGTGTACATCATGTGATTTATTACAATTACTGTTTGTAAAATGGTCAATTTATAAACAAAACTTGACTTTAAACAAATGACACCCCTACTTTTGCTATTTACTTGTATGTAACCGAAATATTTACCGGAGTGTTCTGGAATACGGCCACCAAATTCATGCGCTACATCTGGCTACGAACAAAGATGTATAAATAAACATGTTATTTACAGATCTTTGGCTAAGAAGCACTAACAATCGGTGCGCCTAACTACTACGCTTCATCGGTTATTCTGGTCCTTGCAGATTGAATGACTTGTAAACAGGCATGCATATAATTCAGTTTGCATAAGATAATTAGCTCGAACTAAATATTTTTTCGTTACGTTCAAATTCGTTTTCACTATGATGACTTATACTATTGCATAAGAAGCCAAATGATAAAGTTTAACGGTGGGAAATTGAACTTCATTCAAATAAATGTTTCCTTTTAGCAAAAAACGCACTCATAATTCACATGCTTTTAGTTTCTTTTGTCGCCAACAGTCTTTCTACGCTGTCAGCGTGTTGATTACTCGTTGTGAAAGTTTTATTTCTTGTTACCGCTTCTTATTCTGAACATTTTGACAACACAATTATTCTGCACGGCATGCATTGAACGTCATTCAAACAAATGTTTCATGTTTAGCAAAAAATGCACTATAATTCTCATGCTTTTCGTTCCTTTTATTGCTAAGAGTCTTTCTACGCTGTCAGCGATTTGATATTTACAGTGATTAAGTTAATACAGAGACAAAGTGCAGTTAATTTAAAAAAATCTACCGAGTTTAATATAAATATAGGGACGTGCCTGAGCTTGAGGCTGGGACACGCACTGATTATGGTGTTGCATGGTGGGTACTACACGCACTGATGATGGTGTTGCATGGTGGGTACTACACGCACTGATGATGGTGTTGCATGGTGGGTACTACACGCACTGATGATGGTGTTGCATGGTGGGTACTACACGCACTGATGATGGTGTTGCATGGTGGGTACTACACGCACTGATGATGGTGTTGCATGGTGGGTACTACACGCACTGATGATGGTGTTGCATGGTGGGTACTACACGCACTGATGATGGTGTTGCATGGTGGGTACTACACGCACTGATGATGGTGTTGCATGGTGGGTACTACACGCACTGATGATGGTGTTGCATTGTGGGTACTAGGAAATGCACTGTGACATGTATCTGTTGTAAGACTGGCTTCGTTGTGATTTACAGGGTAGTGCATTATAGTAAAAAACGGACTCCCTGTTTTAGGTTGAAAATACGTTAAACGCTAAACATAATTATATTCTTCTAATCAAATAGCCCATACCCAAAACCACGTTGCACATTAAATGCAAAACAGATTTTCTGCACAACTTTGCATAGAAGTAAGTTTTTAATACAACGTAGTTCACGCCGATATGGTTTCATATGAAAGACTTCTGAAGCAGTTCTATATTTATTTTTTTTTCAAGTCAATGTGCGTATTGCCGGGCAAGCCACTATAACATATGAATGTAATTATTTAAACATCTGCTTAACAATAAGTGTCATGTGTATGGAAGTCTTTAACAAAACATATAGTGTATAATTGAAGATTCCTTTACTCAATAATAAATGCGGTTGTGACACTTTAAGATTCATATGATTGCAAATAATAAAACATAGGATTAGTAGTTAAATGTAAACGACAATGCACTGGCGATTTGCATACAGACAATTTCGTTTTTATACTAGAACATTTTGCACGGAGTTTGACAGTGTTCCAAAGTTCTATTTGTTGATTTTGTACTGACTGCTACGTGGTTTTCCTGCATTAAATTAAAACACTGCTATGATTCTCGTTTAATTGTTTCCCTCCCAATTACGGGATAATAATCTTTGAAAAAAAAAGAACACATTCAGATGCTATGTATACGAAAAAGTTATTTTCTGCAGCAGTTTTTTATGTTATAAGGTTATAGAAATTAGCAATACAAAGAAATATACAATCCATGAAGTGTGAATAATTAATTACATTGCAAGAATTTTGAAAAAACAAAACAAAACACGAAGTACTTAGATACATGAAAACCCAGATAGGGTATCGAATTCACGACGACGGAGTAGTAAGAACAAATTACAATTGACAGCGCTCTAACCAACTGCGCTATTCTGACATGTTACTTGGGTTTTATAATTTTAGCTTTGTGACAACGTCTTCTATGGGACAGTTAATTGTTGTCCGAAAATACTATATAGTTGATGCATCCGAAAAACCCGACCAGAAGGACAGTACTGTCTATCTTTGAAACCATGCAGCAGAACTTAAAACGAAACCATTCAAATGAAATGATAGCCAAAATAAAATAACTTTTTAAAGGCAGGATTAAGTGGTCTTTAATTAATATATTATCATAAGAGTTTAACGCGCAAACGTTTACTATTGTTGAATCCGTTATTAGCGTGTGCCTGACTCTATAACGTATTGACAGGGGAATGTAATCCAGAATAACCAATCGAATAATAATACGTTAAACGAATGAATAGCTAAACGTGAACGTTTCATTTAAAAATACATTAGAAACTTTTTTCAAAGAGAATTTAAACTTCACGTGTCATAATTAGCATAAGGAAATTGTTTCATTTTCGCCTTGTTGTAGCTGTTTGATGCCGTCTTGTAAAAAGAAGCCCGAATATTTTTTACGTTGTGCAACTTTGTAGTTGTGACTGGCTATCTGACGTATACCCATTAACATGCCAATCGCTGTCACAACATTTCCATCTGGATCTTCGGCACAGATGACTGCTCCGCTGTCACCTTCAACGGCGAACTTTGCCTCGTCGTCATAATCCTCAATCTCGATCATTTTCATATTGTCATCGACATGCTTCACCATGGTGATCTTACCGTGGCCCGGTTGCGATCGTGCGCCCCATATGTAAACTGGTAGACCATTGAGGTTGACGATGCTTTCTGAATTGTATATAAAAACAAGTTAGCGATGCGATATTTATAGTAGGCGCTTCCAAAAACGACATTTATATGCAATTTAATCTAGTGTTTTATCAAACATATCCCTCGGCCATAGTTCAATTTTAACCTTGTGATTAGTTTTTGAAGCTCGATATATAATTAGCGATGCGTTTATATGTTTATAGATTTGTTTAGAAAAGTCTGTTTTAATTAACGTATATAAATTATTTGGTAATAGTAAATCACTGTGTGCAAGATAACGGTATTAAATACCGGTACATGTGTCAAAAAGCATTATAAATAACAACAGTGTTTGTAAATGCGTTCAAATTAATATGTATAGGCATAATATTTCAGTTCAAAACTGATATTCTTAGTGCGTAATTAATAAATCAATAAAAATGAACAACATTATACAAAAATGCAATCAATTAATTAAAAATCAGTTTCTAAGCGCAGAATATATGCAATAACATAATCAAAATCAACTGTTATTTCTAACACTTAATATATCGTCACATCGAAAACATACAATAACTGACAGTTGCTAAATGCTTATAACTGAGTTATTGCCTTTCAAAAATAATAAAAACACACAACATATAGTGTGAGGCCGAGGAATAAATTGTAAATCGTGTCTGCAAAGCTTATATATCTATAAACTATAAATACTATGTTTACCAAACAAATTGAAATAATCTTTTCTGAAACTGAAAGGCTTCTTACAAAACGGGTGGATATACGAGTCGTACAATAATCACTGTACCTGTTTGCAAATCAAGCAGTTGACTGCATTTTGACTGACCACTCAGATCTTTGAACTTTGGATCATTAACTGGTACAGTCAGAAACGCAGCTGCAATATCGACCTTGGGGTTTGCTACAGATTTTAACATGTCGCCAATCTTGATTTTTTCCTTGTTTTCCGTTACATTGAATAGCGTACTACCATTGCCGGCAACGTGTTTAGCAAGCAAAGCAATCGTTTTACTGCCGACCATTGCAAATCCTCCCAGAGTTCCACAGCCATAATCAGTTGCAATTGGTATTCCTACACGATATCGTCCTGCCAAGTATGTGTCATGTACATCTTCTCTGAGTTCAATATAACGGATCTGATATTTCTCCTTCAGCATATCGAGAACTTCCTTCATATTAGTTTTTAACAACATTTCGTTGTTAGATGAATCGAGCTCGATGCAAAGGGTCCCGTATCGCATACCACAACCTTTTACGTTCGGTATAAGGGAACATATTTCTTCGTACATCTGCACATATGAAGACAAATAATTAGGCAAACAAAGAATTCTAAGGAAGTATTCAAAATAATTACAATACCACTTTCATATATTTTTAACTTTAAACGTCTAATTAAATATTTAAGATGTATCTACATAGTTGATAATATAACCGTTTTGTACATGTATGACTTTATTATCAACTACAGCTTGAAGTAAGACCCCTAACCTAATCTCTCTAAATTCCAAAAAAAGGGAATTTTGTAAACGAAAACGGAGTTGCTTTCTATTGCAAACAAACAGTTGTTAATGTGTTGGACAAAATGGATTTTTAAAGATGTTGGTTTGTAAACTAAAACGGTTTGTAGTCTATGTCTACTTCGTTATCGGTGTGTGTATAATAATAATAATAATAATAATAATAATAATAATAATAACAATAATAATAATAATAATAATACATCGTTCAAAGATATTATGCATCTAGTTATTTGCTTTAACATGAAAACACTCTTACTTACTCGATCGTTCAAAGATGTTGGGCTGTAATCTATATCTGGCGTCTCGTCACTTGGAATATCATTCCTTACAAACATGGCCATTGTTTCGGCGACCAGTTCTTCAATAGACAGGTGACGATTTAGGGTCTGTAACAAAAACATTCAATTGGAGAAGCATAGTTTTATAAACCGTTTTACATTCAGGTAAAGCTTGTACTTATTCTACAGATATTATATTCTTTCTGGTGTATGACGATATGTTGTTAATATATTATGCTGGGTATTCTTTTCGTAATAATGAATTAATTATCTGAGTTGTGTTGGTTTTGTTCGATCTTTTTAACGCAGTTCCCTTCAGCATAATTATTGAATATCTTAAGGTAATTTGGACTAAGACAGCTATTTGTTAAATATTTTAATGTTATAGTTATAAATAACAGAATATAATTAACAAAACTATAATAATGCTTAACATACAGGCCCCTGTTGAAAAAAACTCTCTGTACAGAAGACGATGGTCTGTTGCCATGCTAGCAGATTTGTCAACGATGTCTGTACTGTGCTTTTTGCTGTTTTTCAAAGCTTTCAACGTTTTGTACAGATTTCGGTTGTACTCACTGGTTTTATCTTCTGGCAAACCGTCCTTATCCATTGACCGTAAAGCAGTTCGTAACACCCCAAGGACTCCAACGCGTGCACACAACCATCGAAATACATGTCTCTCAAGTAGCCTCCCAATAAATACGGGAAAGTCCTGTTGTGTTACACATTGTGCGTTTACACTACTGACTACACATGCCTCGTTGTCTTTCAAAATGAAGACACTGTGTTGCTCATTCTCAATAGCTCGTGCTCTAGCTTCATCAAATTGGAATACACTTATACACAAATCGTTAGGATTATGTCTTGTCAACGGTTCTGAACCTTTTGGAAAAATCCATTTGCAGTCATTTAATAGCGACCGATCTTCGATGACAAACGTTACAGATTTGAAATTTGGAACACTAGCAGTGTCATTGATGCCAATATTATTTAACAGCTGTTGACACCGTATGACCAATGGACGGACGTATCTCCTGGCGTAATTATAGCGCGGGTACACATCACATGGGAAGGTTATCATATTTGCTGTGGACATTGTGATGGCTGAAACTGTGGGCATTAATACGATTATATATTATCGTATATATCACCTAACAATTCTTACAAGCGTTTGTGACATGGTTAAAGCTAAAGCGAAAGTGAATAAAAAAAATTAAACAATTTTTCAAACATGTTCATGTTGAAAACGAAAGTCAAACGTTAAACAATAACAAAACATGTGTTATGTTAATACAATAATGAAATAAATACCATGTTTATGTACATCACAAAAACCTTAAAAATCGAACCTAAAAATGGTTTGTTTGTTGAAATCTACACCTTCCTACATATCCGTGAACAAGCTTCGTTTACATGGTTTAAACACACAGAACACCTCATACATATATCATCCATATATCTACATACTGTGATTTGTATTTCAAAAATAGACACCACTTGACCTACATTGACAATATCGATCAGGCAATGCATGTTCACCTGACACAATTTAAACAACAAACCCACCTTTTATAATGGTTTTTTTTTGTATTCTTACATTAAACGACATAGTTTTAAAATCACGGGTTTGACTTTTTATCACACAAAATATTTGTAATCATAATTTCATATTTCATTCAAATTAGTATACTTCATAAGAAAACAAAAGTAAAACATCTTCAAATGGATATCGTCAACAGTGTTAAATGCTAAAAGCGAAAAAAAAATGTGTAACATCCACTTACATGTTTAAGGAATGTGTGTGTTCATTAATATATTATAGAATATTACTTTAATTTATACAAGGTGTTCTATAAGGTTAGCAATAGAACACATTTAAGATGGTTTAATTTTACATCTGTATAACAAAAAGGGACTTCAAACGACATATGGAACATAACAACATTGATAGGATTTCTTTTGCAATTTTTAAGAACGTAAATTATCTCGGGTTGTTGGCGTTCTATACATTAACTGTGGCGCGTTAGTCGAGAAGCGACACCTAGTGGCCGAGCAGCGACGCCTGGTTGACACAATTGGTTGATCAGAAAAATAATCACGGAATGAACACTTTTTAAGGGGGTAACAATTTAGAAGTTTATTTGGATTATTATGATATTATTAAAAGAATGTGTTCAGAAACATTTTGATTTGCAAATAAAAATGCTTTGAAATATTATTTATAACGCAAAAAATTAACTTATTTGGTCAAATAGTCATCCAACGTACGTACAAATAAAGCAAGAGAATGTAGCGATGTTGGGGATCTACCAGGACCGCATGATTCTTCCACTTTTTATCATTTTAAAATGTATAAACGTATCTTCCACCAGCACTTATTTTCTCAAATGTACAAAGTATCCGTAGTATTTGTTCCGTTTGTAACAAGATAAACTCTTCCCTAATTTATAAAAGAAAGATTGTCAAATCTGACAGTGTGTGCCCTATTGATATATCCCCTCAATAGATACATTCCTTACATATCAAACCGAAACAGAGCTATTAAGAAGTTTAGTAAAGTAAAACTAGAAAAAATCATTATGTGCTGCTTTGTAAAGTAAAAAAGATAATTAATGCACGGATATGCAGTAGACATTATCAATTAGGTTTTACCAGAGTCGCTTCTATTGCGGAAGGATACATTACGTAATACTTGTGTGCAAATGAGTTATTAAGGTAGATTTGTCTAGTCATTATACAAATATTCGTAACTAAAACATGATGTGGCTTCAAATACTTATATTTACATTGCATAGGCATTTTAATAGGGAAGGGGTATGCATTCATAATCTAATGAATGCCGCATCATCGGCGTAATAATATCTGTGTCCTATTTTTATGCAAATCCTATTTCGACATGTTATTTTATTTACATGAACAAAGATGTCGTGTACTGTTAAATGTTACTCTTTTTCGCATTTATTGTTAACGTTTGATTAAAAATTTTTATAATTAATATAGCCTACATGAACATTTCGTTCCAGTTTTACTTCTACAATAATCAATTTGAAATTTGCTTTCACTTTTACTGGATATGATTCTATCATGCAATGTCTATGTGTAAATGTTATTATTAAACACAATTTCGCTAGCATGTAATATGTACATATTATGGTATTTTAAGTAAACATTACTTTTCTTAGAAGCGACCAAACACAATCCTCGTGACGTAACATCGGTTCACGAACGTAGCTTTAAAATGGATTTGATTTCACATTGATGTGTCTATTTGCTAGATTCATGTAGATCGTCTAATTTATGTGCATTTATATACAGTTAATACGGGCGTTGACCGATTATACGTATCAGTTTTTGGATATACCTATGGAACCTAATTGTTGTGCCACAAATCACCGGAAATCGCGACCATAAAATTTATGTTTTTGAATTGCCGTAAAATAAGTGACCGACACTTGTATACCAATTTCTATATGTATGCATACGTACTTCGAAACATAACATAGTTTCACCTGACTTATTGCGAATAATTGTCAATATTTCCACAAAATACTAAAAACAGTGAGCTTCCGGTTGAATTATATAATAGATTATTTATTCCTCCAAAACTTGAGAGCATAAGAGAAGGGAGACCACTCTGCGTAGGATATTGAGTGACGTCATTAAGAGGTTAGAAACCCGTGAGGCCGTTTTATTAACGGGTCGTAGGGCGGTCATGGAATTGCCAGTTTGACCATTGCGTTCATAATCGCATAAACGCAACCAATCTTAAATTCAATCCTTAATTAATGGATACAGTGTGTGTCATAATTGTCACGAAGAATTGTTTACTTAGTGTAATGTTATAGCTGTTTCGCTATATAGATAGATAAACAACGATTTGTTTTTCTTCCGGCTTTACCAAAATGTGTAATCATAAATGTATGTCAGTGAATAACAGTTGTGGTTTCAATAATGATCGCTCATGTTCACTTATTCAAAAATGTTAAAATCGTGATTTTTCGAAAATTAATGTAAATAAAATGTGCCTACCAGACATTTTAAAATGCTGTCCACAGCCATATTTGGCACCATGTAAAGGTAAAATTAAATATCAGAAACAACGTTTAAAAGTTTAAATAAAGTTAGTAGGCCTATCGTATGACTGTCATGTTCTACTTTGTCTTGAAATAATTGTTTTTACAATTAGACATAAATGTACATATTTATGTTCAGAATATTACATGACATTGTGTATAGACATATTTGAACAAGTTTGTTAACAGTTACAATTATAAACGTACATGCTAGTGTTATGATAATGTTGAAAATGATCCTACTGAACACGAGTAAGGTGTGTTGTAGTCAGAACTCTTTTCATTGACAGATAGGCATTACATATTATTATTCAGATACAACGACATTAAATGTATGCTTTTATACACATCGATTATTGTGTATATGCATACTGCATATTACAACCATGTAATGTCTTGGACGTAATTCCAGTACACATAAGAGTAGTACACATGTCAAAACAGAATCATCACATATATAATCTTATATTTGTACTATTTTAGCAAACACGACGTACCGTGTGCGTCAGTACACGTAGGACTACCGATGGTTTCCACGAATCAAGGATACGCAAAAGCACGCAATACCTCTTTTTAACAAAAGCGTTAAACTGATCAACGAGTGTGGTCCTCGTGATGATGATTTGTTCCCTTCCTATTCAAGTGTCACAACAAATATAGTAGAAAGAAGCGACCAGGTTTTAATAGAAGACGAACAACTATGTACCACACGCTCGCCTTCACACCAACAAGTTCAAATGATTCGTTTTGGCAACGCTGAACTACATTTCAAACAAACGGACCAACACTTATCACCTGCAATTTGTGTGGCTTCTTAAAAGATAAACAATTGTCTTTGGGCAGATGGTTGTCTACATAAGCGATTCAGCGACTGAAGAAACGGAAAGAATCTCGAAACTTGGCGGCAACCGAAGACGTCATTTGCAAAGGACGTGAATGACCTGCTTGAACGCTTCGTTTTATGGCAAATGTATGAAAGGAAAGAACTGTTGGACTGTCTATCACAGGCTACGGAAACGCAGGTATAATTGCTTAAAGTTTCAAGATCGTTATGAGAAGAGAAATCAGTTCCAAACTATTCCGTTGACTGGCGATGTTGACCGAGCGGTGATGATGTTTCCGAGACACACGATAAAAACATCAAACGCATCTACTATAGGTAGGTTTTATGAAAATATATGTACTTTTTTCCAGCTACTATACAAAATACCAACTTAAGACGTTGTCTACTACCTGTTCCAGAAGGCGATCTGTCAAATTATTCTGTATATTGGTATGTTTGCACAACCGCGTTAACATCTATGACTGTAAAGTATCATGGTCTGCTGATACGATATTACATGCACACGTAAATAGTATATTTTTGAAGATGTGTATATGTAAAGACACGTTTATTGTCGAATAAGATTTATTTTATTATTATGTTTATTAAACAGCACCCGAACAACATCCAGAATTCTTGAAACCTGGATGAACTTTGCCCAACACTTGACAAAGCCAGCAGACGAGCATAAACAGCTGACCGATCTCGTTCACGAGATGATGGCCATGTTCAGACGCAGCAATGTCCGAAAGACTGAATATCCGAGTGTATTAGAAGCTGATACATTTCCAACGAGGTTTACATTGTTTTTAACTATGTGTTTTAATGTTTTGCAAATTTGTCTTGAATTGAATATAATAATCTACTTTAGAAGGCATATTTATTGTAAAGCGTGGTTTTCAATGGACATTTCAACAATCTAGTCATATTAAAATTATTTCAGCGATATTATCAATCAATGTGCTTTGCACAAAAAGTATTTGCTTCTGCTCTCAATTCACCTGTCTATTCCAGGACTGGAAATTACTTGTCTTGCAATATTTTTATTGTGTTGGGGTGATGGGTTTAGTGTTCTTCAGTTGTAAATTTCAACAAGTTCTAAGTGTATCGTTCTTAGGTATAGATCTATATTTTTTATTTCTTTATATTTTAGTTTGATTTCTGTTTCGGTGCTGGTATAGTACGTTCTTTTCAGGTTGCCGACAAGTTGTTGTCTTCATTGTCTGAATACAGCTTAACATAGATATATTTAGTGCTGTTATATGTATTTAATTTATTGTTTACTTATTTGTGTGAGTTATATTATTATGAGACACGTGTAATTTGACATTTGTAAATATGAATGTTATTGTGATTTGATAATATATTTATGACATTATAGTACTCAGTGGAACGATGATCTGAAAAAAATATTGTAAACAATTCGTTATTTGTTCATTAACATGTCTTAAACTATCGTTCTTTTCCGTGTTTTATTTGAACATTATACAAATGTCCTTTATATGAAGCAACATAAAATCATTAAATGTCAAACAACGGTGTTTTTTTTCAGGAAAATAGCCCTAAAGATACACATTTTCTCGTACAGAAACAAATAAAACTGTGTTTGTTTATAAATATACTATATTGTGAATAGCATTGGGCTTACAATCCAATGTCTTCTACTAGTTTTGTGACTGTAAACTGAGTCGAAGGCGCCAAATGTAGACTGTTAACCCTTCATTCGAGTTTCATTTCTACTAGACATGCTGGCTAGATTGTCCAATGTACTGAGTTCGTGTTGTATCAAAACGAGTTGCTTTGATAAACGTGTTTGCTAATTATTTATGCATAGAAGTTGGTCAGTTTAATACAATTTGTTTCGTTAGTCGATCGCCACTCAAAAGGACAATGGGACAGTTACATAATGATTTCGGTCAAATGAAATTATTAAGAAAACATAATATTTATGTATTAACATATAAAAATTCTAAATATGTCAGTATGTAACACATTTGTTACAATAACAATTTTATTTATAGCAAGACAATTAAATACAAGCATAATATTATTTTAGACACTATTAAAAACAAGTATTTAAATTGATTCGCCTGGACCATTGTAATAGTGTAGTAGTTGTTAAAATCTACAGTAAAAAACGTTTACTTAGGTAAATAATAATATTTAGTATTAATAAATACTTTGATAAAACATGTTTGGATGTTTAATATTTAGTCAAAAATATCACATTTATTTCTAAATTTTGTCATCGGCATCATGAACTTACATTTAGCAAACCGTATAACATTTATCATGTGAAATAATGTACATAAATAAATAATATAATACAACAAATAAACAGAGGTATAACTTAAATATTTACAAATCACTCAGTTTATACTAACTAAGTAATTAAAACCACAATAAAATAACATTCAAACGAATACCATTGACGATTAGGTTGAGGCATTATCTCTGAAACATATGCTTAAAACACTAGAATGAGCGAAAAGGTAATGAATAATACACTTCTGTTAAGATATTTATTACCATGAATATTCTTTCTAGTATTTATAAACCTACCGAAACTTACAAATCTTCTACCAGAATGGCAATATTATTTGCCGCACATTCTTCTCAAGTCTTGTTTTTATTACACGTACTTCATAATTTATTCATTTGCAATCAAATAAACGTTTGAAACGGCCAAAAAAATTCAGAAATGTGTATTTATTTCTTCCTTCCCATAAAAGTCCATGTCATTCCGCTGGCCGCCTGAGCTGGAAAACAAAAACACAATAGAATTATTTATTTAATATTCTTCGTGTTTTTGTATTTTTGTTATATTATTGTTGATGTTTAATTAGATAAGGCTACTAGTAATTAATTTTTTAACAAAGGAAGCAAGCTACGAGAATGAGTTTATTATTTCTAATTAGATGTACTCGTACTACATGTACATTGGATTTGAATGTATAAAATTAACAACAGCAACAATATTTATATAAAATAACATTTATAGGTGATTTAATGATTCTACATGATAACTGAGCATAAACTTTAAGCACTAACATACCGGTTGGTCCTTTGTCGGTGGTTGTCGTGTCTTTCATGTCTTGGAACTTCTTCAGCTGTGCCATCTGGCTCTCTGTCAGAGGCTGCTGCATAGACTTCAGTCCTATATCGGGCGTCTTGTCTCGTTCGCGACCAACATACGTCGTGTTTGTGGCTGACGTTGGTTGGAACGGTGCTTTACGTTTCCGTTTGTAACGCTGCGACGGGACGTCACTCAGAACGGTTTCCATCTCACTGGAAAAGCGACGTGAACAGAAGCATAGTCACATTATTGAACAATAGATACATACTACTTTTGAATTTTAAACATGACGTTTTCATATATAAGATGCCATAGATACTTGTAATTTTGAAGTGTGAAACGATTACCCACCGGTACGTAAGATTGTGCGTGTTCATATTCGAAAGATTTTGCGCACGAATATACTCCGTTTGATATGTTCGAATATAAACGTTGGCGTTTTGCCTACCACAATTCTGGGTCACATGTCAGGGATGTAGTAATTTATGCGCAAGTTCCATTGATTAGCATTGCATCTTCTCATGTGCGACATGAAAACACTGTATTCGCTTGCAGAATAATATTAATTATAGAAAACGCATGTACTAATTAATTATATTGGTGTTTTGTACCCGAAAGCATCCTCTTCCGATATTCCCAGCAAGTGATTCCTAGCGCGTATGTATTCTTCGTCTTTGACCTTTTCCTTTTTAATATCTTCCTTCGTCTTCTTTGGCTTATCCTCCCCTGGTCGCCAGCATCCAAACCATCGCCAGCTGAAATCAGGTAGGGTCGTGTATGAGTTGCAAACTAGAAAGTGTGAAGAACAATATCGAGCCATCATCTAATTTTGCCCATATTTTCCCAATATTTGATACTTTCCAAGCATGGTACCATACACACTATATTTCAGTTGTGTTTAATGTGAAAATAGTATTAGAGTACAATACCAGAACAATGCACACCATACTCGTAACTGCATTTGACATTTTAGTAATGAAAACAATTAATACACAGTACCTTCGCTTTTCCTTCTTTGCAAACGCTTTTGCCATTTTCCGCCGCTCTATATCATAAGCGCATTTCAAAATGAACAGGACTATCAGGCAAATCGTCACACTCAATGCAAACAGACCCAAGGCGGCCAGAACGGTAATAGCGCTCGTTGTACAGATAAAACAGTCATCGACCTTCGTGTAGGTGATGTTCAAAGGCTTCTCAGTGTAGGTGATTGTCAAAGTCGCAGTTGTAGACAGCGACGGTGTTCCTCTGTCTTTTACTCTGATCGTGACGTAGAACGACGTATTGAAGTCCATTTCGAACATCTTTGAGATGGAGACGTTTCCGCCGCTGTCGACCTGGAAGTAGGTCTTTGAATATCCAGTAGCAAGTCCTATGATCTCGTAGTCAAGTTCGGCGTTCACCGTGCTGTCTTTATCACTGCAGTCGAGGATGGAAAGGGTCGTGTCGGCCACTTGGTCATACAGTAGACTCAGCGATTTGGGTTTAGGTGCACATACTGGCTCATTGTCGTTAACGTCTTTGACGATTATTTGAAGGTACGTGTCTGCGCTGAAACCGTTAACGTCTGAACACCGGATAGTAAGGTTCAATTCGTTCGCAAGGTTTGTGTCGTCGTAATCAAAGTCCTCGGCGAATGTGACTTTTCGACTGTATTCGTCTATAGCAAAATACCTGAAGTTACAAGAGTAGATACGTAACAATATAAAAAACACATTCGTTTCTCTACATATTTTAACAAACATGTATATCTATATTTAATAAAGAAAACTCATGATTTATTGAGCCTTTTGCAGTAAAACTCATTTCGTATAAAAATATCCTTGAGAAGTCAGATATTTCGATTTCCAGCCTATTTCTCACCGTTATATATATTAGTTAGGTCAGTTGAATATACTGTTACAGATACAAAATGTATAAATGTGTTTATAAACGGACGGACGGACGTAGGTGCTCGTATACAGTAGTATGGAAGCATCCTAGTACCACAGTCTATATTATTTTTGTACTAAATTATTTTATAATTAGGATATACTAAGACCTAATAAGGAGTTAGTGTATCCTAAATACGAGATAATAAGTCCTCATTTGGAGATATTAAGTCCTAATTAGGAAATAATATCTCCTAATTACGAGATAATAAGTCCTAATTTGGATAAATTAAGTCCTAATAAGTAGATACAAAGTCCTGATTAGGAGGTACTAAGTCCTAAGTAGGAGCTAGTAAGTCCTAACTATAAGGTAATAATTCCTCATAAGGAGATATGTAATTAGGTGATACTATCTCCTAATTATGACTTAGTATCTTCTAATTATGACTTAGTATCTCCCATTTAGCAGATACTATCTCCTAATTAGGACATACTATCTCCTAATTAGGACTTTGTATCTCCTAATAAGGACTTAGTATCTCCTAATTAGGACTTACTATCTCCTGATTAGGACTTACTATTTTCTTATTAGGACATATAATCTCCTAATTAGGACTTAATATCTCCAAATTATGAGAAAATAATGGTATACAAAAATAATTTAGACTGTGGCACTAGGACGCTTCCATACAGTAGCTAATGTAAATTTATATATCTAGATTTGTTCAAAAGAAATACTTAAATTCCAACAAACAGGTCTAAAAATGTAATACAAAATATTGCATGTGAGTGAATGTTAAAAATAGGGTGAATAGGGTAAATAATATTAAAGGGACCACATTTTCCAAAAAGAATAGTACGTTATATATAAAGAAACAAAATATAATTCCCAAAGAAATATATTGGAATGTGGACTCTAGAGTGTTCACAAGCTTTTTTTTTAAATTTGCCCTGGTAACCTTGTTTTTGACCCCACATGTCCCTGTTTTGAACTTGTTTCGAACACACGTTCGGAGTAAATTTCATGAAGACTGGGCAATAAATGTGGTCTACAGAGTGTTCACAAGACAAATGTTGAGGACGAACGAAGCACGACCGATAAAAGGCGGAATTTAGTAGAGTGTTACCCAATGACAACTTCTGTGAAATACGTTTGAAATCCAGCATGCGGCTTCTGAAAAAATGATTTTCAAAGTTCTCTATATAGCCATCTAAGGAAAACTACCACGCCCCCTGGCGGCCATGTTTTTAACAAATCATAATGATTTAAAGGAATTTGGTAGAGTGTAAAAATAAGTTTGAAATCCAGCAAGCGGTTTCTGACAAGAAGATTTCAATATAGCCATATAAGGAAAACTTCCCCGCCCCTGGCTACCATGTTTTTAAACGGATCAAAATAATTTCAAGGAATTTGGTAGAGCGCCACCCAAGGACCATTTCTATGAAATTAATTTGAAATCCGATTTGAAAGAATTAGGTAGATGGTCAGCCTAGGAATATTTCTGTGCAATTATTTCGAAATCTAGCAAGTGGTTACAGACCATTATCGAACTCGACTGAGATATCCTGATAACAAATGTTTTGAGAAAGTTTCCTGTTGAATGGGCAAACATGTGGTCGCTAGAGTGTTAACAAGCTTTTTCTTCAATTTGACCTAGTGAACTAGATTTTGATACTACATGACCCAGTGTTGAACTCGTCCGAGATATCATTGGAACAATTGTTCTGGGTAAGTTCCAGGAAGATTGGGCAACAAATGTGGTCTATAGAGTGCTCACAATATAAATGTTGACAACGAACGACGAGAGACGCGCGACAAACGACGGCCAAAAGGCGATCACAAAAGCACACCATGAGCGCGTTGTGCTCATGTGAGCTTAAAAGAGCACGGGCTTAAGCTTAAGATGAGTTTGTGATTATCGATGAATGGAAATTTAATCATTTGATAATAGCTGGGAAAGAATTGAAATTTTAGTGACCCAATACAAAACTGGAAAGGTCTCTAGTACATGTAAAGATATACTCACGCCGACTCTGGGCTGAAGAGGATAGCGTATGTGATGTTATCAGGGGGAATATTGTCTGGATCTGTGCAACTGGTGGAGACGAAACCAACTGAGGTTCCGTTCTGAAATAAGCCCATCAGTAGATGCATGTAACTTCTATACATGAAACAGCCAGAGACTTTTATAAATTTAAGAAGCTTTCCCTAAGGAGCTTTGTGAATACGGGCCCTGTACTTACCGGGCCTTCATCAATAATTAATGTAACCCGAACGCCACTCCACATGGGGCTCTCGGGAATGTCCGTGACCTTGATAACGAGCGTGAAAACGGAGGTCTGGTCCTCTAACCAGTCCGCTATCTTCACCTCGAGTGTGTAGATGGGTATTACTTCGTAGTTGAATTCCTTGTCGTCCAGCAGATACACCTCGCCAGCTGGAAATTCATTAACACGTCTGTGATTTATCCACTATTAATTAAACTATCATATCACGTCACCTTCGTCTAACATTTATACAAGTACATGATAATAAATACGTACATATTTCTAATGTTAAGCCAAAATGCAAAAACAGTACACTAAAATAAAAAAAATATGTCAGAAGATTTCAGTTATATTTGAGAATTTGAAAGAATTAATATTTTAGGTGTTTCATAATTATGTACTGATAAAATTGTTATTACCCTATATAAAATATAAAGTCAAACTGTAATGCATGTATGTTTCATTGAATTCCATGCTTTGTTTTAGTTACAACAAATATGCTTTTCTGTATGATTCCGTTTCTTGGCCATATTGTGTTTTTTTATAAAAATCTTTAAAATGCCGACTTGCCAATTAACTTTGAAACTTCAAATATAATGTACCGGTATACACTCACAAAATATTTGCCGGAAGCAGACATATCAAGTAGGCAAGAAATCATCCATCACTACTTCTAGAAATTTCCATTAAACTACAGAACTACACAATGCATAACAATTTGACGGCGTCAAATTCCATTTATAAATGGTAACTATTTAAATCATTTTGTGTTACTTATAAAAAAGATGACTTTTTCAAAAATGGAGGCTGCAATTCATGGATACAAATTATGCAAACAACGTTAAAACGAAATTCATGAACATAATTTGCAAGGGAGCTGATCCGCACCGAAAGTTCTGATAAAACATTAGACATTAGATATCCAAATACCAGAAGGTAATACGGATTCTTACTTGATCGAATAAGGTCAAAGTAACCATCGTTGTTTGTGTTCAGTGTCTTATAGGTAATCTGCACATCGTCTCCGTTACCATCCGAGTACCCGATCGTGTACAGAAGCCTTCGTCCCTTGGTCTGCTCAGGAAATGATTTCGTATCATTGGTGAGGAGAAACGTGGGGATGTAGTTGATATCTGTGAATGTAAAACACACAGTCTAACTGAAAATAATAAGACAAAGTATAACAAGATGCCATGATGGCCCAAAGCGCTCACCTAAGTACTGGCAATGACAGAGACCAGCTCTAGCATCTGAATGTTATCGCCTATAAAATGACCCACATCAGACAAATATCTGACTGTTGTTGACCTAAATGGCAATCGACAGGTGCAAGGCAGATGCCTGTCCTGCCGTCTGTAGTTAACCTGGCAATCGACAGGCTCTATACAGATGCCTGTCTGGCCTACTTCTTTTAATCACCTGGCAATTTATAGATGTATGAACAGTGGAACCTTTAGGGAACAAGGCGCAAACAATCGGTGATATGTTTACCGTGCCCAAGCACACTTACATTACAAATCTACATGTGAATCACAGGAGGTTCAAAGATACAGCTGATTTCCATATACGGTGTTGTGTTCCTTATTTTTATAGAACAATAATTAAAACAGTCACAAGTGACAGCAATGAAGACATTTGTCAGCGATTAGAAGAACATGTAGACAATCAAACAGATCATCGTACTAGATGTATTTGCGTTTTAATTGTGTTTTAGGTCTTATGAATGATACTTAGCTTACCGATTAGCAGCTCAAATGCAAAAACCAATTAACCGGTTACTGAAACACTATTTGTTGCCATCCCTAGCGAAAAATGAAGTTAAAACAAGAGCCAAAAACCCCGTTCTTCATCAGGGCAATTCCTTGGTTTATTATGAGATCTAATCGCCATACACAAGTTGTGCAAGTTTAATAAAGATTGAATACACAAAGTCCATTTTTTGCAAATTGTCTCTTAAAATAGGGGAAATTACTCTAGTGTTCCTGGTTCTATCTGGCAAATCATTGTACCCAGATGAGATTTTATAGACATAAACCAACTGTGCAGGTTTAGTTAACAAGGAATAAAAAGTAAATTTTGTATGAAGATTAAAAGCCAACTGTTGACAAATTATAGATTTTTTCACAAACAACGGGCAATAATTCTGGTCTTTCTGGCCTGATCTGGCCCATATATATTGGACATTAACTGAGACCTTATGGTCATACACAAACAGTGCAAGTTTGGTTAAGATAGCACAAAATATGAAGTTTCTAACATCCACATTGTTGTTTTTTTTTCATGTTTTCTCGCAAACAAGGGGCAATAACTCTAGTGTTTGTATCTAGTATGTGTATCCCAACCTAGGCTATTTTTTAGATTATTTTGAAATCTTCATACACACGCTTTGCAAGTTTGGTCAAGTTCAGATGAACAAATGAAGTATCTCTATGTTGCACAAAATGCATTTTGCAGTTTTTCTCATGAATAAGGGGCAATAACTATGGTGTTCCTGGTCCGATCTGGCCCATTATCGAATCTATCCAAGATTTTACGGCCATACACACACTGTGCAATTTTGTTAAAGATTGAATTAAAAGTAAAGTCTGTATCGCATCTACGGGGCCCACATGTTGACACATTACGGACGAAAGACGACGGACGACGTACCATGTGTCGTGTAACTTGTTGAAAGCATATACTTAAACACGATATTTTTGTACAATATTTGTTTATGATAAAGGATACAACATTATAACCAGCCATTTTATTACAATTTACAACAATAGTTGCTTACCATTAACGTTGATTTTAACCCGGATTCGGATCTCTAGAACTTCATCATGTGCTGTGATGTTTATAGCATAACTTGAGGTTTTGTTTTTAGAGAGATCGGTTGAAAGCACCAAGGAATCTGCAAATGTTTTAAGACTCTTCGATTAATTGTGGATAATAATGAGTATATGAACGATTATTATTATAAGGATGATGTCGATAAGAATGATGATAAGAACATGATGACGACGACGACGATGATGATAATTATGATGATGATGATGAGATAAAATATGTGCATGTTAATAACATTATATCTCTCTTTCGCACTAGATAATAGAATCCTGGATAATACCGTATAGAGGCCTATACCCCGAATCTTCTTTATTTAATACTTGTATCTACGTATTAAAAGAAGCTAATAAGTGTATGTGATATATAGAGAATATTGTGTGACTGTTGGATAAAGATCATGCTTATTATAGGAGGCTGAGAAACATGGTAGCGCGAGGCTTGCCGAGCGCCACCCTTTTTTGAGCCGAACATGATAAACTTGATCTTTATCCAACACTCGCATAAAATAATTCATTTTTGATAAGTTGGTCTTTCCATTGATGACATTGCTATCGTTATTTGGAAAAAAAATCACTGTATCATTCCGGCAAGCCTCGCGCGACCATATTTCTCAGCCTCGCATGGTAAACTTAATCTTTATCCAACACTCACATAATATTCTGTATTAGGTGAATTCATGCGCCAATAATGACCGGCTTAGTGTTTTACTTATGCGTTAACCGGTCCTCCTTGTTAATATGTTCCATTATTAAACGTTTGAAAGTTCGTACTTTTGGTCGACATCAATAGCGATATGTATACTATATACTACATACGTGATGGAAAGCTAAAATTTGTGTAAAATCCAATAATAAAACTAGAATCGAGGAAAACACTAAAACAAAATGGCGACTAACTCTGCTTAACACGGCCCTGGTAATGTAATATTAAAATCATTTTTGCCTACTCGATAAATTACGTCTTACACATGCGCAATTTTGGGTTACTAAATACTTTTTTTTAAATCTGATTTTATAGCAAATTATCCATTTGTTGCGTTTTACTACTCTAGATGTATGTATTAAGCTATAATAGCGACAATACACAATTTTTCGGTCGTTAACGTCAATAAGGTATTTATTACCCCTATAGGAATATGATAAAAGCGTTATTTACCGTCGATGATCCTAAATACAGTCGAAAAAGCGGGGTCAATGACATATATGAGGGGAGAACTGCCCTCCGGATCTGTGTATTCAAACGTGTAGATCACTTGATTGACTCTTGTCGTCTGTGCAGATATATCTATCTCCGCTAAAACACAACGGTGTTTATTGTATTGAAGGAAACGCATACAAAGCGTTGTCAACCTGTTAATTGTCTTTGTACATTCGTTAGGTTTTCTTCAACAACTGTACATGTATGTTTCGTAAAGTAAACCAAGCTAACATTTATGTTTCTCTAATTCAATAGTCATTATGTTTTGCTTAAGATCAAATAATTTGCTTAATTGAATTTACCATAACCATTTGTTTGTAAACCACCAAGGCTTGTGGGGCAGGTTTTCTGAGCGACGTTAAATACACATATCTTATGAAACACAGGCATATATTTTTTATTATATTTATGTTTAATACCAACTAGTACGTCTAATTTCCAGATTTTGAAGATCCAGAAAAAATACATACATGTAATTCCATTACGTTGCACAAAACATATCTGTAAATTTACAACTGTCTAAACATTTCTTAGTAACAAACGAAACCCAAGACGTTTTGTAACAAATAACAAATAAAAGTAATATGTTTTAAGAACAATAACTTACGCAATAGGTTAGTAAATATGGGTTGTACGTTCTCGGAAACAGCAATGGTAAGAGTTGCTGATTTCGGACTATTTGCAGATGCTGGTGTATCCTCGCACTTTATAACTAGGTCTAAAGTTCTGTTAGCGAATGGGCCCAAATTAGCAGTGTTGACTAATTTGATTTCCCATTGTTCTAAAAAAGAATATTATATATAACAAATACGAGTTAGTTCTAATAATTAAACACTATGACATACATACATATGTATTCTTGAAATGACGAAGAAACTTTACCATGTGGGTGTAGGATTTATTTTATTTTTAAGTACAACATGTATTAGTTACCATGATGGTTAGTGGTATAGATAAAATTATTTACGCATGTTAGACACATGTTTATTCCCTACTGATATTTTCTGTTCTCTGGCTTCAAGACATTGTGTCATTTTTGCACGCTAATTTAGAAACAAAATTTATATATAAAATGGAATATATACACACATTGAACCAGTGATACTCGTACACTAACATGAACATGTATTCATATTAATGCGTGCATTAATACTTACCAGTAGCTGCTGCGTATGATATGGAGAAGTCACTGTTCACCGGGTCAAAACTGCAGGACACAGTCACATCTGGAGTGTTGTACACACGCACAGAGTACAGAAACCGCGGCAGATCGGTCTCGCTCTCGTGAACCGACACGGTCCACGTGTTCGGAAGATTACCGATTTCAAAGTAGCCTAAAAGTATATCTTTTAGCTAGCTATCAGGATCAGTTCAACATTTGAAGAGATCATGAGGTTTCGTTGTTTATATTTCGAAGGAACAATGTTGTTTTATTCAAGGCATAACAGCAAACCCCATATGCCATAATTGTTTTGTCTTAATATTTAAGAAACAGAAAACCCCACAGAGGGCACTATGAAGGCTTTCGGACCACATACAATTTCTGGCTGTCTTATAGGTCACTATTATGCCATTGGGCCCGAAGTGGGGTATTCTAGTTCTTATATTATAACGAACATTTTCATCCTGTCTATCATCCCCTGTACAATACACGATAATATTGTGCCTCACATAAATATGTCATTCTTATCTTTATGACCGTTTACAGTTCGTAAAATGCTCAAGAGCATGTGCACCGGTCACTATCTTTCTGTATGTGGACCGCTCGAATTAAACATTGATTAATGACGTCCGCGTCATTGATAAAATTTAAAACATTCATTGTGACGTCATCTGTATTGATACTACAGTGAACATACAATGTTATCAATCGCAAACTAAAAGCATTCAAACAAAACGTCAATAGTTGATATAAACGTAATGATGAATATCTAATAAAAGATGTTGTTTATTGCGCTATATAATGCAGAATATTTTTGTTTTGAACATTTAAATTAAAAGTCATCCAGAACATCTACAAACTTTGAAATATTAATTTAAAAAATAGCGATAACACTATAGAGACAAATAAATCATTTCTGCATTGCGTAGCGCAATAAAACAGCATCTTTTAAATTATTAAATGCTTTCAGTTTGCCATTTCTTAACATTATCAATAAACATGACGTCACATTGATTTTTTTATTTGTATCAATGAAGCTGACGCCATTCGCGAATATTTAACCAGAGCGGTCCACATACTGAAAACAATTGTGACCGGTCCACATTCTCTTGAGTATCTCTATCGCATTTTACAGACCTAAAACGGGCATACAGTTAAAAAAGGACATATTTATGTGAGGTACAATATTACAAAATAATGTTCAATTGAAACGGCCTGTTTTACAGACTAAAAAAGAGAATGTATTCATATAAACCCCATTGTTTTCGGTTAACTTTCTGTTTGTTAATTCACGTTTTACTCGCAAAATATTACACTACAACAGAGATAAACTGGATCGCCTGAATTTCAAAAAAAATAAGCAAATAATCATATATTTAGACCAAATGACATAATATATTTTATGAAACAGAAAAGTACAGTTTCAACTTGTTAGAAATGCAAATAGTTCACATAAATCTATTCACAGAATAGCAAATTGGCAATTTTCAAATTTGTGTAAAAAAGTAAACGAAAACTACATTATATATCAAGGAAGGGTTAGCGTCACAGACTTTGGATCCGGCGGTAATGGGTTCGAACCAATAAATTTGTCAATAAATTAATACATTAAATGTTATAAGTACGCAAAAGCGTGTATTCCAAAATCTAGATCATCTCAAACCGGACATAAACATGCTAAGGCATTGGTCCAGTAATTAATATAATGTGCCATGTAACAGTTAACGGCAGTATTGGATTTAATAGGTATAACAACTAATTTGTTGAAATATAAATTCACATTAATATACTTATTATATTAATGATAAATATGTTGATACCACTAACCGGCCACTATCGTGAAATGAAATCCAGCTAAAAGCAATGCGCACCACAGTACGTCAAACAGCATGGTAAATCCAAGTTGTTTCATTATTGTATGATAAAATATTCATAGAAGCAAATTCAATTGCCCTTCAAGCGTTTAATTAGTTTATTATTTTGATTATTGTCTCCATATTGTTATACAATAAGATATAAAAACATGTCACTGGCAGAAGACAAGTAACGTTCTTACTGACTCCTTGCTTTTGCTAACACAATCCCGTTTAGAAACCTTATCGCCGTCAAAAGTTTTGTTTATGCGCTCACAAGCATAACAGCCTTTCTCGCGAGTCTATTGTATTTATAACAAAGGTTTCCGAAAACAAAACAACACAGTTACAAATGTATGTTAGGGCTAAATGATATTTGATATCGCTTCGTTCTATAAATATCCTATAAAATCATGTTCGAAAGTATTTTCTGTTTGATCATCATCGTCGTCGTCGCCATCACCACCACCACATCATCATCATCGTCGTCATAATCATCATTGTAGTCGTCGGTATCATCATAATCATAATCAAAATTATTATCATCATTATCGTCTCGTCATCATAATCATCAATACCTCCATCATGCGCATAGTCGTCGTTATCCTCATAATAATCATCATCAATTTCGGTATGATATACTATAGAGGATATTTGTTGATTTCAGTGTAAGATCGTATTTCATTTCATGAGTGGTCTTATAAAATATATTTTCACGAGTGGCACAGCCACGAGTGAAAATATCAGTTTTCTATGACCACAAATGAAATAAAATACGATCATATATGACGTCATTATGATTCCAAAATTGTCGCTCACTGTTGTGGTGGGAAAATGGTGCCATATTTTATGCGTCGTTGGCACTTAATTATATTTTTATTGAAGTTTATTATGTGTTTTCTGTTGTTTAAAATTGCCGATGTCTACACAGACCATTGGGTTATTCCCCAAAAAGAGGGCCCTAGGACGCTCACCTGAGACCTTGTAACACAATTGGAATTTGCATCCCCGAGGCGTGGCTTATTTTTATCACAGGGGCATAAGTTGAACAGCCTTGAACAAACCTCTGGGCCTTGCGGTTTCAGGTAAAGATTTTTTAAGTCATTTTGCTATTTAAGTCTATATAAACCATGTGACCCCTCGGGGGGGGGGGAGATGTTGTATGAATGAAAAGTTGACGACGCACGCACGCACGACGGACAACGGGCGATCACAAAAGCTCACCATGAGCACTTTGTGCTCAGGTGAGCTAAAAAAATAAAATAAAAACCAGGTAAAAAGTAGTTCCATATAATCCAAAGTGATATGATCAAATGTTATCATTTCACTCGACCAAGAGTGAAATGATCGGGTTATCATTCACTGGTATTCTCCACTCATTCACCGCATAGCATGAAATAAAATCGTCGTCGTTGGATATTGTCGCTGTAGATAAGAATATCATATTCACCTTTTTCATTTTATACTACTACATGTACATTAGTTTTAACAATACCATCGTCACACACCCAGCATGATCATTGTCAGTTGTTATACTCAAACTTCTCTTTTACCACTGTAGCTAGTAATTAGCTACCATTAGTGGTGCCGCCAAGATAACCATTCGAACTTCTCAATCTTGAACTCAAATATTGACCAATGCAAACGAATGGTAAATACGGGCTTTGATTTTTATTGGCTAGTACTCAAAAACAGATTAAAACTTTAGATATGGACTAAGAATCAGTGGCTCGAATAACCAATCAAAGCGTAAAGTTTTACTGTGAATTTATTTATACTTTATTCATATATAAAAGTAGCATTAAAGCCATATTATTATAATATTTTATTATAATCAAATGAAAGAAATAATCAATACATCTAACGCCAATTTTAGTTTATTATATAATAATCTAGCAATAATAACAAATATACATAACATATAATCAACAGTTTGGTCTAACTTAAAAGTAACATAAATGAAATGCCAGCTCATTCTAAAATGAGCACTCATTCATTTGCGGAATTATTTTAAACAACACATACAACTTGCTTTTCTTTTCACCCCGATTAATGTCTCACTAGTTTCTTTTAAGTTTTAATCCATTGGCACTCACTTGGTTACATTACTGGCGCTGTGCCTAAATTCGCCACATTTGGAGGGTATTTAAACGATATTTTCAAAACTTGTTTACCGATTGACATAAAAATTCACATAAATCAAGTTAGGTTGAATGTGCATTTACTGGCGTGTTTTGGTTACATTTCAAATACTTGGTAAATAAAAAAATATTTATTGAGACTGAAGGCCTAAATAGTGTAAAAAAATGAGCGTGGGAGTGCCTCAATCCGCCACCTCTCTTCAAAATGTTCAAAGTCATCAAAAAAAATAATTTATGAAATCTTTTTTCAAAGCAACTTCTATTGATATAACTCCCACTTTTGTTTATTTAAGGTTCATTTTCTTGAGTTGAAAAACAAAAACACGGCCATCCGAAGTTTCTTGGTGAAAATCGAAGATCAGGAACAGTGACATGCTTATTCCACATTTGACTACTGTTCTTATTTAATTTTCTATATTAAGCAGCTCGTTGTCTGTTGTTAATACAATGTTTCAATTTCTTCAAAT
Source organism: Congeria kusceri (assembly GCA_027627225.1). Lineage (NCBI taxonomy): Eukaryota > Metazoa > Mollusca > Bivalvia > Myida > Dreissenidae > Congeria > Congeria kusceri. The sequence goes on from CM051035.1 coordinate 41,970,692, forward strand.
ACTCATTTGTATTTCTAAAAATAGCTCTGAAACTGAGGCCCTCAGTGCACGTGCGACAAATAATGAGACTTTTGAGTAACGAGACATTTGCGCTCTTAATATGCAGTTTTTTCCAGCACTTTATTGTATGTGATGTCAATGAATAATGGTTATTTTGTGCTGCATATGCTCACATAGACATAGTTTTAAAACACTGAAATTTTATTTTATCATAGACACCATGCGGGGCCTCAAAATTGCGCATGCGCAGAATGAAATGGATTCCCCAAATGCAGTTTGTTTGCATTTAGGGGTTATGTACAAAATAATTGGATTAAATATTCATTTATGCACAAATCAAGATGAAAACTCGTCATCGTTGTTAAGGGAAAGTATCTGATTGATCGAGATCAACAAAATAGAAATCGCAGGTAACAAAACGCTTATTTGGATGAGGTGGCGGATTTAGGCAAGTGGCAGATTTAGGCACTGCGCCAGTAACAATGATAAACGTTGAAGAAGAGTACATTTGTTTTCGATTGTCATTAATGTACATATGTATCCATGCACTGACATACAAACATACACATAAAACGCATGCAAGTCACAACTTACACGCAAATATATTATTAAAATACAAAAGATTGAAAGTGGAAACATGTCTCTTTGCAAAAGTGCAAAATGGACTGTCCTCCATACAAATATGTTTTTACACGAATACAGCTCCGAATACTAAACGTATATCACTTGATGTGAGATGTATAATATAAGAATAATAAACAAACATAACTACAATTTTAATGATTGGAAAACACACAACAAACCACATTAAATTATTGCACAATAAAGCATAAAACTTCTGAGTATAATACCACAACAGTTCTTCAAGCAAGGGTCTTCACTTTGCCTTTAGATACCCCAAACCTGTATAATAAGGAATTCCACATTTCGTGAAAAACATACTGATCACAAAAATAATGGCATTTTTTATACAGAAATTCACTGATAAAATACCACCTCTAATTGTGAACATGGCACCAATTATTTACTGGTACTACTGATATGTCCATGAACAAACATCTATGACAACCTTTCAAAAGGAACAATTAGGTGGAGAATTGCCAGCACAGGTAAGTCACCTGATTGGATTTAGTGTACTGGTTTTCAACTGGAAAGCACCCAGAGAGTGCAGACCACCGCCAAATCAGCTTATGGCGGATCCGTGGTCTAGTGGTAACACACTGGCTTCACAACCCAGGGTTGCAGGTTGAAGCCCCGCTACAACCTAACCTACTAAATTGTCTTTTGCATGAGACGCTAAACAGAGGTGCAGTGTACTAGGTGCTTCACACCATGCACTAAAATACTCAGGGTCGCTTCTGGAACGGGGCGTCTCCTGTATCTTGCACTATCCCCCGTAACCCAACTAACAGGTCTTCTGGGAGGCGATGGCCCATATGGGAGAGAATCCTGGTGCACTCAATAATAATGTACTACACACACACACCAAGGCAGCTTATTTCGCCGATCTATTGTCCTACTAAGGAGTTATACGGCATTTTTTTCTATTTCGCAATGAAGAAGAATTCTTTAAAAAGAAGACGTGGCATGTGAAAACATAAACAATTTTAACCCTTAAAATGCTGCAACCTTTAAGCTACAGGTACTCAATTATGTTTTCATTTTCATTACAACATTTTACATTTCCGTGCGCATTGTTTTTACAGGAGCAGATGTCAATATTTTTTTTTTTTATTTTAAAGACTAGACCAGGAACATGTAATTGCTCATTTTTGTTGCAAGTTTCCCCAGAGAGAACATATATTAAATTAATTGTTAAAGTCTTGCGAAGAAATATTGCTCAAAACAAAAATGAGTTTCCGAGATAATTTATCATTATACTGTTAACAAAATGCCAATAAGGCTTAAAGTGAAATGAGAAAATTAGTTTAACTTTTTGGGGTATTATTAATATAACAGGTCGCGGTGGCGTAGTGGATATGGTGTCCGCCTAGCGATCGGGAGGTCCCGGGTTCGATCCCCACTCTGGGAGCGTTCTCAGTGTCTCCCCCGAAGACACCAAGTACTGGTTCTACCCAGGAAACGGACTCGAGAGTGTCTCTATAAGCCTAAGGCTTTCGATGCAATCGAGCTAAAATAAATAGGTTTAAACTAATATGACCTTTTATTCTAAGGTTTAAACTAGAAGTATAAACATATCCAAGGCAGTCACTGAAATATACAGAAAAATGATTGCACAAGAATACAGAACTAAAATTGTCACATGAGTGACAAATAAACCCCTACAATATGGCCTTGCCACAAAACTATGGCATCCATTTGAAAGAAATGGACCCAAAGAGAATGCTTTCATTCGTGAATGTTTACCAGAGTATTTGGAAAAATCTAAGTTCAATAGGGGCCATAACTCAGTCAACATTTAGCAGTTTGTAACCAAAGTCGAACATGACCTGACTTCTATGATGTTACACCTATATACTTAAAATAATTTAAATATGTGAAGCCTTTCATGAGATATTGTCCAGAAACCGATTTTGGGACAATTTCAGTCGAAAATGGGCCATAACTATTCAACATTTGGTGGTTTGAAGCCGAAGTTGAACTTGACACATATTTTATGATGTTACAAATGTGCACCAAACCTTTTTTGAATATGTCAAGCCTTTCTTGAGTAATCATCCAGAAACCATGAAAACCGACAGACCAACAGACAGACAAGCTCACGCCTAGATACCCCACCTCCTAAACTTCGTTTGTCGGGGTAATATAATAATTTTATATGTAAATGTTCACAGGCTGCACGGCTACGTTGGTTTTTCTGCCAATTTTTCTTCCAACTTGTCTAGCAGTCGTTTGATATCTTTACTGCAAGGAGTTAAGGATCAGCATTATCATAACTAAAACATTTATTGTATATAAAACAAGAATTCAATGAGATAATTACATAATAGGGAAAAACATGTTAAACTTTGAAATGACATGTTATTTTTTTATTATGAAATACTGTAGTTAACAGTCAAAAGAACTAGCACACTATATTTTACTTTGAAATGCTGCAGTAAAAACTGAACCAAAGACAATCACACAATAATTATAATGTTCCAAAATAAAAGTAAAAAATATTTTAAATAAAATTTTAAGTGTGCCTTTTATATATGCCTAAAATATTGCAATGATAGTTTTAAAGCATTTACATACTGCAACATGAAGTCCATTTTATGAACAACAGTATAACTTAGGTTAATCCGGTAACTATGCCAATACATTTATACCCTTTCGAAAATAATTCCTAAAATAAAAAATAATAAAATATCTAATTAGAGTGTCATTGGAAACCCCGGCTTAATTCATGTACGTAAAGTGCAATCCCGGATCAGCCTGTGCAGTCCCGACAGGCTGATCCTGGACAGCACTTTGTGCCTATGGTGGATTTATGTTTAGAAGAGACTTCCTTGAAACAGAAAATACCATAAAAGCGGAAAATGTCGTCCTGGATTAGCCTGTGCGGACACTTTAGCCCAGTTTTCCCACAACAAGCCTTTAATTTAAAATAATGATACATTTGATCGTTCAGCTTGTACACAGGTTGCATGGACTTTGAAAGTTCCTCGCACTTTGCCATCAACGCATACATCGACTGAAATTAACAAAACTTTTTTTAACAAATTACCTAAGCACACACAGTCATATGATGAAAAGGAGCCATTTTTTGAATATTATGACCCAAACTCATAAAACGAACAGATAATTTTATAATATTATGGTTTTAAACTATTGATAGTGCAAAAGGCCAATAATAAAATATATGTAAAGCGTCATTACATGTGTATGCTGTATACAGTATAAGTGGGAATAAACCTACTTTATCGGGAAAAGTCTTTAACTTACTACAAAATAATTGCTTCATACAAGAATGGAATAATCATAGTATGACATAAAATATATATAAAACCAACTGATCCACATTACAATATACACTAGCACTAACTAACCTTGATGCTAGAGTCCACAGAATCACAGGTGAAGTCCACTGAGGTCTTGTATGCCTCCTCACACCCTACACTGATGGCGGACATCTACAATAACAATAATAACGCATAAAGCTTTATAATCAACCACCATGAAGAAACCTGATGCCACAAACATGGTTCACTGACATAAGTGATAAAAAGAAACCTTCATATAATTATGTCATGTGTAGTTAGCAATGTTGTATTTGCCATGAAGTCTTTGGTTCAATCCCTGGTCATTTCCACAATTTTTTAGGAGCTTTGCTGGTGTGTTTTTTATATTTGTGAAGATAAACGTTTGAGTTTCAGATTTTATAAATTTGAGGTATGTGTTAAAATATAGGAACTAGTCCATAATCTGTATTAATCATTCTACAAATACCTGTTTAAGAATTAAGATAAATAACATCATAAAAATATTTCAAATTTAAACCTTGTGCAAATTTTCTCTCAGATTGGCCATCATTTGATCCACGTTTTCTGCCACTATCCGGGCATGGTTCTCGATCTCATGTACAGCGATGGGGTCAATGGGTGGCATGCAGTCCGGGCTCTGGGGATATGATGACCTTGACCTTCCAGAGGTCATCGAGGTTGCCATGGAGCTGGAGGCCATACTGTCTGCGCTGGTGATGCTGAAATCACTGGAGCGTCTACTGCTACTCACTTCACTGGCTGGGAAAATAATACACAAAATTCAATACTGAGACAATGATATCCAAAGACAAGTATTATTATTACATTGTTAAAGCCAAACACTGAATACATGATATTCAGTGATTGATAGTCATGCAAGGTGATTATCAATTATGTTTCAACAGGCAATAATAGGAGAATTAGGCGGAGGCTAACACGGTCTTTTTACTAGAACTTTAACTAGTGGTAAATTTCTATGTTAGATTCTAAAAATTATGCTGTAAAGAATTCAACTGAAATGAAAATAAGGTAAACAAGTAATTTTACTTTCTGTCAGTTATTATAGGAAACACTATCAGAGTAGTGAATTACAATCTTGCAACAGAATAAAGCCCCTTTGTTGAAATCTTACTAATTTTTGGTAATTGAGGGTTATATCAAGATACAGCTGTAGCCAGATTTTTTTTTAATGAATTGACAAATGGCAACTGCACACTGAACAGTAAGAATGAATTAAATTGAACTAACAAATAATAAAACAGAACAAACATTACCAGTTTTAGACATTGGGCTACTCATTCTGATTTTCTCTTGAAGGTCATCAGCTATGAACTCAATCATGCCAGTCTGAAGCTGTATAACCTTTCCATGAGGCAAACTCTTTGATAACAACTCCTCTGAAATAAGAATACCCTCCTTCTGTTTCGGAATCGGAAATGCAGAGCTTTTACTTCGTTTTCTACCATCTGTATTTCTAAAGCTTTCGGGTTCTCCAGGGAAATCACTGTAACTTCTGGTTTTTGTAATGCCAGAGTCCTCATTGTTTGTCAGTGTGAGGAACTCCGGCCTGGCTGGAATGGAATTAGAAGTAACAATTTCATTCGAGGTACCGATATCACCAATCCCTATGGATGTCATGTCTGCCATCTGACTAAAAGGGTCAAATTGGTCACTTTCACTAATTGTGTATGTGGAACTGGAGCTCTCTGCTAACGACCCTGTTTGAGCTTCCCCAATAGTTTTCTCTGGACTCATTGGGCTGTTGCTATTACTGGAGTCACTGAACACCATTAGATTCTCTCCACATGGGGGTATATCCAACCCTGATTTCCTATCAATATCTGACTGCAAAACCGCTTTTTCATTCCCAGAGATCACAGAGTCAGTAAGGTACCCGCTTTCTCCTCGAGACTCCATCATACCATTATTCTCCAACACACTAATGGACTCAACTTCCATACCAGCCTGTGTTTCATTTTCTGCTGTACCGATATCATTTACACCTGCCTGTATAGCATTTGCTACTGTACCATGATCATTCATACTTGCCTGTGTATCATTTTCTACTATAACGTGATCATTTACACCTGCCTGTGTATCATTTTCTGCTGTGCCATGGTTGTTCTCATGAATGCTATCCTGTCTGCTGGAGTCACTACAAACATTGGCCATCAGTTCACTGGATGTGTTTTCATCCATGACTTTGATCTTTTGCTGATAATGATTTACACAGATGGCTCCAACTGTAACAATTATTCACACATACAAGTAAATAGTATTATAAAACATAGTATGTATATTTCCTATCATAACTTGATAGCACTGGGCGTATATTTAGCTACTTTTTATATGGACAATATACGCTTGCAGCACATAACTCGGGAAGGACCATTTCTGTGGTGGAAAATAATCCTTCTTTGTCTATATTGTTCGCACAGGATTTTTATCACAACTTTCAAGTCCCGCAATTATATAGTTATTGTGAAGGGATTGCAATAAAAGTTACATACCTAGGCAGATAAACCATTCCTTATTAACGTTCCATAAATATTTTAATAATGACACTTTCATTTCGGATGCATGAAAGATTTAAACCTACACGCTGTGTATCAGTGTGTTCAATTTTATCGATAAATCTGCTAACTGAGGGCATTGGTCATTTCTATTGGTCAGTTTATTCTATTAATAAAGCTGAAGGTGTACACAAGGCAAAATAATGGCCCTCTGTACATAAATGTAGCAGATAAATACCCAGGTTTAAATCGGAATTTATGCATATCCTTGATAAATTTCAGTATAAGTTAAGCAGTTTAGGTGTTGTCTATGTAAACTACATCGATGGATAACTTTATTGTTTCAAATAATAGCAACTGATGAAAATTTTAACTTTCAGGTTTCCACCACATAAAAGGTCCTTCGCTGATAATACGTTCCAACGAATTGAGCTTTATATAAAAAGTTACTCTAAATTTGTTGCACATCTTGAAAACAGTTAGACTAGCATCATAATAATTCGTTTAAATGGTGCAAGTTGTTTAATAAATATTTATAGTTCTGATACATCTTTAATTTCATACCGTTCACATTCATTGATATAGTTGTATTTCCTTAGTCGAGGTGTACTGGTTACGAATATACAATGATTGGGTATTAACAATGAACAGAAATTAATACCATGCTTGGTGTCTGAAACGTATTTTAATGAATTAATATCAAGAAATTATGATAACTTAATGTCAAAATGAATGAATATTAAACAATAAATAACATACACTGCCTCTTGAAATTTCCTATTTTCTTATAACCACTTGATTAAACTGAACTAAATGATAACGGGAATAATCGATTTACAGTGGTTAAACATTACTAACTTTTTAACGGACAGTGAGCTAACAGTAAGATTTTAACAAAGATCTATTATAACAACTTCGTCAATACAGCTGTATTGCTTCCTGCAGTAATGGTTTCTCCAACGTAATAAACATCCATAAACATTTATATATGCCGGATGAAATTCTGTCCTATGTATAATGGTGACGAATGTGTTGAGATGGTTTCACGGGTGCACGCGATGTGGCAGGTAGTGAAGGCATAAATTGTTTGTATTTTAAGAACATAACACAAAAGCAGTATATTCATTAACATAATTCAATGTTGCTCCATAATTTAAACATTTGTTATTCTGTCTTACTTTGATATAAATTACAATCACATGCGTCTATAAAGCAAATTATCTGCTAGATATTTTTTTCTCTTGACCTAACACATTTTAATACTTTTTATAGTTTATACCAAAAACATTTTTTCCAGTCTTCACTGTGCACTTTATCTGTACACTCTATGTAGTAAGCTGTATGCTTTCACCTGCAAAAAAGTGTTTGATAATTTCATTTTCAAGCATTTAATGTAAAGAAATGTATGTAAGTTGAGTATATACCAGTAATACTGTTCATGTATAATATTAAGCGGAGGTGTTTAAGTATGTAAACTATACTCACTATTATGTTTAATTCACAAATATATTCTGAAATTACAAAATATTTATTAATACAGTAACGTCATGTTGTTACATTTATTTATCTGTGTATATTTAATTGTATATAATTTATAACATTATGCATATCAGCGTTTTATTTCAGATTTAACAAGATAAGTGTATTTAACATGACAGTTAAGTGATTAATGCTCTCTTACACTGTTTTAATATTGATTTTTTAAGCTAATTACTTCAAAGTGTTATGAAATAACTTTGCCATTGAATTTATAAAGCTTAAAAAATGTAAATGATATTGCATCTATTCAGTCAATTATTTTCAGTTTTGAATTGATTGAATGGACACATTTCCATCATGATACTTTTGCCAAAATGACTGCTTTTACAACACTTCTCTAATACTGCAATGTCTTCTTTCAAATATGTTTTACTTTATAAATTACCTTGAATACAAATACGGATATAAATGTAATATAGATTAATTAGTGATGCAGAAGATAAAGTTTTGAATTAAATCCTATTTCCAGAAATGTAATTGAATGTTGTGACATCATTCTTTTAACAGTGTTAAGTCTTTGTGTACTGTTATATATATTATTGAGCTAAAGTTGCCATATTATTTATCATTGTTTTAAAAATGAGTACATTGATAACAACTTTCAAAAATGATCACAAGAACATCAAAAATGAACTTCAAACCTGAAATAGTTCCTTGTTATCATATCCCTGACTGCCTGACCATCAGGGTTACCATCCATCTGTATCTCCATCTGTGGTTGAGGATCTTCCTCTTTGGAAATTCATCCCGCTCTCCAAATGCAGTAGCCAGATTGTGCAATACTGCACAGGCGACAATGACTTTTGACACCTTCCCTGGCTTCATTCTGACCTAAATTATTGCAAATATGATCTTTAATATTAAAAATGATTGTGGTTGTTCTGGACTTTGGTTAAAAACCATTGCTAGATAACACTGCTTAACATGAAAGTCTTTCGTTTTGTTTTTTGGTTCGATATATATATATATATATATATATATACATTTATATAAATATCAAAAATATATACATTTATATAAATATTAATATAGCCAGCATGTCTCGATGTTAATTATTTCCATATCATTTATGTGTGATCTTAAACATATAATACATCCTTCTTGCACTTTAAAACAGCTTACTGTTTATTATTGAGGGTTGACAAAATTAATGTAAATAGTGCAAAAAAGCATACATAATCAATTGCTTAAAATAAAAATACTTAATCAATCAGATTGGTAAAGGTTTAGGTAGGGCTCTGCTAGCATCAGAAGCTACATTATTAAACAACATTTGATTTAAGATATATGTTGCTTGCTGTTATGCCCGGCCTAGCACGATTATGCATGTACACAGAAGGGAGAGGGGAGTAAAAGATATATTTAGATATATTTAAATTGTCACTAAGAGTATTGATAAGTGACAAAGCCAGTAATATACAATTGTAAAAAATGTCTAGGTTAAACCATCCAAATGCTCTACTGATCAATGTATATTTTTAGAAAAAAAGTTCAATATTAAATACAACTAGGTTTGTGAAGAATAGTCTCCCATCATGAGATTACAGTGATGATTTACAGATAGATGAAGAATTTGTTTTTGCCAGTGTAACCTCTGTGTCATTAGGTTAAATATAAATAATTTCCCTATTGATATGGGATTTCTGTCTGTCCGTCGTCGGAAATTTAATGACTCTGTCTTTCAGGTAGAATAGTTCATCCGTCACTCTAGTAACAACCCTTGATACAGTAGCTGTGTCAACCCCAAATGTATCCCCTATTAACTGTAGAAAGTTCCCAGAAGCAAAAAATCGCAATGTAATTAGAATTTGTTGCCTCGGTGTCAATGGTTGATTCCGTTTTGTTCGTCGCTCCAGTCGATGTCCAATCGGCCTTTCTATACGGTCAATGTTGCCCGGTGTAAATCTAAATCGTCGCCTTATTTATTCAGGGTCGTTCTCGTCCGTCAGTCTGTCAATCCGTCGAAATTGTCTAGGTCGTCTAGCATTAGGAATGTCAATGTCCGCCATATTGTCAGTGTGTTCTATTTTGGATAAAGATAACCGAAGTCAAAGAGCTCGGTTAAATCTTATCCAAAAGTTAACCGAAACGTGTACGTGTTCGGATATCTATCTTTTTATACAATCGCTAACCAAAATAGATAACCAAACCAAGCAGTTAACCAAAAGTTATCCAGTTTTATGCAATTGGCTACAGGTGTTTACTAGGTATTCTTATCAGAATGTATAGCTATGCACCAGGTGTTCGTCAGATGTTCAAATCCAAAAGAATAGCTATGCATCAGGTGTTCGTCAGATGTTCAAAGCGAAATATATAGCTAAACACCAGGTGTTTACTATGAATTTTTATCAGAATGTATAGCTATGCACCAGGTGTTCGTCAGATGTTCAAAGGCAGAAGTATAACTATAAACAATGTGTTCACTAGGTATTCAAATCAGAATGTATAGCTGTGCACCAGGTGTTCGCCAGATGTTCAAAGGCGAATGTATAGCTATACACCAGGTGTTTACTAGGTATTCATATCCGAATGTATAGCTATGTACCAGGTGTTCGTCAGATGTTCAAAGGCAAATGAATAGCTATGCATCAGGTGTTCGTCAGATGTTCAAAGACAAATGTGTAACTAAACACCAGATGTTTACTATGCATTCTTATCAGAATCTAGAGCTATGCACCAGGTGTTCGTCAGATGTTCAAAGGCAAAAGTATAGCTATGCACCAGGTGTTCGTCAGATGTTGAAAGAAAGAAGTATAGCTATATACCAGGTGTTTACTAGGTATTCACATCAGAATGTATACATATGTACAAGGTGTTCGTCAGATGTTCAAAGGCAAAAGTATAGCTATGAATCAGGTGTTTGTCAGATGTTGAAAGGCACAAGTATAGCTATGCACCAGATGTTCGACAGATGTTCAGAGGCAGAAGAATAGCTATACACCAGTTGTTCACTAGGTTTTCAAATCAGAATGTAAAGCAGTGCACTAGTTGTTCGTCAGATGTTTAAAGGCAAAAGTATATATATACACCAGGTGTTTACTAGGTATTCTTATCAGAATGTATAGCTATGCACCAGGTGTTCGTAAGATGTTCAAAGCCAAAATAATAACTATGCATCAGGTGTTCGTCAGATGTTCAAAGCGAAATATATAGCTAAACACCAGGTGTTTACTATGAATTTTTATCAGAATGTATAGCTATGCACCAGGTGTTCGTCAGATGTTCAAAGGCAAAAGAATAGCTATGCATCAGGTATTCGTCAGATGTTCAAAGGCAAATGTATAGCTAAACACCAGGTGTTTACTATGGATTCTTATCAGAATGTTTAGCTATGCACCAGGTGTTCGTCAGATGTTCAAAGGCAAAAGTATAGCTATGCACCAGGTGTTCGTCAGATGTTCAAAGGCAGAAGTATAGCTATATACCAGGTGGTAACTAGGTATTCAAATCAGAATGTATAGCTGTGCACCAGGTGTTCGCCAGATGTTCAAAGGCGAATATATAGCTAATCACCAGGTGTTTACTAGGTATTCATATCCGAATGTATAGCTATGTACCAGGTGTTCGTCAGATGTTCAAAGGCAAATGAATAGCTATGCATCAGGTGTTCGTCAGATGTTCAAAGACAAATGTGTAACTAAACACCAGATGTTTACTATGCATTCTTATCAGAATCTAGAGCTATGCACCAGGTGTTCGTCAGATGTTCAAAGGCAAAATTATAGCTATGCAGCAGGTGTTCGTCAGATGTTCAAAGGCAAATGTATAGCTATACACCAGCTGTTTACTAGTTATTCTTATCAGAATGTATAGCTATGCACCAGGTGTTCGTCAGATTTTCAAAGGCAAAAGTATAGCTATGCACCAGGTGTTCGTCAGATGTTCAAAGGCAAATGTACTGCTATACACCAGGTGTTTACTAGTTATTCTTATCAGAATGTATATCTATGCACCAGGTGTTTGTCAAATGTTCAAAGGCAAAATAATATCTTTACACCACGTTTTTGCTAGGTATATAAAACAGAACGTACAGGTATGCACCAGGTGTTCGTCAGATGTTCAAAGGCAAAATTATCGCTATGCATCTGATGTTGGGCAGATGTTAAAAGTAGCATGTAAAGATATGCATTAAGTTTTCGCTATAGATTCAAATGCGAAGTACAGCTATGCACAAGGTGTTCGACAGACGTTTAAATTCAAAATTAAGCTCCACATCAGGTGTTCGTCAGACGTTTAAAGCAGAATGCATACCTATGCACCAATGACCAGGTGTCCACTAGATGTTCATAACCGGAATGTATGGCTATTTACTAGGTGTTCGCTAGATTATCAAAGGCAGAAATAAAGCTATTTGCCAGGTGTTCGCTAGTGTGTGCATTAGCCAAATGTTCTAAACCGTAATATGTAGCTTCGCACCATGTGTTCGCTAGATGTTCATATCAGTAATGGGCACATACATATTCTGTATTATGAAATCACCGACGGGGATCAGGCTTGTGTGAACCAGTGGGAATACAAAAACTGAGTATTTCTTTTGTTTAGATGTTAAATTCGAAAACACAGCTATATATGCACTAGTTGTTTGTCAGATGTTAAGATGGAATACATCATGCGTTCACAGGAAGTTCATAACAGAATATAATATTGTAATATGTGCAATATATATAAATACAGTATATAATAATAATGTGAATCATTATATATCATAAAATTAAATCTATATTATATAAAAGAATGTATACTTAATACTCGTATATTTGTTAAGTCGATTATTTGTTAAGTCGATTATAGTAATGAAACATAATAATTTAAAAATAATATATTGTGTTAAAATAAAATAAAATATATAATAAACTATTATACATGTGTATAATATTTAGTATTATTATTTAAATTTTACATATAAATAACAATAAATAGTTTTCCTTTCTTCATTACATAAGTAAACTATATTTACATATATGGAATATTATAAAGTAATAATATACAGCAAACATTAGAAATTAAATTAAATTTATAATAATAAAATAAATAAAAGACAAAACAAAACAAACAATGAAATAAAATATGTTTATGTTAAACAAAATGCAATAAATACACGGCCACAATACAAAGAATTTTAAATATGTATAATTATATTGATATAATATATACCATTTACCGGGAGCTGGAATTGAACCACAATCGTCGCCGTAGCCTGAGCCTGACTATTTCCTAAAATTTAGTGACCCCTAGTTTAAGGAAATAGTGCAGATTTTAAACAATATAGCTTCGATCAGAGAAATTTGCGGCTACGAGTCAGTAATTCGAGATCACGAACTATCTTTAAGATGGCACATGTCGTGCGTATTTTGAAAGGGATTGATTAATTATAAATCTACCGACAGTCAAGTTTATAAAATATAATTTTCTTCATATTTAAATCACTCTCCAACATTCGTTATTTATATGTAGGCCTATGCAGCCAAAATATTCACCTCAGTGTCCTGAAACTGACCTATAAATAAATAAATAAATGCGCTCGACGTGCTACTTACGTCTTGAAATAGATGCAGAGTGTTGTTTCCTGTCAAACACCAGCAAATGCCAAAATACAGGTAATAGACAGCTTCTGCTCATCGAATATCACAATCATTAGGTGCCATGTACGTGATCTTTTGTGTAAAATAGTTTACCCGTTAAACACTTGCTATCCATGTGCAATGATTGGATAACAATGCAGAATAATTTAAGTATGATTCACATTTTAATTAGTCTTTTATAAAAAAGATAGGACTGAATGCGTGTTTTCTTTTCCAAAAGAGACAATACACATTTCTTTTCATGATATACAATGAAATCGTGATATTTTACTCCATCTAGCTTTAGGTTATTTATCGATCACATTGCGCATAATTTTTCCTTATAGAAATCAGAGGCCCCTCTGTTGAAAATACGGTGCCTTATCAACTTTATCTCATTTTAATATACTTTCCTTTTTAGCTCGACTATTCGAAGAATATGTGAGCTTTCCTACTACCACCGGCGTCGGCGTTCGCATGTGAATTTGGTTAAAGTTTTTATTCAAAAGAATTGTAACTTTAAAACTACACGAGAATCTTCACTTGAAACTTGGAATATACCTTTATCATCAACTCCAGTGTCAAAGGCAGTATTTTGACAGAGTAATGCCACTTTTTCGCATAGAATTTCTGGTTAAAGTTTATATTCAACAGTTTTGTAACTTCAGAACTACATAAGGTATTTACTTGAAAATTTGAAAATACCTTTGTTATTAACTCCAATATCAGGGACAACATTCCCTATAACTCTGATTTGTATCTTGACAGAGTTATGCCCCTTTTTCACATAGATTTTCTGGTTGAAGTTTGTATTCAAAAGTCTAATACCTGCAGATCTGTATAAGTTATTCACGTTAAACTTGAACTATACCTTTGTCATCAACTCCTGTGTCTGGGGCAACACAGAGGGCATGTGCCCGCCCCCTCCTCCCAGCTGACCCCAAAGCTTATGAATTGCATGTATTTAAAATATTCAATTTTCATCGAAGTCTGTTCCACAAGCCCACTTTAGCAAAGAAATCCGTGGTAGAAGATAGCGGTACATGCAAATTGCTGTTCAGCGGGAAATGTAATCTTGACCTCAGTGAGACCTAAAAATCCTTTATGGTGCATTACTTATCAGCCTACTTATCTGATAAAACGATATGGGCTCTCCACTGTGGTCAGTGAGAATATACTCTGTACAGCTAGTGCTGTTGAATAAATAACAGAATCAGACCAAAAGTCTAGATTGCATTTTATATAATCATTAATGCTTCTCAAAAATACATGTCACAACAAAGAATGCATAACAATGATTAATGTACTAGTAAATTAAAGCATGAAAGTAATGCATGCATGTACATGTAAAGCTCTTACATGTAATTAATTTCAATAAAGTGCTTTGTAAAAGATGATTGTGTGAGATAAGATACAGTTATATAGATTGAAAACATTGCATGTTTGTATGAACAGGCAAATGCATAACAAAAAGGTATAATAGACGATTCCACCAATTATGTTTCTTTCAGAAAAAAAAGGTTTTTACAATTCATATAAATGTTTAGGGCTAGCTTTGCATTTAAAGATAGAGTGAAGTTCCATTTAACAAATATATGTTGATCTATCCAACTAATATAACTGTTGAATTCAAAATGCAAAATCATCATTCAAAATAGTGTATCAATTAATAAATACATTTGCATAATATATCAATGAAGAGTAAATTCATTAACATTATTATAAACGTTCAAACTAAACTAGAAAAAAAAATCATTTTTGATTTTATTTATTTACGAAAATTACAAATTACGTGTCCTTTGAGCATTACTATGAATATCAGCAATAAAATTATCGCGCATACATTAACATTTAAACCAGCCTCAATAATACAGGCTCTGGATTACGCGAACGAGATACTGAGTCGTGAGCATGAGCTAATAAGTCGTGAGTACGAGATACTTACACGTGAGCCCACGATTCTAAATCGCGACCAAGACGTAACTAAGTCATGAGCATGACATAACTAAGTCATGTGCAAAACAAAAATGCTAAAACCAATTGTTCTGAATTTGTTGTAGCAAACAGAAAGTTCCCTGTAAAATATAGCAAGAGCTTATCTGATGGTGATTGCTAATTATTGCCTTCGTGCTGTGAATTGACCCCGCTGACCACTTCAGCACTATATGGTATGTTAGGGAGTAACGGTACTGGCCAGCTCACTAGTGAGCAAAAGTTTGGGCTTGTGGAACAGACTGATAGGAATCAAACAGCTGACAGCGTAGAAAGACTGTTGGCGAGAAAAGAAACTAAGAGCAAATGAATTATGATAGTACTTTTATCATAACACACATTTCTTGAAGTAAGTCACCTGTCTGTGATATCATTTCTACAAAAAAATCTCGAAACTCATAACTATACACTCCACATAAGATAAATTGGTATAATCTGGTATTTGAACTAATTGAAGATGGAAATTCCAGGCCACTGTTTTGCAAATTAAAAATAATATAGCGCGCGTCTAATTCAATGCTATTTATCTAAGACATTCTCATCATTATTTTTTGTAATTCGTGGGAGGCAAATATTTTTGGGCAAACTATTTAAAAAGCAAACAAAGATATATGCATACACGTCAATCTATAACGGGTAAAAATAGTCGATTAACCGGATAAGTTTGAATCAATATTCAGTGTTTTTGATCACAAGCGCTATGTTCGGTAAGTACCAATTTAAATAAAATAAGTTGATTTTGTAAAGTTAATTCAAAACTCTCTTTAGAAGAACAATGCTTTTCCAGAATTCTTATGCATTCGTCAAAAACTACAGCAATCGTCAATCGAGTGGTACCCGTAACGATCGCTCCGCTATATGTACTGACTCAATACACTGTTGTTAAACTTACGCAATATGATGAAATACGCAGTTAACCGGTCAACAGTACAAACAGATAACGCTATCATACCTATGTGGATAGACATAACATGAATTTACTTGCAGATGTGGACTAAATGGATTATTATTATTGTTTATTAGTGGTTTAAGTCGGATCTATTTCTTGTCATGAATTCATAGAAAGTATCATCGATAACAGGAAGCCTAACTGCTCAGCGAGCGAAGCGCAGTAATTTATATATTTACTGACTCGTAGAAAGCAAAGTAAAGAAGCAGTTCCCCCAATACCGATTTCAGAATACACCTACTACATCCTGTTGGACTGCGCCAACAGTCTAAAAAGCAGATTGTGAAAATATGTGTTGCCTCTGAACTGATAATTGCCGCTAATCCAAGACATTCACACAGATCAAAGGGAGGGGCGGCACATGGGACATATGCTTCCAGCTGATCCTAAAGTAAATCGTATGCTATTTTTACATTTCTAAATATTGTACTGTGAAACAAACGCCCAGGTCCTGCCCCTATACTGATCGTTATCGTTTATCTTAGACAACAGCCTTGAGCAACTCGTAAGCACGGTTTGACGGCGCTTTAGTAACATCGTAGCACTGATGCTTAAGTGATATGTCCACTCGGTGCGGTAAGAGGCTTTTGTTACTTCTGAACGATTTCGACATATTTCAAATATATTTCGCTTAAAACTCATTTCAAAGTCAAAGTCATGGTCACAAAAGTATCTAAATCGTAGAAAATAACTATGGCCCATATTTCCATGTAACATTTGGAATAAGTTAAACTTTAAGTAATTAATTTGACATCGATAAAGCTACAGTCACACCAACGTCCCGGACTGTAACGGACAATCCTGGACTGGATCCGGGGTCTGATCCGTGCTTGGTCGTCGGCTGACACTATTGGGTCCTTGTTGGTCCTTGATGTTCCTTCGTGGTCCGGCGTAGCCCTGCTTGGTCCGGGCACTGTCCAGGCAGATTTTAGACATGCTTAAAACTACCCGGGTGGCTCGGGAAGGTCGATCAAACCGTGCGTGTCCATGTAGCAGAGGTGTTTTTTCCGTGTAGCATCCGTGTTGGTCCGTGTTTGTACCGTGCTGGTCCGTAATGTTACCGTACTTGTTCGGGGAACACCGGCACGTTATGTCCAACAAGGTGTGAGCCCAGGCCCACGACTACAAACGATCTCAGTATCAAACTTAGTCTCAACTCTGGATCACCCCGGACAGAAGATGGTGCCATTACGGACCTTCTAGGTCACAGCACGTTTCATGCCAGAGCTACTAGGTTTGATCACGGATGCTCACGGTCCACCACTTTGAACACATGACAAACACCTGATTCATATCTATACTTTTGCCTCTGAACATTTGACGAACACCTGGTACATAGCTATACATTCTGATGTGAATACCTAGTAAACACCTGTTGAAAAGCTATACATTTGCCTTTGAACATCTGGCGAACACCTGGTGCACAGCTATACATTCTGATTTGAATACCTAGTGAACACCTAGTATATAGCGATACTTCTGCCTTTGAACACCTGATGAACACCTGGTGCACAGCTATACTTTTGACTTTGAACATCTGACGAACACTTGGTGCAAAGCTATATTATTCGGATAAGAATACACAGTAAACACCTGGTGTTTAGCTATACATTTGCCTTTGAACATCTGACGAACACCTGATGCATGGCTATTCATTTGCCTTTGAACATCTGACGAACACCTGGTGCATAGCTATACATTCTGAAAAGAATACCTAGTAAACACCTGGTGTATAGGTATACTTTTGTCTTTGAACATCTGACGAACACCTGGTGCACAGCTATACATTCTGATTTGAATACCTAGTGAACAACTGGTGTATAGCTATTCTTCTGCCTTTGAACATCAGACGAACATCTGGTGCATAGCTATATTTGTGCCTTTGAACATCTGACAAACACCTGAATCATAGCTATACTTTTGCCTTTGAGCATCTGACGAACACCTGGTGCATAGCTATACATTCTGATGTGAATACCTTTTAAACACCTGGTTTATAGCTATACATTTGCCTTTGAACATCTTGCGAACACCTGGTGCACAGCTATACATTCTTATTTGAATACCTAGTGAACACCTGGTATATAGCTATAATTTTGCCTTTGAACATCTGACGAACACCTGGAGCATAGCTATACTTTTGCCTTTGAACATCTGACGAACACCTGGTGCATAGCTATACATTCTGATAAGAATACCTAGTAAACCCCTGGTGTATAGCTTTATATTTGCCTGTGAACATCTGACGAACACCTAGTGCACAGCTATACATTCTGATTTGAATACCTAGGGAACAACTGGTGTATAGCTATTCTTCTGCCTTTAACATCTGACGAACATCTGGTGCATAGCTATATTTGTGCCTTTGAACATATGACAAACACGTGATTTATAGCTATACTTTTGCCTTTTTTTTTTTTATCTTTTTGAACTGACGAACACCTGGTACATAGCTATACGTTCTGATGTGAATACTATGGAAAGCCGGTTGGGACCCCGCTAAATTACATTAAAATATATAGTAACTATCGGACTTTCGGAGATTTTCATTTTGCGGAACTTTCATATTCCGCGAAAAAAACAACGCTAATATAAGCATATAGCAGCCGTCGGATTTTCGGGAATCAACATTTTCCGACGGACAGAAAGATACTAATTACTTAACAATTTTCGGGACATTTGTTCCGACGGGTAGATTTCGGATTCTAAAAATCGCGGAACTTATAACTTTTCCGACGGACAGAAAGATACTAATTTAAATGGCATTTTTCGAGACAGTTGTTCCGACGGCTAGAAAGCATAATCTAAAAAGCGCGGAACTTTGCAATTCTTCCGACGGAAAAATTGCGCAATCAACACTGCACAAAAAGCGGAATCTAAAAAGCGCGGAACTTTGCAAATCTTCCAACGGAAAATATAACACATGAAATACTGCACAAAAAGCGGGTTGCCATGGGTTACCCGCGAAAATGATTTGATTGGTTCCGATACTTAGAACTGACCAATCAGGAATAGTGTCTCATCCAGCTTATTTACTACAACAACAACAACAAGTAAGTAGAATAAACAAGTCAAGAGGTTTTTTACGTTAGTATATCTTATAAATAACTTAGTTATTATTTTGTTATTTGAAATATATTAATTTATATATATGTACGTTACACATGCTTTTATTTTTATGCCACTCCAACGTTATATGCGAATATACTGAGGAGGAGTAGTTTTCGGACGTGAGTGTTTTCCGGACATTGTTCGTTTTAATTTAAACTTTAAAGTCATAATGATAACACGCACTTAAGATTTAATTATATTTGATCACGATTCGACTTTTCAGTGATTCTATCACAGGGAGAGGAAATTATGATGACAGTTTGTGGCTTGAGCAAGAGACTCGGTTAAAAGGTTAGTGCCCCCTTAAATATATTTTATCTTAGTACGGCAACAATTTCCTCTTCTTAAAAGGGATTTTATATTGAATGTTGGAGATTTACTTGGTACAATCTGCGTTGTATTAGAGGCATTGGTATTGGCACTACCCCTTGTTGGGTAACAAATGTCACTCTCAGGGTGAGAAAATTGAACAGCCAGTCCAGGACTCGAACCCGAGACCGGCAAGTTCTCTTCCCACTGAGCTTACCGGGTTACTACACAATAAGTCCTCCATAGTTACCAAGTCCATACCGTCACATATTTATCTTCATGTCTGTTAAATATTCAATGATTACCATTTTTGCTTTCAACTTACAATAAAGCAGATGCTTACTAGCGATGAAATGTTATTGTGATTTTTTGTATTTGGTAACAAGGATACCTTTGCAATTTGAAAAAAATACACTAACTTTTGGTTATGACAAATGAGACCCTTAACAAAATTCTCTAAAAAACACAGTTAACAACTACAACTGAATTATTTTTACCAGTAGAACTAGTCTTGAGTATTCTTGTTAAGCGTAAAAAATGGTTTCAGGTTACCCAATCTACCCTAAACATGCCCTGACCCTAGAACATTTTATTGAGTTCGTCAGTTATTTCTTTTATTGTTTTTTAATAACTAAATGTTTTTGTTTTTTGTGGTTTAATTAGTGTTTTGTTTTGATAGCATCTACTTGTTGAACTATATTACAGCAGTGTATTGAATATTCATTCAGTTTTAGAATCTTTAAGTTGACCATTTATTAAATATAAAAAAACTACGTACTTACCTACCCTCGTTTATTTGGTCATGTAACCTGAAACAAAAATATATTTTACGCAGTACTAAAGTATTTTTAAATCATGAGGTATCAACCTGAGATACTTATTTCATCTTTAAGACATTATTTGTTCATATAAATTAACAGTGTGCTTCTTTCAACAGAAACAAAACAGATAAAGCAACATTATCACAGTCTTGGTCAGCAGAAGATCATAAAACATGCTTGCTAAGAGAACAACACAACTACAGGTTTGATTTTTATGCTCTGAAAATGAGATATTACCATAATTTTGATTACAGTTTTTTTTACTTATTGCTATTGTAGGAATGTGGTGTTGATTTTTATAGTATTAAATTAAAGCAACATTATCACAGTCTTGGTCAGCAGAGATCATAAAACATGCTTGCTAAGATAACAACACAACTACAAGTTTGATCTTTATGCTCTGAAAATGAGATATTACCATAATTTTGATTACAGTTGTTTACTTATTGCTATTGTAGGAATGTGCTGTTGATTTTTATAGTATTAAATTATCTTAAGTAAAATACTATAACAATATCTAAATTGATGTATTGTGCTTTCATTCATATAGAGATGCACATGTATAGAATTTAAACGCCTCATGTAAGAAACAATGCTGAAACAACAAATTGAAAGTTTAATTTGTGAACCGTTAGTAATACTGGCACATCTTTGTCAAGTAAAAAAAGAATAAATGCACATTTTTAAATTACTAAGACTTTCAGTTAGATAAATGTACAAATAGAATAAACCTGATTGTGCAAGATTTTATAGTAATCAGGTGTTTAAAATAAATATGTTTATTGCAGTGACACTATGAGCATACTGGATGTGATGAAGTGATAAGAAGAGCAAAAAGATGTCAAAGCAGGAGGCAGTACATTTCCAAGGTTAATTATATTTCAGTCTTTATCGAATAGTCCTAGCTAAACTTCTTACCCGTTCGTCAGCGTTGGCGTAATGTTCCGGTTAAGGTGCAACAAGTATATATGTCTGTTAACTGCTACAGATATTTAATTGAAACTTCACACATGTCTTCGGGGTCATTTTGTTAGGGTCATAGACCAAGGTCTATAACTGTTACCTGCAATTTAGCAGAATTATGCCCCTTTGTGTACTTCAACAATTTCAGGTTTCAGTTTGCATGTATCAACTCCATATCTACTACAGATATTCAATTAAAACTTCACACGTGTTCAGGGTCATTATATACGGTCACTGGCAAAGGCCCATAACTGTGACCAGCATTTTAGCAGAATAATACCCTTTTTGTACTTAGGAAAGTCAGGTTAGGTTTGTGTGCAAGAGAAAATTGAGGTTAAGATTTGCGTGCAAGTAAATATCGTTGTGACTACTACCGATATTCTGCTGAAACTTCACACGTGTCTTCAGGGTAATAATATAAGGTTACTGGCCAAGGCCCATAACTGTGACCAGCATTTTAGCAGAATTATGCCTCTTTTTGTACTTAGAAATATTCAGTTTAAGGTTTGCGTGCAAATATGTATCTCTGTAATTACTACAGATAATCAATTGATACTTCACAAAGGTCTTCCGGGTCATTACGTAAGGTCACTGACAGAATATTTATATTATCAAAGCGGAATGAATTGTCAAGCATGTTGTCCTGAGACAACTCTTGTTATTTGCAGACATCTGTTAACATTATTCAAGTGTACTGGTTAGTTCATTTATAAAACTATAAAATGAATTTTAGCTCGACTATTCGAAGAATAGGTGAGCTTTCCTACTACCCCCGGCGTCGGCGTCCCCGTCTGAATTTGGTTAAAGTTTTTATTCAAAAGTCTTGTTACTTCAAAACTACTTAAGTTATTCACTTGAAACTTGGAATATACCTTTGTCATCAATTCCAGTGTCAGGGGCAACCTTCCCCATAACACTGTTTTGTATTTTGACAGAGTTATGCCCCTTTTTCACTTAGATTTTCAGGTTAAAGTTTATATTCAAAAGTTTTGTAACTTCAAGACTACATAAGTTATTCACTTGAAACTTGGAACTAACCTTTTTCATCAACTCTGTTATCAGTGGCAACATTACACATAAGTCTATTTTGTATTTTGACAGAGTTATGCCCCCTTTTCACTTAGAGTTTCTGTTTAAAGTTTATATCGAAAAGTTTGGTTACTTCAAAACTACACAAGTTATTCACTTGAAACTTGGAACTAACCTTTGTCATCAACTCTAGTATTAGGGGCAACATTACCCATAACTCTGTTTTGTATTTTTAAAGAGTTAGCTCACTTTTTACATAGACTTTGTTGTTAAAGCTTTTGTTGCAAAAATTTAAAACTATACAAGGCTTCACTTAAAAGTTTTGTATTTTAACAAATTTATGCCCCTTCCACTATCCAAAATACATACCAACTGAAATACTTCGAATAGTCGAGCACGCTGTCCTCTGACAGCTCTTGTATTATGTGCAATAAAATCATGATATATGATGTTCATGGCTTGATTCAAGAGACCTTTTTCCTGACTCGCTTCATTCATAGATTTGTTCTATTATTCCAAGGTGGCCACTGGAAACAAGGGAAAGTGTTGACAAAGCGAGGAATTTAAAAATGGTGAAAAATCAGAAAATTCAGGAAATTTGACCATAGTCTCAGGAAAAAATTCCAAAGACAGATGAAAAGTGAAATATAAAATCTAAGACATAATTCAACACTGTCATCAATATGCACAAATTAGAATGGCAATTAGACAAAAAATATCAGGAAAAATTACATTCTGGTCAAAGAAAATCAGGAAGACAGGGATTTTTTTATTCAGAATTTCAGTGGCCACCATGTGTACAATCAGAATATTGCTGAAATAATTTCATGACTGAAAGCATTGCATGAAACCTCTCAAATTGGAAGTAAACAAGATCTTACTGACATAAATCATATGATTCAGTAGTTATTTTCTTAATTATTTAAAGGTCCATTAAGCAGTGTTCAATCATTTTAATGAACATGAATTTGCTTGGCTTGATGACAACAAACATTCAGACACTTTAGTGACATAAGGTTGACAAATATTTTCCAACAAGATGTCTTGATTGTTGACAGAATGTACATCAGGCTAATGGATTATGATAAATTATTCATGTGGAGAATTTTTTTTAGATTTAAGGTTGTCTTTGGAGTATGCATATTTATGTTATTACTGCATGAGAAAATTATGCCTGGTCCATGCTAAGGACTGTATTGGTTGTTAAACTGTATATTTAGCATAGTCCCTGTTTACATTAAAAAAAAATTCTTTCAAATACTTACTTACTAAAAAGCAAACATTGAAGAGGTTCATTACAGTGGTGAGGCAACAAAGATCACGATTCAACTTAAATATTATTCCTAGTACAAGTTAGTTATGTATTTGCCTTTTTGATGATTATTTCAGCACAACAACTATGGTACAGTAACACAAGTGTCAGAGTATGCAGTGGATTCTTCTACTTCAAAAGTACTGTGCAAACTTGAATGACTTCTGCACCTTAGACGGACATCTTCAACTGACTGGATCTATTATTCAACACATGATTTGCCTTTGCTACAGCATTTTACACATTTCAATTAGGGCCCCACAAGTTTTTGTGGGTACCCTATAGTAATTTTCCCTGTCTGTCCGTCCTTCTGTCCACATTTTCATGTTTTTCCTTCATATCTTCAAAAGCATGTAAGCTATTAATTTGATATTTTTTTGTTTGTAAGTGCTGACTGGATATCAAGGTAATTAATGTTCCATGCATGACCCTCTTCAAAATTCCTTCAAATTATTTTGACACGGCGGCCAGGGCTGTAAAAGTTTTCCTTAAATGGCTATATTGAAAACTTGAAAAACTTCTTGTATTTAAAAATTATTTAACTGAACAGTTTGTTGGGTGACTGTCTACAAAATTCCTTACAAATTATTTGTATTACTAAAAACATGGTTGTCAGTGGTCCAACATTTTCCTTTAAACATGTATGAACATGCTTTTAAATTTTTACAAGGTTTATCCAGTATTATTTATTAAACTCAGGTGAGCGACCAAGGTCTATTAGGCCCAGTCCTCTTGTATAGGTCCTTCTTAATATCAATAACCAATTTTTCCAGCCGTCAATAACTTGTGCAGCACTAATAATGATAAACTTACAACAGGGTTCAATAAAGAAATTACTTTCACAAGGATGAACTACCATTGTCAGAGCATGTTCTTAATATGATGAAATTATTAGAGCTTATGAAGAAGATATACTACGCAAGACAATTATGTATAGATGTGCACATGTTATACGAGAAAATATTTTAGAATGAATTGTAGTAATTTACTGCATTATATGTGCAAAATATGCTTTTTCTAGTTGTAATCCAATCTATTTCTTATACGAATTCTATTAAATAGAATTTACTTAATTTCTTTGACGGTTTTTGTTACTTTTGTTTCATATGCAACCAATTTCACTGTTTTATTAATAATGTACCAACTTGTAGTTTGTTGTTAAATGTATTTATTACCTTCCATATTGTTTTTGACCAAATATATACAGTTGTCTATGTATTACATTTTTACTTTTTTATTAATGAAATGTGTGCACTTCAACTTGTGTATATATATCGACTATACCATGTATATCAATGAGAATAATGTTGTTGTTGTTTTGATTTGATTGTTTCGATTCAATTTCGATTTAAGACACGTTACATTTACAACAAAATGTTAATTTAAGAAAAAGCAGCAACATAGATATATTGTTCTATCTAGTTGTTAATTAAGTTGTTAAAGGGACCTGTTCACAGATTGGCAAATTGACATTTTTTTTCAACTTTTTGTTACAGATTCCAAAAATAAAAGAACAGTGTATATAAGGGAGCGAAATAACACTTTGGACATAAATATATACAGTAAATAGCATTTTTTAAATGAGTAATCATCAGTTGAAATTGATAAAATTATATAGCGTTTGTAATGCTAATCGATGAATAATTTGGTGTGTTTGTGTTGTTTTCGTTTAAATTATTGACAACACGTGGGTCACTTACATAAAGTAAATAAGGCAGGGATAAATACAGAAATTGGACTGGCCAAGTGGTAATGGCGACAGCCTTTTAATCCGAAGGACCTTTTTTTTCTTTTCTTTAAAAAAAATCCTTTTCTTGTTATTATTCTTGAGCTATTTAGTTTTGATGCTTAAATCTGTGAAGTAAAGACATTTAATGGCCTACTTCAAAATATGCAAACATCTGTAAACAAGTCTCTTTAAAATCAACATTACCTTGTTCAATATATACGTTTATGATCTATTTGGTTCAAATGCTTATGGATTAATTGGCCAAAATCTATTAACCTGCACAGTTTGTTAGAAATTGGAAACAAAGAACTTTTAAGTTTGTTAATGTATGAATTGTTTCTTCCACCGTTCGGTATCCATTTCAATACAGACCCTAAGAACAATTTTAACTGAAATTAGTCAAATTAAAAATGTTTGTTTCAAAATCAGTATTTTCAATTTGAAATTGGTACTTTCCTATATAATTTCCTAGTTCCTTACAAAAATAAATTTCATAGCAAAGTTTAATGAAACAAACATAAACTTATGGATTTTAATGCAGGTTTTAGGATATTACTCAACTTTAAACTAAGGAGCTTTAGCGATATGGGCCCTGGCACAATTATTACTTGTTAATACTTTGCACACACTTTTAAGTAAATGAACATTCTTATGACAGTTGTCTTTTCTCAATAAACATAAACATATATATTAAGATGTTGTTATTATTAATTATGCTCCCCTTCGAAAAGCAGCGGTATATTATTTTGCAAATGTCGGTCCATGTGTCCGTCTGTATGTCAGTAGACAAAACCTTGTCTGAGCGATAACTACAAAACACTTAGGCCAGGGTTCTTGAAACTTGGTTGCTAGGTTGGTTAAGATTAGTCGAGGATCCCTATTTATGTGTGAGTCTGTGGGTCAAACTGACTAAAAGATTAATAAAGAATGCCCAATAATCAGGCAATAACTTCGCAACCCTTTGGTCTAGGTTCTTAAAGCTTTCGATCCTTGGGTGAAAGGTCAATGTCAAACTGACTACAGGGCTCCCATTAAGGGAAGTTTGGGAGTAATTTACTCCCAGTTTTTGTCACAGAACTTCCAAAATTGCAGCCATAGAAGTTCCATCATGTAAGGATGAACAAGTTAGAAGAAAAATTAAGAATTTTTTCTAAATGACCCTCTTTCACTGAATAAATTGGCATATAAGCACTTAATGAAAAAGAACTGGCCTTAAAAAATCTTGAATTTATACTTTAATATACACATTTCTGAAATGCTCAGGACTACTGTAGCGCAATATTGTCATACCTTCCAAATATTATGAGCAAAACTTCCAAAATTAGAGGCCAGGAAGCTCAAACTTACAGTTTTCAAAAGTTAATGAAAGCCCTGTGACTATAAAATATGATAGAAGAAAATGCCCGATAATTCTCAGTTCAATAAAAGCTTGTCCAGGCAATAACTTTGCAGCCCTTGGGCCTAGGCTCGTCAAACTTGGTAGTTAGGTTAGTCACGACTAGTAAAGGACCCCTGTTAATAATGGAGTCCTTGGGTCAAATGTCAAATTGACCAATAGTTGTAAAACATTGTCCATGGAACCCTTTGGCATGGGTTTGTAAAATTTAGTAGATAGGTGGGTTATGACTAAATGTAGATCCCTATTGATTGTTTTGTCATTTGGTCAAACTGACCAAAAGTTGACAAAAAAAAATTGTTTAATTTTACTTTCATCCTTGCAAATTTCTACAGAGGCTGTTTTGGACCCAATGAGGCATGCCTGTTTTACGAACAGCTCTTGTTTATTTATTGTCTTGTTTACTGAGCAATTAGTCAAGTTCTCATAATTAATAATTATAATGCAAACACCAAGAAACAGTATTCTGAAATAATTTGCAGAGAAAACAATCTGTTACATTCAGCATCTTGCCTGTGTAGCATGCACCTTTAATGAGATTTTTTCATG
This sequence comes from Congeria kusceri, assembly GCA_027627225.1. Lineage (NCBI taxonomy): Eukaryota > Metazoa > Mollusca > Bivalvia > Myida > Dreissenidae > Congeria > Congeria kusceri. The sequence goes on from CM051035.1 coordinate 41,998,391, forward strand.
TAAAACAGGGTACGAAACTTTCTTCTCACGAAGCTTTTTTGTGTGGTTGGACACTTGTCATATTTAGGAATTAGTTCGCGTATATTGTGAAGCAACACAGTCGATACTATCCTTATATTTATTAAAGCAATTTTAACCAGAATATCAATAACAATATGATTACAATATCACAAAATTGTAAATACTCTAGTTCAAAATTATTTGTTCATCAGACAAGTGAATAGTCTAAATGTTAAATTTTTTTAGGAATATTATGAGAAATATGGAGCTTAAAACGGATCCACTAATAAGAAACAATACAGAATTGACTCTTAAAATCAATGAATCAAAATAAAATTAACAAAATTATGTTTAGAACAGGCTAAATGTGCTTGAAGGCACACATAAACTTTTTTAATGAAATCCAGGCAATAACTTCATCAGTTTTGTCATAAAGTGAGAGTAATTAAATATGCATGTTCATACACATGTGAGTTCACAACACCAACGATCTGATTTTGGGTGCAAAAGTAAAACACACATGTATACATATAGTGTCTCTTTAAAGAAACTGCAACACAATGCTCTTCAATGTCTAACAATGTCCACAGAAGGCTAACAAATCTTCAAAGATTATAATGTGTCTTTGCATGTTTAACCATTCAACAAGAAGATCCATCATTGTGGGTCTGAAAAACACAAAACAAGGTACACAATCAATACTGAACATTTCATTACATCCGTTATTTTTTTAAATATATACAACACATGACCTACATTGTATTTCTAGAATTCGCAACAACTGTGTCAGTAATCACAAGTCAATTATTTTTAAATGCTGCAGCAGGTAATTATTGAAATATGCTAAAATAAGCAAGCTTTGGACTATCAGACTGTTTGCATTTATTGAATACTTTAAATGCTTTAGGTAAAAAGATAAATAATATAAGTTATGATCAGTGTAATCACAGATAAAGTAAAAAGTTACCGGCATGTACCGGTATATATTTACTTGTCACAGATAATCAAGTAAAATAGAACTGTTTACTAATTTTTTACAACAGCAACTACAAATATTGTATTGAAGTGACTAGTATTTAGTTTAAACCTATGTATTTTAGTCTGCATTCCTCGAATGCTCGAGACTTATTGCGACACTTGCAAATCTTTTTCTTGGAAGAACCAGAACTAATGTCTTTTTGAGAGTCCTAAGTAGAGATCAAACTCATGATCCCTCATCGCAAGGTGGACACCAATACCATTACACTGTTGTGACTCAAGTTGCTAGTATTGAACAATAAACAAGTGTCATCTGTTTGTTTAAAAATATGAACTTACCTCTTCATTAACCAATAACATGGGAGGAATGTCCATCATCCTCTTACTAATACTGGATCCAAGGTGATATTCCTCTTGCGGCCAAGTGTCATACAGGGCACTTCAACATACAGTCATGCAGGTCCTACAATAAGAACACTCGATATTTATAAGTGCATAACATCAGAAAATGTAATATTAACATATCAATTTAAACTTGAATATAAATTACAGTACAACAATCTTCCAAAAAGCCTTTCCAATTAAAGGAGTCCACCTTAGGAGGATTTTTCTAATACATTATTGACATACATTCCTGGCCATTTTTATAATCTGCCCAGTAATTGTACATTGCACTTTTGGGCACTTTCAAATGAATTGTGCATGGTATTTTAAATTACTGGTTAACTACTGTTCTGTGTTTTCTTTTCTTGAGCAACATACAAGTTTGTCTCTTTGACTATGGTTTTGGTCAATAAAGAAATAAAACAAGAGCTGTCTCAGGACAGCGCGCTTGACTATTCAACCGCTTTGTCAGAGTTGTTGGCATTTATCGCGACAAAAAGGGCACAATTCTGCTTAAATTCTGGTCACAGTTATGTGCCTTGGCCAGTGACCTTATATTATGACCTTGAAAACATGTGTGCAGTTTTAACTGAATATCTGTAGCAGATATAGAGATATGAAGTTGTTGCATGCAAACTTTAACCTGAAATTTCCAAGTACAAAACGGGGCATAATTCTGCTAAATTGCAAGCTAGAGTTATGGGCCTTGATCAGTGACCTTCTATAACGACCCTCAGAAGACATGTTGGAGTTTTAATTGAATATCTGTAGTAGTTATAGAGATATCGAGTTGTTGCTTGCAAACTCTAATCTGAAATGTCTAAGTAAAAAAGGGGCATAATTCTGCTAAATTGTAGGTCAGAGTTATGGGCCTTGGTCAGTAACCTTAAATAATGACCCCGAAGACATGTGTGAAGTTTCAATTGAATATCTGTAGTAGTTAGAGAGATATGCACTTGTTGCACACAAACTTTAACCAGAGCATTATGGCGACGCCGACGAATGGGTGAGTAGTATAGCTCGAACTATGCGGTGAAAAGTCGAGCTAAAAAGATTTCACTTTCCCAACAACGAAGTATAAAATGATTACAATCATTCCTTCACCTAGTAAACATACCTTCGTTTTTGTAAATATTGCTGTCAGTGTCTTCTATCTTTGCGAAATATCATCTGAAAAGAATGAAAAATCTCGTTTTCTAGTTTTATTTTAGTGCCCAAAGTATCCAATCCATGTGAAATAGCACTTATTTTGGAATCATTACTTACCGTACTAGATAATGGAAATAGACATTCCATTGACCAGTTCAAATTGATTTTGTTTATAGATGTAATCAAAATCATTATCATTATTTATCATTATCATCATCTCAGACAATTGGCACACTTATTTTCATATGTGAAGAATATGAGCTCATTGCATATAAAATACCAGACTGTAGATCTTAGCACAAAATGGACAGAAAATGTGAAGAATGAGACTGTGAATGTGATGTGTTAAGAATCATTTCCACACATCATCACATGTCAAGAATGAGATCCTATTTTTGTGAACAATATGATTTGTACAAATATGGTCCTACATACACTGATCCATACATTTATAACATCATATTATTCTGCCTATATGTATAAAAATGTGGATTAGTGGGTAGTCAATTTAGGCAGGTGCAAACCGTTATTGGGCACAGGTACTTGACACAATTTTTTTTTCCTTATATCTATAATAAAAGAAAAGGTATCCAACGATGATGTAACAGGTGTATTAAACGAGCATGTTAAACTGCTTAAAGAACGACCAAATCACTAATATATCGTTGTGGTCGCCGACAAGAAACATCCATCTACGGGTTAACACTTTTTATTTGATGAAAATCCGTCAAATATATCCAAAATAGCTAAAAGTTTCACCAAAACGACCCCGAAATCGAAGTGTGTAAATCTCGACGTCCAATGACTTTCATAACAGAATGTGACTCTTGGTCGATTTTTCACAGTTTAACACTAGCTAATGCTATAAACTCCACGTACGTTTGTCAGTGACAAATTCTTCCTTCGAAATATGACGGTCTTTAGTCACAGCTGAACGTTAAACTTAGGAAATGTAGAAAAAATACGCTAAATATTATTTTTTGTAACACGAAGTCTCCATATTATTGTACGAACGCGGTGAATCTATATCTTGTTTCTGATTGGCTGTTTTGATTTTCAACCAATGAGATGACTTCGATCCGTAACACCGCTTCCGTCTTAAAATGGTGGTCGTCATGTTGTAAAGTAGCTAAACAGCGTTTTTTCTTCTGATTTTCCGACGATTAACGTTCAGCTGTGACTAAAGACCGTAGTATTTCGAAGGAAGGCTTTGTCAATGACAAACGTATGTGGAGTTTATAGCATAAGTTTGTGTTAAATTGTGAAAAATCGACCAAGAGTCACGTTCTGTTGTGAAAGTCATTGGACGTCGAGATTTACACACTTCGATTTCGGGGTCGTTTTGGTGAAACTTTTAGCTATTTTGGATATATTTGACGGATTTTCATCAAATAAAAAGTGTTAACCCGTAGATGGATGTTTCTTGTCGGCGACCACAACTATATATTAGTGATTTGGTCGTTCTTTAAGCAGTTTAACATGCTCGTTTAATGCACCTGTTATATCATCGTTGGATACCTTTTCTTTTATTATAGATATAAGGGTAAAAAATTGTGTCAAGTACCTGTGTTATTGGGCGAAGCGTTACTCGTATTTAATTTCCCTTTGCCCCTTTGGTTATAAGTGTGCATGTTTGCAAATAAAACTCCATTTGCCTCAATGAATTCCAACCAAATTCACATTAATGACACTATAATAAGTAATATATTTAAATCACTTACCCTTTATTAATTCCACTCTGTATACACAACCGACGTCTACCATGTTTAAATATAGCTTCCAGATGTATTTGTGTCAACGTTTCTGATTGGTTGTTTCTAGGTATCGGAACCAATCAAATCAATTTCTCGGGTATCCCATGGCAACCCGCTTTTTGTGCGTTATTCAATGTGTTATAATTTTCGTCGGAAGATTGGCAAAGTTCCGCGCTTTTTAGATTCCGGTTTCTCGGGTAACCCATGGCAACCCGCTGTTTGTGCAGTATTCAATGTGTTATAATTTTCGCGGGTAACCAATGGCAACCCGCTTTTTGTGCAGTGTTCAATGCTCAATTTTTCGGAAGATTTGCAAAGTTCCGCGCTTTTTAGATTCCGCTTTTTGTGCAGTGTTTAATGCTAAATTGTTCCATCGGAAGATTTGCAAAGTTCCGCGCTTTTTAGAGTTCGCTTTCTAGCCGTCGGAACAAATGTCCCGAAAAATGCTATTTAAGTTAGTATCTTTCTGTCGGAAAAAGTTACAAGTTCCGCGATTTTTAGATTCCGAATTCTTCCCGTGGGAACAAATGTCCCGAAAATTGTTAAGTAATTAGTATCTTTCTGTCCGTCGGAAAATGTTGATTCCCGAAATTCCGACGGCTGCTATATGCTTATATTAGCGTTGTTTTTCGCGGAATATGAAAGTTCCGCAAAATGAAAATCTCCGAAAGTCCGATAGTTACTATATATTTTAATGTAATTTAGCGGGGGTCCCAACCGGCTTTCCATAGAATACCTAGTAAACAACTGGTGTATAGCCATACATTTGCCTTTGAACATCTGGCGAACACCTGGTGCACAGCTATACATTCTGATTTGAATACCTTATGAACACCTGGTACATAGCTTTACTTGTGCCTTTGAACATCTGACGAACACCTGGTGCATAGCTATACTTTTGCCTTTGAACATCTGACGAACACCTGGTACATAGCTATACATTCTGATTTGAATACCTAGTGAACAACTGGTGTACAGCTATTCTTCTGCCTTTGAACATCAGACGAATATCTGGTGGAGAGCTATACTTGTGCCTTTGAACATCTGACAAACACCTGATTCATAGCTATACTTTTGCCTTTGAACATCTGACGAACACCTGGTATATAGCGTTACATTCTGATGTTAATACCTAGTAAACACCTGGTATGTAGCTATACATTTGCCTTTGAAGATCTTGCGAACACCTGGTTCACAGCTATACATTCTGATTTGAATACCTATTGGACACCTGGTTTATAGCTATACTTCTGCCTTTGAACATCTGACGAACACCTGGTGCATAGCTATACTTTTGCCTTTGAACATCTGATGAATACCTGGTGCATAGCTACACTTTTGCATTTGAACATCTGCCGAACACCTGATGCATAGCTATACATTCTGATTTGAATACCTAGTGAACACCTGGCATATAGCTATACTTTTGCCTTTGAACTTCTGACGAACACCTGGTGCATAGCTATACATTCTGATTTGAATACTTAGCGAACGCCTGGTGCATAGCTATTCTTTTGCCTTTGAACATCTGACGAACACCTGATGCATAGCTATGCATTCTAGTTTGAACAGCTGGTGAATATCTAACATCTAACCGCCAACTTCACAGACCTGAACGCGAAATACATACATGTAGTGTATGCTAACGGGACTTACAGTGTCGGATGTCGGGTCATACAGGTTCCGTTATTGACAGGTTTTGTATATATCGAATATATTGGGATTTTGCCGGGACTTCAGAAGAATGTCGGATAAGACAGGATGTCGCTATATGCAGGTGTAATATAGAACAATCTTGATTTCAGATTGTTTTTACTGATGTTGCCCCTTTGAGACCTTTTTGTAGATATTGTCCCTTTAATGAAGCGTATAAATGAAGACAATAAATGTATGGACATTTCGACCCATCATAGTGCTGATAGGGTAACCATTTTACATCACTCGAAATAAGGGTGGTCCTATATCAGATACATTCTAAAAACATCCTTGTGATTTCTTTTGCAAAACAGGTAAAATAAAACAAAAAGAGCATCTATAGGTTATTCATATATTTTATTGGAGAGAAAGAGAAACATACGCATTGTTATATAAATTGAAAAACTACAAATTATTACTTTTCCATTAACACCAGTTCAAGGGTATATTAAAATAACAAGTAGATTCCTATCTTAAAGGGACCTATTGTCAGATTGGCAAAATTTATAATTCTCAAAACGTTTGTCATAGAACCCAACACGAAAAATATGATTATATAAACAGGCGAAATAACAATCCTGAATAAATATTGTACCGTTTTTGGATAATCATCAATTAAAATGGATATAATTTTAAAACTTCTGTAACTTTTTTCGTCGGCATTGTAGAAAACACGTGTATTACGTACTTATAGCGTTAAAAACTACTACCACATGTATAAGTCACGAAAATATGTGAATAAGTACCTTAGTACAGTGCATTATTTCCATAAACATTCCTTACAACATCAAAGCATGGTTATTTTTAAGTATTCAGTGTTTTGATCTGATATTTAAAACAACAATAACAACACTAATAAAAATGTCTCCTTAGACCCGGATGCCCACATTATGTAAAGCATTTATAAGATCAGATGCCCCCCTTTTAAACGTCCTGAAACCGAGAACTATGTGTCATATAACGCATATACTTTGGTTGACCTTTCAATCTATTTATATTATATTATGTCATATTAACACAGTACACCATTGAATTAAGACATTGGACAGGACAACACGGTTGCAATATGTTTAGATTTATTTAATAATCCCCGGGATGGAGAACTGAACTATAGACCACAAAATACCTTTTCATTAACTTCAATTTTACCATATATTATTTCCATATCAAGCGTTGACATTTCTCTTAAATATTCACACGCACATTATGGACGCAAAAAAATGAACCATGTTTTTTTTTATGCATTGTTTCAAAGTTATTTTTAAAACCCGGATATGCATTGCAAAGTTAAAAACCGCAGACACGAGTCGATTAAGTTCTATACGTCATTAATACGTGGCCTCCCATAGAGTGACTGGGTTATTTAGGCAAATCACACATCGGGGCAATTAAAAATCCTCCAGGTGTAAAGTTGGCATGGTATTTAACTACTACTAGTATTACGATGGGGGCATCCAAGTCAGGCATCGTATACAAACTACACACTTACAATATATTAACAATATTTATGCATAATAAAAGTTGACAAATTTATTATAAATATATGCAAGTATGCGTAATAATAATAAAATAGCAAAATACCAAGTAATTTGCCTAAATATTCAAAACGTAAGTTCTACCGCAGACAGTGCTCTTTATCAAGGATGGATGCCATTGTTTTAACTTTTTGTGGCATCATTATTTTTAACAAAGCGTTTCATAGTGCGTGATAAGTTTAAGTTTAATCTGATATTCTCACCGCTTGCCTTACTGCTTCGAGGGCAAAACAATTGATTTATAAAAGCTGCTAGAAAACGACCGAACTATTTGCTTTAAATTATTACACAAAACATTCTCCATACAAAACAATGATTTACTTAAAACGCAAGTGGACTGTTAGGGTTGGGTCAACGTACATTTTGAACATAATACATACTAACGACGTATACTTTAACAGCTTCGTGAACAATAGTGTACAGTATGAACAAAGCACACAATACGTGCATTATCTCTAACAATATTATGTACAATCACTTACAATCTGAACATTACACACAATAAGTACACGTACTTTAACAGCGTTGTGTACAATAACATACAGTTTTAACATACCACACAATAAGTACATGCTATTTAACATTATTGTGTACAGTACTCGTACCAGACTGATATTCTCATATTAGGCTCGAATAATGGCTAATCCAATATAAACACGTATTTGCACATATTAAAAGCTGTTATTATATTATTATATGTATGCACATATAGTACACACATTGTATTAGTTATCAAAACATGACACTTAAACAACTATGTAGCAGTCTTACATTTAAACATTCAGCCCGTGAACAACGCGTATGTTAAACGTCATTTATAAACACAATTATCTGACGTATAGGTAACAGCTGGTGGGACTAATAATTATTTTTTTTTAAAAACGTGATAAAATGATCATTTAAATACATACTAAAACTTAGTGAAATAGTATTTTTATTCGTTTAATAACACACTTAAGAGTAGGATTCAGATTCATAAATGACTCCTTATAATCATCGCTTTTTGTTCTCGGACAATGTTGAGCATTGGTAGAACCCAAACTGTTTGAAGGCTATAACTTTTGAAAAAAAAGAAGAAAATATAGCATTGAAAATAACATTCAAAAAAAAATAAATATCGGAAAGCAAAGAATACACAATAATAATAAACAATAATAATTAGGCATATAACAAAAAACTACAGTTCCCACTTTTCGAATATGTTCTTTCTAAACACTACAAAAATGATGAAATGCCATAGTTATAATAATGCATTTATTTTTGCATCCATTGATAGCAGGTCAACGTTGATGAACGTGCTAATTATTCATTGTATGTATTTTCTGATGTATTTAAATGCATATCAGTATCGTTGTTTTTAATGAATATCCGACAAGTATAGGTATGTGGTAAAACATTTTGTTTTGTCAAAATTGTTTGAGAAAATAATTTAACCTTTTTTGGAAAATATTAAAACAAATTCACATATGTATGTTTTATATATAAACAAAAATTACTGAAAAATAAACACATGACCAAATATAATCAATCACATCTTATACCCAAGCAATAAACATCTACTTGACAAATAAGTAAATAAGAAAACAGTAATGACACATTATACAAATACACGTAGGTATATTCAAACAAACGTAATAATCTTGAGCTTTATACATGTTGCACAGCGATACAGTCCTAAAATATAACCATATAGTGCATAAAAATAACGTTAAAACTCATTAAAAGACACAAATTCCAATCGGTTGGCATTGTTTAACCAAACCTTAAGATAACGACAAATTACAAATTATTCAACATTTCCCATAACTTTTGTAACCTTAAAATTGTCAAATATGTCATCAGATATACGTACAACAGGTCAAAACTAACACTCCTTACAAACAATTATCGACATTCACATTAAATGGATTCATAAGACACACGAAAACTTCTGTTCACTTAGTAGGACACATCAAATGACCCTTCTTAAGCAACATGTGAAATAAAAAGCTTATTTATTTGATAAGCTTTAAAATAAAACTAAAACTGAAAAGATTATTATAATATGTAGCTATAACCTGACAATTTTTGTTTCCAATTGCGCCCCATAAACACATTATTCTCGTCTCCTGGGACCATATCCACAACACACCTAAGGAAAATCTAAACTTAAGTGATATTAAAGTGAAAACTTAAAATACAATTTTCCATGCAAAAATCAGTAATTATTAGAAATGTGACACTAAATGAACCATTCACAGACTTAAGGAATGTTATGATTTTAAGAAATGTACTTAACTTTTCAATAGTGACCTTTTGGATATGGTGCGAGGATCATTGAGAATAGCAATTCGAGGATTAAGCTTGAACCAATTGCGTCCTATATTGATATGTTAAACATATACTCATGTTTCACGCTCAACCCTCCATATACATATATACACAACGCGGGAACTCAAGAATATTGTAATATGCATTTATCATAATTGATTATACAGTGATAACGTCTTATCACACGTGGGTATTCGACGACGAGTTATACCCATTGAAAAGGACACACTATATTTTTACGTAATGATTAAATGATGTGTAACAATTGAAATGCATTCACAAGGAATGCATGCAACGAGTAACATGTACAGATTAACATTTGACCTATAATTAAAGTGTCACAAAATCATAAACAAATCCAGTTCATGTAAACAACATAGTTAACTATCAATATCTTCTAAACATTTCAAACGTGAATTCCACCCAATAACACATGGTAAAAATTTAGTTTTTGAAAGCATTCTCAACAACAACACATACATAAAGTATGATAAGCAAGACATATGTATGTACAAAATCCACAATTTTTTATGCAGATTCATTATGTTTAGCGATAATAAAATGTTTCTTATTCAAACTATATTAATCATTAGCAAAATCATTACATTTAAAGGTTACACTAAACAAAAATAGCGAATTATGGGTTGTGAACAACCTTTAACATGTATAAATCCCTTCCATGTGGTAAGCATAATACTTAAGATCATCTGAACAAATACTGAAGCACCTAAAACACTTTGCACATCTAGTAGCTTATCAAACAATACGTATCCACATTGTACTTTAGTACTTGAATTTATAATAAAACCACACAACTATCACACAATTCAATACAGTTTAAATAATTAAAAATAAAGTTGTTTAGAACATTCAAAATTGTCATTATACATCATTAAAAGGAGTATTTACAACACAGAAGTCATTATAAATCATAAAAAAGTATTTACAATAAAAATAGTTATCATTATACATCATGAAAAATTAAGGGATTCACAAGAGACATAGTGGTCATTTAACATAAAAAATAGAACTATTTACAACAGCTTATATGCCATTATACATCATAAAAATAAAGGTAGTTACAAGAGACATGATTTTCATTATTCATTATACGTAATAAAGGTATTTACAACATACATTATTGTCAATATACATCATAAACAAGTATTTACAACAAACAAAGTTGTCATTATACATCATCAATAATGAAATATTTACAACAAACATGATTGTTATTATACAACATAAAATATAAAAGTATTCACAAAAGACATAGTATTCACTCAAAATAAAAACTATAAGTATTTATCACAAACGAAGGTGTTTTTACAAATCATAAAAAAGGTATTTACATGAGACATATTTTTTATTAATCATTTAAAAAAAATAAAGTATTTACAACAATCATAGTTATTATTATACATCATTAAGCATATTTACATTTACAACAAACAGAATTGTCGTTATACAGATTATTCATGTACTAAATGTATTTAGTTTATGTGAACTTTCATATCATTATAACAATGGGCACTAGGCGCATGGGCAGAAGGTATTATTATTCCAATTCACAAAAAGGGTCCGGTTAATGACGTTAATAACTATCGGGGGATTACGCTTGTGAGCTGCCTATCTAAACTATTTACAACTGTATTGAATAACCGTGTCGAACAAGTTTGTAATGAAAATAATCTTATTTCGGACGCGCAGTTCGGATTTCAAAAAGGGCGATCTACTATTGATGCTGCGTTCATTCTTTTGTCTTTAATACAACATTACTCATATAAAAACAAGCGTTTATACGTCATTTTCGTCGATATGATGAAATGCTTCGATTCTATATATAGAAATGGGTTATGGTTTAAATTGTACAAATCAGGAATTCAAGGCAAGATCTTAAGAATTGTGCGCGATATGTACGGAAAAGTAAAATCATGTGTAAAATCGTTGTCTTCCTATTCTGATTACTTCGTATATGCAGTAGGACTACGACAAGGGGAGGTAATGTCTCCTCTGTTGTTTTCTCTCTTTGTTGAGGACTTAGAACTGTGTCTGCAAAATGATATTGACTCAGGTCTACAAATTGATGATATAATTTTGTTACTTTTACTCTTTGCTGATGACATGGCTATTGTTGGTAAATCTCCAAACGAAATTCAAACTCATTTAGATTATTTATACGAGTACTGCAATACATGGGGATTGCAAGTTAATGTAGAAAAAACAAAAATTATGGTTTTCCGAAAGCGAGGTGGGCTTTTGCCCACCGAAAGTTGGTCTTACAATGGCCAACCAGTAGAAGTAGTAGATAATTTTAATTACCTTGGACTGGTGTTTAAATATACCGGTAGTTTTAACCTAAATGAAGAGCATCTGGTTGGAAAGGCTCTTAAGGCTTTTGCTTACTAAATGTAAAATGTATGACTTAAAACCAAAATTATTATGTCAATTGTTTGATTCGTTTGTAGGTTCAATTTTAAGCTATGGGTCTGAACTTTGGGGTCACACCAGAAGTAAAGAAATTGAAAGAATTCATTTGAAATTTTGTAAACGATTGTTAAATGTTCCTTCTAATACCTGCACCGCCGCTGTCTACGGTGAACTGGGCAGATACCCCCTGTATATAAGCAGATATGTTCGTATTGTCAAGTATTGGCTTAAAATTGTATCCACGGATAACATTATTTTAAAACGTGTATATGTTCAAGCTGTAGCTGATTGTGACTATGGTAATCGTAACTGGGTATTTCAGTTGAGAAAATTGTTAAACGATTACGGATTATCTTTTGTATTTGATAATGTACATTCCATAGATGTTAAAACATGTATAAGTACCTTTAAAAATAGAGTAATTGATGCATTTAAACAGGAATGGTTTAATTTACTCGAGAATAGTTCGATGCTGGATGTTTATAGACAATTCAAAACTTCTATAGAATATGAAATATATTTAAATGTTGTCCCGAGAAGCCTAAGGTTTTATCTGTGTAGATTGAGAATGTCTGCTCATCCTTTACGGATTCAGACCGGTAGATATAATAGAAATAATACACCTAGAAATGAAAGATACTGTTTATATTGTTTACAAAATAACAAGTTTGACGTCGAAGACGAATATCACTTTATTTGTATTTGTCCCTGCTTTTCTGATCTAAGAAATAAATATGTTAAACTAAAATACCGTGCACGCCCATCGGTTTTTAAATATGTCCAATTGTTGAAAACTAATAATAGAACTGAACTTATAAATCTTTGTATGTTTTTAAAAGAAGCTTTGAGTGTACGTTCTGCATTCCATAACACTTTTGCCTAAATGCTCATCTCCATTGCAAACATGTTTAGTCTTATATATTTCAGATAGCAAATAAAATACATATATACAAGTATATACAAGTATGTTAGGTTAATGTGGTATATATTGAATAACTAATTTTAAATATATTATTTAATATCCAAAATATTGTTAACCCATGCATTTCACGTTGACATTGTATTTATATTATTTTATGTGTTGTAGACGATGTACAATGTACAAGTCTGAAATAAAATATCTATCTATCTATCTATCTACTAGGATTCAAATTAAAAAAAACAACAGTAGATGATTCTTTACATAAGAGTTTCAATTAAATCTTTAAATCATACCATTTGATGATGATGACCTCAAAAACAAATACTTTATTCTTATTTACAAGACATACTTTTCTAGATTTGAATAAACACAATCAAACATCGCCGAGTATTTTAAGCAACAATACATTAATTTCCAATAAATACAGTAACACAATTAGTTACTAATTTTTCACGTACTTCAATGAAACCACTTGACGTGAATAAAAAGCCAGGAATATGTCAATTGGGTTAAAAAATATAAGTTATTTCAAAATTTTCTTTAGTAAGCTGGTTATAGTGTCTTTCTTTACCTACGTATTTAAACTCTAGTGAATATTCAAGTCTTCACGGTTGCGCTAAAACAATGATTTCACTGAGTACGCATCATGGTGATAAAGCATTCACCTCATCTAAAATCTTCCTCGCAGTTTCGAGAGCGAATTCAGCATCCTCCTTACTGAATACATCTGACGGAATATTGGAGCTCTGTACACAATCAGGATAGCGCAGTCGGTAACTGCTATTATTGTGAATATTGAGGCGTTCTTCAAATGACCTTGCCTGAAATACCACACACATGATGTAAACTCTGCCACGAATGATTTATGGTGTTCAAATGCACCGTTATTTACATGTCATCTTGGGCATCGTATTAAACTTCACATAAGGTACATTTCAACAAAATTATAATACATGTTTTTCCAAACTGAAATATTATCAGTATAAATCTTAAGGAATAAGGATCATAGAGCTTTTAATTTCGGGAATAGGAAACTTTCAATCAATGTCTTATAGTATGTGTTTGGGAGATACAGCGACGCTGATGTAGAATTTACTGGGCGAGATAGACTTTACAATTTTTACACGTATAAAAACAATTTTTGTCAACAACCCTGAACACTTTTCACATTTTCAACATAAGCATGGTGCCAACAATATTACATATGCATCGCATGTGCAATTAATCGAATTTAGTACACTTGAATTTATAATACATACTTGACTTTCATCTTCACACGAGGTACACATTCAAACATTTATTTGCTCGTTTTAACGATAAATTCAATAATGACCTACCTCAACTGCAATGGGGCCATTCCCAAGACATACGCATAGGTCAACCAGATTATGACTTCGCAGCGGACTCTTATATCTGTTTGCATTTTTCATAAACCACGCTGCTTTGATTGCCTTTTCACATGCCTGTCAAAATAGACGTTACTCAAATCAAACAAAATGTGCTTACACATTCAAAATATGTTGTTCTATCAAATTGTTGTTTAATAACGTATTAAAGAAATACATTATAAACGAGCAAATGTAAACATTCTAAAACAAATACAGTAACGATGGATTGTGCAATACAATATCTTACTTGATGACAATTATAGCATATCCAATTATATGTTTCCGGATGACTGCCTGTGCACAGCATAACAGATTCGCCAGTGCGGAAATCTAACTTCGCTTGCTTTAACCATCGACGATACTCTCCTAGGCTGCAAACTTCGCTATCTTTAGAGCTTAAGTGCACAAACTGCCCCTGTCGACTTGATTGAATATACACTCTGATATATTTTCGAAACTCTATCGCATAATAGTTTCCGGTCTCTTCAATTTTGGTAAACAAACGTTCGAACCTCGAGTTGGATATATCCGGTCCAGACATACCCGTATTTTCATTGATTGGCTCAACGTCCGCTTCGCCATTTTCGAGCCTAAGAACTGATGACAGGAGAAAATTGAAAACTCTTTCTGCCTTGCCTTTGTTATTTTGGAATTTAATTGCATACCGGTCAAGTAATATGCGCCGCAATATGATAACTCTTTCGACATCAGTGAAATGTGTAAATGTGTGTTTTAACACACCCCACGTTTCATTACAGGTGTACTCAAATGGTCGATCTTCATTTTCAACAACAACATCATGTTGGTCATTTTGTTGGACAAATCTATAAAGTCTAAAGATTGGAACCGTTTGTTGTTCTAATTGACGCGGCCCTACGTTGACAACATATTTGATATCCAAAGACGAGTTATCAACTGTGTCAATTGCGTTTACAATATGAACATAAATGTATGGAACATCGTGAGCAACATCATCCGTTTCTAGTTCTAAAGCAGCAAACTCATACTCTCGTGCATGAAAAGGCGAAATCGCTTGTACCAGGAATGGATGAAACTTTTTATCAACATATGTTCCTGGCTTTGGAAAAGCAGAAAACGATCTCACGTTAGTGCAATAATAGGCTCTAATTTGCTTCTGATCCAGATATGTCCAAATAGCGTCCGGTTGATCAACAAAATCTAGTATGCTTTTCAAAAGCATAAATGAAAATGCTGAAAGCCTATCTTCTGTTACGTGGCCTAACAATTCCATCACGCCTTCGCTAATTAAATAGCTTCTGTCTGCATCATTTCTTGTCTTATAATATAGACAAAGCTCTGGTTTGTGGACGAAGTAGTCCTTGTTTAGACATCCTATGTTTTCACCTCTGTATACCACGTTAGCCTGAAGCTCCATTACCTCTTTAATGCAAACATTTGACAGTATTTTGTTGAGACGTGTATCGACATTAACATCATAATCTTCCCTTTGGTTGACTATTATTCTGCAGAGACCCTCCAGAAACTCGAAAGACCGAATGAAACTCTCAAAACGTGCGACTTTTATGCTTTTATTTGGAACTTCACGAATATTTTTTAAGGACACTCGCTCTTCAACATCTTTTGATAATATGCGAGGTTGCAGTTTCTTTGGAAGCGCTTGGAAAGCGGAAACAGGGTCATTTTCATCAATATGGAGTTCTCTAAATCCTAGGAACACATTGATAGATCGCTTCTCCTGTATGTACTCACTGTAGAATATGTTGTCCTCTATAACTAATTCACCTGATCTACACATTTGATTGGATCTGTTCGGCAAATACAATATGGCAAGATGGTCCAAATTCTTCCGTTCTTTGTCTTCTTCTTCATTTAAACTCAGAATATAGAATATTTTTTTAACTGCTTTTGAGACGAGCTCTAATTCGTGCAGTGGTAACGGTGTGTTAAAATACTTCGCATGAATAGCCTCAAGTACACAGGCATACTGTGCACATGAAACATCTGCGGATGATCCCAGTTTTTGGAACATATCAAAATAACAACTCAAATGTTTAGAAGCCTTGTACAAATATGGCCTGATTTCGTCAGATGAAGACGATGAAACAAATACCATGGAAGGGGTCACCATTGACCGATCATCAATTAAAATACATGGGGTATCTTTTAAGTTTTCGCAACAGCTTTTAAGTTGCCAACTACTTAACTCTGAAAGATATTGATACAACGGTTTCATGTGTTTAATTTTATTAGGAAAATTATTGCTGTCATGAAACACGCTACACATTCGTTTAATATGTCCAATTACGTCGTCCACATTTGGCTTCATCTTAATGTTTAACTGATCCATCGTTTCTCGACACAAAACTGGTTGGAACAGTGGAACGGTTGACCAACAGACCTCCATATGTTTTGAATGACAAGAACCTTCCAAACACATGAATTGTGCTGGATCACGCAACGCCGGAACTATGTTTGTAAATGTACGTGGCACTTCATATGGCACAACAAACTTAATTTTGCTAATTGTTTGAAGCGCACTTCCACTAAACCTTTCATTCGATAAACAATTTACTAAGATGATGGACTTTTCTTTCAAAACGTTTGCGAGGCCTCTAGTTTCCTTCTCCTCTAGAATTCTGGCAAATCGTATTAGCATTTCACCTGTTGGCTTAACAATGAGACCCAGTGTAATCATGAATTCTTTCCATTTCCCATCCATAAATTCTGACGGTAGAAATGTGATGTCACTTGTGAAATCAGACATTGTTTGAAAGACAGGATGATCCCTATCATACAGTTGCATTGCAATGTAATAGTTTTCATTTATTTTGATGAAAGGTAGATTCTTCATTTGCAAAACGATGCTGCCTTGTAAATGAGACAAACTTAAGCTGTCCGAAGTTAAAATATCTTTTAAAAATGTTATATGAGCCAGCCAGTGGTGTTTTTTGCATTCTGTCAATATTTGGAATGATTTTATCATTATATATTTTTAAGTGATCACAATGTTTCAAATCGAGAAAGTTGTAAAGCTTATGCACAACATTATTTTGTTTTAAAATACACGTTCTTAAAACACGAGTCAAGTCGTCAAGACCATCGCAGGGAATCGGCTCTGAAATCACCAATATTTCGTATTGCTCAGGAAGACTTACAAAAATTCCGTCAATTGTTTCATATAATGGAAGAGACTTAAGCAAGAGTTTAGCATCGCGATTTAATTTTGCAAGAATAGTATCTTGATACTGCATGAAGTACAGCAACAATTGTGTAGCCTCCTTACTCTTCATTTCCAAACCTTTAAATCTGAATCGATTATGATACAAACATTGCAGTAAAACGTCAGGTTTTATTTCCGAGGCAATCATTTGTGATATTGTTACACTAACGTCTTTACAATTTCTCAATACGGCTGTATCCAGTCTAGGTATTTGCAGTTTTGAAAGCAACGGACATATATCATCCATTTTTGGTTCCTCTAATAACGTATGTGCTTTATTGAATGGAATCAATAGATACGTATTGCCTGATGCAGTATTTTCTATTGATGGTAAGAAAGACCAATCCGAAACAATTTCTACTGCTTTCAAGATCTGACCTTGCAAATCGCTGTTTTCCTCTGGCAACCTACAAGTTTGAGTTTCTTGCATAAAGCAAAACAGACGAGAAATAAATTCTGGTGTAACACACGAAGTTTCAGTATTCTTCCACTGTATATTTGATCCAGCTCTATATACTGATGGATCATACGAAACGGGTAACTGTTGATGGAGGTCATGTACTGTAAATTCTTTCAAGATTCCCCTTTCAAAGAGTTTAGGTCTTTTCAGCAAGGAAACTAAACTTCCGTGTACAAATAGTTGTGAAGACCCTGGCACCAAGTCACAGTATTCCGAACAGAAAAAACATCCTTTACCAAATACATTTAGTATCATGTTGTTTGTTACACACAAAGGCAGTCCTAGCAAGTCTTCATCGAACGTTTTACACTGTAGCATGCATTTTAAAAGACTTTTCACAACTTCTATACTGATAAGCACGGTGGCTTTCAAAGAGCGAGCATGGTCAAGTAACCTATCTTTGACGATTTGCATAACAACAATTGGTTCAGTGTAAACAATTGACGTTTGACCCGTTTGTTTTATTCGTTTAATGACATCAAGAGGGGTCTCTGTTATTTGTATTCCCAAGTTTTTCAATACGTTTTCAATGTTGAATACATCTTCAGAAGCATTATATTTATAAAGCGAATTCACCAAACCTCCGTTGATTGACTTTTGGTCTGTCGCCAGATGTATCCAACTAATGCATAATGAACCACTATCGTTGTCCAATGCCGATTGTATGGTCACATTCTTAACAACAAATGGAAATACTTTCCAAAATTTTCGTATCATAATGGCATACAATTCCTTCACAAGTCCTTTCCAATACGCGTCTGTTGTGCTTTGTTCGTTAGGAAAATGAGAGAAATATGTTGCCAAGTATTCATTTCGGAGTGATAGCTCTTGTAGATTTGGCATGTTATTGTTTATCCAATAATTTTGAAGAAATAATAATGCTTCATAAATACATTCTGTCACAACGCCGTGTAAAAGGAATTCATTCCATTGTTTTCGATATCCCTGTTCTTCTCGCCACAAACCTCGACGTCCTCTGTCTACTGCAAAATGACCATTAACATGAAACGGAAGCCCAGTTATGCCAGTTAAAGGCAGAAAACAATAAGGCTTTCCTTCAACGTGCATCCACGTTTTGTGAATAGTTTGTGTGTGTTGTCTGTTAGACTCGTCGGCATTTAGTTTCATTCCAAACTTTGATAATTTTAAAGAGACACCGCCCACAGGCAAGAGACTACGACCATCATTGTAAATATGCGATATCATTTGTTCAACTAACAACGTATCACTGCTTCCAAATTTATTAACCACAAGCCATGTTTCATTCTCACCTTTAGAATCGTGTATATTCATCTTGTATGTGACACTGAATTGTTCCTTACGCAAAGCAACCACCTCTTCATCCAAAGAACATACCTCTTTAATATGTTGAAAAAAATTGGCGCGATTATTTGTGTCATCTTCAGTTAGTTCTGATTCAACCTTATATAGTGCGGTGTACTTTCCATTTTCAAATTGCAATACTTTGATCTTCCTCAAATTCTTAACGAATTGCAAACATTCTGCCATGGTAACCACAAAAGAGTCCAAAATATTGTCAACATTGTCTTCTGACATACAATGACCACTGATTTCTGAAGGTTCGCTTCTTAGAGGTAACCTAAACATTGTCCCGCAATCACCTATAATGGGAGGATACCCTAATGTACTGTCAGGAAAGTCCTCTAACAAGTCTTGAACTCCATATCGAATACCAGGTTCTCCTTCAGATATTTCCCCTATGGTCTTAAGCAATGGATCAAAAATGCATACCTGACCGAGTTGTCCTAATCCTGGTCCTTTAGTTAGAAACGATGGCATATCAGTGATGTGATAGACTGCATTGAAACCAACGCCAAATTTGCCCGTTTTAAAGGAATCATCTGTTTTGCTGCCGATTCCAAGGTTCTTGATGCCTTCAAAATCTTTTTCTCTAAAATATGTATCGTTGTATACACATAATGCTGGCTGAAGTTTGTCTCCGTTTTCAACTGAACGACCGATAGATTTTATTTCATAATATTTTATGAAATGAATTTCACTTGCACCCGCATCATCAGCATTTTGAATAAGTTCTTTCATGATACTGTCGTCACACGGGTAATCTTTCAGAAGTCCTCTTAATCTTGTTGTTAATTTCTCGTGTTGGCCGAAGGGAATAACTCTGGTTTTCCGTTTAATAAGTTGTATTCTTTTTGACTTTACACCGACAGCCTTCGCGACCATAGGTGGAACGCCCTCATGTAATAATCTCAACGGTTCTCTTGACGAAAGTTCATTATCGTCTAATGCTAGTGAATATGTTGGCCACAGTTGTCCTTTTGTATCAGGAGCTATTATGTTTTCCTTTAGCGCAAGTAATTGTTCGTATGTAATATTCTCTTGTCTCATACACCATTCTAAATTAATCAAAAGATTAATTACATTATCGACGCATAGTTCACGGTTCTCTTTAGACTTTACTTCCAAGACACGGATTATGTCAGAAACACAGAAATGTTCTTTTACCCCAAACTTTTCAAATACTCTTAAATGTTCAGGTCGTGTGCTTGAAGGCAATCCGAACAAATCAGGTGAACACGATTTTGTCATGTTTTTTGCCACTTTACTAATGGGGACGACATCATTGCCCACATCAATTATAGGCTTCGACAATACTGAAGGATATTTCTCTGCATGAGATTGAAACTCGCGTGTCGTCATGTTGATTGACAACTTGTCTAATGCTGAATAAATGATGCTCAGTATACACTTTGTTTCATTGTCGTAAGCATGTCCAAACTGTATCAATTCATTTCCTACAATACTCAGCTGATTCAGTAGCATATCTATTGTAAAATCCATATGGTTACACACACCTAGTTTTTCATAAATATTTGGAAAAACGGAATGGTTCTCGTCAAGTATGTGGCACACAGATCCAACGCATTTTGAACAGTTCATTCTGAACAACGATTTCGGTTTGCCTAGCCTAAGCGGTTCAGATATGTTACTTTCATGAGCTGAGCACATCTTGTTTTCAAAACATAGTATATCGTTTATCATGTATGACGAATGCCATTTAAATGGCCATTCCGTTGGTTGTGATAAAACAGGTAGAAATGAAACACTGTTAACTTTATCCAATATTTCACTATCGAATTCTGAATTTGACAAATATTTCAATAAGATCTTCAGTCGTTCTCTTGCACAGTGGTTGCACTCGATGGCAATGCTTTCTATAGAATTACACATATCGATGAGCAATGCTGGTGGCAAACGGTCAGAAATCATCCCGAGTTCAACAAGTCTGGCCAATATCTTTTTGTCTCGCAGTGTATTACAATTTGAAATAAACCGTTCATCTGACTCTGCAAAGAGCTGCGACAAGTTTGACGACGGATGAACAAGGTCTTTGATCATTCGTAATGTTCCATTTGGATCTGTTCTAATACAGTTAGTAGTTTGTAAACATGTCAAAATTGTGCTATCGTCACACAAAATAGCGTATCGAAGAAACCTACTGTACGCCATCTGGTTTTCATCCCAATACTTATTATTTGCGTTCTTTAAGAAATGAAGCAGCATTTGTTGCATATGAATAAATACTCCTTCTACAGTCTGTTCTCTGTCAGCATTAAAATATCTCAGATTTTGTGCAATGAAGTCTGGAACACTAATGGCAACTTTGCTGTTGTTTATTGGTATATGCTTTACAAATTGTAAGGCGTCTGAGCCAATGTTAGGGTCCTTCAAGATAACTGGATCAAGAATTATTATTTCATTAAATGAAAGAAACCTCTCAGTACCGTGAAATACTTTAGGATTGGGATTTAAGTCAACAACTGCCCTGTAAAAATGGTAAACCAACGGTTTGACAGAGTCAGATACAGTCTCATTAGGCCACAGAAAGTAAGGTTTTTCTGAATTTGAATTAGTTGCCAATACATGTTTTAAGAGAGCTCTTACTAAAGACGATTGAAACAAAACTTTATTCCATCTATTTAGTTTTGAAATGTGTCCATCGCTCTGGTCATCTGCCGTCATAATGGTTAGCATTCTACGGTCTGACGAAACATGAAAACAGCCGTTTACATGGAATGCAAAACCTGTCCCTATCGGTAATGGCAGAAAGCAAAACACATGTCCAGTGAGGTAAGCTCCAGCGTGAACGACATTGAAGTTCTGCAGTGTCCAATCATCTTTACTGACGCACGGTGTGGCAATTGCTACCAGTGGTGGAGAATGAATTTGCTCGTCCATATGGTCGCAGTTCATGAACCATGTAATTAACCAGGTGGCATCCGAACATGGTAAGATTATCTGTGAAAACAATATATTGTCATGTGTTAACGTCTGTTTAATCTGGACAATGTGCATTTCATTGAGTTCTCGTCCAGTTTTACACTCATTAGCGGCCTGTTGCAAAACACAGGAAAGTAATATAGAATCAATGCCTATATTACGCCTGAAAACATCCTTGTTGATTGTAAATATTTCCTGCAACTGAACAGTCGAACAAGCATCTTCGGCAAGATAAAGGATTTTTATGGTGGACACATGCTGAGTAAACAATAATAGCATATCGGCGTTCCGAATCAGTAACTCCAGCAAATGTATAACATCTTCATGTCTATAAACTTTCTTTGAAATATCACTTTCATCTGCTTGTTTCGCTGTTCTTAACGGAAAGCGAAACAATGTGCCCGAAAACTGTGTGAAATGGTCTTGGATAACGTTACAATCAAAAAGGCCTTCAAATGGTTGAAACTGGTCAACATGTCTTCTAACCAATGCACGCTTCAACAGAGGTATCTTCTTGCCACGTGGCGATTTATTTGTTATATCGTCTTCTAAAAATTTCTCATGAGGATCAAACATGACCATGTGTTTTCCGGTGATAAAACTAGGAAGATCTGTTAAATTGTAAACAGACGTGAATCCCAGACCAAACTTGCCGATTGTCGAAGTGTCGCTCTTTTTTAAAGATTCGTTAAATTGTTTTATATTTGTTAAATCCCGCTCCGAAAATACTTGATTGTTGTAGCACCACATAGCTTCGCCCTGAAAATCGACCAAATGTTTGCTTATTAATCGTTTTCGAAAGTTCAGGTTTTTTCGTTTGTCGTAGACAAAACACACTTGTGTTGCACCAGCGTCATCAGCGTTTTGAAGTAGCTCCTTCGGAACTGAAACGCCATCTGTATACCCTTCATCTAGAAGCGTCTTTATACGTCTTGTGAATTTTTCTCTTTGACCCCATTCCTCAATATTTTCTGCATGCATCAGCGCACGGCGATTTAAGGACGGTATTCCTAACTTGTTTGCAATATTGTACGGAATATTGGCATTAACATAACGGATGTTATGATCTTCTATAACTGATTCAATTTCACCGCAAGGATCGTCATCATAAACACAATGTGTAAGTTTTGCAAATTCGATACTTGCTTCATTTTCTGAATCTATAACAACTAAAACATTTTCATTCACCCATTCCTGATCTAGGCATTTGTCAGCCAGTCGTTCTAGAACCTGCAAACACATCTTCTGATCCGATATTTTCTCAAGGGGTGTGAACAATTCTGTTCTTCTGTATTTTTTCTCGATACGTTGCAACACACGAGCGAGAACGTATTCATCCTGGCAATTATAACAACCTAATGGCACAAAGAATGTTTCCAATGACAAAAGGTCCGCAGGTAAAACATGGAAGTACGGTTTTAACTGAAGATCATTTGCATTGCTATGCACTATGATTTTAGATGGTTTAACAAATGTTTCATCTGTCCAAACCAGAGCATTGCAAACAATGGACTCTTTTACACTTTCTGTGAAGTTTTGTTCTAAACATTGATACACAGATTTGATTAACGAAGCAAATTTAATTTTCTCATCGGCTGTGATACGACATTGTTTGATATTCTTGAGATGACGCAAAATATATTCGGAAGGTGGAGGATCATTCCAATGATAATACGAGCACAGTTCCATTGACTTAGAATTAGAAAGAGGCATTGATGACGACACAATCTGCCAGTATAAGTTCATTTTTTTCATTTGATTCGGTGGGCACACAGCGCAGCTATTTGAAAACCATTTCATGTTATGGGGATAGAACTGGCTTATGATGGAATCCGATTCACGAGAACAGAACACAAAACAAGACAGTTTTCCGATAATTTCTCCTAATTGGTCTCCCGTTCTACATGTGTGTTGAAGAAATTCTGGCCTCTGTTCAAGAACGCTTTGTAATGCCATTGCTTTATCAACTATGTCAGCTGTTTTATTATTGTCAATGCTCTTCGCAACATCGTAAATATCTTCGGCTGTAATATCGCCATCTGTTTTCATTCCTAATTTTAAGAGCTGTGAACGATACATTTGCCACTTATCAGGCTGCTTTGGAAATCTATTATTATCGTCGGCAAACAATCGACGAAGCAATTGATCGAATGGGTCAAACACTGCAACCACTCGTACTTCTTCATTCGCATCATTTATAATGAATGGAACGTTTCTTACAATATCTTTTAGGTTTTTAAATTTCCCAATATGTTGTAGAAAGTATAATATCACATGTGACTTTTCAGTTGTACAGCCTAACTCTTCTTGTAACTGTTGTAGTTTCATCTTCATGAACTCTGCTGCAGATAACTTTTTAAGACCCAGGTTTTCAACGACAAGCTCCTCGAGATCTTTTACGACGATGCATTTTACAGGAAATACCACTTCTGCGGGAAAGAACTGCTTTTCAGATTCATTTATAAAGTATTTTGTGTTTTTGACACTGACACACATTTCACTATGATCTGTAGTTTTAATCAACTCGAACATATTTAATCTAGATAATAATCGCTTTGTATTCAAAGGATATGAATGAAATTGAGAAAGGAATTCAATAAGTCCATCAATGTTAGATTGTGTTACTCCAGCATTAAATGCGTCAACCATTTGTTGGTCCAAGCACTTTGCTTGCTTTTCAATAAGATTTAATACAAATTGCTGAGTTGGAATCCCAATGAAATCTTTAATCATTTCAAATGAAATCCAGCTTGGTAATTCCGGTATCACGGTGATTCCAATCAACTTCAAGCAACATTCAAGGTCGCTACTAAGTGTGTCATCCTCGCTACTACATGCTTTTAAAACTAATGGTTGTTGTAAATCAACAAGCTGAATTTTACCCACCGATTGAAATGTCCCACTGGTCAAGACAGGAAATAATGGTTGATCGGCAAAATTTCTTACGTTTCGTACTGAAATAGCGTTCCACACAGAGTTAAGCCATTGTGTTGAAAGTTGCGTCGTTGTGTCAAGTATACGGGAAGCACCAAGACGAGTTTCCAATATTTCTGCAAGCGTTTTTTTCATTGCGTCGTCGTTTAGGCTTGTCACGGCGAAATAATCTAAAAAATGTAATCGTATGAATGCATTAACTTACTGAACATTGATTTGTAGTAAAAATAAGTACGAAATATGTTGCATTTCTAATCAAATAATCAGGACACCGTACTATCAACAGGTTCCTATAATATAAGAGATAAAACCTAATGTGTATGACCGCACGTGCGTTTTATGAATGTTGGTCGCACACGCGTTTTATACAAGGTTTTCGTAAATGTTTTGTAAAAGCTTGTCCAGGTCAATTTCGATCTATAGTTTACATGTCTTGGAGAAACCAAGCTAAATAGTGAATAATAAACACATACAGTTATTGCCTTGGTAGAATTAAACTGGTTATAATTTAAGTTACACTTTAAAAATGATAAATTATAATGATAAGAATTGATAATTTGATTAGTTATTTTCACAGGATACGACACTAGACAAAGAAAAAAATCAGGTATAAAGTATTATGCAATTACTTTTTTGTAATCTTTATGTTTTATGACTAATTCTGGAAATCGCAGTTATTGTGGAGTTAATTGCACGTGCTTAATCGCACGCTATCTAAATTCGTAACAGAACAAATCATTTTTGTATAAGCGGCATAACAAAACACATATTTTCATAAAACAAAACGTTAACGTTCTGTTCATACGCTTGTTTTTGTGCTTGTTTACATGAAAATTCCGTCCAGGGAAGAAAATTCACAAATGTTATAGCAAACATTTTCCAGCTATTGTTACTGTTACTGGACATTTAAATTCTACCGGACAAGATGTGTCTTTCATTCCGATTGAAAAGATAAAAAATAACAATTGGCGGCTCTTGGCTGCATAGTAAAGGTAATCTGTCTTCTCTAGGGATCAATGCAAAAGTGCATTTCTAAAGTATTACATGTACATAGATCTGCAAGTACGAATTAGTTCCGGTATTAAATTATATGTAGAACGCAGTAGAACGCATCCAGAATGTTATACAGAGAACATTAACATTATATTCGACGGAGATAGCATCGTGCTTTTGACATTAGAACCCAATAATTTGGTATGGTCGGCGCAATTTAAACAAATTATGCCGCTTTGTATTGAATAAAGCTGATTTTTACGTACGCTGATCGAATATCCAGTCGAGTGTTTTTGCTGTCAACAAATCGGCTTTCATCAGTGGATCTACAAATCGACTTTCAAGTCCCGGAAACATTGCGAGCTCCTCATTCGTCACCGTATATATGTGTTTAGCATTCTTTTCAAAGTTTGTCCATTTTCCTGATGCTAATTTTAATAACTGCATACCTTCCAATTTTGTTATATCTTTGTCACATGCAAGGTAAACCAGCAGGGCCATTTTCTTTTCATCATCTATGTCCATATAAGAGTCTGTAAGTCGCAAGTGTTCATTCATTCTCTTTGCTGAAATATCATCCACACGATTTGGAAATAATGTGTTTAAAGTTTTAAACACGAACGATGGAGGATCGACCGGATGAAGGCCGATGTCCCCGATGACATCCCGAAGAACAGGTTTCAGTTCTTCACATGCGTTTGGTAAATCGCAGAATGATGTAAACGTTGCTTCTGACAAGGGCAACCATTCATTGGAATATCGACAAAAAACAATCGGTTTGTTCTCTAAGCTTCCTACCGCAGCATCAACAAACATTTTCCAGTTTCTGTCCAACACCAGTTGAACGTCTGGTATAAAACCGTAAACGGAACTGACACTGCCTTCTGTGTTTAAGTCAGCTATTGAAAGTGCAATGGCCCTTTCATATAGCAAATTGAAAGCTAGTGGTAAAGCTTCTGCCAACATTCTTTCATTCCATAGTATCTCATCATTTACATCATCGTGCTTTTGATCGTCAGTTGCCCATTTTAGATGGTGACGGTTTTGACTTAAAGCAAAATGCCCATTGACATGAAACGGTAGTCCAGTTAACTTTGATCCTTCCTTAGGAAGTGGGAGAAAACAAAAAATATGGCCGTCAATTGGTTTCACTTGATGTAATAGAATTGCAATACCAACAAAAGGACTAAGTCCTATGTGCTTGCTTTTAATCAGTCTTTTGAACTTTTCTGACGCCGAGTTCACAATGACATAATTAACTACAAGCCATTCAGAAACCTGCTTACATTGTGGACTGGCTATTTCTGTTATCATCTTCATATGAACAGTACAATGAACATCTTCATGCAAATCGTCCATTCTTTTAAGCTTCGATAATAGTTTCTTTCTTTCTTTACGCACATCCGCTTCATTTTCAATCCATATTTTGGAAAACATCTCATTTTGTTTTGTCTCTGACGAGATTGCTAAACGAATGGAGGTGAGATGTTTTAGGAACAGTAAGATACTCGAGGCCTCAGATTTAAAACTGTCGAACAAATGCATAACCTTGTGAACGTCGTACAAAGTGCAGGAAAGTTCAGACTCTTTTTCTCGAAGTGGAAACCAAAACAGTGTTCCTTTAAAATGACCGGATTGTATGAAGGATATCTTGTCTACTCCGAATCTATCATCAAATGCCTTGAAAAAGTCAGCCGTATCTATACCGTCAATTTCATCTAGTTCTTTAATTAGAACCCTAGCATTGACTTCGTCCGCCGGTTGTTGGGGATCCATAAGAAGAATTTTGTCACCACTGATTATACAAGGATTATCTATTAAAAAAAAAACATGTTATACAAGATAACAGAATTTCTTGGTGAACATTGTATATTGGTTTTGTTTTTCATTTTGTTTGGAGAATTTTTTGTTTGACAGTTTCAAGAAGAATTTTGTGATCGAACAACAAAGCATTGCAAACTGACATTTGTTTTCACAATGTACTTCATTTGGGCTGACAGCCTATATGACGCAATATTCATATTGTAGATAAAGTAAGAGACCTAAGTGTGTTGATGGAGAGTAGTCTTGGATTTGATCAGAAAAAAATGTCAGACATAGCAGATCAGAAATCTAAAAGGCATTCGAAATATATTTCTAAAAAAATCAACAGAGACATTGATACATGGTCTTGTTCATTAACATATTGATTTTTTAATAGGCTCTTTAAGGATATACCAGCACATCAAATTGAAAAGTGAAAATAATGCAGCTCGGGTTGTCAAGAATGCTGGGATGGACAATTACTGAATTACTGAAATCATTACATTGGTTACCAATACAAGCAAGAATTATGGTTAAAATCCCAATTCTGGTGTATAGAAGTCTGCATTGAACTACACCATCATATCTGGGAACTATGCTCAAACAAACTAGTGGTGAATGCAAACTACGATCTACAGACAGTGCGAAACTCTGTGTTCCAAGAACGAGGAACTAGCAGAACTGAACTGTCTCTGTCTTTGTACCAAGATGGTGGAATGATCTCCCTTAGAACAAAAGGTGCATCTCAGATGAAGGCCACTTCAGAAGAAGTTTAAAACCAAACGTTTTCAGCATTATTCACAAGTGTGAAAGCTTTGTGGCTAGAAAATTTTTAATATAAGAGACTTTTGATATGTAGTATATACAACAAATTGTTGCGCTATATAAGTGCTCCTTTGATTGACTGATTGTTTGACTGATTGACTGACTGATTGGTTGATTGATTGTTTGGTTAATAATGCGGTGATTTCTACTATCTTTTTTTATCTTATTTAATCTTATTTAATCACTGACATAAGTACAGTCGACCCTCGTTATTTCGAAGTCGTCGGGACCGATAGAATTCAATACTTCGAAGTAACAATTATTGGAATTAATCATTTCTAGGTTATGTTAATAAGAATTATTGTTGTGAAGACCACAATGGTATGTAATAGTGGTAGTGGGCCACACTACACAGCTTGACTCCATGGGCGCCCAAAGTTTATAATTACGATGTGTTTGAGTTTCCGTAATTTGCAGTTTACAAGGATGATCGGAACGTTTATACAAGTTCCGATATGTATATTAGTTTTAAGTACAGAACTGTACTTGATGAAAGTCCTTAAAATAATTCGTTGACATATTTGACAAGCACATACCTGTAATGTGAAAGACAGATTTGAAACCGAGTCCGAACCTCCCGACTTTCAGTCTGTCATTCTCCTTAACGCTGCTGTACATCATACATATGCCGCGCCAATCATCCTTTGTGAACTCGGCGTCGTTGTAGACACACAGCGCTGGCGCCTACGTTATAAATATTCCATGAATATGCTTAATATAGATGAGTGAAATAGAAACAGTAAATATTCAAAGAACATTATAATATATGACATTTACATTAAAGCCTGTCTAACTATTAAGGAAGGCTTATCCAATTTGGTGATTTACGGAATTGTGATTCCGCCAGTTAAAGTGACTATGTCATTGAAAAGGGCCTCGAGGGGGGCAATTTCTTAATAAAATCTGAAATTTCGATATTAATACTGGAACATAATAACGGTTAAAACAGGGTGTATATAATGGGAAAAGATTGTACGCATTCTGAGATAAAAATCAATTTATAATATGTGTCGTGTTTGTTTGGCCCTTTTCCTGTGTACATTTTGACGTCAGCATTTTAAGCATTTTGTATAACCATACTTAACACACGCTTCCTTATCAAGCATGATAGCGCAGTTGGTTAAAGCGCTGTCTACTGTCATTTCTTCGAATAGCTTCGAAGTCGTGAGTTCGATACCCGCTCCGGGTTTTAATTTTTTCAGACAGTTTTGCTAATTAGTTTTTGTCAATATCTTATTGTGCAATATATTATTTTTACTTATTTAATGCACATGTCTTAGTAAAGCGCATTTCTATCAAATTATGTAATTTAGAGTGCAATAGGAAGCCATTTTTTCAATGACATAGTCCCTTAAATATGGCCCTGTACTTGACCGCGACGATGCGAAGATGCGACATTTTAACTTTTATTATCAGTTGATCTCGCACTGAGAAATTTCATACACACGCACAATGTAGAAAATTTTCGTCCAAATTTTGTTTGTTCATGATATTGTACACATCGATTATTATCGCCCAAATCTCGCATCGTCGCCCCCTTACAATATGCACGAGATGATGAGGACTATCGCACAGATAATTGTATTTTAACCACGCACCGCAAGTCAGATATAACCTTTTTATTAAAACATACTTATTTGTCTCGTTACAAAAATACAAAACGACCACATATTCAACAGCGGAATTCATATGCTATCGTTTTTACTATTTTGCAAGGAAAACAACTAATTCATGCAACCGGTGTCAGTACATGAATTTCATCCTGCCAATAATTAATCCGGTGGCGACGAATCGAAAACGCTACGTTGTGAGATTTGGGCAATTTCATATACACACGAAATTTGGACGATTAATCTGCAGAAAATAACAATTAATATGTCGCGTTATCGCATCGTCTCCCTCTTGTTACAGAAATTTAACTGGCGTTTTCAGGATAGCACAGAGATAATTAAACAAAACTTCCCTTTTTTAACCGTGTTTAAGAACAATTACAAAAATAACACTGAACATTTGGCAGTGGGTACCTGGAAGAACTTTGTAAAGAATGGCGAGTCACCAGAAATATCTCTGTTGATTCTTCGTGTGTCGAGAAGAATTTTTACTTCATTTGCTCCTGCGTCATCTGCATTCTGAATCAGTTCCTGAATAAACCAAAGGCAGATAGAAGTCATTGTGGTTTTTTTTTTAAATCTTTCCATTTAAATCGTGCTGAAACATTAACGTAGACAACGAATTAAATAACTGGATACATATGAGACATCTCTGATATATAAACGTCATCGGCAAAACGTGTAAACATTTTGAATACTTTATGTTAAATTAAATTACTTAATTAATAACATTAATAAATTAATTGATTTTAATTATATCATGCATATTCACAAGCTTTAAATAACGTTACAAACTTACTTTCAGAATTTGACCACCATCAGGATATTCAGCTAATATTCCCTTTAACTGTTTGGTCAAGGGAGGTTGAACCATACAGTAGTACAACGGCTTTTTCTTTTTTTTCGGCTCCGAGCTCTGTCCTTCACATGGATCGGACATCTTTTGTTTCAGCACAATTTTCTTTTTAGTTGGAGATTCTTAAAACAATAAAATATTCGATAGGCTATATATATACAAAACAGCAACAACAACAACAAAACAACTTGAGGGCAAAGAGGACTGGGTCGCTCACCGCAATGTAAGCAGAGTAGCAATGTCATATGCTGCGATATGTGGAAAGTGAGATGGAATACTGCTGTTTTCTAAACAAAATCAGTTCTAAGTAAACGAAGTCTGAATGTTGTTGTTCCAATACATTCGCAGATAAGTGCGCCTAAATTTCGTTTCTAAAAATTCAACATCACAGAAACTTGTTTATGTCATTGTTCTCGCAAAATATTTACACTCTATAGGCTTTCGTGCAAATTGACCTCAGCATTTAAGTCAATATCCAATGGTCTGCAAGTGTTTTATCACGTGATGTTAGTCAACCAATCAGACGTAAAACTTATTGTGTTCAGTATATTTCGCATAGTCGGATGCCTCGCCAACATCTCA
Organism: Congeria kusceri; assembly: GCA_027627225.1. Classification (NCBI taxonomy): domain Eukaryota; kingdom Metazoa; phylum Mollusca; class Bivalvia; order Myida; family Dreissenidae; genus Congeria; species Congeria kusceri. The sequence continues at coordinate 42,030,464 of CM051035.1, forward strand.
ATTCTAAATCAATAACATTGCTTTAAACGCAGTGTAAGAGACGTGCATTTATACAGTTCGTAGCCATTGCTTACAACATTCAGCATAATTTATTTTACAATGCTTGCTGATCATTGTGGTTTACATTACGACGTGGGTCGATTTCGAAGTATTGCGATATTTTTATGCATCGTCGTAAATGGATGGGATTCAACATGGCTGCGCCCAGCAGTATCATAATCGGACTTGACTTGTCACAATATTATGAAATAATGTGTATTTTGATTTCGATATCTTGGGCGGCAGATCAACAAACATGAACATATTTGGGACAAGCGAACACGTCCACGGTGAACTTATTGGCTGTTTAGTTCTACACTTAGGTGGTGCTGTGGTTCAACAATGTAAATTAGGTAAAGCTATAAACATTTGTTTGTGTTTTGTGTTTTGTTGTGCGTATTGTCCTGTATTGCATAAGCAAGCGGTCACTTGCCTCAAATAAATGACCAACGGATATTAATAAGGTTTTCTCTCCTGGTGATGTCTCTGGAGTTTCATTATTCTGAGAAATAATTTTTTATCGAATAATAAAATGCAAATCCGAAAGTTTAAAATAATTTTTCATCACCATATCAACACATTATAATGACATGAAATGGACTTAAGTTTTGAATTAAAATAAGAGGAAAATAAAAATTTATTCTTGGCTGAAATAATCATTGTCATATAGTATCTGAATATCAGTTCACAAAATTTAATCTTTGATGTTACGAATAAACGTTATAACTGACAATGTTCTATCTTTCGATTTGGAAAAAAAAATAAAATAAATTTTGCGGTTCACAATTCTCACTTACCCATCTTGCGTTTTGACAGTATAGCTCTTGTCTGACGACTATGTGTATGGATTTACCACGACATTCGTCTGGTTGACCCGCATAAGAAATTCACATCTGAAGGAACAGCTTTCATACTTGAGTTAGTTAAATATTTGACTGTTTTCGTGGCTTACGGTCAAAATGAGTTTGGAGTTACGCATTTATCCTTACAATATTATAGTTCATTTTAAAAATGTGTAGTATACGTTGTTTTAAATATAGCCGACTACCCAGCCTTCAAGATAATCAGAACCGCGAAATTAGTAATGGAAATTCAGTACCGAAGAAGTCAAATATTGCTAATTAGATGAGTAGTTTATGTCTTACGCTATCTCGAGACGAAAATATTACGAGACATTGCAAACTTTTCACCCGTTTTTGTCGTTCTTATCAATTCAGTAACAGTACATGTTCTTACAATTCGTTTAATTAATTTTCCATACAAATAACACGAAGGTCATACTTCGAAAGTCAATACCTTAGTAAAGCTCCTTGCATTATTTTGCATGTGAGAACAACACAATGAAACATATTCTTAGTATTCCAGTTGTATATTACCTGTAGTTAGCATTGTCTTAATATTGGACATGTTAATGGTACTGTGTGTATGATATGTAATCATTGTAGGTACTTGTGCGTTGGGTGTAACCTTTAGCCCGACATTTAGTACCTTTTTATGATAGTGGAAGAATTATTGTATTTTACATTTTATCCATGGTATTCCTTAATGTAGTTTAATACATTTCTATATATACCAACAATACATCTTTTGTATTAAATGAACTTCAAAGCTTTTTACGCGTTCGGACAAACGACATTTGTCCGCTGTTCTTTGTTAATAAACATATAATTGGAAACGGAGTAGTTGTGAGATTAAAAAATAATCTTGGGCAATTTAGATAATTTTAATTTAATTTAATTGTATGCCTCTTTCGTTCCTGCTCTAAATCCAGATATGGCCATCACATGTTTTCGTCTTCTTATAATGTAAATAATTAGATACCCGTCTTCATTGAACGAAAATGTATTGCTGCATACTATTAGTTTTTTATTCATTGTTGAAGTGAGTGTGTGTTTTTTTTGTATTTTACTTTGAGGTTCTGTTTGGCTAGTACATTTTTATTTGGTTGTTGCAATATTATAAGCACATGTCATATTCACATACCTAACTCACAAAATCTTGTTACTGCTAGCATTAAACACAGCAAGAACTCATATATGTAACCGATATGTCATAATGCAAACTAATGGGCTGCACACAATGTTGCAATACTCGATTTTATATGACTGCTATACTGAAATGATGATTGTTATATTTACAATAGTATAAAAGTGAATTGTATTATCTACAATGTTTCTTATAACTATTATACTTGTTACAAGGCGTGTTGTCATTCATTCTGTACCTTGTGTCTGTATAGCATACTATTCGACGATAACTATAAACTGCAGTAAACCTCAACACTTGAACTCATGTGTTGCTTATAAAAATATTTATACAAGAAAAACACCAAATACGTGCTAAAATCATTGTGCTAAAAAATGTTAAGAACTAAAAAGTATTCGAACCCGCAACCGCACGATCCGCAGGCCCTAAGCTACTGCCTGCTTAAACTCTAGACCTTTTATTCTACGTCGACAATTATATGCTAAATCAATTTAAACTCACCTTTAGTACATGTATATTGAACTGTAACGCTTGTAAACATTTTTTCGATAAAAGACTACGGAAAAGAACGGACTAGCACGACAACATTGCATATGCATATTCCATTCGTTTCCGTAACCTGTTATCGGAAAAATGTATAAAATCGATCGGTTGCAACAGTTCAGTATATAAAAGCTGGGTTTAAATAAATGTAGCTTATAATTATTGACGTAGCATTATTTCAATGATCATACTAGTAATTGTGAGTATTTTATTTAACCATAGTTGACACACGATTCATTATCACGCCGAATAGCGCAGTTGGATAAAGCGCTATCTGCTGTTATTTCTTCGTATGTCTCCTAAGTCGTGAGTTCGAAACCCGGATAGATTTTTTTCAAACATTTTAGCTTATTTTTTTAATCAAATAACACCTTATGTATTATATTATTTATCAAGGTTGTCGGACTATATCAATAAGTTAAATATAATAAGTTTAACAAAAACGTGAAAATTCCACGAGAATCGATTTTTAAAAAACCCAAAACCAACGCTATAATAAAAGAAAGTTTTAGATGGCGCCATCCATTCTGGAGTTATGGAACAAAAAGTGTTTTTCTTTCTCTAGTAACAGCGACCTTTATCTTTGACCTCATCCCATCCATATCCAATCCTAAGATAGGTCTTGATACAATATATCTTTATCTACATATAAAGTTTCATTACAATAACTCAATTTGATCTCGGAATATTGAGCGGATATTTTTTATATGCAGGTTACAGTGACCTTGACCCCACCAACCCAATAAAATTCCAAAACGAGGTATCGATATAATGTATTTATATATGACGTTTAATTGCAATATCTCAATACGTTCTTGAGTTTTTGAGCGGAAACCTTTTTATATTTAAGGTTACAATATACTAATCCCAATCCTTATGTAAGTTAATGTAAAAGCGATAACTTTAACCGAAAATAAATGCAACATTTTGCACATAGGGACCCTAATAACCATACTTTTCTCAAAGAGCATTCTAAGCTAAATTGATCTGAGCAATAAAAAGGTTATGTCATATGTAATGCAAAAAGAACTCGACACTAAACAAAGTTGACTGTTTTATCGCCGTCTTTTTAGCGGCTACTTTCTAGTTGAATGTAACCCGCCTCAGCGCAAGTATCATACTGTTGTCTCCAACCTTAAAACATATCTATGATTTATAAGTGCATACCAATGCTTACCCTCACTAAAAAGATAATTAAAGCAAGTGTCTAAACCTAAAAACATGTCTTCGAGTTAAACTTGTTGATTTATTTAAAGAGTACAGCCCTACATCACTTATTTATTTAGTGTATTGTGACCTTAAGGTAAAAATGACCCTGTCCCGATCCACCTTATTCCATATGCAATGCAATGCGAGGTCTCGATATAAGGCATCTGTATATGAAGTTTAATTCCAATATCTCAATTCGTTCTTAAGTTATTAATCAAAAACCGTTTTTCTATTATTAGTAACATAGTTGACCTTGACCCAACACAATTTGTTTTCTATTTTTAGAAACAGTGACCATGTCCACATCTACCCATATGGCATCCCAAGGGAGGTCTTGATAAAGGGTATCTATGTATGAAGTGTCATTGCAATATCTCAATTCGTTCTCGAGTAATTGAAGTGGAAACCGTTTTTATATCTTTAGTAACAGTGACCTTGACCATGACCCCACCCACACCATATGCAATCCCAAGCTAGGTCTCGCAATAAGGTTTATATGTATGAAGTTTTATTACAATAGCTCAATTTGTTTTGAGTTATTCACCAGAAAACGTTTTTCAGTAACGGTGTCCTTGGCCCCACCCGTCTCATATGCATTCCTAAGTGTTTTAAGATACCTATGGATGAAGTTCCACTGCAATAGCTAAATTCGTATCGAGTTATTGAGCGGAAACCGAAAGTTGGCGCCTACGATACGCCCGCCCGGCAGCCCGCCCAACAACATACCCCAATCGAATAATAGCGGCACACGCATGCTTGAAACAGATATATTAATGTAGTCTTAAAACGAGTTTCCTTTTCACGTTAACTTCATGTTTCCAATAAGCAACATTTCAACATTTAAATATGGCATGGCTAATGATTTGCTTTAGAGACTTATGTTTATGTTATTAAGCTATGTACTATCATATTACAAAAATCCCCTACCTCAGATTCAAGTAGGGCAATTGTCAGTTATTGGCATAAGTATGTGCACACAGTACTGGTAAACCAGCTTACCCAGGAAAAGAGTGAGTAGGTTAACTGACCGCCGTTATATGACTGAAATACTGTTTCATACGGCGAAAAATCCAAATAAACAAACAAACAAACATATTACAAAAACATTTTGCTCCAAAATGTGAATTTTTGGATGTAGGTATATTTACAAGATAATAAAGAGAGCAGCAACATAATAACTTTAAGTGACACAAAAGAAGTTTGAACACCAATGTTTATGATGGCAGATTTTGGGTTATAGCAGTTGCTGATGCTCTTTTACCGCAAAAAATTGTTGAAAATGGCCCTGAAATAATTCATACACCAAGTTTGTGACTGTTCAAGATTCCCCCCTTGTGATGTACGACAGAAATAGAATATCTGTTTTGTTAGTCCAACTAGTGCTCATGTTGCCCCTTGGGACTCTTTTAGTAGACAGTGTCCCTTTTAGATCAGTTACATATACTGAACCAAAACAGTTAATTTGTTTTATTTGGCAAAACTGACCAGTTAACGCCAGTAGATTCCTAAGACAAACTTATACAACAAACAGAAGATTTCAGTCAAATCTATTCAAACTTTAAAAATTATCTACATTCAAACAGGGTTCAGTATATATATTTTCATTTGATCAAGTGTTTGTATTATTATTTTTATTATTTTAAAAATCAATATTTAGGGACATTTTCACATTAAACATTAAGTTAGAAAAGTGAAAAGTGTTACAACGGTTACGTTCAGCGGTTACGTTCAACTATGTCCGTGTTAATGTGACTATGTTGACAGAACCGATCACACACTACGTCATTAGAACCCATATTTTAAAATTATACAAAATGAATTAATATAAACCATAAAAATGCAAACATGTTAAGGTTAAATGCGGTTAAATAAGTTTAAATTATAAGAAATATTTACTTTAACGAACAACAAACCGAAAATATAACGATAACATACCTCCATATCGGGCGGCCGGCGAATGTTGATAGCAACTAAGGTTGTCACAATGTCATAATATTTGTCTTTCCAACAGGCTAAAATCAACGACGCTTCATCCAAATAGAGAAACGTTTACTTTCGTTATCAAAATTGAAAACTAATTTCACGAATTCTGTTAAAACAAATCATTATAAGTTCGAACGTAGGTATATTAATGTATACACATGATTTATGTTTTAAAAACATAAAATGCATCCTAAAATGTCGATAAATACACTAGTACGTCTCACCGTTATAGGTTTATATTCTCAAATTTAGAGTATAGCGGTTGATCAACAGCCGTGTCCATTTTCAGAGTGACAGGATCTAACAATTTCGTTTTCAGAAAATGCGTATAAACTGAACACGAATCGGTAGCTAAATGCGTCGTTCAAAATCGATTTGTATCGATCTAACTGTTATGCTTTTGTGATTTATGTTTTATGGCACAGGGTCCGACTTGAATTAACATTATTAAACATTCAAATCATATTCAGAATTGAAGTAGCATTTAATCTGGTAAGTTCGTGGCCTCCAGTAAGGTCGTGGAGAAAATTATGACGTAATTTTCTCTTCAATGACGTAACGTCGCGTGTCCGAATTCTATGCAAATGTGAGCCGAAGAACAGCTTGACTTACTAGAGCACAAAATTGGGTAGAAAACATCGGAAAATAAATATACCATGTTAGTTAAGTTTATTGCAGTTATTTGTGTTTTAAACTTATTACTGGCGCAGTGCCTAAATCCGCCACATTGGGGGTATTTTTACGATATTTTCAAAAGCTGTTTACCGATTGACATAAAAAAAATCACATAAATCAAGTTAGGTTTAATGTGCACTTACTGGCGTGTTTCGGATAAATTTCAAATACTTGGCAAACTAAAAATATTTATTGAGATTTAAGGCCTAAACAGTGTAAAAAATGAGCGTGGTAGTACCTAAATCCGCCACCCCTGTTTAAAATGTTTAAATTGCTCTAAAATAATATTATTTTATGAATTATGTTTTCAAAGCAACTTCTATTGACTTCTTTTGAAAAAAACTCCCACTTTTGTTTATCTAAGGTTCATTTTCTAGTATTTAAGATAAACACAGTGACCCGAAGTTGCTTGGTGAAACTCGTAGTCTACATCAGGAACCGTGACATGTAAATTGTAAATTAATATCGAGAATCTTCATATGTTCAAATATATATTTAACAGTTTATGTGTGACATTTAGATGCACTTTTTCCTAATGACTATGAAATAGTTCATTTTAAATACCTCTCCATGACGAACATGAAACCTCCTTTTCAAGACTCCAAATGTCCTTTCGATTAGATTTCTTGTAGATGCGCGCGCATCATTGAACCGCTGTTGCTGTGGGGTAGCTGATATAAATAATTGAAAGCATATTTTGTATTTATAAAACATAATTATATAAATTTAATTCCATATACAAATAGCACATGCATTTTAATTGAGTATTGTTTCATTTGATAATTTCTTTTTTAAAGACAGTTTATAATAAACAAATTAGATATAAAATGTAAACATTGGTCATTGGATGTACTATTTTTTAAATGGAAAAAGTACAAACCAGGATGGAGGTAAGGTGTCATGAGGAATTTTCTACATGGATAGGCACTATCACCCAGCAAAATACCATCTTCCAAATCTGTAAATTTAATAATCATACTTAAATTTCATAATAAGATCTAATTTAAAAATCTTCATTATATATCTGCTAACTCTAATTTAAAATGTACATGATATATTTTCTAACTCTAATTTACAATGTGCATTATATATTTTCAAACTATATATATCATAGCAATGAAAACATACATAACAGTATAGATGTCAACACTTTACCATGGTGATGTGTCTCCAAATAGTCAGACAACCCAGATGATATGAAGACATGGGCATCAACGGTGCTTCCAGGCCAGGTGGCGTTTATGCTGGTGATTATCCCTAAAAATATAATTACATATTTAATGATACCCTACAATATGCTAACTCATACAAATAAAATAACATAGGCCTCTTTTAAAAATAATGTTAATGACAATAAGCTATTACAATGGTAATTATACACAGTATAACAATGATTTCAAATTCACCCACTGGGTGCCTCAGTTAAACAAAAGATCGGACTATAAGTACACAATGAAACGGATTATACATTTCATGGAATTGTTACGTCATCTACACTTTACACAGTTGCGTTTTTGGCGCAAAACATGCAGTTAATGTTGGAATGTTAGAGAGGACGGACGTGCTGTGTTTACAGAAAATTATTTACAGTACCAGATCAATAATAAGTGTTACTGTATGTGTTGATCTGGTTTGTAAAGCGGCATACTAGTAATTAATGTAAGTTAATGGATTTATAATATTAAGGAACAATTGGAACTAAAAGGTAAGAAATCTTTATTTCTCATCATACCTCGATGGTCACAGGTGGCTTGCACATTAACACTGTGATAGTGCTTGCGATTTACGTTTTGATCGTCGTGGTCATGGGGTGCAATAATTCGAACATGCGTTCCATCAATCGCACCAATGATTGAAGGAAATCCCGCGGCTTTATAGAAATTTTGTTTGATAACTGATTTCTGTCTGTCCGTCGTCGGAAAGATAACTGATTTCTGTCTGTCCGTCGTCGGAAATTTAATGACTCTGTCTTTCAGGTAGAATAGTTCATCCGTCACTCTAGTAACAACCCTTGATACAGTAGCTGTGTCAACCCCAAATGTATCCCCTATTACCTGTAGAAAGTTCCCAGAAGCAAAAAATCGCAATGTAATTAGAATTTGTTGCCTCGGTGTCAATGGTTGATTCCGTTTTGTTCGTCGCTCCAGTCGATGTCCAATCAGCCTTTCTATACGGTCAATGTTATCCGGTGTAAATCTTAATCGTCGCCTTATTTCTTCAGGGTCGTTCTCGTCCGTCAGTCTGTCAATCCGTCGAAATTGTCTAAGTCGTCTAGCTTTAGGAATGTCAATGTCCGCCATATTGTCAGTGTGTTCTATTTTAGATAAAGATAACCGAAGTCAAAGAGCTTGGTTAAATCTTATCGAAAAGTTAACCGAAACGTGCACCTGTTTGGATATCTATTTTTTTATACAATCGCTAACCAAAATAGATAACCAAACCAAGCAGTTAACCAAAAGTTATCCAGTGGATAAGAGATATCCAGTTTTATACAATTGGCTACAGATGGACATTGATTTATTCGCAAAGTAGCGCATTCGTGGTCTAGTGGTAACGCATTGGCTACACAAACCATGCTTCGCAGGTTTGAGTCCCCGCTACATCTAACCTACTAACTCGTCTTTCGCGTAAAACGTTAAGCCGAGGTGCAATGTGCTAGGTGCTTACTAAATGATAAGATCTATTGTGTCATTCAAATAACCCATAAAAGGATAGTGCAAAAAAAGTTCATAAAATTAATGAGCAGATTACCATAAAGCTGGCGCATTACTTATATGAATATGTGTATTTCAGTATCAAAACACGACCCGTACAGCAATAATCATAATGTAAATATTATATATTTTTGAAGAAAACATATAGAACGGAATAGCTGGTTCAATTTTTTTGTTAATAAGCATATATGGCAGCGAAACGACCAGGGGCGAAACTACTTGGGGGCGAAATAACTAGTGGGCGGAAACTACTTGGGAGCGAAACAACCTGATACCACTACTACTACTACTACTACTAGTACTACTGCTGATGCTACTGCTACTACTATTACTACTACCACTACTACTACTTTTACCACTACAGCTACTTCAACTAGTACCAACACCACAACCACCACTACTACTACTACTACTACTACATTTTACTACTACTACTACTACTACTACTACTACCACCACCACCACTACCACTGCTACTACCACTACTACTACTTTTACCACTACAGCTACTTCAACCAGTACCAACACCACAACCACCACTACTACTACTACTACTACTACTACTACTACTACTACTATTACTACTACTACTACTACCACCACCACCACTACCACTGCTACTACCACTACTACTTCTATTACTTCTACTATTACTACTACTACTACTACTACTACTACTACTTCTACTACTACTACTACTACTACTACTATTACTGCCACTGTTACTACTACTACTACTACTACCACTACTACTACTACCACCACTACCACTGTCACTGCTACTACTACTACGACTACTGCTACTGCTGCTACGTCTACTACTATTACTACTAAAACAGTTGAATAACCTAAAACTACTGCAGGCTTTCAAGCGGGCCCTACTTTTCCACTGCTACTACTAGTACTACTACTACTACTACTACTACTACTACTACTACTACTACTACTACTACTACTACTACTACTACTACTACTACTTCTACCACTACTTCTGCTACTGCTGCTACGTCTACTACTACTACTACTAAAACAGTCTTTCAAGTCTGCAGGCTTTCAAGCGGGCCCTACTTTTCCATTGCCACTGCTATTACTACTACTTCTACTACTACTACTACTATAACAACAACTACTACTACTACTACTACTACTGCTACGTGTACTGCAACTGCTACTGCTGCTACGTCTACTACTACTACTACTATTACTACTACAACCGCTACTGCTGCTACGTCTACTACTACTACTACTACTAAAACAGTTGAATAACCTACAACTACTACAGGCTTTCAAGCGGGCCCTACCTTTCCACTGCCACCGCTATTACTACTACTACTACTAAAACAGTTGAATAACCTAAAACTACTGCAGGCTTTCAAGCGGGCCCTACTTTTCCACTGCTACTACTACTACTACTTCTACTACTACTACTACTACAACTGCTACTGCTGCTACGTCTAATACTACTACTACTAAAACAGTTGAATAACCTAAAACTACTGCTAGCTTTCGAGCGGGCCCTACTTTTCCTACTTAACTTTCTTTTCCCTACTTTTTATTATGCTGATACTTTTTCCTACATTTTATTGAGAAAGCCCTACTTTCCATACTTCTTTGTGGAAAAAAGTTCGATTTTGTAAGATAGTATGAGGAGAATGCAAAAAGGTTTAAATATAAGATGATATTACTTTTCTTTTGGGGAGCAATTTCTAGTCTGCTTATAGGATGCAGCTGGTCACCAGTGCTTTAAAAGCGCTTCAGGATGGAAATGGCTGTGTTGTCTGGCAAGCTGAAGTCCAAGAATCTACACTTTTGGTTCGTCTCATGTACTTGCTGGGCCTATCTTGACGCACTGGTGTCCTGCAAACCTGTACAGCTGCAAAATTGATTGCTGTAAGGTTTTGATGTCATTTTTGGCACACCAGAAAGGTAAGGAAAACATCTACTTTCCCTACTTTTTTGTAAAATATTCCCTACTTTTCCCTCGAAATTGACCTACTTTTTTGTCCTCGGGCACGTGAAAGTCTGCTAATGGATACAAATCAATATTTATACTTCTTTTAATGTTTATCTTTAATTTTAGGACAATGAACCGCAGTTTCATCCAATTGACAATGTGGATGAGTCGCTTATTGAACAATTCTGTATCAGTGTTTTTTCCCGCCTTTGGGGGAAAGGTGGCGGGGCCCTTCAGATGGGGAATTTTACGGCAAAAGGGGATTTTTTTTTTACATGTAATCATTATTACATGTTTATATTACACTTTGTTGTAAAACATTAATGAATTATTTTGCTACAAATGATAACTTAGATTACTAGGTTTAACTTGATTTCATGACAAATTGCTGAGATTGTTAACGAAAATTCTTCTATCTTTGTCATTTTTTGTCCGATTTTGGTCATTTTTTTAAATTAAATAAAGCTTACTTTTTGAGGGGAATTTTAAGGTAAATATAAGGAAAAAATAAATACTTTTTAACAGGGAAAGGGGGTCGTATTTCGGCCTCAAATTAGCCCTAAAACACTGCTGTATGGTATTATATGTTGACATTATATCCTGGCAAAGTCTAAGATGTGGAAAAGTCTGATGTGCACAAAATTGGTCATAACATGTATTTCTGGCCTTTTCAAAAATATGTCTGTTGCCTGTTGGCCTCATCAGGACAAAATCATTACAGTGTCGGACCTTCTGCCTCAACATGTCACAAAGCGACACATGAACATACATCACCCATTGTAGGAATTGACAGAAAACAATCTCGACCAGACTCACATTGTGATTTACCAGGAATGAATTAAAATAACATTTCTTACGATAAGTACCCATATATATTTCCTTCCACATTTCCATGTTCGGTTTTGTTCTTAGTACAGTTCTTGTTGGTTATGATATGCTTTACAATTTGTTGCGATAGTAGGACTTTTCGACGTGCTTATTTGTAAATATGTATCTGTTTGATTGAAGTTAATATAATACGTGTGTGTTCAAATTTAGTATATGATTACAGTTTTGTCATAAAGACTTATAAATAATGAGTTCAATGAACTTCACTAATTTCCGTAACAGCCACAATCATTGCCGTAACTTGAGGATCATTACCGTAACAAGACATTTTCTTGAGAGTTATTGTGTCGTTATGATAAATATTCAGAATTTAGTGGAGTGTATATATGCATTAACACTGTTGTACACATTTTTAATAAATTCCAGTTAAAATTTAATTTGTTTATATTTTTTTTAATTGAGTCAATGTGTGACTATATCCAAGTTATTCGATATGCTGGAGTTGTAAATACCAGAAAATACTGAATGTAAAACGTTGGCTAGAATTTTGCTTGTCATTACCTGACAAATGCTTCGTGGATTACATTAAGAAACAAAAATACTGGAAAAATAGCTTGATAGCTAAGTTACACAACGTAACATAAGTATTACGGAATTGATATATTTATGTGAGGTACACTAGAATACAGTACGTATGAATCAAAGTACGGAATCCCGTTAGGCCATCGCCTATAAATGGGTTGATCTTAAACGCGATACTCGATACTACGATAACGAAAACGCGACAACACGATGATGATAACGCGACATAACGATAACGAAAACGCGATACTACGACAGTACGATGATGATAATGCGCTATAATTGCGTGTTGTCACCATCGTACTGTCGCATTTTCACCACCGTAAACTCGTACTGTCGTGTTATCGCGTTTTCATTATCGTACTGTCACGTTATCATCATCGGGCTGTCGCGTTATCATCATCGTACTGTCGTGTTATCGCGTTTTCATTATTGTACTGTCGCGTTATCATCACAGTACTGTCGCGTTATCACCATCGTACTGTCGCGTTATCGTCATCGTACTGTCGCGTTATCATCATCGTACTGTCGCGTTATCGGCATCGTACTGTCGCCTTATCACCATCGTACTATCGCTTTCCGGTGCCCATGCTAATATAATTTCTTGGGATTGCCTATGGGTAGGTACGGTCAAGGTCAATGTTACTTAAAATAGAAAAATGGTTTTGGTTCATTAACTTAAGAATGAAATTTAATAGAGATATTTTAAAGCAACTTCATAAGCAGATACCTCATACCAAAACCTCGCTTGGAACTGCATATGAAGTGGGTGGGTCAAGATCAGTTTTACTAAAAGTAGATCAATGGTTTCCAAACAATGCTCCGGAGGGCGACAGTACGATAGCGATAATGCGACAGTGCGATACTGAAAACGCGACTGTACGAGAGTGATAACGCGACATGACGATGATGATAACGCGACAGTACGATGATGATAATGCGACAGTACGATGATGATAATGCGACAGTTCACAATGATGATACTACGACAGTACGATGATGATAATGCGACAGTACGATGATGATAATGCGACAGTACGATCATGATAACGCGACAGTACGATAATGATAACGCGATAACAAGACAGTACGATATTACGATGGTGAAAATGCGACAGTACGAGGGTGATAACACGAAATTATATCGCATTATCATCATCGTACTGTCGTAGTATCGCGTTTTCGTTATCGTAATGTCGCGTTGCCATCATCGTGTTGTCGCTTTTTCGTTATCGTATTATTTTTATTTCGCGTTTTCATCATCGTACTATCGAGTATCGCGTTTAAGATCAACCAATTCATGGGCGATGGCCCTAACGGGATTCCGTATAAAAGTGCATGCTACTTAGTGTTGTCATCGTCATTATCTTTGTTTTTGTTTTTTGTTGGGTTTTTTCGCCGTTTTTAACAGTATTTCAGTCATATCACGGCGGTCAGTTAACCTACTCACACTTTTCCTGGGCAAGCTTAGCCGATCTAAGCGGTTTACCAGTACTAAGCGCACATTCCTATGCCAGTAACTGACAACTGCCCTACTTGAATCAGAGGTAGGGGAGAATGGCCGTAGAAATAATTTCATGACCAATCCCCACACAAGTTATGTGGTCGAGCTGGGGTTCGAACTCACGATCCCCGGATTGACAGTCTAGCGCTCTACCAACTGAGATAGTCGGACCCGGCGTCATCGTCATTATCAAAATTATTATGTTTGAATTAATTTTTATTTTTTGAAGTACTGAACTCAAAAGTGTCAGCAAAAAATAGAATGACCCAGCTAGGTTCTGGTTGCCGTACGTCCCAGGTTCCGTACAGGTACAGTGTCTCCGAGTGTACCTCGATAGCCATCTGATGACCGCCACGCATACCTGCCCGGCTGTATGGTGTAATAATCATTAAAGGAAATCACATATTGGCAAATTTACAATTTTCAAAAAAAAATTCATAGATCCCAAAAAGAAATTATACTTTATAAACAAACAAGCTAGATAACACTAATGACTAAGACATATATTCGAAATATCGTATTGTTTTTGGATAATCATCAATCAAAATGGATACAAGCGTTTACAAGTATAACCTTCCATGGTATTTTGTGAAACACGTGTTTCACTTACATAGCGTTAAAACACACTGCTGCGTTTATAAGTCCGAATGGCCGAGTAGTTAGCGCAAGCGATTTTTGATCCCGAAGGTCCCGGGTTCGAGTCCCATCGAAGGCACTATTTTAAATTTACTTTTTTTTCTTTATATAATATTTGTTTTAGATTATTCCAGATGCTTTAATTTTTGCAGTTAAGGCATTTAATGACATTTTTCCAAAATAAAAAATATCTGTGCACATGTCCCTTTAAAGTGAATCTGAACTCTTTTTATTTTCACGCTCGGCTATATCAAAGATTTATAGATCTTTGGTTATATTGGGAACATTAATCAACATGATATGTTGCAATATGATTTTCGTCTAATTAAAAAATACAACCTTTTTAAAGGGGCATATCGACGTTTTTTTCAATAAATATAGACACACAATAAAACGAGACGAATTCCCATTTTTCTCGAATATATTTATCTAGTAACAGTAATATATTGATGGAATCGTTAAGAAAAATAATATACAAAGCAAAAGTGTCACCGATGACCACTGTTTATCTGTATTTGTCAACTGTTTGTAGAAACAAGGCCTTCGTATTTAACAATGGCTCGATATTAACTCCCTGTAAATGAAACACTTCTGACCCTAGTGTTGCAGATAGGCAAATTCAAACACAAAAAACGCCCTAAAGTTTGTCAATTAATTGAAAGACGCGATGAATGTAGTGGAATACTATACCGTTGAACCAGTTTATGCAGGGCAATACCACCTTCCAATCATCCACTCCGTTTAACTGCACGTGCCAGATGCTGAAGTTAAAACCAGGACCCCATTTTATAACAGCATAGTAACAGTTGATGAAAATCAGCTGTCATTAACGTGTTTTGCGTGGTTGCGATTAGTAATGTAGAACATATTTTCAGGACTTTGGTGGATTTACGTTAATCAGAATAATGTTGTAAATGTGTATTCGAATATACTTGCACTTTATGATAAATGAATATTTGTTTAATTAGCAAACCCCAACCACAATTTGCAACTTCAAGTGACTAGTTTCACTGATACGCATCAGGAAAGAACCATTAATTATGATGAAAAAAGTAGTATTATATTTAAGCTGTACATCTAATAAATTACACAAGGATAAAGCCATTGTAAAATTGTATGTTAGTTAACATTTACAACCTGTCAATCTACTCCCATTGAAATGTACGATGTATGCAGATATGATATCTTAATTGATTGCTGAAAAAACTAATTACACTGCAAATACCAGTCACGCAAAAATTTGGAAGGTTAAAATAGGACATGTTTAAATGTTAAGTATATTTAAAGGCAGGAGCTTAATGTTCACAATACATTTTCTATCGTTTGAAGTTGATTCATTGAACTTAACTCACTTATTACTATGACCAACTATTTAAAACACAAATAATAATTAAAATGATCATTCAGCTAACACGTACATTATTAGTGTACTACATTTACATCTGGTAGTGATACGAGTTTATTGTAGCGCTCATTAACTACATTTTACTATCTGAATGAAAAGCAGTATCAATAACTCGTTAACTTCCGTTTCATAATTATCTGCATTTTAAATCGTTTGTATTATAATTAATATGTACTGCATGAAATACAGAATTTCACAAATTAAATATGTATTTTTTATTCAATCTAGTGTATTAGAATAATAATTTACAGGTTGTGACCCACATACCTAAATCAATATAGCTACCCGATTTCAGTCATCTGTACAAAAAGGATCAAATGCGATAAAGGACTACATCTGTTCTGCTTGTAATGACAATGAAGCTCAGTTTTACTGTTCAGAATGTTTCAAATTCTACTGTGACAACTGTGAGAAACTGCACAACCAACTGTTCAGGACCCATGTTTTGTTTGGAAGAGGACAAATGGAGAAATGGCCAGTTGCGAAGCAACATCAGACCTAATAGAGATTTGTACGGAGCACAAAGATAATAAAATAGAATTTTTCTGTGAGGACCATAGTCAGCTGTGCTGTAATACATGCATTGCATTGCACCACAGGTAAGCTTCAATTAATTTTTTTTAACTTCATCTACTTTTGATACCAATTTCCTTCTCATCAATACACAACTGCATATATAACACTTTAAAGTAATCAGCCTAAAACAAGCATTTTACACAAGCATTCCGAAATTTAGCTCTCGGCTGTGATAAGCAATATAGATTTTTTATGAATTTTGTTATACCCAAAGGTGTGTGAACATGCTATTAGTACCATAAGACCAAGTTACTAACATTGGACGTACACATACAATATGAATACATACCATTGCATTTAATTTCTAGACAGTGCAGCAAAGTTATCTTAGTTGCGGATGCAGCCAAAGTGAATCCTGTAAGAGACTTGAAGCAGTGATTGAGAACGATAGAAACAATACAGAAACAACTTCAACAGCAGAAGAAATGTACAGAGACCAGCATACAGGAAATTGAAGCATCACATAACCAGTTGCGTCCGAACATTATAACACTGCGACAGAACATTAACACAACTTTAGACCAACTAGAGCAAAAAACAAGGCGGGAACTACATGCCTTAATGACCAACTTAAAAGAGTCCTTTCAGAATAAAAAAAATACCACTGTAGCACACTTCAGGACGATCTAAAATGTCTCAGTGATGCCATAAAGGAGGTTGGCCAAAGGAGCAATGAACTCTACTTTGTTGCTCACAAAAAGTGTCTTACGCTGATGGAACGATCAAAAATGATTCTGAAGGAAATATCAGAAAATATAGACGATCCATTAGAATTAATTCTTAATAAAGATATTGAACAGTACTTCAGCACTCTCGCAGGCTCGGGGAAGTTTGTAAGTCAAAACCAAGTAATATCTGTTCAAATTGCATCAGGGAAGAGCATAAAACTAACAGCTGATGCAAAAGGATGTAACATACAAGGTATATGTCAGCTTTCTTCAGGTCAGATCCTTATTGTCGATACTAACAACCTAAAAGTAAAGCTGTTAGATCAGCAATATAATGTGATCACTCACTGTGATTTTTCAACAAGTCCTTTTGACATGTGTGAGATACATCACTCTGAGGTGGCTGTTACTCTGGATGATAACATACACGAGATCTAGTTTCTCTCTGTGAACAATGGGCAGCTGGTGAAGGCCATGAAGTTTCAGTTACCACACAGCTGTACTGGTATTGCCCACAGTCAGGGTGACCTGTTTATCATTGCAGATACTGCACTTTACCACTATACCGTGACTGGGGAACTGGTTAAGAACGTGTATGAGGATAGTCCAGGTTTTTACACAGAATATTGTCTCCGGCATATAATGGTATATCATTCTTTATAATTTAAATTTACTGGCACAACATACGCATACAAGGGTGCATATCAATTAAAAAAAACGCTATATCACGGTTAGGAGACTCACCGGACCACCTCATTTCAAAATGTCCGTTGGTTACTTCCGATGACTCATTTCAGAAATTCCCAGAAAAATAACCGAAACTACAAATTATTGCCAAACATGTAATAAGTGAAGACATATATATTTCTGATCATCGTCAGTCGTCACACACTTCGTAATGGGTTGTAGTTAGAACTCAGACGGGTAAACATGTCAGTACATAGAGTATCATAGACATATTTTTTCAATGACTTCAACTTATAAAAATCCTACAGCCTTTCTTTTGTACATTATTTAAAGAAACTACGAACAAGTGTTCTATCATTCCTACTGGTAATGACATTGGCCGATTATACTGTTATTTTTTATCAAAAAATAGTAATTCAACGCATAAGCACATAATTTACAACCGATACGGGCCCCATATGGGCCCCATTTGGGCTCACATTAAACGACAACAGCCCTGAACAGGTGCCCGACATTTATTTGTATTGTTGTTTTTTTTTATAGGTTTTATTTTTATGAATAAAACATTTAATGTATCATTTAGATGTAATTGGTATCAATAAAGTGCAACGAAGTTTTTAATCATCGCATAATTTAATAAAATAAATTATTTCGAGCTTGCGCATACGAAATTTCCGGTAGCGCCAAAAATGTTCAAAACAAACGGTAAGTCGTACATTTGTACACGTAAATAACATTACTTTTGAATTCTGTTCGATGATATCTCACATTATCAGTCTGCAATTGAAATGCATGCACATATCGTGTGTAAAGAATAGTTGTAAACGCGTTTTGGATGTATTGTCCATTTTTGTTTTGCCATGTATTTTCGCGATGGCAGTCGTTTGTTTTCAATTGTGTGACATTATGTTGGAAAATAGTGCAGGGTGCACTGTCGAACTGTAAACTGTCAAGTTTAAAATTGTATTATGATTCTATATTAATAAAAAAGTTTTTTGATTCAAGGTGAGGCCCCTTTGAGTTTCCATGTTTGGTGGGCAGACAGTTGACATTCACAAGGAGGTTGCGTTATACCAGCTGGCGAGGCAATTCAATATGAAGGTGCTAAAGAGAAATTTGCGGTCCTTCAGCTTTGAATTACTTGTATAGTAATTCTAGTTCATGTTTTTATGGAATACGGAAATTGTAGTTTCATTAATATGAATATCATTTAGATGTCCAAAACGATACAAAAATGATACAATGTACTAGCATAATGTGATACAGGCAATACGATACATATTTTCTTATATGTGACACTTGACAAAGAGTATTTTTGCCAGAGTCGAAAATGTTATGTAGAGCAATTCAAAGGGGGTATTATAGCGATTCGTCACAATAACGATTCGTCACATAACGATTCGCCATAGGTTCGAACAATTCGCCACACTATCAAAGTTCTGCTATTAGTTCAACTGTTGAACACCTTTAATTCGCTGTTTGTAACAAAGATAATTGGTGCTAATTGTAATTGATGTGGTTTGACGCCTAGTGAACGATTGCAGTTTGTTATCGTAATGATCTGTTAACGCATTTTTTAGAAATATAATATCCCGGGCCAAGTCTAGTAAAAATACTTTATTTATTTCAATCGGAACAGAACAAAATGTTCTTAAACATAAGCATATTACAGCCCATCATTTTATTTTATTTTACAAAATTAAACTTTCATAAATGCGCATACATGAAAGAAAAAAATCGTACGAGTAGTACTGGTATGTTAAACTTCTAATATAGTATCTAAAAAATAAATCATGAAATATATGAGGCAGCCAAAATTTCGACCACAAATGTTGCATGTACCACCAGCCTTTAACCGAAAGCGCAAAAAAAATTACCGAAAGCCACCAGGACTGCACACAAATAAAACATGTTATATTAACAAGTTATTTACGTTTTCAAAATAAATTGAAATCAAAATTGTATGTAAAATAAATAAAACATTTACATATTAAATAAATTGACAAACTTACCACGACATTTCGTGGTGTGTAAACGCGACCCCAAAAAGCCTTTCAGATAGTCGTAAAAGTTGATGTTTATGCATGCCAAAACACAACCTCCGCGCAGAGATTTGACTGGTTCCGAGCATAGCTCTAATCAAATCCCTGCCGTCATAACAAACCACGTGATGATGATCGATTTAAATCTTCTAGATATTATTTATGGTTTAAATTAGTTATTTTCTTTTTTAGTTTTCATTACTGACTGCAAACGATATATAAAAAGTCA
This sequence comes from Congeria kusceri, assembly GCA_027627225.1. Taxonomy (NCBI): domain Eukaryota; kingdom Metazoa; phylum Mollusca; class Bivalvia; order Myida; family Dreissenidae; genus Congeria; species Congeria kusceri. The sequence continues at coordinate 42,050,724 of CM051035.1, forward strand.
AATTATGTAGACAATTGCTCTGAGTGCATTTAATAAGTAAACGTTACAAACACGTAATCCTTCCAGATGTGGAAGGATTTTTACTTGTGATGGCAGTGGTAACCGTTAACCGATAGGGGAGGTAACCGCTGCGAGGAGTTTGGCCAAAGCACAGGAAATCTTCAATAAAAGGAAATAAAAGTATTAACATCATCAAAACAGTCTGAAGAAAAAATATTTGTTTTTAACCGATAGCGTGTTCAGGTAGTCGGAAGGATACACTAGAATCTATGAATCACTATGATCCAATAATAATAACTTTTGTTTCTGTAAAGTATATGTATTTTAACATGTTTATGTTTCAGTTCACAATCAACGTTTTAAATGAATGAATTATGATTGTTTCCTTAATAGCGCGAGACCTAAGAATCTTCATCATGATGGAGGTCATGGAAGATGGCTTCAAGGCTTTACACTCGACTCCTGGGCTGCAACGACAAGGCTATGGAACATTCAACAACCAAATAACAGACTAAAACAAGGGATTATGGTGGCGGGTGGAAACAAAGAAGGTCTATAAAGTCCGTCGTTACATAAAACAATGTAATCGGTACTGATTTACAATTGAAAACAAGCATTCTAATCATGAGCATTTAGAGCGTTTGGGCTGACTTTGAGTTATGAAATTCGCCATATTGAAAAAAACTGTCGCCTCGTTTCACGATTTGGTGACTGTGGTGATCGACAGCAAAACCCTTAATATGTGACATTTTGTGCTCATAATTTACATTAATAGTTTATCTTCTTTTGTGAAATAACTTGGTTGCTTTATCAATTAAAATAACAATAAAGTATGTCAATTTTGTGGCAATGTAACGTTTGTATGTCTTTTAAGTCTAAAGTATTCAGTAGAAAGTGTTTCTCTATATTTGTGAGATTTTATTTACTGCTTATGCTAACCATCTGCATTGCATGTAATTGTTTGTCTTTTATGTGAATATAGTCTAAAATAACAAGATATGCATGCATATATAATAAGAGAGTACATTCAATAATTGATTGTGATTACTCTATATAAAGAGATACATCATTAAAGTTGGGTATTTTATCCTTTTTTGCATTTTAACATAATGTGTTTCATATTGTTTTAATATTTTTCATGTAATAATTGACTTTTAAGTGATTTCTAATGCATCCTGTTCAAATTTGTATGCCTGATAAAATTATATACCTGGTAGATAAGCACATTTCTTGTATTGATATTGAAGGGTTTTTTAAGCATCAGATGTATGATGTATATATCATATCTGTGTGTCTCTTCAGCTAATTTAAATATCTAAAAACAAAATACCGGTATTCTGATAATTCATTTTGTGTTTAAAATAACGAAATATTTTGTTTAAGAATAACATAGTTTTATATTGAAATTTCTCTGGTTTCTTTGTTGTATTAACTCGTTTTGTACGCCTTTGTTGCATGTACAACTATTTAAATATGCTGACCATGACCAACTGTATCTTATCGATAACCTACGTGTTTTGTTTTCCTCTGACAGGTATGACTTACAGAATATTGCAGTATACCTACCATATGGGATGAAAAAAGGATCATATATTGACCCAAATACTGCCCGTATGCAGCCCATATTGAACCCATATAGGACCCATATGCAGCCAATATGGGACCCACATGGGCTGCCCATATTGGTCCCACATGGGTAGTGCAACCGGGAACCATGTGGGATCCATATGGGCAGCCCATATAAGACCCATATTCAGCCCAAATGGGTCCCACATGCTTCCCGGTAGCACTACTTATGTGGGACCCATATGGGGCCTACATGGGTACCCATATATTTTGCTTGCTGGGAGGTATGTAAATTATAATATATCGTCCCCAGCCTGGTATGACGTATCATGGTTTACATCTTAATATTTGTATTAACATATCTCATTAAAGATAGCATATAAACATCAAACCTACAAACGTAAATGTTTTTCTTAACATAATTTCACTCTGTATAATTACGCTGAAAACTACTACGCAAAGTTCTAACCCCATTGAATATTTATGATCACATTGACAGTGAACACGATCTAAACCAAAAGTCTAAAACAGTAAAACCTTAACGAAGGTTTGGAGTTTGAGAGTGTTTTGTTGTATGTTTTTTAATGTTCAATTTAAAATAGATTTTAATTTGTATAGAACTTTGTATATACACTGTACTTTACACTAACACAAACAAACTTGCTTTTTACGTTTACATTTTAATTCATGGAAAAGTATTAACCATACCCTTATCGAAAACATAATAGATCTGTTTATCAAGACAACACAACTCATGCCAAAATTTGAAAACTATATTTTGTCCTCCAAAATACGGGCAACAACTCTGGTGTTACTGGTTCGATCTTGATAATTATTTTACCAATAAGAATTATGTTTGGTTATAAACAATATAGACAATATAACTTAAAATAAACCACTTCCTCAAAAGAACTCACGTTAACTGTTTAATACACCTAGTTTGATGATGTGCTAACTTGTTTATGTACATTGATGTCTTGATGACTGATGTTTTGTGAATCACTGATGTTTAGACCGTTTTAATTTCACATTTCTGATAACAATAACTAATAATATTATACCTTACATTAATATGTTTCTTCTGTGCGTATATAAAAGTCAACGGTCCGTTATTTAGGTTATTTTCAAAATTCCAGTTTAGCGGGCCGATAAAATAGTATAGTGCCTGGAGCCAGCGGGCATTATTTCGTGTGGGTGCCCGCTGAGCTCTAGTTGTGTGTAACCGCAATTCTGGGAAATGAAAAAGCATTTACGACAGAAACTGTACTAATGGCCATTTTAAACCCTGCAATGTTTAAATCCTTTGTATAACAATTGAAAAGTGTCATATTTTGTCGCCAACATATAAGTGAAATACATGCTTCTCAGGTAGAAAAGTGACACAATAGAAAATTGATCTTAATTAATAAGATAGTGATAACTGATGTGTTATACTGTTGCTCAAGTAATCATACAGAAGTCAAAAGTATTCATGATTACAGTCAGAATTTACACTGTAATTGAATAAGTAAATTCTATGGACAGAAGTCTTAATTTTTTAAGGAACATTTCGAAACAACAAAACAAACATTAAACAAATCGGAGAACCAGCTAACGGAACTTCATGACAAATGTAGGAAAATGGATGACACAATGCAGACCTATGACGTGAACATTTCTCAAATCGAAGAAGCGAACGATAAACTTGAATTTCATAGCTTGAGAAAAAAAAACCCTATTTCATGGCATTGCGGAAACCACAAATCAAGAAAACTGCGAAGAGCTGATACAAACACTTATCAAAGACGTTCTTCATATTGACAAAAACATCGTCTAAGACAGAGTGCACCGCATAGGTCAAAGTAAGCCAGCCGAAACAAGACCTATCGTGGCAAAATTTCACCGATACGCTGACCGAGAACTTGTACGAAAAACTGCCATCGAGCGCAGCCAGGACCTGAAGGCACTCCAGCAAGGCGTCAAAATCCAACAAACGAAAACGACACTTAAGAAAAGGAGCAAAAACAACATCTTCTGGACCGGGAACGAGCGGCCGGTAGAACTACCAAATGGGCAGGATCGAAACTACTAGCCAGAGGATCCGATGGGAACTTCCGGGAGGTCAACAAGTAGGACAATGAGAAGTTAAAAATTATTTCGTGGAATGTGAACGGACTTAAAAGGAAAATAAACGACTGTGACTTTTTACAAACTATCGGCGAATACGACCTTGTGATTTTAAGTGAAACTTTGACAAACAAAAAACAATCACTAAACACCGAAATTCGTTACTATATCAGTGTACATATTTATGGACATAAGTCATATGGCATAACGAAAGGTTGTCAAGCCGAAGGTATTTCCATTTATTTTAATAATTCGTTTAAGAATAAGATATATGTTGTAGAAACAAATAACTCTGGAATAGTATGGCTTAAATTACACCAATCTATGTTCGATTTTGATAAAAATGTATATATATATGTTGTACATACATTCCACCTACTACTTCAAAAGTTTTAAAAGACAAAGATTTTTTTTAGGAAATAGAAAAAGGTATAGAAAAATACTGTAATTTAGGCCACACATATATTGTTGGTGAGTTAATCTCTAGGACTGGATCATTATCAGATATATTAGAATATAACATACATTTAGATGACGATAACAACATAACCACAGACAATACACCTTTAACATTCACGGGTTTTCCCAAGCGCTCAAATCAAGATCACGTGATCGACACTCTAGGTTGCGCTTTAATTTAATTGTGCAAAACCACCAGCCATGTTATTGCAAACAGCCGATTAGCAAGAGGTAAACACGGGAATTACACATTCAGTTCATCACCAGGACTGAGTTTCACCGACTGTCTGTTATTACAACAAGTCAATTTTGATTTGACTTTCAATAATGAATTTGAAATTCAGGACTGGAAAGAATTTTCTGATCACGCAGCCATATATTTTAGTTTTCTTATAAAAGATAACACCAAAGACAAACGGTATAGTCATACTGATTCTAAACTACCGAAACAAAAATCATATTTAATGAAAGTAAAATAAGTGATTTTAATACAAATGTATATTTGGAAAAGTAATACGAACAAAACAACCTAGCAACCAGAAACAAACAAAAAAAAACAGAATGGTTCGATACAGATTGTAAAAATGCAAAAGCCAATTTCAGCCATGCTAAAAATACTTTCAATATATTATGGAAGGAACACGGTTAAGTAGTATTGCTAAAACACAACCCCGCCAGTTTTGGAAAAAAAAATGCTATAAGAAAAATAATAGCAAACCAGACAATATCAATATTAAAGACATGTATGAACACTTTAATAATCTGTAATGTGGCGATATGCATGATGTATCCACCGACAATATTGACAATACCTATGAAAATGCAAACGCTTTCGAAACAAATAACACCCTTGATTCCCCAATTACAGAATTTGAAATTCAAAAAGCAATGTCCACACAGCAAAACGGGAAATCAAGCGGGCCAGATAATATACTTGCTGAAATTATATAAGCTGCATATAACGTTATTAAACCACATATGACACATATATTTAATAAAATATTTGAAACCGGACAGTACCCGGAAAGCTGGGGATTAGGCTACATCACACCAATATATAAAAGTGGCGATCCCAATCAAGCAAAAAAACTATCGAGGAATAACACTCAGTAATATCATTTTGTGATTAACTACCCAGCTTACACCGCAACACGAATAGCGTGTTTTGCAACTGTTTGGAACAATACTTGCTTTTTAAACTTGTCTGATGTTAACAAACTCACATATCTTATGAAAAACAACGTAAGACAATTAGCCAAGTACATTGTTAAAGCTTACACGTTGCGACGCAGTATTCTCTTCTCATGACCTCGCATGATGAATGTTAAACATTTTATATGCTGCGAAACATGAGCCCTCAACATGAAACATATGTGCTGACATACAATTATAATGTATACATCACAATTTATATGTATTTACAGATACATTATATATGTTAAGGTGACCTATAGGCCCAATGGGCCGGGTGTACTGAAATATGTTTAATATTATGCTGTTTATTTATGTAATGCACATGTCACTATAATAAACCATTTACCTACTTACTTACTTACTTACTATAATATCCAAGATTTATTCAGAAGTATTATTAATCAGAATAACTAAATGGTGCGAAATGAATGAATCGATATCAAAATTCCAACACGGTTATCGAAAAGGAAAAGGTGCCGTCGATTGCATTTTCATACTGAACAGTTTAATAAATAAAGTATTAAATTCGGGACAAAAATTATACTGTATCTTTATTGATTATCCTAAAAGCTATGATAGCATAAATCGTGCGCTACTATGGCAAAAACTGTTATCACAAAAATAACCTCAAAGATGGTTTCAGCACTACGAGCAATGTACACGTCAGTTAAAACTGCTGTTAAAATTAAATCTCAAACATCCGATTTCATAGCATCACATACGGGAGTAAAACAGGGGGACCCGTGATCTAGCATTATGTTTTTAATGTTCGTCAACGATGTTATAGAAAATATAGACTCGAATATTGAAGGTATTATAACGATTAACGACATAAAGTCTTTCCTGTTATCATATGCTGATGATCAAGTATTATTTAAATTTTTCGACATCACCAACATCTTTAAAATCAATGTTAATCGACATCGAAAATTACTGCATAGCATCTAATCTTAAGATAAATACAAGTAAAACAAAAGTGTTGATATTTGAAAGAAAATTGTCGGCATATGAATCTTTACCTTTATGGGGAGTTATTAGAAATAGTGACTTCTTTCAAATATTCAGGTATAACACTACTTAAAAACGGAAATTGGTATAACACTGCCCAGTCACTTGCAGAGCATGGAAACAGAGCCTTACATAGACTTTTCACTGTTATAAATCAATATGAATTTTAAACACAGGAACAATTAAACCTTTTTGACAAACTAGTCGCCCCTGTCCTACATTACTCAGCAGAAGTTTGGGGATTTACTATAGGCATGGAATTGGAAATAGTACACACACAATTACTCAGAAAAATATTAAAAGTTAATAAATCCACAAATTTAGCAGGCTTATACGGAGAATTGGGTAGATACCCGCTGCATTTAATACGCAAATTACACATAATACGCTCCTGGAAAAAATACTAGAGTCTTCTGATGACAGTCTTATAAAAGCAATATATTCACTTCTGTTCAATGATGCGCAACAAAACATTACTTACAATCACCGGAATTGGGCATCACAAATTTAAACCATGCTTGATGATTAAGCAACCTATGGACGGATCAGACAATGTTTACAGAACAAACGATCAATCCTACATTTACAACATTATTAAAAAACAGCGTTTGTTTGATAATTTCCAACAAAGCTGGTATAGTGAAATCAATAATTCGCCTAGACTCACGACATATTGTCGATGTACAAATACATTTAAAATAGAACCCTATTTTGATATTATTTTAAAAATAAACAGTATAAAACATCACTCACATGGTTTCGATTATCATCACATAAATTAGAAATAGAAAGAGGACGCTATAATTACATCCCACGCGAAGATAGAAAATGCAAGTTTTGTAATCTTAATGAAATTGAAAATGAGTATCATTTCTTACTTGTTTGTCCTATATATAGAGAAGTTAGAAAAGAACACTTTAAACAATATTTTAAAAGGTGGCCAACATTAAATAAGTTTGATATTTTGATGCAATCAATGAATAAAAAAGATACTATAAACCTCTCAAAATATATTTACAACGCTAATCAGATACGGAATAATGTAGATAATCAATAATAAATTATAGCCAATTTAACAAGTACATATCTATGTATTCATTTTTGTTAACTTCTATAAATGTATTTATGTATTTAAACTTTACACACTGCGTAATTGTATCTTGTGGCAGAAAAGCGTTTATCATGCTGATATGCAAATAAATGTTGTCGTTGTTGTTGAATACATTACATTACATGATGTAATCAGATTCACAGCAATAATCTAATTCATTTGAATACTTGCATTTGAGTAATCAATTACAAGGGATTACAATTACTGTATTCGATTACCCCAAGCCTGAAAATCGATATGCTCCTATAACTGTACGCCTCTTCGGTTATTCTGACCCGTTGCAGATTGACTTGTTACCTGGCATGTATCTAATTCCGTTTGCAGTAGATAATAAGCTCGAAACAATATGTGTTCGTTACTTACAAATTATTGTACATTATGATGGCATATAGTATTAAACTAAATATGAAGCCACATTTTCGTGTTTAAAGGAAAATTGAACTTCATTCAAACAAATGTTTCCATTTTAGCAAGTATGCACTCAATTCTTATGCTTTTAGTTTTTTTGTACCCAACAGTCTTTCTATGCTGTTAGCGTTTTGATTTTGTTTCTTTTAGGTGGGGGCTGGGGTTAACCTTATAACACCTTAGAAACCGTATATGACCGTCTATGACAAATCAGTTGCCGATAGCATGTCTTGCATGCTTGCATAGTTTAATGAATTTTGTGGATTTACGTTAAACATAATAATATGTACAGGCAACGACAGAGATCATCTAAATGTGACTGACCAACATCAGACAGATTACTTTCTGTTGACCTAGCAATCGACAGTTGCAATACATATGCCTGGTCGGCCTACTTCTAAAGTTAACCTAGCAATCGACAGTTGCAATACAGATTTGGCCGGCCTACTTCTGTAGTTAACCTACCAATCGACAGTTGCAATACAGATGCCTGGCCGGCCTACTTCTGTAGTTAACCTAGCAATCGATAGTTGCAATACAGATGCCTGGCCGGCCTATTTCTGTAGTTAACCTAGCAATCGACAGTTGCAATACAGATGCCTGGCCGGTCTACTTCTGTAGTTAACCTAGCAATCAACAGTTGCAATACAGATGCCTGGCCGGCCTATTTCTGTAGTTAACCTATAGCAATCGACAGTTGCAATACAGATACCTGGCCGGCCTATTTCTGGAGTTAACCTATAGCAATCGACAGTTGCAGTACAGATACCTGGCCGGCCTACTTCTGTAGTTAACCTAGCAATCGACAGTTGCAATACAGATACCTGGCCGGCCTATACTTCTGTAGTTAACCTAGCAATCGACAGTTGCAATACAGATGCTAGCTGTTTGTTCACTTCTTTTTTCCCCTGACAATCGACAGGTGCAATACAGATGCATTTTCGGTCGAAAATGTTGGAACCAAGACAAACACCAAGCATTTGGTGACATGTTTTCCATTCCCAATAACATTAATATTACATAGAGGTTCATCCAATCTCTGCGATCACATGAGATTCAAACATCCAGCTGAATTCCATATACAGTGTTTTGCTGTTAGTTTTACAGCCCAATTAGTAAAACAGTCGTTGCGTGTTTAAGTCAGTGAAATTATATTCAGCTTAGCAATTAACCGGTTACTGAAATACTATTTGTTGTCATCCATATAGTGAAAAACGAAGACTCTAGCTATGTCCTGCTTATATTCTATTTGTTCACATCAAGGGGCAATAACTCTGGTGTTTGTACCTAATCTGGGCAACGCTTTGATTAATTCCGAGATCATATGGTCATACGCAATCTATGCCAGATAAGATGCAAAATAAAGTTTCTATGTTGCACTAAGTCCATTTTGCAGTTTTTCTCATAAAAGGGGCAATAACTCTGGTGTTCCTGGCCCGATCTGACCCGGCCCATTATCGAACTTTGCCGAGATTATATGGTCATACAAAAACTGTAATAGTTTGGTCCAGATTGAATGAAAAGTGATTTCAGTATCGTAAGGTGTTCAGTTAAAGCCATCGCGAATTTGCATAGAAAACCAAACCACGATGGCACCATGGTAAGATGACGAAGACACGCTGGTACGATGATGATGGTGCGATGATACGATGACGATGGCACGATGATACAATGTTACGATGACGATAACACGATGGTACGATGAATATGGTGCGATGGTACGATTGAGATAGCACGATGACATGCTGCTGAAACGATGGTGATAGTGTGATGTAACAACGTGTCATCGTCATCGTACCACGTGCCATCGTAATCGTACCATCGTAGCATCGTAACATCATTATAGTATCATCGCAACATCATCATCGTACCATCGTGCCATCGTCACCGTGTCATTGTCATCGTGCCATCGTCATCGAGTCATCGTGTTATCGTACCATATCCTGTCATCGTACGATCGTGTCATCGTAAAGTCGTGTGTTCCGATGTTCCGTTCAGGCCATAGCGATTTTGAATATAAATAAAAACCACGATGGCACGATGACAATGGTACGATGACGATGGTGCGATAGTACGATGACGATGATGCGGTGGTACAATGGCGATGGTACGATGATGATGGTGCGATGGTACGATATGACGATGGTGTGATGGTACGATGACGATTATGCGATGGTACGATGGCACGATGGTACGATGACACAATGGAACCATCGCACTATCAGCATCGTGCCATCGTACTATCGTATTATCACCATCGTACCATCACACCATCGTGTCATCGACATCTTATCATCGTGGTTTAGATTTATATTCAAAATCGCGATGGTCCTAACGGAACACCGTACTATCGCGTCCGCAAATCTAATTATTGACGAATTACGGCCGTCGGACAATGGACGCCGATGCCGCAAGACAGTCCCCGTATACCAGTAGCTCACTGAGCTAAAAATATGACTTGTTGAAACAAATATAAAGACGGAAAGCTTAATGTTTACACCATACATTTTCTATCGTTCGAAGTTGATTCATTGAATTTAACTCGAATACAAGTAAAGTGTTTGTTTATTATAGCGTCCCCTATCGCGATTAAGGGCCAGCCTGTTTTAACTTATGAGACACCTTTACTGATGATCATCTTTACTCCCGATTCCTATCATATATGCCGGGTGCTTGGCAGGAAGGCAATCGGTACTCTTCAATTTAACTAGTTGCTGGGACGGCAACCGGCCATATCAGAACAAGCCCCGAGACTCAAACCTTCGACCTCCAGCTCCGCAAACGAACGCCCTAGCCACTAGGACACGGAGACGGTCTAAAAAAATTACTGTGACGAACTACATGTATTTTAAATTCTTAATCTCCCAATGAAAAATGAACAATTAAAATTTTAAAGAGTTTATTTCTATGAGTGTATACAAGTCATGTTATATTACTAGATCTACATTTATAGGTTATGTTTTACATTACTGACTGGGAGAGAATCGAGTTTATTGTAGTGCTCATAAACTACATTTTACTAATGAATGAAAAGCAGTATCGATTGTACTACTTAAAGTTTAACCACGTGATAATTTATCATTCAAGGACGAACTAGGTTTAGTTCACTACCTTGTACATTCGTATTGTTGCAAGCAGGTAAAATGTGTTAATTTTGGTTTCATAATTATCTGCGTTTTCAGTAGTTTTTGTTATAAATAATATTTACTGCATGATATACAGAATTTCACAAATTAAATATGTAATTGTTAATTTAATCTTCTGTATGACAATTATAATTTACCGGTTGTGACCCAAATACCTAAATCAAAATGGCTACCAGATTGCAGTCGTCTGTACAGAAAGGGTCAGATGCAATAAAGGACTACATCTGTTCTGCTTGTAATGAAAATGAGGCTCACTGTGCCAACTGTGTAAAACTGCATAACCAGCTGTTCAAGGCACATGTTTTGTTTGGAAAAGGAAAAAAGGAGAAATGGCCAGTTGCCAAGGCAACATCAGACCTAATAAAGCTGTGTGCGGCGCACAAGGGAAAGGAAATAGACTTGTCCTGTAAGGACGATAATCAGCTGTGCTGTCACACATGCATTGCATTGCACCACAGGTAAGCTTCATTTAATCTTTTTAATCCCCCGCCGCGAAGCGGGAGGGGGGTTATAGGAATGCCCTTCGTCCGTCCGTCCGTCCCTCCGTCTGTCCGTAACATTTTCGTGTCCGCTCCATATCTCCTATACCCGTTGACGGATTTTCATAAAACTTGGCTCAACTGTTTAAGTCATTGACACGATGTGCAGAAGGCATGAGTCAGTCACGCCGGCTCAAGGTCAAGGTCACACTTGAAGGTCAAATGTTTGAGCCTCCATTTCGTGTCCGCTCCATATCTCCTATACCCGTTGACGGATTTTCATGAAACTTGGCTCAAATGTTTAGGTCATTGAGACGATGTGCAGAAGGCATGAGTCAGTCACGCCTGCTCAAGGTCAAGGTCACACTTGAAGGTCAAATATTCGAGCCTACATTTCGTGTCCGCTCCATATCTCCTATGCCTTTTGAAGGATTTTCATGAAACTTGGCTCAAATGTTTAGGTCTTTGAGACGATGTGCCGAAGGCATGGGTCTTTCACACCAGCTCAAGGTCAAGGTCACACTTGAAGGTTAAATGTTTGAGCCTCCATTTTCATGTATGTTTTTCGTGTCCGCTCCATATCTCCTATACCCTTTGATGGATTTTCATGAAACTTGCCTCAAATGTTTTGCTCATTGAGACCATGTGCAGAAGGCATAAGCCAGTCACGCCAACTCAAGGTCAAGGTCACACTTGAAGGTTGAATGTTTGAGTCTGTATTTTCATGTCCGTTCTATATCTCCTGTGCCCTTTAAAGGATTTTCGTGAAACTTGCCTCAAATGTTTATCACATTGAGGCAATGTGCAAAAGGCATGAGGCAGTCATGGTCAAGGTCAAGGTCACACTTGAAGGTCAAATGTTTGAGCCTCCATTTTTGTGTTTGCTTCATATCTCCTATGCCCTTTGAAGGATTTTCATAAAACTTGGCTCAAATGTTTATCACATTGAGGCCATGTGCAGAAGGCATGGAGCAGTCTTGCCACCTCAAGGTCAAGGTCACACTTAAAGGTCAAATGTCTGAGCCTCCATTTTCGTGTCAGTTTCATATCTCCTGTGACCTTTAAGGAATTTTCATGAAACTGATTACGGTCAGTGTGATATTTCAAAGTCACCTTTAAAATCTAATGAAGGATCTCGGCGGGGGATATAGCTGTCCTTAGGACTGCCTTGTTTTAATTAATCTACCTTTGATACCAGTTTCCATAGCACACCTAACACTTTAAGGTCACCAGCCTAAAAGAAAAGTTGTTTCACAAGCATTTTGAAAATTAGCTCCCGGCTGTTATAAGCAATATTGATTTTTTATGAATTATGTAATACCCAAAGGTTTGCGAAAATGCTGTCATTAGACATTACTTACATTGGACGTACACATAAAGTATGTATGCATACAATTGCTTTTAATTTCTAGACACTACAGCAAAGTCATCTTAGTTGCGGATGCAGCCAAAGTGAATCCTGTAGGAGACTTAAAGCAGCTAGTAGCAACGATAGAAACAACACAGAAACAACTTCAACAGCAGAAGAAATGCACAGAGACCAGCCTACAGGAAATTGAAGCATCACATAAACAGTTGCTACATAAAATAATAACACTGCGGCAGAGCATTAATGCAGCTTTAGACCAACTAGAGCGAAAAACATAACAGGAACTAGATGACTTAATGACCAACTTAAAAGAGTCCTTTCAGATTAAAAAATACCACTGTGGCAGACTTCAAGCCGATCTAAAATGTCTCAGTGATGCCATACGGGACGTTGGTTATAGAAGCAACGAACTATACTTTGTTGCTTACAAAAAGTGTCTTGAGCAGATGGGACAATCAAAAATGTTTCTGAATTAAATATCAGTAAAAATGGACAATCCATTAGAATTTATTCCCAATAAAGACATTGAACAGTTCTTGAGTCCAAACCAAGTAATATCGGTTTACATGAAGTCAGAGAAGAGCATAAAACTAACATCTGATGCAGAAGAATGTGCCATACATGGTATATGTCAGCTTCCTTCAGGTCAGATCCTTATTGTCGACGATAATAACATAAGAGTAAAGCTGTTAGATCAGAATTATAAAGTGATACATCACTGTGATGTATCTCCAACGCCTTATGACATATGTGAGATACATCACTCTGAGGTGGCTGTTACGTCGCATTATACTTACACACGTGAAATCCAGTTTCTTTCTGTGGACAATGGTCAGCTGGTGAAGGGCAGAAAGTTTCAGTTACCACACAGCTGTACTGGTATTGCCCACAGTCAGGGTGACCTGTATGTCACTGCAGATACTGCTCTGTACCACTATACCGTGACTGGGAAACTGGTGAAGAAGATGTTCGAGGATGTTTCCGGTAGTTACACTGGTATGTAGAATTCACAACAGTGTCTCCAGCATATTTATAATGATATAAAACACTTTGTAATAACCTAGTATATCAACACAATGGTAATGATTTTATAACATAAATTCTAAAAAGGTTGTATCAACCGAAGCTGTGTATTAATATGACTTTATAAGGGCTGCTTATAATTTGCAACACCAGTGAAGCCATGTATTATTATTAGTCTGACTAAATGTATATAGACAATGCATTTACAAAGCTTTAGAACTCCTTAAAGAATCGGTGTGATCGTATTTCGACTGCACATATCGTGTTTACAAGGACTTGTTAAGTGACTCATCGTACATTATGTATTATAAAAATATATCTGTAACAGAATGAACTTTGCAGTGCACAAATGGGACGTAAGCTAAACATGTGACAAATTATACCCACTTAACTATGCATACGTTTATATATTAAACAGTTTAAAGAAGATCAATTAGTGAAACATGTGAAGCAATGCGTTTTATTTGTAGATTGCTGTGTGTGTTTGTCGTACGTGTGCAATGCAATGCAATGCACGAGTATATTCCAATTAAATTTGTTCTGATACATATATATATAATATGCAAATGGAATGCAACTGTTTTATGTTAACAAGTCTAGTGATTTGTTGAATTTTAAATGCACTGAGGTATTGACGGGTTGTTTCACCCTATTCATGTCCCAATGACAAACTGCTCAGTGGTTCACAACAGTTTATATTGTTTAATTAATACTGTTTGAAAATTAAAATGCATATATATGTATTTTGATTTAATGTTTATGCTGTCGTGTTTGCATTTACTTTAGTGTGGAAGTGTGCTCTGACATCCAAAGGAGGCAGGATTTATGTCACCAACAGAGACAAGCACACGCTCCTCACTCTGGACAAGGATGGTAATGTTCTGTTCACCTTGACTGACAATGAACTACAAGAACCATTCGGTGTACACGTCACCCCTGCAGGACAAGTGCTTGTGTTTGGAAATACATCCCACACCATCATACAGGTCGATAGGGAGGGAAAGAAGAAGCTGGCTACTCTGGCTAGACACGAGTATGGACTGAGCTACCCGCTGTCGGTCTGCTAAGACAGCAACACTGACTCGGTCATTGTTGGGCAAGGCTGCAATGACAACAGGTGTTCAAAGTTAAGTTCAAGACGTAACAAATAAACATGTGATCTGTTCTATACATGTAAATATAAAGAATACCAAAAAAGAACATTCGTTTTTAAATTAATACTAATAATAAGAAGGTGTAAGAAGTACTGTGTGCTAGTTCTAATAATCAATTCCATATGTAAAAATTTGCTCAAAAAGTACTTGAGACAAATCAAAACGCAACATTTGCTTATATATCATCTGTAGTCTGATACCGTATAATCTTCAGATTTTTATGTGCACGAACTTCTGCGCAGATGTTTTACAAAACTATCGCATTTATTGTTGCCGTGGTTATTTTATAACTTTGTAATAGCTGAAGCCAACGAAACATCAATTATGACGTGTAAGGTTTGTTTTAATACTGGTATCAATACATATCTACTTGCAAATATAGAATTTTACTCACACATTGCATGTTGTACGACTATATACTATTTTGTTTTTTACATGTTTATTTTTGCCGATTTTATACATGCATTTATCTTAGATTTTAGTTCAGTATTGTGTATGTTAGATAGTTTATGTGTTTAGTTTTTTTCACATTTTATTTCACCGATGTACATATGCATGCACATATGCAAGTACTTAACATTAATAATGGTTTGTTTGGTTGGTTGTGGACTCTATTGCTGACTAATTTTGCTTTAAACAAGTGCTTAATTTTACCTGAGTAAAAGTTTCATAATGTCATGTTGTATTTAAAAAGGATTTCGAAACAAACAATTTCGTTTATTTGCTGTACAAGCACTTTTTGTTTTAGGTATACGAGTACTTCTTAAACTAAATATGCTTTTGTTAATACTTTATTTAAAGCGTCATCACGTACACTGTAAACTTCTTTAACTCAACGCAGTGGCTTAGCTTCTACAAAGAAATAATATGTATTCGCAGTAGACATAGATCTCTTCTCGTAAGGAAAAACACACAATCTGTTTGCGTAACTCGATACTATATTTGACTAGGAGGATGTTCACAGTACAGTATCAAGATATATTAATGGTACTTATAATAATTTGTTAAAACAAAAACAACGCAATAATGTTTACCGTATTTTATTTCAATCAAGTCCTTGTTCACGGAACAAATCTATAGACTGATAACAGAGTGCTGCAGGATTTTACAAAATATAAAACCTCTGCCTTATCAACAACCTTAAAGCAGCTAGCAACACCAAATGAATGTCATTACAGTAGTATGTAACACATACAGTGCAATTATATATCAATTACAGTATTATAAATACTTGCCAGCGTACAAAACCCAGCACATGTACAACAGCTCTTAACCAAACTGACGGTTGAAACATTTAAGTCCGTTTTCTATCAATACATGTATGCACTCTCGTACGAACGATGAAGAACATCATTTGTAATACATGTATGTTTTTTTTGTACGAACTCGGAGGAAATAATGAACATAACGGTTGAGCCAATAACTGCAAAATTAGCGTCCATATAGTGTTGTTACTTATAACAATATTAAACTTGTCAACAAAACAAGACATGCCCCCGTTTGGTGCTGGATAGCCCATTTCCTAGTTCAAATTAGGTCAAGTTCAAGGTCAAAGTGAGGTTGGGTGATATGGGTGGATTGGGAACGGTCAAGTAACAACTGTGTAAATATCCAAGTGTTGTAGTAAGCGATGTTGGTGCTAGACGAAATGGTAAAATCTAGTTAACCAAGAAATGGCACTTTTTTATTATAAGTTCAAATTAGTTCAAGGTCAAGGTCAAAGTGAGGTTGGGTGATATGGGTGGATAGGGAATTGTCATAAGCAACAACTGTGTAAGTATCTAAGTGTTGTAGTAAGCGGTGTTGGTGCTAGACAAAATGGTAAAATCTACTTAACCTTGCCACGGACGGAAGGACAGGACGATCACTATATGCCTCCCGCATCAAGATGCCGGGGGCATAAAAAATATTTGATAGCACTGCAATGTTTTAATTACAGTTTTTTAATAATCAATACACCAGTATGATTTTATATGATCTAAGTTAATATTGTATTGTATATCATTTAAGACACATTTTATACTAGGAATTTTGACTTGTTTCGCTTCACAGTACACTCCGCTGCACATTGAGGACTGCTTTGGTGTCGGCTAAAACATTAAACCAAAAGACGACACAAAACTGCATGATTTGCCCAACCAGTAGACCTGTTTTGACCAAAGACAAAATTTCACCACAAAAATAACAATCCTACATTCTCTCGCCAGTGCACAATCAACTTTATTCAGCACAGGGGTATGAGGTCTACAAGATTGCCCTTCGGTTGGGTCATAGTGTCAGGGAAATAATCCACCAGTTGATCAAATAGTTCTGTACGTTTTCTGTAATTTTCTGATGAAACTGAGGAGGAACTTGGTTCTGGTAATGAAACTGAAATAAAAAGTGTTTTATTGAGCATTTACACTCCATGGGCAGTAATCACAAAGGTCGTTAGGAAAATGTTAACTTCAGTTGAACTTAAGTGAAAACTTCAAATCAAATTTCCTATTAAAAAATCCAAGGATTTCTGTTTGCAAAATGCTAAAATACTAAACACCTAAGAATATTTACTAGTTCAAAGCATTTTGATCTAAAAAAAACCCTATATGTGCAACATCCTAAGACTTAAGGAATTTTATGAATTTAAGAAATATACTTAAGTTTTCCCCAAGGAGCTTTGTGAATATGGGCCCATGATTTTGTAAGGTATACTATAAGCAGGATCCAAAATCATCCAACACATATCATGCCTTCCACAAGTTAAAGCTGACTTACTACTATTCATATTAAGCATCACTTGTTAATGACAAGAGCTGCTTATAAAACAGTTATGCCCCCTCTACATTGAATTAGCAAAAAAGCCTAATTTTAGATTATCAAAGGCCATAACTCCACAGCTACAAGAACGATTTGGTTGATTACTGAACTTAACCGTGATCAGACGCCCACAAAGATTTTCACCAAGTTTGGTGAAGATCGGCAATGAACTGTTGGACTTAGAGAACCCAAAACGTCTATAAGGCCAATTTGAGATAATTCAAAGGCCTTAACTCCACAATTCCTGGAGCGATTTGGATAGATATTATGCCAACAAAATTTTTCATGAAGTCTGGTGAAGATCGGATGAAAACCGTTGAACTTAGAGAGCAGAAACGAAACAGGTCTACCAACAGCTAGACAGACCGACCGACATCAGCAAACCAATATACCCAGCCATCTTTGATGGGGGCATAATAATTGAGCATGTAGGCAAATACACCTAACAACAGAATCCATCACATTGTAAACCGCTTTTGTTAAAACAGACAACCCAGAATATGACAGTAATACATACAGAGTGACTGAGATTCAAACATGTCCTCCTCCTCCTCTCCACATTTGAACAAGGTCGATGCCAACAGGTGAAACTGAAACAAAATGGATAAGCCTATAAACACACTATACTATCAACTGACGGTACGCTATGGGATTTATAACAACGCCACGCCTGTCAGTCACATTCCGACAAACATCATTGAAAGTATGTAAATGTTTTTGCAAGAGATGTCTGTCAAACAATTCAGTCCTAGCTTTATGGCTAACCTGTAGTAAAGACAGTCAATCAAATTCCTTCGTATGGTCAATTACTGGTTTCAGATGTTGAAGAAATAAACACTTAGACTAGCTGCCTATTTAACTATGATTATGGTCTTACTACAGAATTCAATTAACATGAGTGTCACAAACATTCCTAATTTTAAGTTCCAGAAAGATTCTGATTTTGTATCAACTGGTGTAATATATTCAAATTAAATTTCTTAGCTACTAAAACATAAACAAATTATTGGAATAACAGAAAATACTCAGATAATTTTTTAGGACAAATCGCCTACGAATGTACCCACTTCTCTTGTTTCTTGATCGTCATTCTGATCAATGACGGCTGCCAGGTCCCTCTGTAAGAACACCATGGCTGACTGCGAGTCCTCAGCTGCCAGTTCTTGGAACCGGTACTTTCTGATAAGGTACTTGCAACGTCTTAGCAGGTTATTAGGGGAGGGGCGACTCAGCTGTAATAAATAAATAAATATTGAAACAACTTACTTGAATACAGTAACTGATTTTAAAATACAAGTCTCAATTAATGGACTAAAGGGCATACATGAAATTAAAGTTAAAAGATGTCGTAAAACGTACATGTTCTTAAAATAAAAGGTTACTGTACAAGACTGTAATTTTCAAATTCCTTGAGCCCAGAAAAAGTTACAAAAAAGCCAGTAGAAATACATGTATATGGAGGATTTTGAGGTCCAGAGAAAAAGTAGTGTATTTCTAGCTGGCCCTGATAGAATTTTGTTTCTTTTGTTCTGCCCCTTACTGTATATGAATGAATTCATAACAGTTACTATGTGTACCTGCATTCTAAAGCTAGGGGTTTGCCTTCAGTCCTAGTGTCGAAAAGGAAATGGTGGTAAGTTTTTAATAGAACAAACAATAGTCCAATGTGTTTACAGAGATTTACATGTAGCAGCAGTATCATATTTAGTGTCACAGAAATTAAACTAAATAATACATGTACCTGTAAGCACCAGAAATCATCAAGCCTCATCTTTGGTAAACCTTCCTTTCCAGGATTTCCTCCAAACAGATAATGAACCTAACAAACAGTGTAACAATGGACATTATTACATGTATGTACTTAAATATATTTAGATGACATGATCATACATACATGCACATTATAGACAACAGAAATGGAAGAGCAAGTTACGAAGACTATAAAAAATTAATATTTAGCCTCTACAAGGCGATTAAAGACTTATTTTTAATTCTGTGGATATTATGCTAAAAATTGACTGATGCAATTCAAACAGTTATATCAGCTTCAATACAGAATATAAATAACTGTGTCAAGAGATTAAATCACCTTACTTCTGTTTTGATACAAATCCCTTTTTACATTTGATGGTATATTTTAAAATCAATAAATGTGCACACAAACCTTTCTAACATGATCATAGACTAGCTGATGTGCAAATCGAGGCACGGGTTCCACGTGCTGCATCTTAGTCCAATATTGCTGACCAGAGTTTTCATTCTTGTATATGCACGACCTGTAGTGTATGTCTCTTAACGTAAAATATGCAAATTCAGCAAATACCAAATATCCATTAATGTTATAAAGATAAACTTTGAGAATGAGATTGGAAGAGTGATTACATCTACCGGTACATGTACTTTGCTAATTGATACTGATATAGAAGAATCTAATAATATCGATAAAAACATGAATTAAATGTAAAATCACATTCTGATCTGGCTAAAGTACACGTGTTGAAGTATACATACAAGTTAATATTTACCATTTATTTTTGCCAATATTATAGACCCAGAAGGAGTTTTTCACATTATCTCTCTTTTCTTTGTCTTTACTTAACCCCTGAAAGACAACTTCAGAATTATTACAATTACACAGACTTAAAAAAACAATATGCTATGAAGATGTTTTTATTTCTTTGAGATTAGTATATTTAACATAAAATTGGTAATAAAACATGTATACAAAGAATGAAAGACATTTTGTGAATATTAAAAAAAAATTGTTGTTCCTGTGCACAGATATATACACACAGCTAACACATAAAGCTTTGATTAAGTATTAAGAATTAAATGTGGCATGTCGTGGGAAACCCGGTCTTAATGCACATGCATGAAGTGTTGTCCCGGATCAGCCTGTGCAGTCTGCACAGGCTAATCCAGGACGGCACTTTCCGCCTTTGGTGGATTTATGTTTAGAAGAGACTTCCATGTATTTGAAACAGAAAATACCATAACTGTGGAAAGTGTCATCCCAGATTAGCCTGTGCGGACTGCACAGGCTGATTCGGGATGACACTTTATGCACGTACATTAAGCCCAGTTTTCTGCACTCCCATATGTGGGTAACTCTCTTTCAGGCCTGTGGAAGATGGTTTACCCCAAGAACCACAGACTAATGTTGTTGATGCTGATGATTTTGTTGATGCATGTGTACTTACTGATAGCACATGTATTTCATCACTATCTGGGTCAAGTGTTGCCCTCTGAGTGAAGCCGGCCGCTGGTACTGGAAATAGCACACAAACCATGGGCTAACCAAACATTTCAGAAACCAACAATTGCCTTGATAAAAAATGTTCACTGAGGTCCCCTTGACCTTTAAAATTCAAGATTATACTTAGCATTTATGCCATGATCATGTGCATATTTTACCAAATTCTGATGGTTTAAGTATTTTTGCTGACTTGCCCTGGATATAACACAAATGAGGCGTGTTGTGGGAGAACCGGGCTTAATGCATGTGCGCAAGTGTCGTCCCAAATCAGCCTGTGCAGTTTGCACAGGCTAATCCAGGATGGCACTTTCCGCTTTTATGGCATTTTCTGTTTCAAGGAAGTATCTTCTAATTATAAATCCACTGTAGGCGTAAAGTGCCGTCCTGGATTAGCCTAAGCAGACTGCACAGGCTGATATGGGCCGGCACTTTACGCACATGCATTAAGCCAGGTTTTCCCACGATACGCCTCAAATGATTTCTTGTCTAATGTGTTGACCATACAGAAAAATGCCAAACTTGCTGGAAAAATATCGGGCTCCCCTGGCTAAAAATTTTCTTAACACCAATTTTGTTTTTTTGTTATTGTGTTTTATGAAAAAAAACATTGTAGCCTTATCGAAAGTTCTTTCTCCAAATGTTGCAATTTTTAGCCATTGGCTGGCTAATTGGGCAAATGACAGTGTGAGCCAATCAGTTTTAGCAATTAAAGTCGCAGTCCATAGAATATAATTCAATACATCTTAAATTGGCATTAGTTCTAATGAATGTTAATGACGTTTATTTGACTGAAAACTGTTTCTTATTTACGAAAGGCATTTAATAATGTCTATGTTCGAAAACACTTGGTAAAAACAAAACATACACTAAAGTACATGTTGATTTAGTCCAGAGGCATCACAAGCTTTCACATACAGATAACTATACGATATAAAGTTACCAGAATGTTATTATTTTACCGATTTCAATGCGTTTTTTTTGTATTTTGATCGGTAAGATGTCCATTAGAAACGATTTCTGCAAAGTTTTATTTTTATTAATATACATGTACTTCTGGACTGCTGCTTTAAATATAGAACCAAGTTATTAAACTTATGCAGTTTTAAAATACAAACATGATTACTTACTGGATCGTTTACTTGGATCTTTCAAGAAGTTTCTAATATGCAGGTGTCCCGACATGGGATTATCTGGACGACCAGTTGGGGACGGATCCTTACTGGAGCCATCAAGGATCATTTCAACCCTGCGATCATCCACATAGTACATGAGGAAATCATTGAGATATTCTTTTGATCTCTGGCCCGCAAAGATAAACAATGCACGCTTCCGCTGAAAAACAAGTCAACTTTCAAATACCGGTAGGTGCATTTCATTTAATATTTTGGCTTCAATCTAAAGGCAATAGCCTTTATAACGAAAGAAAACTGAACATTTGATGTATTATTACCTGTATGAAACTTTCATAAATTAGAAAAGTTGTTATGTAGGGTACGTTCTTATATATATGTACATATTTAAATAAAATTAATGCTCAATACATATCAAAATTAGATTTCATGTCTTGCATAAAATAATTTTTACTCTGGTATGCTTTTTTTTTACTAAGATATTTATTGATACAATGCTTTACATTTTTACATACACTGGAAATTCTCTCGAAAATTATTATCAATTGGCAATTTAAAAAAAAACAAATGACATACATGTATCTCCATATTTTCAGCAAAATTAAATGTTTCTGATCTTTACATGATAAAATATTTTGTAGCAGAATGGAAAACCAATGTTGCCAAACAATTGTATTATTTGTCTATACCATTACTTCCTTACCGGATGAAACAGCATTGAGTGAGCAATTCTAGATCTGAGTTCTGAGCAGTCGTCCATCAGCTTTGTCCATGTGTTGGTTGGAACATAGTAGCTGTATAGCCCGCTGAACTGTGGGTTACTGCTCCGTTCACTCTCCGTAGAACTGAAATCAACAGGTACTGACATCATTAAATCAACAATTAGTGACGTCATTAAATCAACAATTAGTGACGTCATTAAATCAACAATTAGTGACGTCATTAAATAAAAAACCTGACATCATTAAATCAACAATTAGTGATGTCATTAAATAAAAAATCTGACATCATTAAATCAACAATTAGTGACGTCATTAAATAACAAACCTGACATCATTAAATCAACAATTAGTGATGTCATTAAATAACAAACCTGACATCATTAACAGTTTCAAACATTCATGATGCAGTTTACTTGAAACCCCCCCCCCCAATTGATCTGATCATTATTTTCGTATATTTGCTATACACCACAAACTATACTGTTAAATAACAGACATAGTGCATTCTCTTGTTTAACCAAAGGGCAGTGTTGTTTCCACAGAAGACTTACTTTTCACTTCAAATCAGTTTAGCTACTAACAATTTTATTCGTACCTGTCACCCAGCTAGCATATACACGTATGTTCTCAAATTAAAGAATGACTCGTCATTTCAAATGTATGTTAGCTCATGGCAGTTCAACTAGTGCCTACATGTAAGTTACCAAATTACCATTTCCTTATATTTTCCCTTACCATGTTAGCACCCGGCCTCCAAACACATACAGTGTCTGTTGTTCAATGTCTATGACCATTTGATGGTCAAATATAAGTTTTGGACCACCCATGGCTGCTGTATCCTCTGTTATCAAGGTCCATTTGCAGCTCTCAATGTCATACATGTAGAAGTCACTCTGTAATACAAGACATACATACTGGTATGGCATAATGCATAGGAGATGTAGAATTAAATTTTTTGGCAGCATTGTATATTCAACACAGTATTTTTGTCTTGTTCCTGAAAAGCTGCATTGAAAAGGAATCCAAACTAACATTCAAAACAGAACCATGTATATTACAAAAATCCTTGTTGAATATGATACAAATTGTGAAAAAAAAGTTGTGCTGCCAACAAATATGTATGAAACTCTCCGAATAATCACATATAACCAGAAGTAGGTGACAGTAAATAGCTCTATGTTTGCTCATATTACTCTCAGAATCAGAAGTAGATGACAATAAATAGCTCAATGTTTGCTCATTTTACTCTCAGAATCAGAAGTAGATGACAATAAATAGCTCAATGTTTGCTCATTTTACTCTCAGAATCAAAAGTAAATGACAATAAATAGCTCAATGTTTGCTCATTTTACTCTCAGAATCAGAAGTAGATGGCAATAAATAGCTCAATGTTTGCTCATTTTACTCTCAGAATCAGAAGTAGATGACAATAAATAGCTCAATGTTTGCTCATATTACTCTCAGAATCAGAAGTAGATGACACTAAATAGCTCAATGTTTGCTCATTTTACTCTCAGAATCAGAAGTAGATGGCAATAAATAGCTCAATGTTTGCTCATTTTACTCTCAGAATCAGAAGTAGATGGCAATAAATAGCTCAATGTTTGCTCATTTTACTCTCAGAATCAAAAGTAAATGACAATAAATAGCTCAATGTTTGCTCATTTTACTCTCATAATCAGAAGTAGATGGCAATAAATAGCTCAATGTTTGCTCATTTTACTCTCAGAATCAGAAGTAAATGACAATAAATAGCTCAATGTTTGCTCATTTTACTCTCAGAATCAGAAGTAGATGGCAATAAATAGCTCAATGTTTGCTCATTTTACTCTCAGAATCAAAAGTAAATGACAATAAATAGCTCAATGTTTGCTCATTTTACTCTCAGAATCAGAAGTAGATGGCAATAAATAGCTCAATGTTTGCTCATTTTACTCTCAGAATCAGAAGTAAATGACAATAAATAGCTCAATGTTTGCTCATTTTACTCTCAGAATCAGAAGTAGATGACAATAAATAGCTCAATGTTTGCTCATTTTACTCTCAGAATCAAAAGTAACTGACAATAAATAGCTCAATGTTTGCTCATTTTACTCTCAGAATCAGAAGCAGATGGCAATAAATAGCTCAATGTTTGCTCATATTACTCTCATAATCAGCAGTAGATGACAATAAATAGCTCAATGTTTGCTCATATTACTCTCAGAATCAGAAGTAGATGACAATAAATAGCTCAATGTTTGCTCATATTACTCTCAGAATCAGAAGTAGAGGGCAATAAATAGCTCAATGTTTGCTCATATTACTCTCAGAATCAGAAGTAGATGGCAATAAATAGCTCAATGTTTGCTAATATTACTCTCAGAATCAGAAGTAGATGACAATAAATAGCTCAATGTTTGCTCATATTACTCTCAGAATCAGAAGTAGATGGCAATAAATAGCTCACTGTTAGCACATTCCACAGTTTCAACATTTGAAACATGAGCTGTAGATGACAATAAATAGCTCAATGTTTGCTCATATTACTCTCAGAATCAGAAGTAGATGACAATAAATAGCTCACTGTTAGCACATTCCAAAGTTTCAACATTTGAAACATGAGCTGTAGATGACAATAAATAGCTCAATGTTTGCTCATTTTACTCTCAGAATCAGAAGTAGATGGCAATAAATAGCTCAATGTTTGCTCATTTTACTCTCAGAATCAGAAGTAGATGGCAATAAATAGCTCAATGTTTGCTCATTTTACTCTCAGAATCAGAAGTAAATGACAATAAATAGCTCAATGTTTGCTCATTTTACTCTCAGAATCAAAAGTAAATGACAATAAATAGCTCAATGTTTGCTAATTTTACTCTCAGAATCAGAAGTAGATGACAATAAATAGCTCAATGTTTGCTCATTTTACTCTCAGAATCAAAAGTAACTGACAATAAATAGCTCAATGTTTGCTCATTTTACTCTCAGAATCAGAAGTAGATGGCAATAAATAGCTCAATGTTTGCTCATTTTACTCTCATAATCAGCAGTAGATGACAATAAATAGCTCAATGTTTGCTCATATTACTCTCAGAATCAGAAGTAGATGACAATAAATAGCTCAATGTTTGCTCATTTTACTCTCAGAATCAGAAGTAGATGACAATAAATAGCTCAATGTTTGCTCATTTTACTCTCAGAATCAGAAGTAGATGACAATAAATAGCTCAATGTTTGCTCATTTTACTCTCAGAATCAGAAGTAGATGACAATAAATAGCTCAATGTTTGCTCATATTACTCTCAGAATCAGAAGTAGAGGTTTTTTTTTTTCAATAAATAGCTCAATGTTTGCTCATTTTACTCTCAGAATCAGAAGTAGATGGCAATAAATAGCTCAATGTTTGCTCATTTTACTCTCAGAATCAAAAGTAAATGACAATAAATAGCTCAATGTTTGCTCATTTTACTCTCAGAATCAGAAGTAGATGGCAATAAATAGCTCAATGTTTGCTCATTTTACTCTCAGAATCAGAAGTAAATGACAATAAATAGCTCAATGTTTGCTCATTTTACTCTCAGAATCAGAAGTAGATGACAATAAATAGCTCAATGTTTGCTCATTTTACTCTCAGAATCAAAAGTAACTGACAATAAATAGCTCAATGTTTGCTCATTTTACTCTCAGAATCAGAAGCAGATGGCAATAAATAGCTCAATGTTTGCTCATATTACTCTCATAATCAGCAGTAGATGACAATAAATAGCTCAATGTTTGCTCATATTACTCTCAGAATCAGAAGTAGATGACAATAAATAGCTCAATGTTTGCTCATATTACTCTCAGAATCAGAAGTAGAGGGCAATAAATAGCTCAATGTTTGCTCATATTACTCTCAGAATCAGAAGTAGATGGCAATAAATAGCTCAATGTTTGCTAATATTACTCTCAGAATCAGAAGTAGATGACAATAAATAGCTCAATGTTTGCTCATATTACTCTCAGAATCAGAAGTAGATGGCAATAAATAGCTCACTGTTAGCACATTCCACAGTTTCAACATTTGAAACATGAGCTGTAGATGACAATAAATAGCTCAATGTTTGCTCATATTACTCTCAGAATCAGAAGTAGATGACAATAAATAGCTCACTGTTAGCACATTCCAAAGTTTCAACATTTGAAACATGAGCTGTAGATGACAATAAATAGCTCAATGTTTGCTCATTTTACTCTCAGAATCAGAAGTAGATGGCAATAAATAGCTCAATGTTTGCTCATTTTACTCTCAGAATCAGAAGTAGATGGCAATAAATAGCTCAATGTTTGCTCATTTTACTCTCAGAATCAGAAGTAAATGACAATAAATAGCTCAATGTTTGCTCATTTTACTCTCAGAATCAAAAGTAAATGACAATAAATAGCTCAATGTTTGCTAATTTTACTCTCAGAATCAGAAGTAGATGACAATAAATAGCTCAATGTTTGCTCATTTTACTCTCAGAATCAAAAGTAACTGACAATAAATAGCTCAATGTTTGCTCATTTTACTCTCAGAATCAGAAGTAGATGGCAATAAATAGCTCAATGTTTGCTCATTTTACTCTCATAATCAGCAGTAGATGACAATAAATAGCTCAATGTTTGCTCATATTACTCTCAGAATCAGAAGTAGATGACAATAAATAGCTCAATGTTTGCTCATTTTACTCTCAGAATCAGAAGTAGATGACAATAAATAGCTCAATGTTTGCTCATTTTACTCTCAGAATCAGAAGTAGATGACAATAAATAGCTCAATGTTTGCTCATTTGACTCTCAGAATCAGAAGTAGATGACAATAAATAGCTCAATGTTTGCTCATATTACTCTCAGAATCAGAAGTAGAGGTTTTTTTTTTTCAATAAATAGCTCAATGTTTGCTCATATTACTCTCAGAATCAGAAGTAGATGGCAATAAATAGCTCAATGTTTGCTCATATTACTCTCAGAATCAGAAGTAGATGACAATAAATAGCTCAATGTTTGCTCATATTACTCTCAGAATCAGAAGTAGATGACAATAAATAGCTCACTGTTAGCACATTCCAAAGTTTCAACATTTGAAACATGAGCTGTAGATGACAATAAATAGCTCAATGTTTGCTCATTTTACTCTCAGAATCAGAAGTAGATGGCAATAAATAGCTCAATGTTTGCTCATTTTACTATCAGAATCAGAAGTAGATGGCAATAAATAGCTCAATGTTTGCTCATTTTACTCTCAGAATCAGAAGTAAATGACAATAAATAGCTCAATGTTTGCTCATTTTACTCTCAGAATCAAAAGTAAATGACAATAAATAGCTCAATGTTTGCTCACTTTACTCTCAGAATCAGAAGTAGATGACAATAAATAGCTCAATGTTTGCTCATTTTACTCTCAGAATCAAAAGTAACTGACAATAAATAGCTCAATGTTTGCTCATTTTACTCTCAGAATCAGAAGTAGATGGCAATAAATAGCTCAATGTTTGCTCATTTTACTCTCATAATCAGCAGTAGATGACAATAAATAGCTCAATGTTTGCTCATATTACTCTCAGAATCAGAAGTAGATGACAATAAATAGCTCAATGTTTGCTCATTTTACTCTCAGAATCAGAAGTAGATGACAATAAATAGCTCAATGTTTGCTCATATTACTCTCAGAATCAGAAGTAGAGGTTTTTTTTTTTCAATAAATAGCTCAATGTTTGCTCATATTACTCTCAGAATCAGAAGTAGATGGCAATAAATAGCTCAATGTTTGCTCATATTACTCTCAGAATCAGAAGTAGATGACAATAAATAGCTCAATGTTTTCTCATATTACTCTCAGAATCAGAAGTAGATGGCAATAAATAGCTCACTGTTAGCACATTCCACAGTTTCAACATTTGAAACATGAGCTGTAGATGACAATAAATAGCTCAATGTTTGCTCATATTACTCTCAGAATCAGAAGTAGATGACAATAAATAGCTCACTGTTAGCACATTCCAAAGTTTCAACATTTGAAACATGAGCTGTAGATGACAATAAATAGCTCAATGTTTGCTCATTTTACTCTCAGAATCAGAAGTAGATGGCAATAAATAGCTCAATGTTTGCTCATTTTACTCTCAGAATCAGAAGTAGATGACAATAAATAGCTCAATGTTTGCTCATTTTACTCTCAGAATCAGAAGTAGATGACAATAAATAGCTCAATGTTTGCTCATTTTACTCTCAGAATCAGAAGTAGATGACAATAAATAGCTCAATGTTTGCTCATATTACTCTCAGAATCAGAACAGAACAGAACACGACATTTATTTCACCCAAGTATACAGCATATTCAATAAGGACAATATAACAAAGCAAAATATTTAGTAAATTATTAACTTCCGATAATTTTAACGTTCGACAAAAAATAATAAACCGATATACAGGTGGGTACTTCCAATAATAAGGTACATGCAAGGATAATAATAATAATCATAATCATAATCATCATAATCATTGTAATCAGCGTCATTATCATAGCTATAAAGAAACAAATAATAATACAATTCTATATGAGCAATTTTTAGCCAGCACTGTAAAAATACATTTTTAGTGGGTTATAACCTGCTTTCTTTCCTTTTGCGCGTGGCGTTACAGATTGGAAATGAAACAAAAAACGTGTATTACAAGTTTTACATTTGCTTCAAACAATTAATTAGTTCTTTTTACTTAAATCAAGGGAAACAGACAGTGTGCATTAGCCTTAATACATTGGAGCTATCTTCATAGCGGTTTCAAACAATGAGAGTTATTTTAATCGTAGTTTACGCTTCAGTGCACCAGCACACGAGGGCGATATGTTGACAACAAAGGCAAGATGGTGGACCTATTATGTGAGGTAATTACTCTTAATCAGCTTTGCATAGCAGCATGGCATTTGATAATACCGTTAGTTTTAGGTGAATGAGGCAAATCAAAATGATTTTTATGTTAAGTAAATTGAGATAAAATTAACAGAAATATAATTAGTATCCTAGATTGATTGAAATAAAAGTATCAATGTTATATTACTAGCAAAATATTTGACAAGTGAGTACCTTGCTTAAATGGTACTCATATTGAATGCAATAATTATTCCTATTGCACAGTTAAACATATATCAAATTAAATTAAGGAGAAGGTATGATTATTATATATATGACCTGAAAATATAAACATTTGCTTCAAACAATTAATTAGTTAATAATTTTCACTATTATTAATTACAAATATCTAGGCGCTAACAAGTATTACAATAAACACTAGATTTGTTGTGACAGAAAAAACTGCAAAATACAAATCTTATGATTATATTGACACATAATAGTACCAAACGTACAAAGCAACAATAATTCACATTGCTTAGTTGATATACTGCAGTATGCATATTTCATATTGAAATTATGGTATAGAATGCGATTAGTATATAACCGGTAAAAGAAATACATTTATGACGAGTCAGATATCGAAATATTGGTTACACAGATGCAAATAGTGACTAAAGTCACTTAAATTACTATAACCAGTAAATATGTCAGTACATCGATAGAACATTATTAATTATTACAAGAAAACATTTGTAGCTGGTGGCATTGGTTAATTCAAGTAGTTATACAGGAAAATAACTACTGCTTAAACTTGCTAAATATGAAGCAAATAAATTTGCTTGTATTTATTTATTGTTGTAATGAATCAGATGATAAGGTTGTGTTAAGAGTAGCATCATGAAGATCATGATCTAGGAATTGTTCTCTTTCAGATTTAAAGAAATCACAGTTAAGTAGATAGTGATGTTCAGAGCCAACTTGACCAGAGTTACAACGTCTACATGTTCTTTCATCAAATGGGGTTCCGTCGCATTGACCGGTTTCAACTGGAAACCAGTGATTAGCAGTTCTGAATTTAAAGAGGTATGTATATTCAGTTTTTGTAAGTTTAGTGAGGTAGTCTTCAAAGGATGGTACTTGTTTGAAGCTTGTGTATATTTGTCCTTTATGTGTTTGTTGTAGTTGAGTGTGCCATTGGGTTGTAAATTGGGTTAATAATTTTGGATTTGACTACCGGTAAGCAGTGGATATTATTTTGGGTTGTCAGGAATTGGTTGTCCCATAAATGACTAAGGTTTACTGAGGTGAGAATTTCGTCAATTTTGTTGGCCCATTTAAAATTTGAGATTGGCAAGTTCATCATGTATTTATAGATTTGGAGAGAAAGTTTCTGATCATTGCCTATTAAGGGTCTGTTCCAGAAAGAGATCATTCGACATTTGATGTTAATTGCTATAGGGTATCTGCCAAGTTCACCATATAAAAAAGCCATTGGAGTTGATTTCTCAGCAATAGTAATTTTTATGAGGAAGTTGTTATGGACTTTTTCCAAGATGTCAATGTTTTCAAAGCCGAAAATTTCAGAGCCATAGGTTAAAATTGGTAAGACAGTATGATCACATAGTTTGAGAGTAAGATCAATTGGCAGGTCTCCATTGCTGGCCCGCATATATAGAAGGTGCATTGTTTTTGCTGCTTGCTCAGCTAAATGTTTTCTCGCATTAAGGAAAGAACCATTGCGGGATAGGGTTATGCCTAGGTAGTGATAACGGTCAGTAGTTTCTACAGGATTGTTACCTAGTTTATAATTAAAATTTTTGTAGTTGTCTTGCACCAAATATTACAATTTTTGTTTTGTTTAAATTTATTTTTAGATACCAGTTATCGCAGTAATTTTGAAAGAATTCTAAACTATTTTGAAGATCTGATTTTGAGTCTGACAAAATCACCGTGTCATCGGCATAGAGTAGGACAAGTAGTTTAAGCCAAAGAGACAGATCCAGGGGATTTGCAAATTCTATGCCAATCGAGCCATAGAGGTGCATATGTGTTTGAAGGTCATTTAAGAAGAGAAAAAAGTAACGGCGATAATTTTTTGCCTTGTCTAACACCAATTTCTGAAATGAGGGACTCTGATATATAACCATTACAAGAGACACTAGATTTAATATGATTATACATATTTTGAAATAATTGCAAAAATTTGCCATTTTTGTCATGTTTAAGAAGTTTGTGCCAGGTGATGTTTAGTAGACTTAATATTCATTTAAGATGTTATAAAATGGGCTTGGTGTTTTTGAGCTTTTGGATACATTTTTTCTATTTCTTCTTTAGTGATTGTGATGCTTAGTCTGTTGCTTGTGTCGTTTGGAAATTGGGAATTTGTGTCATTGAAACTATTGTCAGTGATGGTGTTGGTGTTAATTTCTTTGAAGTAATCATAGAATTCTTCTAATGTTAGTGTGTTGTTAACTTTAGATTAAGGTTTCAGTTTATTTAAAAAGGACCAGTACTGTTTAGGGTTTTTATCAGTCATGGAACGTAGTTTATTAGACATGTTTTGTTTGCTTGCATTAATATGGTATTTCATTGTGCGTTTATAATGTTCACTGGCATTTATCATTCTTAGTTTGTTATCTGGAGTTTTGTTTTTTGTGTAATCATTTTTGGCAGTCTGATAATTTTTGCGTGCTTTAGAGCGTTGAGGGCCAAACCAAGATTTATTATTTTTATGACCTATGTTATGAAATTGTTGATTATTTTCAGGGTATGTGCTGGTGTAGGGTTGATGGAAGACTGTTTGAAGTTAGAAGTAGATGACAATAAATAGCTCAATGTTTGCTCATATTACTCTCAGAATCAGAAGTAGATGGCAATAAATAGCTCAATGTTTGCTCATTTTACTCTCAGAATCAGAAGTAGATTACAATAAATAGCTCACTGTTAGCACATTCCACAGTTTCAACATTTGAAACATGAGCTTTTTGTAAAACTGTTATGCCCCCTCTAAGTCAAAAGCAATCTTTAAAATATCAAGTTTGGTGAAGATCAGACTTATGAAACTGTTGGCTGTTTGACATTGGGAGCGTAAACTGTAAAAAAAAAAGCCAATTTTGATCAATCAAGGGCCATAACTCTGCAGTTCCTGGGGCAATGTGGTTGATGACCGAACTTGGCTGAGATATTATACCCACGAACATTTTCATGAAGTTTAGTGAAGATCAATCGAGAACTGTTGGACTAAGAGAGCGGAAACTGCTAAAAAGGCCAAGTTTAGATAATTCAAAGGCCATAACTCCACAATTCTAGGGTCGATTTGGCTGATTATCGAACTTGGCTGGGATATTATACTCACAAACATTTTCATGAAGTTTGGTGAAGATCCGATCAAAACTGTTGGACTTAAAAGCTTAAACACCTAAAAAGGCCAATCATTCAAGAGCCATGACTCCACAATTAATTGGGCAATCTGGCTGATTATTAAACTTGACCGAGATATTACGCCCACAAAATTTTTCATGAAGTTTGGTGAAGATCAGATGAAACTGTTGGACTTAGACCAATATACCCCGCCATCACTGATGAGGGGCATAATAACAGAGATAATTAACAGTGATAGCAGGTACAATACAGACACCAATTTATACCTTGAGGTTCCCTTCAGTCCTCATTGCAGAGTCCAGGTATCTGCCAAGAGTGAAGATCTGCTTCCTCTCATAGTCCAAACACATCTTGTGGCAGGACCTCGCACCTGGACCTCCCTGGAAAAGATGGGTTAATATTAAATATATGGCACCACAAAATGTTAGTTGGATACCGTCTGCATATCTTGCTTCATTTAGTTGACATATTTTGTAAGCCTGATGTGAAGAATTAATGTCATGTATTATTTGAATCAAAAGTGATAAAATACATTTATCTGGAGTAAATTTCCTTCTCAGCTTATTTAGTAATTACAGCTTAGAAAATGTGTAAGTAAGTTTTCCAGGTGTTACATGTAGGTTACCCAACATACCTTTTTTAATCAAGAATCACAAGACAACATCTCTTATACAGCAAGCTAGCAACAAAACTATTTCACTGATTTTGGACAACATTATGAGCTGATAGGATTTTGGCACTGGGCATTAAATTTTAAGGAATACATCTGCGAAATTATTTTGAAATGCAATCAACATTTAATAACATTTTGCTGGCCTTTATTGACTGAAATTGTGCCTTACCTCTTCAGCAGAGTTTTTACAGAGACAAGTCCACTGTTTGGAGGGTGCATGATAAGCCCAGAGGTCGGCAAGGTCCTGGTTGCCATCCCACCCTCCGTACAAGTAAAGTGTCTCCGAGTGTACGTCTATAGCCATCTGGTGACCACCCCGCATACCAGGCCTGCTGTCCGGGGAATCAGAATCTGTGACAGAAATAAATTAGCAAATGTTTTGTCAATGAATGCCAAAGGATGTATACACAGTACCAAATGTTGTTGCATAACTGGGAAATTGCAAAATAAGAAGTTAAATTTGAGAGTCATAATTCACCTTAAGAACATGACAAAGTGTAATCTTTGTTCAACCAGATGGAATGTTTAACTCTGAAGGGGAAAACATACTTTTGTTTAGGGAAGCAATTTTTATTATTTTGCAAAATAGTCAATTTAGGGACCTGAGTTGAACATAAGAATGAAGTCCTAGACATTTATGAAATGTTAATAAATTCCATTAATATGTTTAGCTGCATTTATCTGCCATTGTTCAAAGCCAAACTTACTAGCACTGACGGGTTCTACGGGGATCCACTTCGGCTTGTAGTCCTGGTCACTGATATACTCATCAAACATCCCCTCTGGAACAAACACAACACATGTGACCCTAGGGCTGAAAATGTACATCAAACTTTCTTGTAAAACAAAAATCTTAAGAGTACTTACATTTGTATAAAAGTAAATCAGAAGTATGCCCAATTTTACCTTCACATGCTTTCGTTACAAGGTCCTCACACGCATCATAATTTCCCTGCCTCACAAGCAAATTGTGCAGCTCAGTAAGTATTGGGTGCTCAAGATCGACCCGCGTTCTTTTCTGCAGGGCTTCGTAGGCCTCTTCATACTGGCGTTGGCGAAAATGTTTCAAGCACAGTCGGATGGTTTCTTTCTCACGATACTAAGGTGAAGAAATAATATGTGGCGCGTCATGAGAAAACCGATCTTAATGCATGTACGTAGTGTCATCCCGGATTAGCCTGTGCAGTCCACACAGGCTAATCCGGGACGGCACTTTCCGCTTGTATGTATTTTCTGTTTCAAGGAAGTCTCTTCTAAACATAAATCTACTGTAGGCGGAAAGTGCCGTCCCAGATTAGCCTGTGCGGACTGCACAGGCTAATCCGGGACAACACTTTACGCACATGCATTATGTCCGGTTTTCCCACGACGCGCCACATATAAATATTCTGAGTAAGTTTTCATCTGGACGAGTCTGCATAAAGATCCTAAGAAAAATCTTCTTAGAAGTTGTTCTTACGTGAAAAAATAGAATGACATTTTTTATGTGAAATTCAATGATTATATACATAAAAGATCAAAATAAGAGCAATAGAACTGTGGAGTACACAGAAAACGAAATAAATACAAACTCATGGAAAGTTTTTAGCTTCTATAAATTTACTTTAGTACTCTTTGGATGAATTTATGAATACAGACCCTTGTTTCCAGTATTATTACAGGTCATCAAAGTACAGAAATACATCTATCAGTTGCTTCAAAAGCCAAAACAAATATCAAACTTTAAAAGTTTCAAATCAAAAGGATTGTGAATGCAGTGATAGCACCATACCGTGTTGAACCAGTTCATGCAGGGCTGTACCACTTCCCAATCGTCCACTCCATTCAGCTGCACGTGCCAGATGGAGAAGTTGAAACTGGGGCCCCAGGTTTGGAGGGGAACTGTGCAAAACAACAACAAAAAAACACTGTAACTCTTGAATTTTTTACATTCTGACCTAAGTCTCACTAAATATGTCAAACTCCAAATACCTTGTATGTCCATAAAAATGGCCACCAGATTGTATTTGTCTCTACAGGCCTGTTCACATAGTGACAAAAATGAAGCCAGTTGCACTGTTGAGAATGTTCACAATTCTTCTGCGACAACTGTGTGAAACTGCACAACCAACAGTTCAATGCCCATATTCGTTTTGGTAGAGGACAAATGGAGGTGACCCATCACCAAGGCAATGCAACATTAGACTAAACAGAGAACTGTACCGAGCACAGAGATGAGAAAATCAAGTTTTTCTGTGAGGTTCAGAGTAACCTGTGTTTCCATACATGTATTTTATATCACCACAGTTAAGCTTCAGCTAATCTTCAACCCAACTTATCCTTGTTAACCAAAATCTTGAAGTCACCAATCTCTGATAATTTCAGTGTTTAAGCTCTGAAAATTATTCCAAAATGAGTTTTTCTCAACTTCGAATTATTAAGGTATTTCGGTATTGCTTTTTGGGATAATTTTATATAAATATCATAGGCAGTTGAGGGGTATAGGGAATTATTGCACCAGAGGCAGAAGGTCGAGGTTGTCATCACTCTTCGAGGGGGGCAATATTTATCAATGTTTGTTTATCAAGTAATTAATCCCAGTTGGTATTTTTTGGATCACGCGCAGGGTATATTACCATGCGCGGGGTATATTACATTCCAAAGCAATGGCATATTAATAATTATGCAGGGATGGGTACATGATATAACAATATCTAATATGCTTCGTTAATATTCTAACAATGTTCAACATGTTTCATAGACGGCCCTTAAAATGACTTGTCCATTTGATGATAGTTAATATTAAGGTTAGAAGTACAGTTATTCATGGAGAGCAAAAAACATGAGAAAATCAACAGTGTTTTTAACAATAGAGTGACATTTGTCTTTAAACCACAGATATCTAAGCTACACATCAAGTAATTAACAGTACATTCAGAAATTGCTGTTGTTGTTTTTTGGACCTAGTGACCAAAATGTTGCTACATGTTCATTTTGCATCTGCATGATGAATTTCTAGGGAAATGTTATTTCAACAATGAAGTGTTGCGATTATATAAAGTTTGTTACATTCTCTAAAGTAATAAACATTTTTCTTTAATGAATCATTGTTTGTCTTGTTTAATGTATGATTATTTAGTCCATTAGTTTGGAATATACATCTACCTCAAGCATTTCAAGGAGCTACTATTTACACCTCTACTCACATCAAATTACAACCAGCTTGCAAACAGCCCAGAGATACAAATGTCTAATAACAATTGTATTACCTAAAGTGTAACAAATTTAGATAACCTGTGTATACATTTACAAGTTACGCATATCATGTTATCAATTTACTTCCTTGTAAACAGCATGTGCTGTCTGTCAGATAGAATATTGTTCACAATGTGTTTGTACTTTGTGATATTATTTTCAAATTGTATGCCTTTACTTAACTTACACAACTGAAGGAAACAAAATATTTTAAGAAACTTTGTATTGTTCAGCTTTCAATAAAGTGTTTATAGAGCCACATGTATTACGAGTTTTTAACTTTAAAAGTAACAGTGTACTTGGATCAAAATGGCTGCAAGTTTTCAGTCATGTCTGCAGAAAGGGTCAGATGTAATAAAGGACTACATGTAATGACAATGAGGCTCAGTTTTACTGTGGAGAATGTTCCAAATTCTACTGCGACAACTGT
The DNA here is from genome assembly GCA_027627225.1 of Congeria kusceri. NCBI lineage: Eukaryota > Metazoa > Mollusca > Bivalvia > Myida > Dreissenidae > Congeria > Congeria kusceri. Next base: position 42,088,223 of record CM051035.1, read on the forward strand.
GTGAAACGGCATAACCAACTGTTCAATGCCCACGTTCTGTTTGGAAGAGATCAAATGGAAATGTGGCCAGTTTCCAAGGCAACATCAGGCCTAATAGAGATGTGTACGGATCACCGAGACGAGAAAATCAAGTTGTTCTGTGAGGACCATAGTCAGCTATGTTGCAACACTTGCATTTCATTGCATCACAGGTACTAGCGTTAATATCAGTGCATTTTCGGTGTAGCTGTTATCCACCAATTTTTTACCTAAATTCAGGACACCCTTTCAAAAAGTGCGTTTTCAGCTATTTTAGTTTCAGCTTGTTCGCTAAGATTCTCAGGGCTCCCCTTTGCTCAGAATTTCCTTGAAATTTAACCTTAAGTTGCTGAAATCCTTTAAATTTTGGATATTTTATATGGTTTAATAAAGAACAGGCGCTCGAATCTTCTAAGAATTTCAGTTGGTACACATTTTGGAACGTGGAAGGGGCAAAAATCTGTTTAATAATGAAATACAAAGCTGAATTATGGCAATTATTTCATCAATTTATTGCAAGTTTCAAGTGAATACCTTATATAGGTTAGAAATTATAAGACTACGGAACAAAAATGTTAACCCCAAAAGCTATGTAAAAAGTGAGCATACCTCTGCAAAAATACAAAAAAAAACAACAGTTATGGGGATTGTTGCACCTTATGTCGTTGAGACATTATAAGACTTTTGAATAAAAACTTCACACTGACAATCTATGTGAAAAGGGGGCATAACTCTGTCAAAATAATAAATAGGGTTATATGGATTGTAGCACCTGATGCTGTAGTTGAGGACAAAGGTATATTGCAAGTTTCGAGTTTTTAAGTTATAAAACTTTTCAATAAAAACTTAAATTTGAAAACTATGCCAAATTCAAAACAGTTATGGGCAATGATGCACCTGATGCTAGAGTTGATGGCAAAGGTAAATTTTAAGTAAATAACCTATGAATTTTTGAAGTTTCAAGACATTTGAATAAAAATCAAGTGAATACCTTATATAGTTTAGCAATTATAAGACTACGGAACAAAAATGTTAACCCCAAAAGCTATGTGAAAAGTGAGCATACCTCTGCCAAAATACAAAAAAAAAAACAGTTATGGGGATTGTTGCACCTTATGTTGTTTAGAAATTATAAGACTTTTGAATAAAAACTTCACACTGACAATCTATGTGAAAAGGGGCATAACTCTGTCAAAATAATAAATAGGGTTATGTGGATTGTAGCACCTGATGCTGTAGTTGAGGACAAAGGTATATTGCAAGTTTCGAGTTTTTGTTATAAACCTGTTCAATAAAAACTTAAATTGAAAAATCTATTTGAAAAGGGAAAACTATGCCAAATTCAAAACAGTTATCGGCAATGTTGCACCTGAAGCTGGAGTTGATGGCAAATGTAAATTTTAAGTAAATAACCTATGAATTTTTGAAGTTTCAATACATTTGAATAAAAACTTTAACCTGAAAATCTATGCAAAAAAGGGCATGACAAAACACAAAACAGAATTATGGGAAATGTCACACTTAATGTTGGAGTTGATAAGTTTGCATTCCAAGTTTCAAGTGAAGAACTTGTGAAGTTTTGAAGTTACAAGACTTTTTAATATAAACTTTAACCATCATGTATTCTTCAAATAGCTGAGCTAAAAAGTTGTAGCGAAATTGGCCCCAGAATAACAAATTTGTGGATTGCTTGCAGTAACAACTTCAGCATTTGTGGCCAACCCTATTACTTATCTTTTGTCATACATTATCTTAACATTTTTTAGGATCTACTTTTATAACAATAAAATGTAAATAGCATACTAGTAGTATTAACACTTCGTACACATTGAGATGTCAGCAACAATACATGTAGTACATTTTTCTTGCGTTTACAATCTTCAGGCAGTGCGGCAAGATCACACTAATTGTAGATGCAGCCAAAACGGATCCAACAGAGGATATCCAAGAGTTGCCATCAGACATAAAGGCACTTAAAGAACAGTTGAAAAGACAGAAACACAGGACAGAGAGCGAGCTAGAGTCACTGGATGCAGTGTATGAGTGGGAATTACATAAAATTAAAACTGTTCATCAGAAATTAAATGATGCATTAGAAAAACTTGAAAAGCATTCAAAGCGAGCACTAGATATAAATCATCTATTCACAATTATTTAAATACATTTCAAATAAATGCACCAAAGGTCACTACACAGGATCAGTTTAAGTTGAGCCTCAAACATTTTTTACCAAAAATTGAACACACTATTGTCAATATTGATATGATCCTGAAAATGTCAATTTCAATACACAACTCCAAAATGGCATCTTTAAACAATTTGTCAATGTGTCTTCTCCTATGAAACTGATCGTTGCAATCTATTTCAGTTTACGTTTCCAATATTATATGAATAGACGTGTGTGTAATCTATCTATTCACAGTGAAAACAGCTCATTTATCTTTACGAAATGTTAATAATAAAGTATTATGCAGTCAACTTTTAGAAATCCAGAACCACATGTACACGAACATGCCTCGCCGTTATATGTTCTAAGCCTCACCTGATGTATTACACAAAAACAGACAGTAACCTGTTACTCTCTATATCACAGCTTATTGAAAGCCTTGCTTAATTTAGAACAAACAGATGAACCGACGCTAACAAAAACATAACAGCCTTTGCAGAGGGTAACTAAAATTCAAATAATAACAGGTTTTATTATATGCTTTTCAGTGAAATATCGAATTTTATTGGTGAATATATAACATAAAACTGACTATTTTTCCATAAATAGCATTGATCTACAAGTATTGATTTACAACCCTTGGCAAATAAATATACATGTACAGTATGTTCATGCATGTGTTAACATAAAACACATTGTAAAATTCAACAAATTATAATTTAGCGACAACGACTCACAAAATATGGCACTTTTTTCCCACCATACTAACGAGTGACAGTTTTGGAATCATTTATGACGTCATTTTTAGGACGTCAGAATACACAAACTTGTGACGTTTAAGGTTATCTCCCGCAATTGTATTTATTTATTGTTTAAAAGCCTATAATGAAAAGAAAATCTGTTGATTTCGGTGTAAGATCGTATGTTATTTCACTCGTGATCATAGAAAAAAATATTGTTTCACTCGTGGCTGCGCCACTCGTGAAAACATCATCATTTTCTATGAACACTCGTGAAATAAAATACGATCTTACACCAAAATCAACAAATATCCTCTATAGCAAAATGACAAACAAGATTGTTATAATGGCCCAAAGGGCTCACTTGAGTACTGGCTTGAACAAATGTGGGAATGTATGCCATAATGTAATAATTTGTCTAGCTGATTAACTCTCATACGTGTTTTTCTTTGCTCCTTGGCTGGCCATTGGTTGTAAAAGACAAACAACTCATGGTCATAAGTAATACCTGAATATATTTTCTTTACCCTGGTATCCAACTTCTCATAGGTAATTTCAGAGGAATAGTGTTTATCTGAAAGATAATGGCTAGGGCTGTGCAAAGGTCATGTCATGCTTTCTGGCTTGTTCCAAAGAGTGTATTGCCATTTACCCTTCACATATTTAAATTTGCTATTGATCCTATAATCATAGACAAATTGTGCAAGTTTGGTTAAAATTGGTTGAAAATAAAGTCCCTGTCTTCAGATTGTTTGTTTGACCTGAGCTCCCAGGTTTTGACTGGTGATTTTCATGGAAATCATGAAATTGATGCATGGTAAAATCCCCCAAAGAGTCACATTGACCCTTGGTAAATGTCTGGATTGTGTCATCACTTCCTTTACAACTGAAGCCAGTCAAGACACTGTCTGTTATTAACACATAAGGCCTACCTCATCTTAATCCCTTTTGCATTTACTGATAAGATCTTCCATGCCAGAAAGTTATCAGCTTATGTATTTGACCCTTCCACCAATGAAAACACAGACCTTTTCCATTATGCACCTTTATATTAATTAGACTCATTGTGAACTTCTGTTTGTTACACCTTTTGTAACGGCATTTGTGTACTGTCAACCTGGATAATTCTGATGTTAACTTGTTCAAATGTAGATGAAATGATGTTTAAAATGTTAAACAATAACAATATTTCACATAAAATATAATAATCTAACGACAATACTGATTAAAAACACCAGAAACACTTACGAAATATTGGCCAAAAATTTACAACTGTCAATAATTTCGGACAACACTTTCGGATATTTGTTGATAAAACAAAAAAAATAGCAGCATTAAGTTTTGTCTTTCTTTTATATTGATCAATTATTGCAAAATCTTACCTTTTAAGTCTTTCTAATCAATTGTACATTGAATAAAAAAACAACAACACATAGCACAAACGTACAAAGGCTAATTTTTAATATTATGATCAGCACCAGGTTGATTTTTTATTTTAGTAATATTTTTTAATATATTATATTTATTAGTATGATGTGAACCTTGAGTTTGTCTGTTTTTGTTTTGGTGACTTTTGAATATTCAAAATTGAATTTTGACCATTGAAAATTTTGGTCAAAGGGTCAATGACCCTTTAAATTTACAGTCTACTGAACACCCTGCTGTCTTGCATCAAGCCATGTTTGCATAAATTTTCACAATTAAGGGCAAATAACTCCAGTGTTTGTTGCCTGATCTATCATATTTGCTGCATGCGCTGAGATCTTATAGCTATACAAAACCTGACAATATAGTGTGGAAGTTTGATCAAGATTGAATGAAAAATGAAATCTCCATGCAGGACAAAAGCATTTTTTCATTTTTTTTCCACAAACAAAGGGGCGATTACACCGGTGTTCGTGGCCCAATATGGCCTATTGTTAACATGCTGTGACTGTATGAACACACACAAACTGTGGAAGTTTGGTCAAAATTGGAAGAAAAATGAAATCTCTTTGAACAAAAAAGGCAATTTTTTCATTTTTTTTCCACAAACAAGGGACTATAATTTTGGTGTTTGTGGCCTAACCTTACCCATTTTTGGCTTCTGCTGAGATCTTTTGGTCACACACAAACTGTCAAAGTTTGGTCAAGAATGTTAAACAAGAGGGCCATGTTGGCCCAAAGCGCTCACCTGAGAACTGGTACAGATGAAGACCATACTGTTGTGACAGGTTTTAAAATTAAGGTATCAAAACAATATGCAGAGGGGGATAGGATCAATTTTGATTTAAAACATTGGTTAGTGCAATGGGCTAACTAAAGTATGAGTTGGGTAGTGGATGTGCGTTTTTTTTGCTAATGGTTCTGAAATCATTTTTCTTGATATTCTTACCTGACCCTTTTTCATTTAGTCTTGGACATTGACAATTCTGGAAAGTGCAGAAACAGTAAATGTTGATGTCTTTTTCGCAAACAGTTTTGGAGAACTAGTTGCAATGCGATAATTGCGATGGCTGTGCTAAAAGGTAAAGTTTTGCTTTTTCTTTGATAATTTTCTGTCCAATGATGATAAATGATGTTAATGCAGGCTCTGAAGACATCAATGTTGCATGTATAAATAACAGCATGCAAGTCTTAAAACTGTTGGAAATCAAAGTTTATCAATCAATTTTTATGGTCATGCTTAAACTGTGAAAGTTTGGTCAACACTGAATCAAAAATCGTGTGTGCAAGCCAATCATTGATAACTTGTTGATGTTTTTTTCCAAACACAAGGCGCAATAACTCTGTTTTTTCTGGCCCAATCATGCTTATATTCGACTTCACCTGGCTGTAGTCTTACGTTCATAGACAAACTGTACACGATTGGTGAAGATTGGATGAGAAATGAAGTCTCTATCCTGAATAATGTCCATTTTCTTCACAAACAAAGGGCAATAACTCTGGTGTTTCTGGTCCGATCTTGCTTATATTCGACTTCACCTTTAATCTTATGGTCACAGACAAACTGTGCAAGATTGGTGAAGATTGGATGAAAAATGAAGTATCTATCCTGAATAATGTCCATGTTTGCATATTTTTTTCACAAAGGGCAATAACTCTGGTGTTTCTGGTCCGATCTTGCTTATATTCGAATTCAACTGTAATCTCATGATAATACACAAACTGTGCAATATTGGTGAAGATTGGATGAAAAATGAAGTCTCTATCTTGAATAATGTCCATTTTTGTATTATTTTTGTTTTAAACAAAGGGCAATAACTCTGGTGTTTGAAACACGATCTGGCCCATTTTTGGCGTCTGCTGAGATCTGAGGGTCATACACAAACTGTGAAAGTTTGGTTAAGATTGGATGGAAAATAAAAGTCTATACGTTGGAAAAGGGCTTTTTTGCATGAAAAAAGGGCAATAACTCTTGGTGTTACTGGTGTGATCTGACCCAATAACAATCCCATCCGAGATTTTATGGTCATACACAAACTGTGCAAGTTAGTCAAGATTGAATAAACAAGAGCTGTCAGAGGACATATTTTGGATAGTGGAAGGGGCATAAATTTGTTAAAATACGAAACTTTTAAGTGAAGCCTTGTATAGTTTATACATTTTTGGAACAAAAACTTTAACAACAAAGTGTATGTAAAAAGTGGGCTAACTCTGTCAAAATACAAAACAGAGTTATGGGCAATGTTGCCCCTGATACTAGAGTTGATGACAAAGGTTAGTTCCAAGTTTCAAGTGAATAACTTATCTAGTTTTGAAGTTACAAAACTTTTGAATATAAACTTTAACCAGAAAATCTATGTGAAAAAGGGGCATAACTCTGTCAAAATACAAAACAGAGTTATGGGTAATGTTGACCCTGATACTAGAGTTGATGACAAAGGTGAGTTCCAAGTTTCAAGTGAATAACTTATGTAGTTTTGAAGTAACAAAACTTTTGAATATAAACTTAAAACAGAAAATATATGTGCAAGGGGGCATAACTCTGTCAAAATACAAAACAGAGTTATGGGATATGTTGCCCCTGACACTGGAGTTGATGGCAAAGGTATATTCAAAGTTTCAAGTGAATAACTTATGTAGTTTCAGTGTTTTTCCTCTATATAAAGTCGGTACCGGAAAACGGTACCATTCCCAATACGATTTTCTGACCATTTTTCCCAAGTTGAAGTTAAAAATATCCCAATTGTAATAAAAAATAAAAAAATAAAAACCTGAAAAGATCGACCATGTTCTTGTATTTTACTTTTGTTTTACCCAAGCGTAAACCTCCACGTACAGCTGCAGGGCCTTCCCCAGGCCATTTTAGCGCCCCGGTGCCCGGGCGCTAAAATTTTAACTTTGGAACATATCCGGGGCGCCTAAAATTAGTGTTGCGCTTATAAACATCGCCCGGGGCATGTGTATTTTATCAATTAATTAGCAGTGTTGTCTGCAGCAGACCGACAATTCCTGCTGTGAAAGCTAATCTCTTATGTCACAATGGCCGTTTTCACTCGAGAAACATGTACACCCAGTCTATAAAGTCAGTAAATGATCAAAGCGAGTGTCACTTTGTCGAAAATTTTAACAATTTACAGTTATTCCTAAGCCGTAATCAATCACCGTTAAGCACAGCCCTGTAGGCGGAGTTTCAACATGCAGTAAAATCGATATAAGCCAATAGAAACGCTCAGTTTCACTTCGCTTTGGAATGACGTTATGACTGACCAATCGGCGCAGTTGGCATGTATCCACACCCAAGTAACCTTATACGCGCGTTAAGCGTATTATCGACCTAAAAAGTAAATGAGCTTTCGTATTTTATAATATGCACACTTATTTATTTAATAAATTTCATAACTTTAAAGAATAAACTGCGAAAAATCACGCTAATATGAAATCGTAATCGGAAAAGCCTATATTTAGTGTTACTGCTAATTTATATATATATGATGTAAAGACCGTGTTTTTTGCAAAAGAGCGCGAAATGTCTGCTGACAACCACGACGTCACGTGGGAAGCGTGCGTGTACTGACCATGTGCTTTCTCATTACAGGCCTTTAACATTCAACGCGCGTAGGCACAACGTGCACGGGAAAATTATCCCGCCGTTTTTGCAAGAACAAAACATGTATAATATACATGTATTTTAATCATGATTCTTACAATGACGCTTTTGCTTTTAAAAGGCTAGAGGTATACCGTTGAAATGGTGATGTTTCGTTTATTTCAATTCGTTTAAACGTTTACAAAAAAATGAAAACGTGTTAGCCTTAATTTTAAGAGCTAAAACGCACCAGATAACGTCATATGACATTTGTCGCTCAAAAAATTCGACGTAGGGACCGGGGCGCCTGTTGTTATGTCTTTTATGAAATTTTTTATGAAAGTGATAACATTCCCAATTTGGCTGAAAACGACGCGAATTTTCCCAATTTGACCGGTACCGGTACCATTCCCAAAGTGGTGAGGAAAAACGCTGAGTTTTGAAGTTACAAAACTTTTGAATATAAACTTTAAACAGAAAATCTATGTGAAAAGGGGGCATAACTCTGTCAAAATATGAAATAGAGTTATGGGGAATGTTCACCCTGATACTGGAGTTGATGAAAAAGGTATATTCCAAGTTTCAAGTGAATAGCTTTTGTAGTATTGAAGTTACAAAACTTTTGAATATAAACTTTAACCAGAAAATCTAAGTGAAAAAGGGGCATAACCCTGTCAAAATACAAAACAGTTATGGGGAATGTTGCCCCTGACACTGGAGTTGATGAGAAAGGTTAGTTCCAAGTTTCAAGTGAATAACTTATGTAGTCTTGAAGTTACAAAACTTCTGAATATAACTTTAACCAGAAAATCTAAGTGAAAAATGGGCATAACTCTGTCAAAATACAAAACAGAGTTATGGGGGATGTTGCCCCTGACACTGGAGTTGATGGCAAAGGTATATTCCAAGTTTCAAGTGAATAACTTATGTAGTTTTGAATTTACAAGACTTTTGAATAAAAACTTGAACCAAATTCAGACGTGGACGCGGATGCCGACGCGGACGCCAGGGGTAGTAGGAGCGCACACCTATTCTTCGAATAGTCGAGCTAAAAATGAAGTCTTTATCGCGATAACGGTCCAAACTGTTGACGGCATACGGACACCCCTGTCAAAATGGACTTCATGAGATCAAGAATTTTTCATGCCATTAAGCATTATTCATGAAGTCTTCTTGAAAACCTCTAATAACAAACTTCATGAAGTGATTTAAGGTACACTTCATGAAGGTGTCATGCATTACTAAAATTCTAGAAACATTCATGAAGCTTGAAAAAGAATAGATCAAGATTTTTTATGAATACCACCCTAAGCTCAGATTTCCGCATTGCATTTCAAGCAGCGGAGAAAATGCGGAATAGATAAGTAAATGTTGCGAAAATCTTCAGTTTCCGCAGATTCTCCACATATTTTCCGCAAAAATGATTTTGGCTTTGCGGAGAAATGTCTTATATGCGGAGTACATGCGGAGAGTATGCGGAATATTGACATTATAAATTTTACAGTTGCGGAAATTCTGACTTAGACATTTTCATGATGCGGAAAAGTTACACTTAGAAAAAATCACAAGCTTGTTAATCTATTTATTAAAACAAGAGCTGTTTGTAAAACATATATGCCCCCTTTAGGTCAAAAACAATCTTTAATATCAATTTGGTGAGAATTGTTGAACATACACCCATGAAACCATAAGTCTAAATTATGTCTGATCTCTGTCTGAATAAATACTGAATACAGTCTGAGGACATAACCTGGGACATAACCTGAACATCTATGTGAAAAAGGGGCATATATCTGTCAAAATACAAAACAGAGTTATGGTGAATGTAGAACTTGAAGCTGGAGTTGAGGACAAAGGTATATTCTAATTTTCAAGTAAATAACTTATGTAATTTTGAAGATACAAAAGTTTTAATTATAAACTTTAACCTGAAAATCTATGTGAAAAAGGGACATAACTATAAATATAAAACTGTAAAACTGAGTTATTGGGAGTGTGGCACTTGATGGAGTTGATGACATTTAAGGTATATTTTAAATTTCAAGTGAATAACTTTTGTAGTTTTGAAGTTACAGAAGGTTTGAATATAAACTTTAACCTAAAAATCTATGTGAAAAAGGGGCACAACTATGTCAAAATACAAAACTGAGTTATGGGGAATGTGGCACTTGATATTTGAGTTGATGATAAAGGTATATTCCAAGTTTCAAGATTATAACTTATGTAATTTTGAACTTACAAAAGTGCATAAACAATGCAATTTTATTACATTTACAGTACTCCATACCATGCAATGCTATGCAGGATATGATGTCATTTATGATGTCATCAGTTGACTTTCATTGCTCAAGTCTGAAATGATTAAAACATGAGTGTGATGTTTAAACAAAAATATCTATGAATACTGGACACTTGGAACCTGTGTTTGTAAGTATTATTTCATTAAGTTACAAACACGTCAATAAACTATAACTGATTTTGCACATTTGAAGGGTTTGAAATTTTTAATTATTTGTAATATATCCTGTGTCGCCCTAATTTCGTGGGTCTTATTTACGATTTTGGCGCATGCGCGTTAATACATTCAGTTATCTCACCACTGATTTGGATAAAACACAATTTGCAATGTGCTCTTTGCAAACAAAGTAATTAAAATGCCGATTTTTGTTGCTATTTCATGTATATGGTATGTTATTGTACCAGACCCTGCTGATCTGTATCATCTGGAAGCTTCTTATAATTTCGTGGGTTCTGATTGCTCGCCTACTTTGGTTGGGAAAGAGTGTTTACAGCAGCAATTTACTTTCACATTGTTTGTGCTAAAGCATGTGCTGACAAAAGAACGAAAATCTTGGTAAAAACTAGTGTTTTTGAAAATTTTATCATTAAAAATACACAGTCTTTATCATATTTTTTAAAAGGTAACAATATGGGCATGACGAAATCTACACATTTGTTCAATTTTCGTTGTGCAGGTTTAACTTCAGGCTTCATTAATCTATAAATACTTCTATTGCGTTATTTATTGTTCATAAATATTAAATAAATGATAAAATTGCACGCAGCGATTCGTGGGTAGGTATGCTAACTTAAAGTTAACAGTATGAAAATGTCAGTCAAATTTAGGGAAGGGGCATTGTTTATTTTTTTATAGCGAAAATAGCAAAATTCAAGTGAGAAATAAACGCAAGGGAGATAATCATGCATGTGTAATTACCCTTGGAAAACTTTTCTAAATATACGATTTTATATCGAAATTTAGTGAATTTAGTTGCAAAATAGTTATAGGGTAGTTAATTATTTGTGTATTTTATGTCATACATTGGTGATTGAAATAACCAAGTCACTTAATGGTTGACATTTAATAGGATTTCCTTTTCAGATACTGCAAAAATATACAATTCCCTTAATGGTTATAGTAATACAGACAATGTTTTCGGATGCACGAGCGAAGATTCTATTAGTTTTAAAAGGCCACGAAATTATGGTAATTAGGCATATATTCGCGACCATATGCCTAGAGGCTTAAGCTGCATGTCTTCTTACTACTAACAGTTATGTTCCTTTAGGTTAGATACCAGTAAATCCAATTCCCATAGGGTCCCATTATAAAACGGCAAACTTCCCAAGCATTTTTCTAGCATTTCCTTTATTTCAGATTGTGCAAGCCTGGTATCAATTTAAAGATCAATCTGTCCTCTTTCAAATTTTGCAATAAAATAGATATGTCATGTTACTTCTAAGAAAATGCATCTCACCCCAAAAGTTCACCTTTCAAGTTAGCCTCCGATGAAATGCACCAAAATGTTGCAGACACGCATAGGATATTAGAAATAACCACAAAAGGTATGTCTGAGATTGCTATATGGCTTTTATGCCAGAAGAAAAGAAGAACTCTTTAGTAATAGGCACTACTTTTGAATGGACCACGGAGGGATACACAGTGATTTACTGGTATCTAACCTTTAAACAACAATCGTTTGACTTATTATTATTGTTTTCTTTACAATATAATCCTTCAATCAATGTTCTATTATATAATGAGTTTGCAAAATGGAAAATCAGTACTTTATCATTTGTCTGTATTTTTTTTTTAATGTTAACTATGGAAGCACAATTGTACCATAAAATTGTGAAAAGTTGCATAATCATTATATTGTTCACTGTTCCTAACCACATTGTACTTTAAGGAGATTATTAGACATAATAAACTGGAAAATGGAAAATAATGTATCTGTTATACTTGTCTGCATAAAATTATGTTGTTTTGTTGATTTATGTTAGCACAATTGTACTATATCATGAAAAAAGTTGCATTATAATCATTTCCAGTTGGATGTTTATAATATTCACATATTATTTAATGTCTGACAAACCATTTTAGGGGAGTAAACCATTGAACCTTAATAAATATCAAGTGCCACCTGAGCACTTACTGTAAAGGTCATAATAATTACTGTATCTGTGGTTATAGTCTGAATGCAGTCTGAATAACATGTCTGAATAGGCCTCTGAATATTGTCTGGAATCTTATGAATTTTGTTAGAATTGTTCCATTTTAAGTCTTTTTTCAGCAATGTCAGAAATAATAGACGCATCCACAAATGTCAATTATATTCAAATTAATCTGAAATATTATCCAATCATCGCACTTGGATATCATGTGTTTGGCGATTAAATAAGTAAAATATTTGATACAAAAGAGCAAGTGCATAATATTGGTGATATTCAAATGAGCACGTGGCAATGTTTGTGATTTTCGATAAATGGAAATTAATTCTTTAACAATAGCTGGGGAGTAGTTTTAACTATTGTGGAAAAATTAAAATTTGATTAAACTGTTGTAATGCTGATGCAAATAAGTTAGGAATATCTCTGGTTATTATAGCATACTGGCAATGTAATTACATATGATATTAGATAACTGGCAAGGACTACTTATGATGGGCAAAAATTGCATAAACTGGCTCATTGATGTTCATGCTTAAACAGCAATTGAAATAATACTACATATTGGTTATACTTTGTAGACGTTTTACCATGTTCCTTTAGCTTTTATTATATTTCCCAACCCTTAACAACCAGTTTAATGGTAATAGTGAATCACCACTTGGTCGGTTGTTGTCCGGCAGTCTGTTGCAGTGAATGTGGGGAAAACTTAGTTTGCATAAGATTTTAACTTGCATAATTCAAAAGTGTTAACAAATAATGATACTATGCACACTTTTTTGATAGCTCTATTATTTTTAGAAGTCTTCATGATTTTTGCAATTCTTCATGAATGTTGAAGAAAAGCACAACCAATTTATTCTTGAAATTGCAAAAATTTTGGTCATGAAGTATTCATGAATATCTGTGAACTATAAATGAGACATTAGAATAAAGAACAAACTTATTCATGAAATCTTCATGAAATATTTTTTTCATTAAGTTGTGCATGAAGTCTTCATGAAGACTTATAAGTGCATAGTTCATGAAGTTTTTATGAAAAACCCATTCTTTATTTCATGCATTTTTCTGCATGTGAAAATGCATCAACTATTCATGAAGCTATGTTTTATGAATGTTTCATGCATTTGTCTCATTTTCAGTTCACTTCTTTTCCATGAAGTCTTCATGAAGGCACTGCATGAAGTATTCACAAAGATTTTAAGAAGAATTCATTAAGTATGCCTAAACATTTCACAGGGGTGGAGAGGTCCCCTATACCAATAGCTAAAAATGCAATACCTCGAATAGTCGAGCTCAGGTGAGCTAAAAAAATTAAATGTACATTTTTTACGAATGTTCAGACTGGTATTTGCATCTGTTCCAGTATGGATGTGTGCTGTCAACAACAGTGGTGACAGAATATACATCACCAACCAGCCTCAACACAAGGTTCTTACTCTGGCAAGGGATGGATCGATACTTAGTTCCTTCTCTGACCCTGAATTACGACTACCAGAGGGTATACATGTGATGGTTTAAGGCCAGGTGCTGGTCTGCGGGCGCCATTCTAGCAATATCATACAGATAGATGGCCAGGGAAGGAAGAAGATCGCTACATTGGCCACAAAGAAAGATGGACTGAGGATGCCACTGTCAGTCTACCACCACAGCAGTACTGACACTGTTATCGTTGGACAAATGTACAGTGATAACATTCTTGTGTTTAAAGTAAAGAAATAAAATGTAAAGACATGAACAACAGTATGTATTGGACTTTTAAACTGTAAAGTTAACAAATATTTAGGAACAAAAAACTTGCATAATTATCAGTTTTCAGAAAGGATTCTTAAATTTTATTGTATTTTAGACTGAAGTATACATCAATTAACTTTTTAAACATATATCACTAGTTTTGTTTTAAATTTATATAATATTATGTTTTATACATGTGTATCAATAATTCGACAGCTGAAACATAATTGCTTAAAACATAAATTTACTGGCCAGATATATAAACAGCTTAAATTTAAACTTTTTATTTTCCAGACTTACAGTCAAAATTCAACATTTTCTTCAAATTTATATTTCCGCATAATGAATAATACATGTTCTCAATTTAATGACCAAAATGTGTAGGAGGCATATTAGGTATTATAAGCTAATTTTTAACATTCATCCCTTTGCACCATAATAATCAAACGTTACAATACATTGCAGATCTGTTATATCGCGATTCACGGGGTCCATGGATCGCAATCGCGATATAGCTGGATCGCGATATAACATTCATGTACATATAGATGTATACATGTAGGATATACACTAGCCTATTTTCACGATCTCAAAACAATATTAAACCTATTTAACTCACCTTTTTCATTGTTGTTAACATCCACAATGTGTTATATCCATAAATTAGGTAAAATATTCCATTTCAATATAAAAATATAATATTATTCACTGTAATTAATTTGAAATTGTGTATAATAAATTCCAAATCCGAAACGCATATCCAAATTATACTGTTCCCCAGACGTAAACACAAATTCTATTTACAATTAATTTGTACATGTATTCCCTGTAAATCCTTTGTTCTGCTAGAAAAGCGCACGAAAATTATGCTGAGATGTACAACGTCACGTCATCTGCATGGAAAGCGTGGGTGTATTGATTGCCGTATAAACACTTTGTAGTGCAGAGAACTTTGAGATCTTTACTTCTGTATAAGTTTCGTAGCGCATAACAACAAAATTTGTTATCTTTATCGCGAACAAAATGCAGTAAGCATATCCTCTTAAACAAAAAAGAAACAGAAAAATGTTATGCCGTATCGATAACATTATTGTCGTTCAGATAGGTCAGTATTGATCTATGACATACGGTTATTGTATACACCCTCCACGTGGACGGCGTGTAATTTGTGTGCTTATTAAAGCGACAGCAGTGAAAGGACGTTGTCATGGGTGGCACGCATGATGTAAGCTGAAGATGTGTAATACTTTGATGTTAAGCGGGTCGGTAATTGTTTGTTACACTACAGGAGTGTGAATTAAAGAGTAGCGATGTAGGCGCGAAAATCCGGACCAAACTGGATTTATTTATCAACGTTGTGTAATAGGAAAATATTGAAGTATATAAAAAAATCCGGATCCACGGCCGATTCCGATATATTGGATATCGTGAAATAACGGATCGCGATATAACGGATCTGCAGTGTACTTAGATTTACTTCGTTTAAAAACACATACCTATTTTAATGAATCTGCATGGAAAGTAATGTCCGTCTATTTCATTCTTCAAGTTGAATGTCTCTGGTACATGGTCATTCTTCAAGCCACTGGAATGAGCAATTCTGACGAGTTAAGCAACAGTGAATACTGAAACACATTCAATGGAGGCAGTAAATGAGTTCTTTCTATAAACACCACTATGTGCAAGTTTAGAGCAGAACTGTATCAAGAACATGCTGACCATTTTAAGGGAAAGATCTACAAGATAAGACACAGGATGCTGCTCAAAAGGATCAGGGTGGAAAACCCAAGGAGTTCTTAGACATTTTCTAAAGACTAAACAAATGGTAAATCCAAGGTATTTATCAGTTAAATGCTTCAGATAATGGTTTTAAATATACATGTATTCAATTCATTTGCATTAAATTCTAGCAAAAATGTACTGAATTTCAAAAGATATTTCATAAATTTGTGTTGACCAATCCAAAGCAGTGCCTTCCCCAGGAATTTTTTCAGGCGCCCCAGTCCCGATAGGGGTGGGTTAGGGATGGGTATCCCCTCTGTACCTCGAAAAAAAATGTGCGGCACATGTCAAATGACGTTATCTGGTGCGTTTTAGCTCTTAAATTTAAGGCAAACATGTTCTATTTTGTGTGTAAACGTTTAAACAAAATGAAATTAACGAAACATCATCGTTTAAACGGTATACCTCGAGACTTTTAAAAGCAAAAGAGTCATTGTTGTTGTGAAACTGGAAGTAACAATTTTTTTCCGGATGTTTATGTCCAGTGCACATTTGTAATATTCGCAGTGACGTCATGGTCAAATCCACTATTCTCGTCGTTCTTGAATGATTAGGTTACACTCAATCTACAGAGCCTCTTCTTTCGATTAATTATGTTCATATGTGTTTAATGTTTTAACAATGTTTAAATCATTATAACTGTTGAACGTAGTACTAATTAGATAGTTGGTGAATTGTAAAGATCTTGATGAAAATACATGTATATTATACATGCTTTGTTCTTGCATAACGGCGGGAAAATTTCGTCATCCAGGTCGTGCCTATGCGCATCAAATGTTAAAGACCTGTATTTAGTAAATCACATGGTCGGTACACCCACTCTTTCCATGCATGGAACGTGACGTCGTGGTTGTCAGCAGACATTTCGTGCTCTTTTGTAGAAAACATGGGCACATAAACAGTACAGCTTGTGTTAATGAAACTACAACAAACAGTAACACTGGATATGCTTTTCCGATTAAAATTTCATATTAGCGTATTTCTGACTGATCGTTCGCAGTTTATTTTTTGAAGTTATTAAATTCATCACATAAATTAGTGAGGACATTACAAAATACGATAAGGGTGTGCAATATTTTAATGGTCGATAAATACGCATGTGTGGATTAGGTTACTTGTGTGTGGATACATGCCTATTGAGCCGATAGGTCAATCATAACGTCATTCCAAAGTGAAGATAAACAGAGCGTTTCTAATGGCTTACATTGATTTACTGCGAGATGAAACTCCGCCTACAGGGCGGTGCTTCATGGTGATTGATTGTGGCATAGGAATAACTGTATATTGTTAAAATTTTAGGCGAAGTGATCATTCACCGACTTTATTGAGTGGGTGTACATGTTTCTCGAGTAAAAACGGCCATTGTGACGTAAGAGATTAGCTTTCACAGCAGGAATGGTCGGTCTGCTGCAGTCAACACAGCTAATTAACTGATAAAATACACGCACCCGGACGATGTTTATAAGCGCAACAACAATTTAAGGCGCCCCGGATATGTTCAAGTTAATATTTAAGCGCCCTGCTGTTTTGCTCTGGATCTTTCCCTACCATTTTATTCTGCACATTGCAGTACAGATGCATAATGACCCCTGTTTTATTCTGCACATTGCAGTACAGATGCATAATGACCCCTGTTTTATTCTGCACATTGCAGTACAGATGCATAACGACCCCTGTGCTAGGTAGGTGCAAACAATGGCCAATTACTTATGCTGCAACAAGTATCAGAGAAACAAATCAGGATTTTGCCAGAATTGAGTATTACCCCATCATTTTTAAAGAATTCAGGACTGAGTGATTTAATTGAGTACTTGAAACTACAGAATGCCATTAACATTAATAAAATTGTTGAAAATATGTAAATTGAAATCAAATTGTAACACAAGTTCCATCAATATGCCTACCATTTTACAACCATGCATGAATGATGCAGTCAACATACTACAGGTTATGTGTCATATTTAACTTGCATTGAACACTCATATTTTTGCTATATCACTATAAGTTAAACATTGACCAAATTTTATGCAATCTGTTTGGCATTTTTTGAGTTTTCAGTATATGAAATGAGTTTTGTCACTTATTAAATTTTTAATTAGTTGAGTAAATGGTGTTTCAGGATTGGGTATTTATGCAAATTCGCACCTTATCTGTTGCTCTGAGTATGTGTCATGCCAGTAGTGCTGCTCAAGAACAACACTGGGTGTTCTTGTTAAGGAGTCACACCATTGCATAATATGATTGCCTTTGCTATTAAGTCAACATCAGTTTAGAAGTAGAGTAAATCATATGAATCAAGAAAAGCACAGGAAAATTATGTTGCCTGCGTGTTATGCTATAAGGTTAATGTTTATTTACATTTACATGCATTACGATTAATTATTGGCTAACGTTCAGCATGCTTTTAAACAAGTTTAAACCTCCAATTCTTTGCATTGACTATTCCAATGCGGAGATCCCAGTTTTAATCATAGCCGTGTTTGTTTGTTTTTATTTTGTGTTTGTTTCATGTTGCTTGTATTGTGTTACATGTATGCTCTATTGGCAATTGGTCACTTGCCCTATATAAAGGACCATTTCATGTTTATAAGGTTTCACATACTTGATATTTGCATGCTTTCTTTTTATTCTGTGCATACATATATTAAGTAATAATAAATATACTGTGCAAAGACAAGCTTTAACTATTTGATTAAAATTAAATTTTAATGGTGAGGAAAACATTTCAAGGACATTGGCATTATAGATCAGTCCCCAACATGTGGACAATGTATTTAAGCTCATTACATTTAAATAAACAAGAGCTGTCAGAGGACAGCACGCTCGACTATTCGAAGTATTTCAGTTGGTACATATTTTGGATAGTGAAAGGGGCATACAATTGTTAAAATACAATATTTTTAAGTGAAGCCTTGTATAGTTTATACATTTTTGGAACAAAAACTTTAACCACAAGGTCTGTGTAAAAAGTGGGCTAACATTGTCAAAATACAAAACAGAATTATGGGTAATGTTGCCCCTGGTACTAGAGTTGATGACAAAGGTTAGTTCCAAGTTTCAAGTGAATAACTTATGTAGTTTTGAAGTAACAAAACTTTTGAATATAAACTTTAACCAGAAAATCTAAGTAAAAAAGGGTAATAACTCAAAATACAATACATAGTTATGGGTAATGTTGCCCCTGATACTAGGGTTGATGACAATGGTTAGTTCCAAATTTCAAGTGAATAACTTATGTAGTTTTGAAGTTACAAAACTTTTGAATATAAACTTTAAACAGAAAGCCTAAGTGAAAAGGGGGCATAACTCAGTTAAAATACAAAACATAGTTATGGGTAATATTGCCCCTGGTACTAGAGTTGATGATAAAGGTTAGTTCCAAGTTTCAAGTGAATAGCTTTTGTAGTATTGAAGTTACAAACCTTTTCAGTAGTAACTTTAACCAGAAAATCTATGTGAAAAAGGGGCATAACTCTGTCAAAAACAAAACAGAGTTATGGGGAATGTTGCCCTTGATACTGGAGTTGATGACCAAGGTTAGTTCCAAGTTTCAAGTGAATAACTTATGTAGTTTTGAAGTTACAAAACTTTTGAATATAAACTTTAAACAGAAAATCTATGTGAAAAAGGGACATAACTCTATCAAAATACAAAATAGAGTTATTGGGAATGTTCACCCTGATACTGGAGTTGATGACAAAGGTATATTCCAAGTTTCAAGTGAATAGCTTTTGTAGTATTGAAGTTACAAAACTTTAACCAGAAAATCTATGTGAAAAGGGCATAACTCTGTCAAATACAAAACAGAGTTATGGGGAATGTTGCCCTTGATACTGGAGTTGATGACCAAGGTTAGTTCCAAGTTTCAAGTGAATAACTTATGTAGTTTTGAAGTTACAAAACTTTTGAATATAAACTTTAACCAGAAAATCTAAGTGAAAAAGGGGCATAACTCTGCCAAAATACAAAACAGTGTTATGAGGAATGTTGCCCCTGACACTGGAGTTGATGACAAAGGTATATTCCAACTTTCAAGTGAATAACTTATGTAGTTTTGAAGTTCAAGACTTTTGAATAAAAACTTTAACCAAATTCAGACGTGGACGCGTACGCCGACGCTGGGGGTAGTAGGAAAGCTCATCTATTCTTCGAATAGTCGAGCTAAAAATAACATGAAAACTATTGGAAGAAAAATCCAACAATGATTGAATGTTAATTCTAACATAATACTCCGTGACTTTTCTAAAGACAAAGAACAAAATTATCATTGTTAAACTACCCAAAAACAACGCAACAAGTAGTCCCAATTCGAAGCGAAGAATAGTAAAATGTACTTCTCATTTCAACTGCACAAATATTTGTCAGATAATGTTAGAATCAAAATAATTTTTGCATTATCGTTTTTTATCGGCCAATAAACAACTCTTTGTCATTCTGATGTGTGGCTATTAAAACACTCGGGCTAACACCCTCGTAGTTAAATTCCTACGCATCAGAAAAGAAAAGAAGAAAATTATTTCTTAAATAAAATCCAGCACTACCAGTTTGCAATGTTATACAAGTAAAAGCTAACCTTTCCAACAACTCTATCATCAGATCGTCTGACAACCCTCCAAATACTTTGAACTTCTTTAGGTTACACACGTGTGTCTTTTCATACTTCCCAAATGTGATAGAACCCACGATTGCTGGTTGCTCCAGTTTCAAGACCAGAAACTGAAAGGCAATGAACATATTTATGGGTAAAAGTTCTAAAGCATATTCCTTTATTCTTACCTGATGAAAAAAACAGTGTTAAATGTTGTTATATTTATATAAGAACCAGCAATAATATGTGAACCAAGTGTAGTGTGCATTTAATGTAAAATTGTGAAATACAATTTACTAATTAGTAGCAGTACTTTACACTGCAAATCTACCTGTACTACTTTAAATTTTTATAAAATGAAAAATAAAAGTGGAATACCCGGTAGTCCTTCAGTTTTGTCACTTTTGTAAGTTAAAACTTAAATATAGGTCAGACTGTCATTTAAAGCAATCACTGCCATTGTAGCTAGCACATCTCATGATCTGCCTTTACAAACATTTTTCTTTGTCAGTTCCAGGGTTGTCATTATTAAATGAAACAAGCTATTTTTATCTAAATCTAAGTGATTTGGCCAGTGGTCTAGGGGGTACCCTTGTGATATTACCCATCGCAAGTGATATTACCCATCACAATTTTAAAGTTCCTGAAAAGAAAACAACCGATTTTCTCACGATTTTAAACGATGAACTTGATCAGCACTTGGTTAACAATGACAACCGTGCACTTCATTAGTTCTGTATCTAATAAAGTGCCTTTATAACGAGATTGACAAACATTCATGGACAAGTTGCAGGGCTTGCATCAAGGGAAGTCTTGGAGCTATTATCTCCCAGTTTTTGTCACAGGACTTCCAAAATTGCAGACACGGAGGTCCCATGTCAGGGCTTTCATTAACTTTTGAAAACTGGAAGTTTGAACTTCCTGGCCTCTGATTTTGGAAGTTTTGCTGATAATATTTGGAAGTTTTGACAGTATTGCGTGACATAAATATGTACATTACAATTTTCACAGCACAAATCACTACTCTCAGTATAGCTATTATTGTACTTCAGTCATGTTTTTCACTTCATGTTGTTGTTTTTCAGACCTATTGTAAACTTTGAATTATAATCAGGGCTTGCACATAGGGGAAAATGTTGGAAGTCATCACTTCCAAGTGTTGGATATTTAAGGTTTTAAGCATTCTTTTTGACTTTTTGATACTTCTATGGCTACAATTTTTGAAGTCCTGTGACAAAAACTGGGCTTCAATTACTCCCAAACTTCCATTAATGCAAACCCTGCCCATGTGATGATGAGTCAGAAAAAATTGTTTTCTCTAAATGAATAGCTCGTTCACTGAATTAATTGGCATATAAACAATGAAAAATAACTGACCTAAAACAAAGCTTTAATTTTGTACTAAATTAGTTAATATCATGTGTGAAATGCTCACGTCTTCCAGTATACAATGCATGGATACAATGCATGGATGTAAAATGCTCAGGACTTCCAGTATACAATGCATGGATGTCAGGACTTGCAAGTTTTACCTTAGTACAAGCACTGCAAGTTGAATAACAGTTACTTATGTAAAACTTTGTCACTTTTGTGATGCATTTCCACTTGGCGATAGCAGAAATCAACAGCTTCTTACCTGTGGAGGATGGTTGGAGTCAGAGGACCATCGTGAGGACTGGTCTGTGGGCCTATCCACATAAATATTTCTGCAATTATAGATAGTACACAGGCATTTGTAAAACAATTTAACTTTAACAATAAACATTGAGTATATTTATCCATGGCACCAAAGCCATGCATCCTTAACAAAATTTAAGTATCCCTTGTACTTGCCGGTCCGTACCATCTGGCCGGTCCGGCACTCTGTATATATAATTTTAATTCTACCACGGCACTTGGCTAGTGGTCCATAGATAAAGAAGGAAAATAACTGTGGGTTATTCTGCAACAAATTATGGGCAGAGCCTAATGTTTTGAAAATAGTTCCGGAAATTCAAAGAAATTGTTCCGTAAAATGCACGTGCTTAAACGCGCGATATTAACTCATGACAAACAAATCATTTCTGCATTATGTAGCGCAATAAAACCACACCTGTACTACACATGTTATACTTAAGTTCACAAAAACGTTTACGTTTTGTTAATATGCGGGTAATTTGCGCTTTATCAACATATTGTCACTGTATTATATTGATAAGTATGACGTCATTCGTTCAATGTTTATCAATAAAGCTGACGTCATTTTGAATTGTTATGATTTATTGACGTCACTGAAATGCACATTCAAGTGCACTTCTCAGAAAATAGGCGGAGTATAGATAAATATAGTTTTCATTCATAACCTTAAAAAATACGAATTTTATATTAGATCGTGTTAGAATCGAAATAATTAACGGGCAACAGTTGGTTATTGCGGTAATAACCAACGGTTTGTCGTTCCGATGCTTGTAATTCCTACGCATATTTTAATAATTTTAATAACCAACATTTACCCGTCAATTATTTCTTAAATAAACCACTATAAATGCATTTCAGTTTAGGTCATTAAATTGAAATGTGTTTGAATATGTTTGTCCATTATTGACGATTAAATTTAGATGTTCCACATGTTTCTTGTTCAAAAATGGAGAGTAGGTCATGTTTTTACGAGAGCAATGTAGCGATTAATTTAAACAGAAAACACATAATTACATAATTCTTATGAAAATAAATTAGTATGTTTGCAAAATAAGCTTAAAAGAAGCTTATTTCTTAAGTTTTATTCAAAATAATTGGATTACTACATAGCAAAGTCACAAATTTACTTTGACAAACTAATTATAGCTGACGCACCTGCGCATAGCAACCAACTTTGACTAGACCAAAGGGTCACACTTCACATAAAAAAGGTCATTTAGAGGGAGCTAAATCTTAGGTTGTACTTTGGCAAAATATTACCGATTCTCAAACTGTTTTTGTTTGTTTGTTTACATTTATGTGAAATATTACAGATTGAACTACATATTCATTGCCCAAACAAATATATTTTACAATGTTAAAACTATGCATCGATCGATTTATGTATTAAGGGGGCCGGAACGACGGACCAACACGCTAATCCAATTTCTAGTTTTATTTATAAGAAAAACAACAAATTTAGTGTTACTTTTTATATAGGGCTAAATTCATTGGAATTTGAATCGCCAGAGCAGCTTTTATGTGCTTGAAGCCTGAAAGTTTAAATTTTCATCAACTCCTATTATTTGCAACAATAAAGTTATCCATCAATGTGGTTTACATATGACAACGCCTAAACTGCTTAACACATACTGAAATTTACCTAGGATGTGCATAAATTCTGATATAAAGGGACCTGTTCACAGATTTTTGCATTTTTTGAAGTATGCAGGGTTGGCACGAATCACCCACCCCCGGGTTTTCCCAGCGGGTTTTACTGGTTTTTCCCGCCCCCGTCAATACTTTAAAAGTGGGCAATACTGGGCAATACTATTTTTTGTTCAGTTAATATGCAGTTTTAATTGTTTTTTTAAATCTAAATGCTCAGTTTATTTATGACAATGTCATTAAAGAAGACTTTAATTTTGCAGATCCAATATATGCATAGTTATATTCATTCATTTGTATATGGCAACGCTTATCATGAAATATTTCCTATGTTGTTCGTTAAATGATTTCGCTTGATATTGAAATATGTCTACACTTATTCATCCTTCTTTCTTTTTTGCATTGAACTGTTCTTTTTTTGTTAACAATAAACAATAAAACATCTATGGATAATAATGCAAGCACGGTCATTATTATTTAATAATCTGTATTGGGCAATACCGGGGATTACTGGACAAATCACTTAAAACTTCTATTTTCATTACTTACTTTCTTTTTTTTCACTATAAAAGCAGGATGAAGCAATAAAGAATAATTACTTTTTTACCGATGCACAATTAACAGCAGGAATCGGTCACTTAAGGTGACAATCAATGCATGTTTTCACGATTTGGAAAAGGCCCCTTATTGATACGGGCCTTTGCGATAGATCTAATGTTTATTCAAGGGGTCCTGTTTGTTGAGCACATGCAGCATCTTCCTATTCAATCAATTGTTTGTGTTTGTTTAAGAGGATGTACATTCTTTGGATGGATCATAAATTATATTACAATATTGTGTCATTAATTTAATGTACAGCATGGGGCTGCAAGAGGGTCTTGTTGCAACATGACATCAACTAAAATATTGTATAACATAAAACTATGCTAGAATGGTCAAATTTCTCTTAAAAATTAATTTCCTCTTTTTCTTTCATAAACATAATTCTGTTACATAATACATATACTGAAAAAAATATAATGAAAGTGAGTAAAAACACATATGCCAAGTAATAATCAGTATTGTCCAGATTAAACAAAAATTCCTACTTAAATTGTGTGTAAAAAAAGAAGAAATTAGCAATATGAAATAGAAATAAACAATGTTACTTACAATACAATGTTACTTACAATATATAGTTGTTATTAGATATGTGTTTATAATTTTGCAGAAACTCATTATTAGTATGTAATGTAAACATTATTGTGCAGTATCTTTTATCCCCAGTATTGCCCACTATCGCCCAGTAAAACCCGGTTTTTCCCAGTATTACCCACCCGGGCCAGTCAATACTATAAAACCCCGGTTTTATGCCAACTCTGGAAGTATGCCATTAAATGTATTAACTTGACAGATTTAAGCATCGGAACTAAAAACTCTAGTATAACAAGAAAAGTATTTAGAAAAAAAATGGTGCCAGCGGGGTTCGAACCCGGGACCTGCGTATTAAAAGACTATAGCCTTAACCACTCAGCCATTCCAACTTCTGTATTACACCCTGAATTATTTCCTTTATGTAATTGTTCCACGTGATGTCAACAGTTTCAACGAAAACAACAGAAACACTCCAAATTATTCAATCGATTAGCGTATCAATTTCAACTAATGACTACTCATAAATAAAATGGTTTTTACAGTATATTTCTTGGTCTATAGTGTTATTTTGCTCCCTTGTATACACCGTTCTTTTATTTTTGGAATCGGTAACAAAAAGTTGAAAAAGTGTCAATTCGTCAATCTGTGAACAGGTCCCGTTAAACCCGGGTACCATAAAACGACGTGTATAACGTGCAGTTTTTTTGCCCCCAAAATCAGTTTTAAAAATTTTAGGCGCTTTATACACTACTATAACGATGTAAGAGGAATTTTCCACTGCATTGTGTAACTTACGACATATTGCTTTCCGGTAATGTAAATACAACTGTTGACATAATGATATTCTATTTACGATTAAAAATAGATGGGCAAAAGTTTATAATGATAAAAAATATGTTATTATCTTTTTCAAGTACGTATCCAGTATTTTAAACAATGAATTTGAAGACAAAACCGACCAAAAGGAAGCCATTTTGATTTAAATGTTATGTATTGATAATACTATGCCCTACTGTACTTTGTAACAACCAACATTGTTGAGGGCCATTGTCGATTTACGATAGCATTTCTGTTAGGGGCCGTTGTCGAAATGTGTGAATAACAGTTTTCTTTGCAATTCAAAGGTGTTAATAAATATTTTACACTTTCGTTGTTTTCTGTTTTGTCACAGCTCGTGTCAATAATGGTGTTGAGAAGATTGAGCTGTTCACGTCTCATGTTATAGTCTAATCACCGCGAACAATGACGACTGCAGTAAAGGTCCTTTTTAGGGCCGCACAAATTCTTTAAAGAATCATATGAAATTGTCAATAACATGTTGATGTAATGTAACCTTTGCTCTATATCAAATAGGTGCTAAGGAAATAACGCAGGAGATCGGCGATGTATATAATATAGCTGATTTTCTGTGCAATTTTGTGCATTTTTATAAAAAAAAATGCCTGCAAAAGCACACAGCTGCTTATTTCAGCTTTTTAAAATTTCAATTAAAATCTTTTTTTCCCCAATTTTTTGCATTAAAAAAGTAGGTGCGCGTTATACATGACCGTGTGTTATACACGGCGTTTTACGGTATTCATCTACTGCATTTATGTACAGACTGCCATTATTTTGCATTGTGTACACCTTCAACTTCAATAGAATCAACTGACCAATAGAAATGACGCAATGCCCTGAGTTAGCAGATTAATCGATAAAATTGAACACACTGATACACAGCGGCGGTTATCAAGATTTATTGTTTTTAATGCAAAGGTGAGTAGGTATAAATTGTTCAAGCATCCAACATGAAAGTGTAATTATAAAAATATTTATGGAATATAATTCGGAATGGTTTATCTGCCCAGATATGTAACTTTTATTGCAATCCGTTCACAATAAATATCTAATTTCAGGAAGTGAATGTTCAGGGTTGGCTCTGGCTTTTGAAAAGTTGTTGCAATTTTTTTTTTCGCAAATTTGAAAACTTGGAGCCACTCAGATGTCGCATGCTCGAGACGTTCGCGTGGCATACTATATATAACTATACTATATATAACTTATAGTTGTACATATAATTGTGATTGTAATGCATTAATAATTATTCCTAATGAAGAATACCAGTTATTTTTTTTGGAATTTTTACAACTACCTGTGCCTATGAACTAGGGGAATTTTAGCGCGACAAACCTCAAAAAGGGGAAAATAGTAAAGTTTTTGTTATATTCTTAATTGTCAACTGTGAACATTTATATTTTTATTGTTTTCTACTAATATATTTAACTTTCATACTGCAGTGACTGTATGCACACCTTTAACACATGATCATCAGATGATATGATTCTTAAAGTTAGATAATTCTTGTATAGGCAATTGGACAAATGCCTCAAATAAAGGACTAATGGATGGTAATAAGTGTTTCTTTCCTGATGATGTCTCTGGAGTTTCATTATTCCTATATATTGAACCAACAAATGTAAAACTGATATCAATTAGAGTTACTTGATTGTTACAGCAAATGTTCATTTAAATTTTACAATATCTGAATGATGAACACAAGAGTCAGATTTCTGATGACAATTTCTGAGTCGCAATCAAGTTTTCTTGTTTTATGGCCCTTGAATTTGTCAACCAATAGTTCAATATCTTCATCTGTGAGGTGTCTTTGGTGGCGGCAAATCCTCATAGTAGCATCTAGATGACCTTGGGTTAGCCTGTTTCTGTTCTTAGTATGTATGGTGGCCATTAGAGAGAAACTTTTTACCCTAGAATTTGGCTATGAACATGTGGTGCACATTATACATGGTAACAGTGAACAACTTTAAGGTGTTTTTTTCTATAAAAAAATCGTAATATATTCATCATGTTTTGTTCATAATTAATTCATAATGTTTTTTAAACACATAAACACTGCATTATAATAAACTGCAAAAATATTTCCAATTTGAACAAACAATAAAATCCTTTAAAAACACGATTCCAATTATATATCCTGTTCAAACTAAAGAATGACAGCGTGACGTCATCAATTAACCGGGCTTCCGAATCTGCAAGCCGTTAGCAACGCCCATAGCAACGGTGTCGGTTTTACTTCAAATGGATTTGATGTGAAAGCTGTATTTGCGGCTATTGTCTAGAAGTTTGTACATGAAAAGCGTGTAACACGCTGAGCACGTGGTCGGTGTCAAAAAGCATCGATTGCTGCTACTTAATACTGTACTGAACAAAGCAAGCGCTGTCGATAGAGCATTAATGCATAAGCGTTCAAAGGGAAATATCAAGGATTTAAAAATTTGAAACGCTTGTTTTGTAGCATTGGATAGATTGGATATTTAATTTCGGGGTAAAGTATTATACATTTTCTGGATTATTTAGAGGATTTAATTATATTTGGATAAATATGTGTGTCATGCATAAGGTAATTATGTGTGGGTATTTAAAATTTACTTAGTGTAAAAAACGTTTTGATAAAATTAGTGCAATATTACAGAATATCAAAAGTAAACAAACGCAGACACAAAAAGTGCAATATAACATCACCAGACATGGCAAAATCAGCTGCAAATGGTTACCAGATTTTAGCTGTCAAATTTTGCTTCTAAATCGGGTCCGCGTTATGCACGGTAGTACCAGAACTGTTTTTATCAATGTCTCGAATGCTGATTTTCAGTCTATTTGCAACCTAATATCGTGTGTAAAGGAAATAATAAAGTTTTGTAAATTTTTTATTGAAATACCAACCCAGTCTGAGGAGAAAATGTTTCTTATTTGGGGGAAAAATTGGGGCATTTTAGGGGGAAAATGGAGGTTTATTGGCAAGGGGAAACTGCTTTGTTCGGCAGTAAAAATAGGCAAAAAAAATCACTGAATACAATAAATAAACAAAGCACCATATATCTCTTTAATCAATTTATTTCAATAAAATTCAATTTATGAAGCACCAAAACATAGCATATTCCATATACATGTCCATGGTTCATAATAGTTGCTACTAGAAATATTTAAGCAATACACTATTAATATGAGTATTAACATCATTTTTTTTTTTTAATAAACATTTAACAATTTACTATTTTACTTATAAATATGATATATATTAATACATAAATATAGACATATATATATTTTTATATGTATACAATGGCACTGCCACAAATTCAGCAAGGCAAGGTACACTGGAAAAGAAAACTGAAAATATACAGAAGACATGTAGTAATGTTCTCCTTTTTCATGACTGTGCAAAGTTGTGAACGAATTGTTCATCTATGAGGCCAGACAGACTTCACAGCGCATATTTTGTTTTAGGTTCATATTTAATAAATGGGAATTCCAACTTCAAACAGTCCTTAAAATTTCTGTTCACTGGAGAATTTTGAAGTTTTAGCATTTTAGATGGAGAAGAGGCGTCATCAGAATATAACAAACGTTTTTTACAAGGAGTATTTACGACTGAACTAGCCATTTTGACAAGTGAATTTGCATTTTCAAATTCAACATTTTATATCGACTTTCGTAACAAACTGTTTAATTATGGACTTTTGCTTGTTTAAACATGAATGTATGTGTTGAAAACACTGCATACTTACTATGTTTTTATTTCTAATTACCATTTGATCTCGTCCGTAATCTGTTTCAAACATGGCACACTCCTATTAATTGCCGGTACTGACGATTCCAGAAAGTTGTTTGTTCCACATGCAATTAAAATGCCACTCTAATTGCCTTGGGCCATACAATTAGTCGCATGTTATCACCTTATCGATAAGCATTCAGTTTCACGCTTCAGTTAATTCAATTGTACTGCTTGCATCACTAACAATCAATACATGCACAATAGCTGTCGAGGTTAACCGAGTCAGCAAGACTGTTTAGGCTAAAATGTCGCTTACGTCATTTCAATAGTAAATAATTTGGCTAAAGAACGCGTTCGCCAGAAAAATCACCAAACTTGAAATTTGTCGCCACTTTTGCGATTTTGTAGCATTTGGCGACAGTAGCGATCGCCAGCGCGAACCCTGATGTTGCGATTAAAATATCCAATGAAAGAAAACTTTCCACCACAGAAATGGTCCTTACCCAGTTTTGCGCCGCAGCCAATATTGTCCATATACAAACGTTGCTCAATATTGGCCCTGCGCTAACAAGTTATGCTACATGTATTCCAATTTAATTCCTTTTCCAGCATTAGCAAACAAATAATGACAACACACTGTCACACTGGAAAAACAAATCACAAAACATTTTTTTAAACATATAGATCATTTAATTGAGTTTGCTTAGTTCAAATGCCAAATACGGTTTAATTTTGGGACAGTTTGGTCAGCTACTTAAATAAAATGCCCACAAATGTCAAGTAACCAAACATATCGCGAAAATGTGTAACAACTGCTAGATTTTAAGTTCATTAGAAAAAAACAATGCAACAATGATTTATTTATTTGCAAGAAATATTTCGTTTATAGTATTAAAATATAAATACTTACTCTGGTACATAATTATACGAATAACTAGACCATTTGTGAATGGAAAATGTCAGAGTTGAAACATTAAACGCCATTTTGTATTTTCACGAATTCGAAAATCGTCATCGACTTGGGCGGAATGACGTTTTGTTATTTTCTCAACTTAAATAAGTATTAACTGACACTGTTTTAATAAGTCATAAAGTTTTTATATTTTTTTTATTAAATATAAACTTTTCTCTATGAATGTTAATACTTTTCCAAAATAGGCATTAACGGTGTAATCTAAAAAAATTTGGTGACTGTTTCGCCGGTTTGTGGTGTTGACCTTAATCGTCATAAAATCGTTGACAACAATCAAAGTAAATATGGCGAGATATCAGTGCATCCGTGATTTACAGAAACATGGTGGAATGGTTACGCAAATCCGTTACAAAGCGCAGGTAATTGTCCTAAAAATGTACCAAACCATATTTTTGTTATGTCAAAATCTGTAACGTTCTGTTGAACAGTGTTTCGGATATATGGTTCGGAATAATAAACGAACTGTTACTTTTGTTAGCCTTAAATATGACTTTCTTCAGCAGAGATTTTAGAAACCAATCTATTTTGGCTACTGGTAGTGCGTGTGTGTGTAGTACATTTTTATTGAGTGCACCGGGATTCTCTCCCATATTGCCATCGCCCCCAGAAGACTTGTTAGTTGGGTTACGGGACCTAGTGCAAGATACAGGAGACGCCCCGTTCCAGAGGTGACCCTGGGTCTTTTAGTGCCCGGTGTGAAGAACCTAGTACACTGCACCTCGGTTAAACGTCTCATGCGAAAGACGAGTTAGTAGGTTAGGGTGTAGCGGGGCTCGAACCTGCGACCCCTGGGTTGTGAAACCAGTGTGTTACCACTAGACCACGGCTGCGCCACACTGGTAGTGCCAATACGGGGTTATTATATATATGTACTGACTTTTTCCAGTCCATTTGAGTTCTTCACTTTAATTTGACTTTCTTTTGTGGTACTAATTTTTTGACCCACACTTTATGATTGCCTGCTTGTCCCATAGTCATATTCTGTGTTATTGACTATTCTTTTATCATCAATATTAATGTTGTTGAAGCTCAGTTCCATTTGGAACTGCATTTAATGCATACCTTTGAAATATTTTCAGGCAAGAAGGGGAGGTTATTTGTATCCAGTGGCTTATAGGTGAAGTATATGTTATTGTCATCTGCCAGATAATAATGACCATAATAAGTTTTGCTGTTTTATTCGTTGTTTTAATTGTTTGTTGGTTTTAACTGTATTGGATTTAGTAATTTTATTCTGAGACAATGTGCAGGGGTGTGGAAAGCCTATGCCCGACTTGTCTGACACGGGTAATTTTACTGTTGGACAAGTGATTTTTTCCTTCAGGGTGTAAAAATGATGTTTAAGTTGGAAGCTAATTATTGTATTATTGTACCCTTATACATTGGAATGACAAATTGTGTTTCATTTATAATTTAATGAAAAAATATATCAGGAAGGCGTGAATAAAAACTCAGTTTTTGTTTGGACAAGTGACTGTTGTTTGCGGACAAGTAAGTTAAAATTGTTGATATTTCCACACACCTGATTACACAAATTTATTGTGAATGATTATTAACTATGCCTTTTTTTGCAGTATTACCAGGGTATATTGTCAGTATTTTAAAAAAACTGTCCAACTATTTATCATCAATATAAAAAATTGAATAAGCTGTCCTTTACACACATAAACAGTCTTTTCAAAATAAAATTTGAAGAATCTTCCAGGTAGACGATTTAGAGATTCACTTGTTTATTCACAATCTCAATGTATTTTTGTTAATATATTGACTACGTAATTGAAACCTGCTGATAATACCAAAAAGACACTTAAAACATGTCAAATACAGATTAATTTATAGTTTTGACTCTTCCAACTTTGTCTTGAATTGTGTTGAGGCTAGTGGCAGGAGTGCTCATTAGACCATGCTACTGTATTTTGTGATCTTTAGTTTGTTCATGTTTAAGGTAAATATTCCCGCATCTGTGGTAAAGTAAGCACATGCATTAGTTTTGCTTACTTTAGCAAATCATGCTACTTGAATGTACATTTTCTTCTCTGCAGCACTAAAGCGGGCAATGATTTCATCCACGAAAGCATCGTACCGTCGGATCATTTCCAACGAAGCCTTCCGCGGCTGCCAATTCCCAAGTTGGAGCGAACACTGGCCCGATACTTGGAGTCCCAGTCAGTTCTCTTGACGAAAGACCAATGGAACGAGACCAAGAAACTGGCCAATGATTTTGCTATGTTTGAAGGATTGGGTGTGTAGTGTGGTGGGGGTGGTGGCACACTATGCAATGTGTTAGTGAAGCTCTTAAAACGTATTGTTTACAATCTTCAAGAAGGTTGCATAATCATGTATAATGTAATCACCAAATACAGCAAAGTAGAATAATGCTTAGTTTTGTTAACAGACAAGAAAAACAACAGCTGAATTATTAATGTTTATATTATTATATTTGATCATTAATGATGCTTGTTTCAGTTATATTAGGTAATTACTATTAATTAACAAGTGTATTTATAGCTCACCTGAGCACAACTTGCTCATGGTGTGCTTTTAGGATCGCCTTTTGTCCGTCGTCTGTCGTGCGCAGTGTGTCAACATTTTAATTCAAAGAACAACTCCTCCTAAACCGCTGGACAGATTTTCACCAAACTTCACAGAAATGATCCTTGGATGACCCTCTTTCAAAATTGTTCAAATCTTTCCGGTCCGCTGCATATGTAGGTCACAAGAACTAAAAATAGATTAAAAAACTGAAAACTTTAAAAATCTTCTCTGAAACCACAAGGCTTGGAGCTTTCATATTTGATATCTGACATCCTCTAGTGGTCCTCTACAAAGATTGTTCAAACGATGCCCTTGGGGTCAAAACTGGCCACGCCCTCGGGGTCACATGGTTTATATAGACTTGTATAGCAAAATGACTTTAAAAATCTTCTCTGAAACTGCAAGGCCCAGAGATTTCATATTTGGAATGTCACATTGTATAGTGGTCCTCTACAAAGATTGTTGATGCCCCTGGGGTCAAAGCTGGCCACACCCCGGGGTCAGATGGTCTATACAGACTTGAATGGCAAAATGACTTTAAAAATCTTCTCCTCTGAAACGGCAAGGCCCAGAGGTTTCATATTTATTATTTAAAATTGTATAGTGGTCCTCTACAAAGATTGTTCAAATGATGCGTCTGGGTTGAAAACTGGTCACACCCCGGGGGTCACATGGTTTATATAGACTTGCGCAGCAAAATGACTTTAAAAATCTTCTCTGAAACCGCAAGGCCCAGAGGTTTCATATTTGGTATGTAACATTGTATAGTGGTCCTCTACAAAGATTGTTCAAATGATGCCCCTGGGTTCAAAACTGGCCACATCCCGGGGGTCACATGGTTGATACAGACTTCAATAGCAAAATAACTTTTAAAATCTTCTCCTCTGAAACAGCAAGGCCCAGAGGTTTCATATTTGGTATGTAACATTATAAAGTGGTCCTCTACAAAGATTGTTCAAGTGATGACCCTTGGGTCAAAACTGGCCACACCCCGGGGGTCACATGGTTTATATAGACTTAAATAGCAGAATGACTTTAAAAATTTTCTCCTATGAAAGTTCAAGGCCTAAACGTTCTATATTTGGTATAAAACATTGCATAGTGGTCCTCTATAAAGATTGTTCAAATGATGCCCCTGGGGTCAAAGCTGTGTACTACCGGGGGCGCACATTGTTTATATAGACGTAAATGGCAATATGATTTAAAAATTCTTCTCTAAAACCACAAGGCCCAGAGGTTTCATATTTGGTTCAAACATTATATCGAGACCTCGATTGGGATTGCATATAGGATGGGTGGGGTCGAGGTCAAGGTCACTGTTACTAAAAATAGAAAAACGGTTTCCGCTCAATAACTTTAGAACGCATTGAGATATTTTAATGAAACATAATACATAGATACCATATAGACACCTCGCATGGGATTGCATATGGGATGGGAGGGGTCACGGTCATGGTCACTGTTACTAAAAATAGAAAAACGGTTTCCGCTCAATATCTTGAGAATGCATTGAGATATTTTAATGAAACTTAATACATAAATACATTATTTTCAGACCTCGATTGGGATTTCATATGGGGTGGGTGGGCTCAAGGCCAAGGTCACCGTTATTAAATATAGAAAAATGGTTTCCGCTAAATATTTTGAGAACGCATTGAGCTATTTTAATGAAACTTAATACATAAGTACCTTATATCAACACATTGCTTGGGATTGCATATGGGGTGGGTGGGGTCAAGGTCACTTTATGGGAAATAGAAAAACAGTTTCCGCTCAATAACTTGAGAAAGCATTGCATATTTTAATGAAACTTAATACGCATATCTTATATCGAGACCTCACTTGGGTTTTCTTATGGGGTGGGTGGGGTCAATGTCACTGTTATTAACAGTAGAAAAACGGTTTACGCTCAATAACTTAAGAACACATTGAGATATTTAATGAAACTTCATACGTAGATACGTCTTATCGAGACCTTGCTTTACGTGTGTGGTGGGTGGGGTCAAGGTCACTGTTACTAAAAATAGAAAAACAGTTTTTGCTCAATAACTTAAAAACCTATTGAGATATTTTAATGAAACTTCATACATAGATATCAGGTGAGCGACCTAGGGCCATAGTGGCCCTCTTGTTTTAAACAATCAGCTGTGTTTTACAATCCCTTAATATATATTTATGTAAATTGTTTTTGTATTATTTATTATGCATAGTATGCCATAGTAATTCTCCTGTACTCTTTAAAGCAGCAGTCCAGAAATATGTTAACAAAAATAAAACCTTGCAGAAATCATTTCTAATGGACATCTAAATGATCAAAATACAAAAAAAGCATTGAAATCGCTAAAACATAAACTTTTTGGTAACATTTTATCCTATAGTTATCTGTATGCGATAGCTGGTGATGCCTCTGGAGTAAATCAGCACATACGTTAGTGTGTATTTCATTCATACCAAGCGTTTTCAAATATAAACACTATAAAATGTATTTCATTAATAAGAAACATTTTTCACTCAAATAAACATCATTAACGTTCATTAGAACTAATGCCAATTTAACATGTAATTGAATTATACTCTATGGACTGCGGCTTTAACAATGCCAAACGTTTTGAATGCTTTGAAGTAACATCAAGTGCGTTATAAATTTGTATTATAATCTTTTATCGGAACATAGATTGATTTTTCAAAACTAATTATTTTTAGTGTTAGCAAGCTCATTTTTGCGGTGGACGATAACAACTTTGTTAGTGTTATGTTGTACCAATTCAGCCCTCCATAAAGAGCTTATCAGCCGTGACAGCCAGAACAAGCACACCAGCTACATATCAGGTATGGCTGACACAGGAGGGGACATGGAGGTGGTGTGTTGGTAGGGTATGACTAAACACCAAAAACCTACTTCAAATAAAACAAAACCCCTCGAAAACCATTATTTAAGTCTGTAAACCTATGAAAACCCACGGAAAGGCACTTAAACTGATAAAAAAACATGAAAATCAGAAGTTCAACGCATAAAACTAACAGCGTAAACACGAAATATCAATGGGTTTCTGCGGGTTTTCGTGGGTTTTTAGCGGGTTTCCGGTGTTTAGTCCAACCGTCATGGGTAGATAGTAACTGTTGTAAAAGAATGCATACAGTATGTTGATATCAAATATCTAATGACAAATGGTTGTTAAAATTTGGTCAGATTTCTACTCCGACAGGGGTAAGGATAAATGACATGAATATTCATGGCATTTCACTTATGACTGGCAAATGAGGGGGCAGGGGTAGTTATGTCGGGGGATTGTAAATGTTGTAACTGAATGCTAAAGACATGTTTCTATGAACTATATAAAAACAAAATGTGTTTGCATAGTTTTTGGAAATACCTGTTCAGCAGTGTGAAAATCCTATGCCCAACTTGTCAGACACTTGTCAAGATGTTTGCTGACAAGCAGAATATCACTATCAGTGTGTGACAAAGATGTAAAAGTTAGGAGTTAATTATGATTATAAGTACATATTTTAATATCACTATAAAATTGGGTATTATTTATAATTTAATGAAAAAATTTATTAGAAACGCCAGAGAATAAAAACTGTTATTTTTACTAGGACATATGACTTTTGCTTGCAGAAAAGTAGAGTTTTGCAATGAACTTGTCTGTGGCCAAGTGAACAATTTTGATATCTTCACATTCCTGGTGTTGTTGAGCAAAAGTTATAACTTTGAATTGGGAATAAATAATTGTTTTTGGTACCGGTTATGTTAAAAAAGCGATGTTTGTAATTGCAGTTGTAGATGTTGTGTGACATTTTCAGAGCCCTGGTTTGACATGTACCTGAAGGACAGAAGACCTGTCTCCCTCAATCACAACCCGTTCATTACCTTCACTGACGACCCAAACCCTAAATACATGGACCAGGTACGTTCTCTAATGTTGACGATAAATGTGCACCATATAATAAATGTTGACGATAAATGTGCACCATATAATATGAGGCTTGTCGTGGAAAACCGGGCTTAATGCATATGAGTATAGTGTCGTCCTGGATCAGTCTGTGCAGTCCGCACATGCTAAGTCGGGACAACACTTTTCACTTTTTTGGTATATTCAGTTTTGAGGTAGTCTCTTCTAAACATAAATCCACTGTAGGCGGAAAGGGTCCTCCCAGATTAGCCTGTGTGGACTGCACAGGCTAATCTGGGACGACACTTTACGCACATGCATTAAGCCAAGTTTTCCCATATATTGGCAGCCATATTAGAATTTAGAGATTTAATTAAGTGGCTAGTGTTGAGTTGTACCACATAAAGGTGTTTTATTTATTTAATTGACATAAAAATCAAATAGGCATGTAGCGTTGAAACTAAAATTGTGTGACACTAGTTAAAGGTTACTTAACACTTTCATGCCTTTGAAGTATCAGTGTGAAAATAAAAGTTAACAGACTTCACTAACATATCAGAATCTTTTCTTATTATGCCCTCCATCGAAGGTGGCAGGGTATATTAGTTTGATAATGTCTGTCGGTCGGTCTGTCGGTTGGTAGACCACTTTCGTTATGGCCGTTAAATTATTTTAAATTGGCATTTTAGCCGTTTTTGCTCTTCCAACAGTTTCCAAAATTCCAACAGTTTTTATCAATCTTCACCAAATTTGCTGAAAATGTTTTTGGCCATAATATCTTGGCCAAGTTTTATAGTCAGCAAAAATCGCCCAAGGAACTGCAGAGTTATGGCCCTTGATTTATCTAAAATTGGCCATTTTAGCAGTATGTCCTACGGTTTTCATCCAATCCTCACGAAACTTGATATTTTAAAGATTGCTTTTACCTAGAGGGAGTATAACTGTTTGACGAACGAAGAGCTCTTGTTATAATTTACAACACTTTTTGTATTTTCGGATTTCATTCATATTTCCATATATGTGCATGTTTTCTGTTAAATTCTGTCTGTCTTTCCATTTGTTTGTCTATCTGTATTGAACAAAGATGCTTTACCTGTGTCTTTATATTTTCAGCTTGTTCGAGCCACAAACATGGTGGTATCATCACTGAGGTTTATGAAGACATTCAGAGCCAATCTCTTGGAGCCAGACGTCTACCACCTCAACCCGATGGAGAGCGATACCATGAAGTTCAGAAAGTTTGTGAGGTAGATCAGTTGCACAGTCCTTCTTATGATGCCTGAATGCTGTTGTCTCACAGAGCAAATGCAATTACACTCCAGCTGTGCTGTATTGCGATCCGTTATTTCGCGATATCCAATATATCGCAAACCAGCCATGGATCCCAATTGTTTTTCATTTACATAATTTCCCTAATACCCCCAACTTGCGTAAAGAAATCCAGTTTGGTCCGGATTTTCGCGCCTATTTCGCTTCCCTCTCGGTGTGCGTATTGTGCAACATTCACTTTTATGTCACGAAAACAGGCTATTGTATACATGTACGAATGACCTGACATGGGGCAAGTTATATCGCTATCCAGCTATGTCGCGTTTGAGATCCATGGACCCCATTCATCATGATACAATGGAGCTGCAGTGTATAAAGATTAAAAAAGAAAACTTGTTCATACTTGTTCTTTACATGTAGATGTGTTGATTAAAATTGCAGTTCAAGCAAATGGGACCAGAGTCTAATCTTGTAATACCAATTCATAAGAAATAGCATATCAATACACTTTACAGGGTTTAATAATGTGAGTTTACTACAATATAACACACATTTACACTCCAGTACTGTAGATGGTGGCATGACTGTTGCTTCTTGTGCAGGTGACTTTATCCATTGCATTCTAGGAGCCCTGTTTTAAAACACCCAGGGTCAACACTATTGCAAAAAAATAATAAAATTCCATTGTTATTCAGAATTGAATTATAATTAACAAAATAGTATTTCATCCCTTACTATAATATTAACCAATTTTATAGGTAGTATAAAATGTATGAAACTGCATCAGAGGCCCAGATTAGGCGCGTACACGCGTAAATTACGCACAAATAATTGGAACTTACGCAGTGAAAATAAAAATTTGGGTGTACATTTAAGCACAATTTTTCCGATGTTCGCGTACATAAGTGACTGGACGATAGAAACATTTAGAAGTTTTGACAGGCCTTCCTACCTGAATGTGCAGCTGATATGTTCAGTAGTTAGCAATAAAAGTCTTAAAATGTGCAGAATACCGGTAGTTACTTATAACATTATTGTTCACCCCACTAATCCTACAGAGAGCGTACATTTACTCCCACAAAATTCTGAAGTGAGTGTACATTTACTCCCAAAGTTTCAGAAGTAGGCGTACATTTACCCCCAGTACAAATATTTATCTGAAGCACTGATGCGTATTTGTTGATGTTGTGAATG
Organism: Congeria kusceri; assembly: GCA_027627225.1. NCBI lineage: Eukaryota > Metazoa > Mollusca > Bivalvia > Myida > Dreissenidae > Congeria > Congeria kusceri. Next base: position 42,127,589 of record CM051035.1, read on the forward strand.
ACATTGACACAGATTTCAAAGTCGAATAAGGCCACACAAATGTCTGTTTCGGGAAAAACCCCTGACCCTGAAGTTTTTAGCAACAATTGTTTTCTGTGAAATCCGTAGTCGTCAGAGTTTAGATAATTTTCATTTATTTTTTTTACCGAAATGTGTCTATAAAAAATAAGTAAAAGAAACTCAATTTTGACCCCCTGATCTTTTGGTTAAAGGTTATTTTACCCCTTGTCCATCATCTTTAATGGGTATTTAAGAAATTTAAAAGGTATTTTCATTTTTTATACAGGATCAAAAGCTTATTTTATGTGTTTTTGTTATATATAAACACATTAATATTGGCAATTCTGTATTGTTGCTGCAGCAATAAGTAACATTGTTTTATTCAATTGTTTCATGTCCAGTTCAGAAATGGAGGCTTTAAGTCTGGTGCATAAAACTGTCCATATGTTTTCAGACTGTTGCCCAAGTCGATATACTGTCCATATGTTTTCAGACTGTTGCCCAAGTCGATATACTGTCCATATGTTTTCAGACTGATGCCCAAGTCGATATACTGTCCATATGTTTTCAGACTGATGCCCAAGTCGATATACTGTCCATATGTTTTCAGACTGATGCCCAAGTTGATATACTGTCCATATGTTTTCAGACTGGTGCCCAAGTTGATATACTGTCCATATGTTTTCAGACTGATGCCCAAGTCCATTTACTGTCCATCTGTTTTCAGATTGCTGCCCAAGTCGATATACTGTCCATATATTTTCAGATTGTTGCCCAAGTCGATAGACTGCCCAAGTTGATATACAGTCCATATGTTTTCAGATTGCTGCCCAAGTCAATATACTGCCCAAGTCAATATACAGTCCATATGTTTTCAGACTGCTGCCCATATCGATATACAGTCCATATGTTTGCAGATTGCTGCCCGTATCGATATACAGTCCATATGTTTTCAGATTGCTGCCCAAGTTGATATACTGTCCATATGTTTTCAGATTGCCGCCCAAGTTTATATACTGTCAGTATGTTTTCAGATTGCTGTCCCAATCGATATACTGCCTATATGTTTTCAGATTGCTGCCCAAGTCGATATACTGACCAAGTGATGCCCATATCGATATACTGTTCATATGTTTTCAGATTGGTGCCCAAGTCGATATACTGTCTGTATGTTTTCAGATTATTGCCCAAGTCGATATACTGTCTGTATGTTTTCAGATTGGTGCCCAAGTCGATATACTGTCTGTATGTTTTCAGATTGTTGCCCAAGTCGATATACTGCCTGTATGTTTTCAGATTGCTGCCCACGTTGATATACCCCGGTACTGTCCGTATGTTTTCAGATTTCTGCCCAAGTTGATAAACTGTCGGTATGTTTTCAGATTGCTGCCCAAGTCGATATCGTTCTATGGGGCCTACTGGTACAAGGCCTTCCCCCTGGACATGAGTCAGTATCCAAACCTGTTCAACTCTTCAAGGATACCCAAGTAAGATTCATACTGTGTGTTAACTTTTAGTAAAGAAATGGCTGACAGTTTGACTTCATTTAGTGCTTTCAACCTTAAAATGTTATTTGTATGTTTATTTTTTGAACATCAAATGTCATAAATTAAAACATTTAGTCAATTTGTTTGTGCTTTCATGCATAGCCTTAATTGTGCTATCAGTTTCCTGACAGTGTTAATATGTTTTTATTAACTGTTACCTACATGGGATCCAACAACAGCAGGATGTGCACCTTGTCTGGCCCATTAATCTTGAATTCTGCAGTCCAAATGTTAGCATTTCATTATCTCAAGCTTATCCACGATCTAATTATTCTACACTCGAAACAACAGTGTCGTTATGTGTACGTGGTTGTTACAGGCATGGCAAGGATGAGCTTTACCTGGATGAGACTGCCAAGCACATGCTTGTGCTCAGGAATGGGCACATGTACCTATTTGATGCCATAGACAGAGATGGTAAGATAGCACACATATCTGCATGAAAGTTAATCGTAATGGAACGCTTTGAAATCCTGATCACATTTCAAAGGAAAAGTGCTTTGTTTATTTTATGTACACTGTATTCTATGTGTCAAAACTTCTTAATATAAAAAGCCAAATACGAAACAAAAGTTTGTTTGAACTGTATATTCGTAAGAAAATTGTTTAAAAAAAAGTCTGAGTATACAGAACATTCAGTCCCAGGTTTTGAGTAACTTGATTTTACCTTGGTGTGTAAACACCTTATTTATCAGCACACTTTTGCAGGGTTTAGCCACAAAATTGCATTTTCAGCACTTCTTAGATACTATTTGTAGCTTGACTTTTCGAAGAAAAGGCAAGCTATTCTACTCGCGTCGGTGTTGGCGTTGGCATCGGCGTCCGAGCTAGGTTAAAAATTTTTGGTAAGCTAGTTTCTCAGGAATGGCGTCAGGAATTTTATTCAAACTTAAAACATTTATTCACCACATTAAAATAAACCTATATGCCAAGTTTGGTAACTCTAGTTTGAAATTTGTCAAAATTATGGGCCTTTTTACAATTAGAAATTTTACATATCAGCTATATGGACAGGTTTAAGTTTTTCGGTAAGCTGGTTTCTCAGGAATGGCTGGAGAGATTTCATTCAAACTTAGAACACTTATTCCCTATATTAAAATGAACTCATCGGCTAATTTTATAACCCTAGTTTGAAATTTGGCAAAGGTGTGGGCCTTTTTACACTTAGAAACCTCACTGTTACTAAAAATACTCATTTCTGCTCAATAACTTGAGAACATATTTAAATATTTTAATAAAACTTGATACCTAGATACCTTATTATCAATACCTGACCTGGGATTGCATATGGGGTGGGTGGGGTCAAGGTCACTGTTACTAAAAATAGAAAAACGATTTCCGCTCAATAACTTTAGAATGCATTGAGATATTTTAATGAAACTTAATACATAGATACCTTATATCGAGACGTCGCTTGGGAATGCATATGGGGTGGGTGGGGTCAAGGTCACTGTAATTAAAATAGAAAAACGGTTTCTGCTCAATAACTTAAGAACGCATCGAGATATTTTAATGAAACTTAATACATACATACCTTATATTGAGACTTCACTTGGAATTGCCTATTGGGTGAATGGAGTCAAGGTCGAGGTCACCATTACTAAAAATAATAAATGGTTTCTGCTCAATAGCTTGAGAACACATTTAGATATTTTAATGAAACTTCATACATAGATATCTTATATCTAGACCTCGCTTGGGATTGCATATGGGGTTGGTGGGGTCAGGGTCAAGTTCACCGTTATTAAATATTTTATTGATGTGCTGACTTTAATGCATTTCATTCGAAAAATTTGGTTTTCGTGGAATTTCCATTTTTCTTGTTTTAGAAAATACATGCCAGTAACTCTGACAAGCACAAGAAAAGTCAAGGGCGCTGTCCTCCGACAGCTATTGTTATAATATATTATCTAAACTACTTATTAGACACCTTTTTCCATACTTTAATAAACTTTTGTTTAATACATGTACATTTCTCTTGTAGGCAACATAGTGTCTCCAGATGTTATCATGGCCCACCTCAAGTACATATTGGACGACCCTCGTCCCCCTAACCCCAATGCTCTAGGAGTGTTAACAACCCTCAACAGAGACAAGTGGGCAACTGTCCGCACACAGCTTTGTAATGCAGGTACATGCATTATATGTTCTGTTGAAATTATTGACATTACAAATTTACAATGATACCTTAAATATTAACTATATTTTCAAATATTCTCTATAAACCTAAATTGCATTTAACATGTTCATGACTTTTGATAATTGTTGACTGCTGTTTAAGGCCTTGGCACTCTTTACCAGTGTTTTTTTCACCTTTGGGGGAAAGGTGGCGGGGCACTTAAGATGGGAAATTTTACAGCAAAAGTGGAGTTTAATTTTAGAAAAGCATTATTACATGTTTAAATTCTGCATGTACTTAGTTATAAAACCCTAGTGAATTGTTTTGCAACAAATGATAACATAGACTATGCACTTACTTGGTTTGATGAAAAATTGCTGGGATTGTTTATGAAATTTCCTCTGCCTTAGTCAGTCTTTGTCCGATTTTGGTTTCTTTTTTCAAATCAAGCATACATTTTGAGGGGAATTTTAAGGTAAATATAGGGGGAATATATATACTTTAAAAGCAGGGGAATGGGGCCAATTCAGCCCCAAATTGGCCCTAAAAAAACACTGTTAACTGACTGACAATGTGTTATAAAGAATATATTATCTTTGCAGTAGGCACAATTGAACTACTTTAATATGACGGATACACTCAACAAATTTCTTTTCTTTTCTTTTTTGAAGCTATTTTAAATATATAAAGGCTGGTTTTGTACTGACGATTATTGAGCCTACCAGTTTTATTTGTCTTGTCAGTCTCTCAAGCAATTAAATGTTTCAGGGAACCGATATGTTTTAACGTTTATACAAATGTATTTATAAGTATGCTTGAAATCTCCACTTTTCGAAGAAAAGGCTCGCTATTCTACGTGGCGTCCTGGCGTCTGCATTTGCGTCGAGGCTAGGTTTAAGTTTTTCAATAAGCTAGTTTCTCAGTAATGGCTTGAGGGATTTCATTCAAACTAAAAACCTTTATTATTCTTATTAGAATGAACCCATAGGCCAAGTTGGGTTACTCTAGTTTAAAATTTGTCAAAATTATAGGACTTATTACACTACGAAATTTTACATACATGTATAAGCAAGTTTGGCTTGAGGGATTTCATTCGAACCGAAAACACTTATTCCCTATATTAAAATGAACCTATAGGCCAATTTTGTTAACTCTAGTTTGAAATTGTCAAAATTCATGGGCCTTTTTACACTTAGCAATTTAACATTCCAGTGAGAGGGGTGACAGCTCAACTTTTGATTTCCACCCTCTAACTCAAGAATGAACCTTCATACAGTGATAGCCTAAAGCAGTACTTTACTTGGGATTGCATTTGGGGTAGGTTGGGTTGGGTCAAGGTCACTGTTACTAAAACTAGAAAAAAACAGTTTCTGCTCAATAACATCAGAACAAATTGAAATATTTTAACGAAACTTAGTTTATTATTAGATACCTTATAGCATGGCATTGCATAAGATTGCATATGGGGTGGTTGGGGTGGTTCAAGGTCAAGGTATTGAAAATTAGAAAAATGCTTTCCCCTCAGTAACTCGAGAACGAAATTTACTTAATTGTCCCCTACTATCCAAACAGTTTGCTTTAGAAAAAATGCCGGTATCTCTGACAAGTACAAGAAAAGTATTGCGCGCTGTCCTCCGACACTGTCACAGCTCTTGTTTTTATATGTGTTGAATATTTTGCTGTATTGAGTAAGATTAATTTATTTCAAATGTAAGAAAATAAAATATTAACTTGTATACAAAGTCATGTTAATGGTAAAATCGGCATATAAGCACAAAACATGAAAATGTATAAATTTGTCCAAAGGTACACAAATCACATGTTTATTAACACATTCACATGTGACATGAGTGAGTCGGCTTTCTTTTCTAAAGGCATGTTCAACGAGGGTTACATGAAGCTGGTAGACAACGCGCTGTTTGTTCTTGCACTTGATGATCATGAGCCAGACTCGCCCAATGCCATCTCGAGAAACTTTCTTCATGGGGATGGCACAAACAGGTTAGAGCTGGTATTCATAAAGAATCTTAATAGAAAGTTAAGAACAATCTTCAAATTCTGAAATTGTATAAATGTATTTTTGTGGACAAAGACATTCATTGTTTGAAGATTTGTACACAGAAGAATGTTTACTTTTAATTCTTCAAATATTTCACAGCATATTGTTTCAAATGCGAATTCTGATTTTGACTTATTTTAATCATAAGTTAAGAATAGCTGTAGAATCGAAAAACATGGGTCCAAACTGTTACAATTTTAATCATAAGTTAAGAATAGCTGTAGAATCGAAAAACATGGGTCCAAACTGTTACAAGGTTCTTAGATTTACAGAACAGAACAGAATATTTATTTAACTTAAGCATAACAAGCTTAGCGTTATACAAACAGACCAAGAAAACAAACGTGGCATGTGACATGTGAATAATACATTTAAATATTATCATTTATAAATATTTATCTAATTTCAAACAGTCATAAAAGTGAGAGTGTTTAAACGTAAACAACATACAGGTTGTTACATTGAATTTTAATTTACATCAGTACTGTAAGCTTGACAGGAATGTAGATTAACTTCACTAAAGTAGTAACATTTTAAGACGGAAGTCATTCGATAAGTACAGAGAAATGTATATCTAGTCTATAGGGAACAATAAAATACATTTGTTACTATTTCAATATAAAATAAACAAACAGGCACAATACGGCTATGATGAGGAAACGTACGTAAAAAGTGTTGTTTCCGTAAATATTTAACAGACATATCATATATAAACAGTCAAAATTAGAATGAACAAAAAAGTGTATAAATTATTTGATAAATTAAATTAATGTTTCTCTTAGTTGAAATGCTTTATGACAATATGTTGCCATCCTTTTTATTATCGTTTTATTTTCACATTGCATTAAAGCAATATATTTTACCAAACTTGTGCGAGTATAAAAATATTTTGGGATATTGTTTTCGAATGTGGGTGTATATAGGGCACTTGAGGACAAAATGGAATTCATCTTCAATATCATTCTGGTCGCAAAGTGTACATTTCCGTTCATTTCTTGGTACATTATTGTGCCGACCGATTTCAGTGTTTAATTTGTGAGATGACAAATGTAATTTGGCCAAGAAATTTCTGTATTTTGAATTTTCCAACAGACTTATATATGCTGATTGTTCAAATTTAAGTTTTATTTCTCTGTATACATCTAGAGACGTTGATTGGTCTAGATCTGACCTCCAATTGCTAATATAGATATCTCGGATTCGAGTTCTAAATATGGGAATGAATGCTTCTATCTTAACAGAACCGGGATAGAGCCATATATCATTTAGACCGGATGTCTGTAATATATAACGTACCTGTGTTTGTTTGTTTTTGTGCCAGAATTGTTTACATCTATATTATTTAACTGTTCATTTAATATGGTATATAAAATACAATTATCGTGCTTAACAGTGTGGAGCTTTAACAAATATTTAATCATTCTAACATATCTTTCAATAAACATTGGAAATCTACCTAATTCGCTATACAATGCTAGAGTATTGGTAGACTGTTTTACATTTAATACCCATTTACAGAACTTCTAATGGGCTCTTTCTAAAACTTCTGACTGTACATAACCCCAAACTTCTGAGCAGTAATTTAAAACTGATAGTATGTATGCATCAAACAGATTAAACACAATAGTTATTGGCACATTGTTATTTCTAATTAAGGACATCAATGAATGTAGAGATCGCTATCCTTTTCCCGCAAGTGTTTTCGTGGCCTGCGCGAAGGATCCGCCACTGGAGAACACCACCCCTAAATAATTGAACGAGTTAACAACTTCAACTTCTTGATTATTATATAACCATTTGTCGTTAATCCCCAACCTTCCCCCTTTTCTGAAGACCATGATTTTTGTTTTCTCTATATTAACCGTGAGATTCAATTGACGACAATATGCACAAAGACTATCAAGAGAATTTTGTAGACCATCTTTCGATTCCGATATAAGAACGGCGTCGTCGGCAAACAATAGTAAAACTATAGCGATTTGATCAATATTAATGCTAGCATCGATATTTTCTTGTAAATGCATCTCAATGTCATTTAGGTAGAGGGAAAAGAAGATCGGAGAGGATCTCCCCCTGGAACAATCCAAGGTTGCTGTTAAATAAATCGGACAATGTTCCCAAATGTTTGACACACAGCTTTACCTCACTATACATTGACCGTACAACGGACGATAATTTGCCGTCAATTCCTAATTTAATAAGCTTGAACCACAGCCGGTTCCTATCTATGCAGTCATAGGCCTTCCTGTAATCCACAAAACAACAATACAATTTTTTCGTATTAGTTTTTTGTCTTTCTTTCAACGAATGTAAAATAAATACTGGGTCGAGAGTGCTATATTTGTTTTTGAATCCAAATTGAGCGTCCGTTAGAACTGAATTTTCATCTGTCCATGACTTGAATCTCTCGTTCAATACAATGGTAAACAATTTACAGAAACAGCTTGTTAGCGTAATTGCCCTATAATTATTTGGGTCGGATTGATCACCTTTTTTATGAATAGGGATAATAATGCCTGAGGCCCATGTACGGGAAAATGACTTTGAGTTTAATATATGATTGAAAAATGTGTTTAACGGGCGGATTATTTGTGGCGCACATACCTTAAAATATTCATATAACACATTGTCAATGGAAGGGGATTTATTTACACCTAGCCTTTCAACTGCTTTTAAAATTTCATTATCTGAAATTGTTATATCTAGTGACTCGAACGTCGCTCTAAATTCTTGACTATCATCAAACTGAGTGATAAAGTCCGAATATTCATCGTTAATTCGCGTGTCACCACCAGACATGAGGTTACTAAAATAATTTTTAAATACTTCATTTGAAATATCATCTCCAGCAGTGTATTTTTTCGCGGTTTAAATATTTTCCAAAATTCTTTGGGTGACTTCCGCCTTAGATCATTCATCTTGCGACAGCGCGAATGATTAAAGGAATTTTTTGATTTTCGACATTGATATTTATAGTCTTTTTTCGCATTATATAATATCACTCTGTCTGCGTCCGATAGTGTGTTGTTAAATTGTCTAACGGATTGTTTATATACGGTATATTTACGTTTACATTCGTCATCAAACCAATCTTTTGAGTTGTTCTTCTCATGAAAACGTACATTTCGTTTTACAGAGCTTTTTTCAAAATATTTATTTCCGTAAGCACATAAAAAGTTCGTAAATATCGACGTGAGACTATTCACATCACCATTCCCGTTGATTTCAACATTTAAATCATTTATTAGAGTATCAAAACTATTTGTTATGTCGCTCACAAACGAGTCTTTATGTTTTGAATCAAATTTATAATACTGCGATTTACAATTTCCAGTGGCGTTCCGGCACACAGTATTTGTTTTAAACGAAAAGGAGAGTGGCGCGTGATTTGAAAAAGTAGTAAAATCCCCAACCGTGAAATTGGCAAGCAGATCAAAATTATTACGATGTGTCAACAAATAATCTACCACACTAGTACCGTTATGAGTCATGCAAGTGAAGTTACCCCCGTTGCCTGGCCATCGACCGTTAACTATCAGCTGATTTGTCGCTTTGCACAAATCGAGTAAACGCTCACCGAAATGATTTGAGGTGGGATCTATGGAACGCCAAAACTGCCTTTTGTTGAGAGAAACTGATATGTTTGGTTAGTTGGCATTTGGTTGAGTCAAGCTGGCATTATTTTGAGTCAAGTTGAGATTATGTTAGGTCAAGTTTGCTTTAGGTTGAGTCCAGTTTTCATTATGTCGAGTCAAGTTGGTAATAGGTTGAGTCAAGTTAGCATTGTGTTGGGTCCTATTGGCATTATGTTTAGTCAATTTGACATAATGTTGGGTCATGATGGCATTATGTTTAGTCACTATGGCATTAAGTTGAGTCAAATTGACATAATGTTGGGTCCAGTTGACATTTGATTGAGTCTATTTGGCATTAAGTTGAGTCAAGGTGACATTAGGTTGAGGCAAGTTGGCGTTTTGTTGCATCAAAAAGCAATTTGTTTGAGTCAAGTTGTCATTATGCTGGGTCAAATTGACATTGCATTGAGTCAAGTTGGCATTATGTTAAGCCAAAAGTAGGATACGTTGAGTGGTATTTACTTTATGTCAAGTCAGCGTATTTTAATGTTGCGTTCCGGTAATAAAACCTTCGTTCAATATAATGCACTGTTAAGTGGTATGGTCCTTATGTTCTATTCATAGAACAAACAGGCCATAAAGTAAAAACCACTCAATATATCCTACGTTTGATATAACCTTATGCCGAACTGACTCAATCTGATGGCAACTTGACCCAATATAATGTCAACTTGACCAAACATGATGCAAACTTGACACAACCTAATACCAACATAGTCAACATAATGAAAACTGCACACAACCTAAAGCAAACTTGACCCAACACAATGTCAACTTGACTCAACATAATGCCAATCTGAATCAACCTAATGCCAACTTGACCAAACATTATGTCAACTTGACTCAACCTAATGATAACCTGACACAACATAAGGCCAATTTGACTCAATCTAGTGTTAACTTGACTCAACCTAATGTCAACTTGACTGAACATTATGCCAACTTGACTTAACCAAATTACTTTTTGACCCAACAAAATGCCAACTTGACTCAACCTAATGCCAAATAGACTCAATCTTATGTCAACTTGACCCAACATAATGCCAATTTGACTCAACCTAATGCCATCTTGACTAAACGCAATGCCATTTTCACCCATCATTATGCCAATTTGACCAAACATAATGTCAAATTGACTCAACTTAATGTCAAATTTACTCAACCGAATGCCAACTAGACTCAACCTTATGTTATTTTGACTCCACCTTATGCCGGTTTGACCCAACATAATGCTACCTTGACTCAACCTAATGTCATCTTGACTCAACATAATGTCGACTTGACTCAACATAACGCCAATCTGACTCAACCTAATGCCAGCTTGACTAAACCAAATGCCAACTAACCAAGCATATCAGTTTCTCTCAACAACAGGCAGTTTTGGCGTTCCATAGGGATCTCGTGATTTCCGAGGCGTGGGTGTATCAATAACAATTACGTCATCTTCCCCTATATTGCGATCAAACTGGATATAATCTGGCTTAATACCAGTTCTACAATTTAGGTCGCCAGACACAAATATTTTCCCACGGTCATCAAAGAATAAAATATCTTGCTCAAGTTGAGTGAAAATATCAACATTATACATGTTATGGACCGGCGATGATTCGGGAGCTATATATGTAAAACAAACATATACATTATCCTTCAGATTGAAAAAATTATTATCAAGTTTAATCCAAATAATACAATCTACTGAGTTTTGAGCTAGGGTTACATCTTTTCTGATACTATCTCTAATGTTAATGATAGCGACACTTAATCGCTTTGCGCGGCGATTTTGATATTTTCGATACGAGTGAATGGGGTTTGAGTATCCCTTAACATCAATGGCAGAGTAATATTAGTCCATGTTTCGCTTAGACATATAATGTCATATTCACAAAGAATATTTATAAAATCGTTTGCGAGTTTTTTCTCAGTAGCAAGTCCTTCTACATTCCATGAGAGACACTTGAATACGCTCTCACTTGTGTCCTAACATGGTCCGCGGTAGAGCTGGTGATTGATGTAGAGTTTATCAACCCTTAGGTACGCCTCTGTACCATCCTTCCGGGCCTGCAGCATGATAGGAACCAACTGCCGTTATAGTTTGTATCTCTTGTGCAACGTGGGTCTGTGGTTCTTGAAGATCAAGAATTATTAATAAATTTTGTGGGGATTCCCATTTTCGCATTAAATTCAAATTTCTAGTCTATGTATTAAGAAGTGGTTGTTCAATAATAAGTACAAAAAAGATTGTAGCATAAAAGCAAACTGTTTATCATATTTTTTTTTTGTCAAATGCTATAGGTCATTTAAATTGTTTTGAGCTCGACTATTCACTGAATAGTTCGAGCTAAACTGCTCTCCCGTTCGTCGGAGTCGGCATAATGCTATGGTAAAGGTTTGCGTGCAACAAGTCTGTATCTCTTTAACTACTACAGATATTCAATTGATACATAGACATGTCTTTGAAGTCATTATATAAGGTCACGGACCATGACCCATAACTCTGACCTGCAAGTTAGCAGAATTATGCCCCTTTTTTTACTTAGAAAATTCAGGTTAAAGTTTGTGTGCAACAATTCCATATCTCTATATCTACTACAGATATTCATTTAAAACTTTAAACATGTTTTCAGGGTCATTAGGTAACTGGCCAAGGCTCATAACTGTGACCAGTATTTTAGCAGAATTATGCCCCTCTAAGTTAGTTAAAGGTTTGCGTGCAAGAGAAAACAGTTACCATTATAATTCCAATACATGTTTATTTCATCACACAATTTAAATCTCCAATTTAGCCACTGTAGCAAAACAACATTCAGTTTTTTGACACCCTGGACATTTGCCCTAGAACACTTAACTCATTAATGCTCTATCGACAGTGCTTGTATTGTTCACTATACACTAAGTACACTTAACAAATACACCGTTGTCGAAAAATGCAATGTACCCCTGTCCAGGACTTCTATGGATACAAAAACTAATAGTAACGGATTAGCATTTATCGATATTTGCCGTAACAATAACCTGTTTATTTTAAACGGCCGAATGAACACGGATGCACACATTGGTCAATTTACTTTCCGAAATAGCTCGGTTATTGATTATGTTATAGCCACTGCGGAGTGTTTTGCATTTATAACCGCGTTCGAGATAATTGAGACGGATGCGCTGTTTTCAGATGGGCACGCAATAGTTAAATTCTCTATATTGAATAAGCTTAAAGTAACATTACCACCCGAACAAAAAGCTAAAACAGTTCGCACGAGTATAAAATGGAACCCAAAGTTATCAAGCAATTTTATTAATAATATAAATCAAGATCACATTAATAATATTAAATATTTGTGCGATACTTCTCCATGCACGCCATCATCAATTGATGAAATAACTAACACAATTTCCGAACTATTGAATAATACTGCTGCCAAAACGTATACGAAACGTGCAACAAATAATCATGTATTTAAAAGGCCATGGTTCGGTAATAAATGTAAAAACGCGCAAAAATACTATTATGAAGCCAAAAACCGTTATAAATACGATCGCTCGCCTTCAAATAAAACTCTTTTACAAAATGCGAGTAAGAAATACAAAAGAACTATGAATTTTTACAATAACCAATATAAATTTAAAAATGCACAAAAATTACGTACTATGCATTCTAATAGTCCCAAAGAGTATTGGAAATATATACATAGAATAGGTGCCAAAAATTCAAAGAAAACACCGAGCCTGGACTCTTTATATACTCATTTTAAAAACATTAACCGCGATGATAGCCCGTATGAAAATAATGAAGCATATTTAACGAACCTATTAAATGAACACGCTCACTGCGACACACACGAACTAAATAAGCCTATCACCGAAACGGAAATTTTATCGAATATTAAACGGCTGAAGAATTATAAAGCAGCAGGGCCAAGTGATAACATATTAAACGAATATATAAAATGTACTCAAGAAATGTTTACACCGATCTACGTAAAATTATTTAATATGATACTTGATACTGGTCACATGCCTAATGTTTGGCTTGAAGGCACAATTTACGCTATTTACAAAAACAAAGGCAACAGCAGTGATCCTAATAATTATAGACCTATAACATTATTAAGTTGCTTTGGAAAACTTTTCTCTTCGATTTTAAATGACAGGTTAAATAATTTCTTAGAAGTTAATGACATTCTGAATGAAAATCAAGCAGGCTTTAGGAAAAATTATTCCTGTATGGACCATATCTTTGTATTACAATCTCTTATTGAAATCCTGCGCATCAATAAAAAGAAACTGTACTGTGCCTATATAGATTTTTCCCAGGCCTTTGATAAAGTCTGGAGAAATGGCCTCTGGTTTAAGCTTTTATCACGTTCTGTAACTGGAAAAGTATTTAATGTCATTTACAATATGTACCAGAATATCAAATCGTGTGTTTTCCAAGACCATAACTCATCCCCATTCTTCCCTTGCGAAAATGGTGTTCGCCAAGGCGAAAATTTATCGCCTATCCTATTTTCAATATTTTTAAATGACCTTGAGAGCCACATCCAAATACGCGGCGGTAAAGGTGTTGACATACATGATCCATTAAGTGCAAATAATTGGCTGAAGCTTCTAATTCTCTGTTATACGCCGATGATACTATAATTTTATCAGACGATGAAACAGACTTTCAAAATTGCTTAAATGTATTTGATGAATACTGCACACAATGGCGACTCAACATTAACGTTAATAAAACGAAAATACTAATATTTGGAGCAAGAAACATCGCGCGTTTTAAATTCTACATTGGCAGAAATGAAATAGAAATTGTTAAACAATACAAATACCTTGGCGTCATATTTTCAAATAGCGGTTCATTTCTAAGCGCGCGTAAAAACAACGTTGAACAAGCAAAAAAGGCAATGAATTTACTTTATGTTCGGGCAAATAATTCAGATCTGCCATTAGATTTAACATTAAAATTGTTTGATCACACTATTGTACCAATACTAACATACGGCTGCGAAATATGGGGTTATGAAAACTTAGACATAATAGAACGCGTACATCGAGAATTTCTCCGAAAAATTACTATGTCACGTAAAAATACTCCATCATACATGCTTTATGGTGAACTCGGGAGATATCCTCTCTCTGTTCATATTTACAGCAAAATGATACGCTTCTGGAGTAGAACGTTGTTAAGTAAAGACAATAAATATTCTAAGAAAATGTATAATATAATTGCCAATAATAATTCACATGACTTTAAATGGATCTCTAAAATTAAACAAATATTAAATATTACAGGTAAATCAAATGTATGGCAAGAACAAACTACGCCGCACATAAAATCTCTGCCCCAACAAGTTAAGCGTGTGCTAATTGACCAAAACATTCAGCAGTGGCATGCGGAAATGAACCAATCTAATAAAGGCAGATTTTATTACTCGTTTAAAACCACACTCGAATTTGAGAATTACCTTAAAATACTACCTAAGTCTAAGTATTTACCTATTTTTAAGCTCCGCACAGCTAACCACCACTTTCCAATAGAAACTGGTAGATGGAATGGCACACAAGAAAGAAACAGACTTTGTACTGTTTGTAATGAAAATTACATTGGCAATGAAGAACATTATCTATTAAAATGCACCCATTTTACTACAAACAGACATGAAATCAGTGAAATCTCGAGACATATTTGCAGAGACAATAAATTTAAGTACATAATGTCTTTAGAAAAGTACGATACACTTCATAAACTAAGTAAATTTGCAATTACTTTGTTAAAAAATGTCAGATAATGTGTTATACTATTTGTGTCTTACTATTTATACATTTATATTTACTTCTTTATGCTGTTTTTTAATTGTGAAAGTCCCCCTTTAATGCAAATATATCTTTCAAGTACGCTTGCAAAACATATGTTTGTTAACCGTGAAGTACTTGTTCCTCCAACTATTGTATAACGAAACGTATATTGTTCCTCTTACTGCATACTTGTATGCCTGAGATGTGAATAAAGTTCTGTTCTGTTCTGTTCTGTTCTGTTCTGTTCAGGTACAGTAGTATTGATTGATGGTTTTAAACACCAGTCAGTGTGTTACACGCTTACTTCAAACTGCTAGACAATGGCCGAGTTCGGCAGTCACATCAAAGACTTTTGAAATGAAACCGACACACCGTTGGAAGCCCAGCTAATTGATGACTTTACACTGTCAATATTCTTAGTTTTAACAGGTGTGACTTCACATTGTCAATATTCTTAGTTTTAGCAGGTGTTACCTGTGTTTGTAACGGATTTTATTGTTTGTTCAAATTGGAACAAAAATAATGCATGGTAATAAAATGCACATGTTTTATTGATAAAAAACTTTATGAATTAATTACAAACAAAATATAATAAAAATAATTATTAAACATGCATATTTTTCTGAAAGAATATCATTTAGATACAATGTTACATGGTTAAATGTTTACAGTACGAGATCATGCACTTTAGTGCAATTGCTGTAGTTCCCTTCATATCATGTGATTAAAATAAGAAATTAAGAATGTTGGTGATTATAACATACTATTCACTTATTCAAGATATGTTTGCAGTTCGGCAACTTGACAAATAATCTTTTTGTGACTGCTTGGTGTTGATGTAGTTACTTGTTTTACCGTATTTATGATACCAAACAGTAAAATTGAGTTAATACATGTACTAGATGTAAATTATAGGTGTTCTTGTATTGTCTATTAATTTTGTCGTTATGTATTCAATATGTTTTCAATACGTATTGCAATACGGGTTTATTGTATCACAATATATTGCAATACGGGTTGTGCCGTATTGTTGCACCCCTACAATTTAGCAGAATTATGCCTCTTTGTTTACTTCTATGTAACTACTACAGATATTCAATTAAAACTTCACACATGTCTTTGGGTCATTATGTGAGGTCACTGACCAAGGCCTATAACTCAGACCTGCAATTTAGCAGTATTGTGCCCCTATTGTACTTATAAATTTAGGTTAAAGTTTGCGTGCAACAACTTCATCTCTCTATATCTACTACAGATATTCAGTTGAAACTTCACACATGTTTTCGGGGTCATGTGACCAGCATTTTAGCAGAATTATGCCCTTTTTTGTGCTGACAAAGGCCAATAACTCTGACAAAAGTGGTTTAAATAGTCGAGCACGCTGTCCTGATATAGGTCTTGTTGTTAGTTTTGCAAATACCATATGTATATGCCTTTACTTAATGGCTGTACAATATTTCAGGTGGTTTGACAAGAGTTTCACTCTGATTCTAACAAAAGACGGGAAGACGGCTGTGAACTTTGAGCACTCGTGGGGTGACGGAGTCGCAGTGCTGCGATACTTCAATGAGGTTTGGAAGGAGACAACCACCAAGCCTTTCGTTCACCCGGACACGGTCCCGGCCAATGTCCACTCCGAAAGGATTGTACAGAAACTAGGTATTGCTCTACAAGTAACGTGTCTGTATATCTTTCTGCTGATAAATTAGTTGTAAATTCCAATACACCAAACATGGAGAAGCTTAGTAGATATTCCCACATACCACAACAATAATTATTGTTGGCTCTAAGTTTTTTTTTTGTCTTCAGATCGAACAAATTAGTTATTCAAACTGAGTGTTCAAGATGACTATTTACTATATAAGCATGTCAATAAGTATACTTAAAGTTTACAATGTTATATAACTGCTAAATAAAGTTTCACTTTTTCCTCTAGATATAGAGATGTTTTTTTATCGATATATGTTTTTGTGAATATAAGCCATTGTAATTATAATTCATAGAAGAAGTTCTATAAATAACATGTATCTCATGTATGCTGAATGTCATTTTATTAGTTTGTTTTGTTAATTTTGATTATACATGAACACAATTGTGTACTATTAAATAGCATTTTATTTTAATATACAAAGATTTTTTCTGTTATATAATATGCGTTTAGAACACATTTTGTGTCTAACTGTACAACAAGGTATAGGATAACATCAATTGTTTTATAAGTGTGCAACAGAGTATAAGATAACATTACTTGTTTAATTATTCAGAATTTGCCATGGACCCCAAGCTCAAGGAGTACATTAAGGACGCGAAGACTGACTATGCAAAGACGTGTGCCTCTCTGGATGTCGACCATCTGGAGTACAAGACATTCACAAAGAACTTCTTGAAGGAACAGAAAGTCAGCCCTGATGCTGTGCTGCAACTTGTCATACAGGTTGGCATGTTGTTGCCATGGCAACGGCCTTAAACTCGAGCTGTTACAAACACTTATTTGTCATTCAAGTTAGTTTGTGTTTTCCACCAATTAGAATGATTAAATATTTATTTACAGTTATATGGTATACATACTGTATTTTTTTTGGTAAATTCAGTTTGTTGCAAACAACATGCAGAAGTATGCTGTGCAATCATGTATGTTACCTTTACAAAGATACGTCATCTATTTCACTGAGTCATCGTGCGAAAAAAACAAATCAATACTTGTATGATAAATCCATTGAAGATTGATGTTCTTTTTATGTTTTTAGCTCGCCTACTTTAAGCAGTTTGGCAAAACGGCTACAACTTACGAATCCTGCAGTACTGCAGCCTTTAAAAAGGGTAGAACTGAGACCATTAGACCAGCAACAAAAGGTTTGCAATTTTGAGAAATGTTATAAAACATTTGACCCTTCTTTAAACAAACATGTATATCAAATATGCCAATGAAAAATTAAGGCTTTAAAGCTAGGTTTGCCATAAGAATCAATTCGGCAGTGTTTAAAAATGTTGTTTTTTTACCAGGCACCAGCATAAACAAAAATTATTAATTAGTCATCATGTTTCTGTTTAAACTAGTAACATTTTATCTGCATATGACACCTGCTGAGAATAATGGTTGAAAACTTTAATGGTCACAAAACTATGCCATATTAATATTGAAAGGTAATAGCTTTAAGCAATCCATGTTTGTATTTGACATTTACTTTCCAAAACAAAATGGTCAGCAATTGATTCCTTAAGCTTTATTACGACATAACGTCATTGTCTTGGCTAGCCACAAAGCAGACGTGTGAGATGATAGAAGACCGCTCAGGAAGTTTCTCGGTAGAACAGCTGCGAGAGGGTCTCGAGTCATGCTCAAAATTCCACTCCACACTCACCAAGGAGGCAGCAATGGGTATTTGAATCATCTGACATGGACATAAGACCGATATAAATGTACCAGATCACCAGCAGAGAAATGGCCATTATTAGGGCTACCCAATTGCTATGAAAGAAATGTCTCAAAAATTGTCAAAAATCAGTGTAATTTAACCATCGCTCTTCGTCACGAAGGCGATTTCTGCTCGGTGTTGGTAAGCGGCAACTCTATTGAAACCTATGAAAAACTTATTAAAACTTTTTTTCCCAATTTTTCACTGATGAAAATGGGTGCGCGTTATACTTGGCCGCGCGTTATACATGGTATTTTACGGTAATCTATTCTTGTTTGATGTTTCCACAGGCAATGGCTGGGATCGTCACCTGTTTGCAATGAAGTACTACGCGCAGAAGGAAGGGCGTCCACTTCCCAGGCTGTACCAGGACACCGCATATGCACACATCAACAAGATCATCCTCTCTACCTCCACATTAACCAGCCCCGCAGTGGTGATAGGGGGCTTTGGGGCCGTCACCCCAGATGGATATGGCATTGGTAAGGCTGCATTTCAACCTATGCTCAAGGTCGCAGTGGTGTAATGGATATGGTGTCCCCTTTGCAATCAGTAGGTCATGCGTTTGATCCCAACTCGGGAAACATTTAAACCAAGTACTGGTTCTACCCTGGAAATGGACTCAAAAGTGTCTTAATAAACCTCTGGCTTTTGACATAATCGAGCTTAAATAAAATTTATGTTTAAACCATGCTGTGCTCAGAAATTTGGTGGTGGAACCATTTAAGGTCCTTGGCATTTGGCAGATAATTTTGTGTGTTTAGCTGTACGAAAATGTAGTTTAGTAAGGGTCAAATGGAAGTGTCATTTTAAATATACCGGTGCATGTCTTGTCTAAACAAAGAGGACTATATTTTGTAAATGTAATTACCTTGTACAAAAGTATAAAAATGTTGTTGTTGTGTCGCCGGAGAAGGCAACATTATATGGGTTACCTTTGATGGCGGCAGCGTTGTTGGCGGCAGCGTCCCCTTTAGATTGTGCAGATAGTACTTTTCAAGTTTTTGTGCAATCATAATAAAACTTTAGGGAAGTGTTAGTAGGCATAAAACGAAGGTGAAGTTTGATTTTCAGCATAATTGCTCTTATCGTATTTGAGTTATGCCCCTTTAAAAAAAATGTTTAAATAAGGCTTGTGCAGACAATAACTTAAGAAGTTTTTGTGCTATGAACTTTAGGGAAGTGTTAGTAAGCATAAAAGGAAGGTTAACTTTGGTTTTCGGAATAATTGCTTGTATCGTACTTGAGTTATGCCCCTGTCTAAAAAAATATTTTTTAAATAAGGCTTGTGCAGGCAATAGCTTGAGAAGTTTTTGTGCAATCATTATGAAACTTAGGGAAGTGTTAGAAGGCATAAAAGGAAGGTCAGGTTTGGTTTCGGCCTAATTGCTTTTATAGTACTTGAGTTATGCACCGTCAGGCGACACATCTGACTCGCGGAGTTCTAGTTATTATAACCATCTATTTGTACATTTCATTGCAAATAAAATCATAGGTACATGTATACTGTTACATGCACCCGCAGGTACACATAGTATTGCAGGTATATGTTTTCCCACATGTATATGTTCTTCCTGCATGTACATTATGTTTTTCTTGCAGGTATATGTTTTCCCACATGTATATATTTAGTCCAGCATGTATATGTTTTGTCTTGCAGGTATAAATGCGTTTTTCTGCATGTATATGTTTTGTCCTGCAGTTATATTGTTTTGTCCTGCAGTTATATTTTTTGTCCTTCAGTTATATTGTTTTTTTCCTGCAGGTATATGTTTTGTCTTGCAGGTACATGTATATGTTTTATCTTGCAGGTATATGTTTTGTCCTGCAGCTATATTGTTTTGTCCTGCAGGTACATGTTTTGTCCTGCAGTTGTATTGTTTTGTCTTGCAGGTACATGTTTTGTCCTGCAGTTGTATTGTTTTGTCTTGCAGGTATATGTTTTGTCTTGCAGGTATATGTTTTGTCCTGCAGTTGTATTGTTTTGTCTTGCAGGTACATGTTTTGTCCTGCAGTTGTATTGTTTTGTCTTGCAGGTATATGTTTTGTCTTGCAGGTATATGTTTTGTCCTGCAGTTGTATTGTTTTGTCCTGAAGGTATATGTTTTGTCCTGCAGTTGTATATGTTTTGTCTTGCAGGTATATGTTTTGTCTTGCAGGTATATGTTTTGTCCTGCAGTTGTATATGTTTTGTCTTGCAGGTATATGTTTTGTCTTGCAGGTATATGTTTTGTCCTGCAGTTGTATATGTTTTGTCTTGCAGGTATATGTTTTGTCTTGCAGGTATATGTTTTGTCCTGCAGTTGTATATGTTTTGTCCTGCAGTTGTATTGTTTTGTCTTGCAGGTATATGTTTTGTCTTGCAGGTACATGTTTTGTCCTGCAGTTGTATATGTTTTGTCCTGCAGTTGTATTGTTTTGTCTTGCAGGTATATGTTTTGTCTTGCAGGTATATGTTTTGTCTTGCAGGTATATGTTTTGTCTTGCAGGTACATGTTTTGTCCTGCAGTTGTATTGTTTTGTCTTGCAGGTATATGTTTTGTCTTGCAGGTATATGTTTTGTCTTGCAGTTGTATTGTTTTGTCTTGCAGGTATATGTTTTGTCTTGCAGGTATATGTTTTGTCCTGCAGTTGTATTGTTTTGTCCTGAAGGTATCTGTTTTGTCCTGCAGTTGTATATGTTTTGTCTTGCAGGTATATGTTTTGTCTTGCAGGTATATGTTTTGTCCTGCAGGTATATGTTTTGTCCTGCAGTTTTGTTGTTTTATCTTGCAGGTATATGTTTTGTCTTGCAGGTATATGTTTTGTCCTGCAGTTTTGTTGTTTTGTCCTGCCGGTATATGTTTTGTCTTGCAGGTATATGTTTTGTCCTGCAGGTATATGTTTTGTCCTGCTGTTTTGTTGTTTTGTCCTGCCGGTATATGTTTTGTCTTGCAGGTATATGTTTTGTCCTGCAGTAGTATTGTTTTGCCTTGCAGGAATATGTTTTGTCCTGCAGTTGTATTGGTTTGTCCTGCAGGTATATGTTTTGTCCTGCAGGTATATGTTTTGTTTTACAGTTGCATTGTTTTGGCAAGGCAGGTATATGTTTTGTCCTGCAGTTGTATTGTTTTGTCTTGCAGGAATATGTTTTGTCCTGCAGTTGTATTGGTTTGTCCTGCAGGTATCTGTTTTGTCCTGCAGATATATGTTTTGTCCTGCAGTTGCATTGTTTTGGCAAGGCAGGTATATGTTTTGTCCTGCAGGTATATGTTTTGTCCTGCAGTTGTATTGTTTTGTCTTGCAGGAATATGTTTTGTCCTGCAGTTGTATTGGTTTGTCCTGCAGGTATATGTTTTGTCCTGCAGATATATGTTTTGTCCTGCAGTTGCATTGTTTTGGCAAGGCAGGTATATGTTTTGTCCTGCAGGTATATTGTTTTGTCTTGCAGGTATATTGTTTTGTCTTGCAGGTATATTGTTTTGTCCTGCAGGTATATTGTTTTGTCCTGAAGGTATATGTTTTGTCCTGCAGTTGTATTGTTTTGTCCTGCAGGTATATTGTTTTGTCCTGAAGGTATATGTTTTGTCCTGCAGTTGTATTGTTTTGTCCTGCAGGTATATTGTTTTGTCCTGAAGGTATATGTTTTGTCCTGCAGTTGTATTGTTTTGGCAAGGCGGGTATATTGTTTTGTCCTGAAGGTATATTTTTTGTCCTGCAGTTGTATTGTTTTGTCCTGAAGGTACATGTTTTGTCCTGCAGTTGTATTGTTTTGTCCTGAAGGTATATGTTTTGTCCTGCAGTTGCATTGTTTTGTCCTGAAGGTATATGTTTTGTCCTGCAGTTGTATTGTTTTGGCTTGCAGGTATATTGTTTTGTCTTGCAGGTACATGTTTTGTCCTGCATATGCTACATTGTTACTGTTGGGATATTTGTGTAGTGCAGCGGCATGTTTTTATAATCCTACCTAGATGATTAAATTGGTCAGAAATTGTACGGCAAGCTCAAGTTAGGTATATATTATTTCAGGCTATGCAGTAGAAAATGAGAGAATAGGGTTTAATGTAACAAACTACCCTCCAGCAACAAACGTTCACGAGTTTGTACAGTGTCTAAAGGAAAGCCTGGATGATGTCCACAATATTCTGCAGGGAAAACATCCTCGGAAATGAACATTGATGTGTCAAGTGTACTTGTATGTACTATTTGTTGCTGAGTTAATTCTTGTATGAGACAATGCCATAGGTTTGAACATATGTTTCAAATAGTTCCTTAACCAGTTTTTGGAAGAAAAGTGAAGAAACTAAAATCAATTTCATGCAATAATTTCATTAACATTATTTCTACATTTCATGAAAGATATTAATGTTTGAACAGACAATCTCTGGGTGTGTCACATGAAATGTCTGAACATCACTGCCAATACAAGTAATCACAACTGATGACAAATTTCATGCCAATTTAAAAGGCACTACAATGCATTAATAGTACTGGTATTTTCAGGTTTTTCCTTTTTGTTATCTATATATACAGACACATACATTTCTATTAACTTTTGAAACATTTGTTTGTTTGTGTTTATTTTATTTATTTATACATGGTAACGTGTTATTCTGTTTAGTGAGGGTGATATTTTTTTACTTTCAATGTCAATTAAAACTGATAATGCAATTGAACATATGCTTAGAAAATAAAAATGGCTATTATGGGTTTCTTTGATTTATATACATGTTCAAAATACTTTATATTAAAGACAGACACCTCAATTACCTTCTTCTGCAACAAAGTCACGTGGTCACGTGGTCACAGGGGCTGGATGGGTACCCGCGGGTCGGGTAAGCTATGGTGGGTACCCGGTACATTTTCCCTTTGAGGTACCCGCTTTGGTGGGTACCCGGGTACCTGTGGGTCGGGTAAGCTATGGTGGGTACCCTGTGCATTTTCCCTTTGCGGTACCCGCTTTGGTGGGTACCCGGGTATCTGCGGGTCGGGTAAGCTTTGGTGGGTACCCGGTAACATTTTCCCTTCCTAGGTACCCGCGGGTCGGGTAAGCTGTGGTGGGTGCCCAGGTACCCGCAGGTTGGGTAAGTTTTGGTGGGTACTCTGGTACATTTTTCTAACCCAGGTACTCGCAGGTCGGGTAAGCTTTGGTGGGTACTCCGGTACATTTTCCCTACCAGTTACCCGAGGGTCAGGTAAGCTTTGGTAAGTACATAGGTACATTTTCCCAACCCAGGTACACGAGGGTCGGGTAAGCTTTGGTAAGTACACGGTACATTTTCCCTACCCAGGTACCCGAGGGTCGGGTAAGTTTTGGTGGGTACCGTACCTGCGTACATTTTCCCTAGCAAGGTACTCGATGTTTTCATTTAATAATTGCAAGATTACAGTTTTATACGCCAAATATACTTACATCAACATATCGTCAATCATCACAAACACTGCAATCCAATAAGGTCAAACATCAAGACTTTCAATACTCAAGTCACTGCTCTCGACTGTCGGACACTATGTTTAAGTCTAAGTTCTGGCAAATGTAGAAACATAAAAAGATCTCAGTGTCTCCACACGCAATTTAAAACGATGCTGGTGTTTTGGGACATTGCTTCCTATCTTGTAACGATTCCAGTTCTCTTAAAATAACATACCTCTTAATGCTGTCCATTAAACCATTTTAATAAAGTTCCAAAAATGTTCTCGTCTAACTCCTGGATATACATTGAAATTTTTAATGCCCTGGCGAATTAATCATCACACGAGTCTGTGTCTTTTTGCTTAATGGATAGGAGATTAAAATCGATCTCCTTAGTTTGAAATCTCGAAAGTGTTGTAATTAATTCGCTATAATTAGTTTTAACTGGCTCTGGCAAGTTGTTATAGACATTTCCGCTCTGTCAGACAGTTACTTAGATGAACTGATCATATTCCAGAGAAGTGTTTATTATGCGATGTTGGCAAATATTTGAGAGGTGCGAAGAATAATCAAGTCCACTTGGAAAGGACCTCAATTTATTCTGAAATAGTAGTTAGGAACGCACACAAATAATGCATGTAACTATAAATATATAACGAAATATATATTATATCTATAAACATCCTCATATATTAAAATACCAATTTAACTTGTTAAACCTTAATAGCTGAAAATATATGGAAATGTTAACTTACATACTGTATCAAGTATAAACAATTAATACCATAATGCATAACGTACAAATGCTACTATAGTATTATCATAATATTGTTTTTCCAAAACCTTAACATATAACATCTTTTGAGTTATGTTAAATTACAAAAAGTAAAACAATTTTAAAATACCAAAATATTTTCTAGCAAATATAAAGTTAAAAATTGGAAAAAAGTAACTCTTACCGCAAATACCAGTTAAGAACTTGCCGAGCGCGGCCGTTAAATATATTTGTGATATATCTGGACCTATAGCAATCTCCTGTGCGTCAGACAAGTGCGTGCTACGCACCCAAGTTCAACAACCGACCTCTCATTAATTAATGTGGAGAAAAGTGAACCTTTCTTGACTTCGTGATTTCCCCTGTGCGTTATCATCGCCTGCAAAAAAGTATTCCTTAACTGAACCAATCTGATACGTGGCAATCATTACTGTAATGAATATTATAATTGTGGAATCCCATTAATGGACGTCACTAAAACAACGTTCCTAAAATATCCATAAATCTAATGATTCTTAGCAATAACCTATACATTTTATCAAATTCTGGAACGTCGGTTTTCTTCAATATATAAATTCTAAAATGTATTCACCGTGTAGTCACAATTAAAACAATACCTTTCAGTATATAAAGTAAAATTTTAGATCAAACATTCGGCTTACAATTCCACGTTTAGTTTAATTCAATTCACATTATTTATTCACAATATTGCAAATTGTGATACCCAATCGCTGAAATATTCGGGGCGAAACCCATTTCGGCGCGAATGGTCCCCGGGTGAAACGTGATTCTGGGCCAATGGTCCCGGATTCAAACTGAGACATATTGGCGAGATATAGCTCTAAATAGCTTTTGGGATTTCCGGAATGTTGACATTGTATATAAAATAAGATTTTGACGGAGTGCATCTTTTTATTTTTAAGACAATTACTATTATGTTACGGTATGTAAAGTTACATTTTGAATAACAGAGTAGATCTAGGTGACTTGTAGTGGTAGGATATATCCAGCGTTGCAGTAGTATGAATACACGACATGTATGCAGTATCGGTCACAGATTCAGTTGGCAACGCAAATATTCGTCGATTAACCGTCTGTTGTCCAGTTTAAGTTAAAGCAACTTGAATCAAATTAGTTACGACATACTGTGTTACTGATACAGTTTAGTTTGTTCGTTTGTTTTGATTTCATTTAGATTTTTAGACAACGTGCTTTTTGTACATCAGCCCTACGTTCATAAAATTGAAATTGCACGATAGGTACTATACTAACTGTAAACTTGACAGTTGCCGTGATGGTCTGTTCAAGTTTAATATACATAAATCAATCGGTACCTTTCATATGTACGTTGTGCCGCCTTTAAAAAAAAAATCGTGTTCATATGCATTGCATTGGTCTGTTTGAAGAATTTGAGCTGTCATACTTTCAAACGGAAATATTTAAATGAGTGCCAGTCTGGCCTTATCACTGCTGGCAAGAAGAGCTGAAAGTAGTTTGTCTTTATACTCCGTGTTTGTGTAAATGTCCATTTTTTTTTTGGGGGGGGGGGGGTTCTGTAGTCGTAAAACCAGTTTATATATAAAGCATTGATAAATTTTATGATGTAACAATGTGGTTCGCGTCCAATTAAACCAGATTTTAGTGGTGTCTCCGCCATAATAGCAAATATAACATTATTTCATGGTTATTGTTATCTGCTACAGACATACAATATCCATAACTTGTGTTTACTTTTATTTATTAAATAAATTTTTAACATTTATGTATTTTTTTTATCAATAATGCAGAACTGCGCAAATATTCGATTCATCCAGTTTGGCCCGCAATATAGCGACCTATATAGCATGCACTTAAGTGCTTCCAGACTTGAGATTCCTGGCAGTGGTGTCCCCCGCTATGCTGCGACAATGACCCATCCGCGGTAACATCACTGGGAGTTTGGTCCGTGCAGCTTAGAAAAGTGCAAACATGGTCACTATTTGCTTATTTCAGGTTAATAAAAATCAGGTGCTAATCAAATAGACAGAATATATAATCCAGCGTTTATTGTTTTAGTATCACACCGCAGTACCGATCGACGCCTATTCAGCAAATTTGCAACTGATTAGGTCAACAAGCTAATTAAAGAAGAACATCGTAACAAATCAATAACAACTTTCGAGTTTAAACATTTTTTTTCAATACTAAGCTTAGTTTAAGAAATCTTTATCGTCAGGCTTTTGTATAATATATTTTGTCAGCAATAGCGCCAGTTTTCAGTATATTTTGTGCCTTTATAAGAAAGATACTCGTTGATAAAAGTAGCGCGTTTAAAAAAAAATGGTATGAATACGATTTGATACTGAATGTTGAATGGTAGAAATGCACATAGTAGATAGTAGTCGTATGCACCTATCAATATATTCCCCGCGGGTGGGGAGGACGCGGCGGGCTGACCCAGGGGAATTTGACTTACCGTAAAATATATATATTTTCGGTCACTGTACATTTTCGGACACCCTATTTTTTAGCCAAAATAATTATTTTTTGTCACTATATATTTTCGGACATCCTGATTTTAAACCATAATTAGAAAATCTTAATTTTCGGACATTTGATATGACATTGGTATTTTAGCAGAATTCTAACCTGTTTGCGTTAATCCGGTGACACATCGCACAGGTGTTTTTACAAATGGATGAAGGTCATAAAACCTGGCAGATGAATTAGTGGAGGCGGTGGACCGTTACATTAGCGTCATTGGGTTCAGAGCCATGTGCCATAAATAATGGGTTTACCCGATTGTTTATACCGGTATTGATATCGTATATTAAATATGCTGTTGAAATTATCCTATTAAGAAACCAGTCTTAACCAGTCTTAATTATTTACCAATAAATTCTGCTTTATTTAGTCATTTTTGAACTCGGTCGACAAAAATGCAGTCTTGGCGTAATTTTCTGTAAAACAAAATCACACATATGAAACGATTTAAAATTAATGGCAAACATCGCTAAAAATTAATAATACTTTCCGGCGTGGTATTTAACAAGTTTCAAGTTTATTGGCAATTCGGCAAATAGCCTTTGGCCATAACAATATATATATATTCACAAACACAATTTATACAAAGCATAGTTATGAAAGTCAAGGTAGCTATATCAATTAAGAAGCAGCAAGAGCTGTTAATTTTTCGTTACGGAGATTCATTGCATGTGAAATAAATCTAGATACATTGTTTATCGCTGAGACATTTTGACATGACATACTATTTTTAAACTTCATAAGGTTAGGCCAATTAATTGGAATCCAATATTTCTTTCGTAATTCTCTATATGCTGGACAACAAAGAAGAAAGTGGTATTCTGATTCAACAATATTTAAATCACATAATTTACATTTACGATAAACTCTAACAATATTATTAAATCTACCTCTCTCTATTTCTAAGTTATGTGAACACAATCTAAATCTTGATAAGTGTTGCTTTAATTTATTATTTTGTACAACATCTAAGTATTTTTCAAATTTAAATTCAGATTTAAACAATTTATAATAATCTAACTTTGGTTGACTGTTCAATATTTCAAACCAGTGCTGAACATACTGATCTTTTAACCTCTGTTCTATTATAGAACGAAAGTTATTTACAGAATTTATATTGAAAAATACATTTCCAAAACCTAGCATATCTAACAGTTTCTTTCAAGATAAACACCAAGCATTTCCACGGTTGTTTGTATCAACAGCTTCGATATTGTACATATTACATTGTTCAGTAAGAATACTATACATAAGTGAATTAGGATTGTTCACAATCTTAAAATAGTAATTTAATGCCCTCTGTTTACATATGATTGATAAAGGGAATCTTCCAAGTTCACCTAATACAGCTACATTTGAAGTTTGAGGTCGTACACCCAATATCTGTTTGCAAAATTTAATATGCAATTTGTCGATTTCACTAGCTTTATACATACCCCAAATTTCAGAACCATACAACAGAATAGGTACAACAAGTGAGTCAAATAAGGACAATTTAGTTCTAACATCAAGTTTAACTTTATTAAACATAGACATCAAATTACTGAATGCTTTTAGAGCTTGGTCGTTAAGAGTTTTAATAGCTTTATACATATTTCCAGTATAATTGAACTTAATGCCTAATAGCAAAAATCGTCCACAATTTCTACATTTTCGCCATTTATTGACCATGTATGCTCACAACGACTTTTTCTACGTTCAAAAATACAAATTTTGGTTTTATTTACATTTATTTTAAGACCCCATTTACATGAATACTGATTAATGGTATCCAGTTGAAGTTGCAAACTCTCTGGACTGGTCGTAAATAATGCCATATCGTCGGCAAATAGGAGCATGTACATGGATAGTAGCCTACAATCTTTTTCAGTCAAGTTATTAAAATCAATATAATCTTTGATGTCGTAAATAAATAGGATAAAAAGTAACGGAGGAAGGGGTTCTTCCTGTTTAACACCAAGTGTTACGTCAAAAGCATCAGAAAACGACATGTTACTAACATTTTTAACACATGCCTTAACATTTTGGTAAATATCCGTTATCATTTTAATCATTTTACAACTTATACCCGATTTCAAGAGTTTTATCCATAGTGCTTCATGTATAACTGTATCAAGGCTTTTTCATAATCAATGAATGCACAATACAGCTTTGCTTTATTAAAAATGACATTCTGAATGATAGTATGCAATATAAAAATGCAGTCAATGGTGCTGCGGTTATCTCTAAAACCAAATTGAGCTTCATTGAAAGTACTCTCATGTTCACACCATTTGTTAATTCTATTTCTTAAAGTGAGAGAAAATAGTTTGCCCATTATATTAACTAATGTTATTCCTCTGTAGTTCGATGCCGATGATCGATCACCTTTCTTGAAAATCGGTACATAACACCACTACACCACGAATCAGGATAAATAGATCGATAATATATATAGTTGAAAATTTTAACAAGATACGGAGCAATAAACTCCTTGACATCAATAAACAAATCTGCAACATTGTTGTTTATATCCGAACTTTTGTGTCTTATGAGACTAGAGATAGCTTTCTCGACTTCAGCGATTGTGAAAGGACAATCCAATTCATCCATAATTAAAGTTTCCTCCCTTGGCACATAATCATAGTTACTATATGAACTAGGGTGAGGTGTGTTAGAAGTATTTTTAAAATGAGTGATTAAGTCGTCGATACCGACGTCGATATTAGAAGACTTATTGGATTTATATTTATTAATATATTTCCAAAATATTAACAAGCACGCGAAATAATTAATCGATACTATCTGTGTATATTCGGCCAAAAAGCATTATACACCGGACATATCCGAACGTAATTGCAATATTGTCATAGTGTCTATAAATTTTCGGACACCTGTAATTTGGGAATATTTTTGTGTATCCAAATTATCGGACACGAAAATTTTTAATTATTTTTAAGTGTCCGAAAATATACATATTTTACGGTATTTTATTTTTGCGGGACCTAATATCCCACCCTAGAGCCAAGCATTTTTGTCTACAGCCCCTCAGTGGGAGATGCTATAGGGGTATCAAATGGCCCGAGGGCCAATATAACCGGGATCTAAAATCCGACCGAAGTGTATTTCATTCGGCATCATTCCCGTCTGTCGGGAATCGCTTTAAGTCTAAAGTCCCGTATATGCCGGTCGCCCCCCCCCCCCCTTCCCCCGTGGGAGAAAATAATATTGATAGGTGCATTATGATCTGATGCTAACGGAGTGTATGTTTATGAAAGCCACCTTCAAATGTGTTACTCAAATTGTTTTAGTAAAAATACATTAAATTGTGTTTGCAGTTGGATACGAACTGATAGATAAAGCGCATTTACTCGTGTAACCGTATAGCTAAAGTTTATTTGTCAGGACATTTTTGTAAATAGTTAAACTGAAACTGAGTGTACAGAATTGTGACAGTTTTCCCGTTTAAATTAAGCTGTATAACTATTGAACAAAAATATTTCTTAAATGTATTACTATTCAGCAAATTTGCAACTGAATAGGCCAACAAGCTAATTAAAGTAGAACATCGTAACAAATCAATAACAACTTTCGAGTTTAAACATTTGTTTTCAATACTAAGCTTAGTTTAAGAAATCTTTTAATATCGACAGGCTTTTTGTCTAATATATTTTGTCAGCAATAGCGCCAACTTTCAGTATATTTTGTGCTTTTATAAGCAAGTTACTCGGTGATAAAAGTAGCGCGTTTTAACACATGGTGTGAATAAATCTTCGGATGAATTCTCGAGTTATTGTCTTTTTCCTAAAACAAACTGCATTAAAGCTTTTATAGTTAGCAAGAATCAATGATGCAAAGCATCGAAGACCACAGCGAGGAGTTTATAGTAATTACAGATCGTGGTATATTATGTGCGGTACATGTAGCATTTAGTTGTTTGCAAACAGTTTCTGGACCATTTCAATTTTTTTTTCATAATTATACAATGTAGCCGGATGTTCATATTCGTATACATAAGACATTTACAGCTTCCAGCTATTTTGATCGTTCATTAGCCGGTTTTAACGAAAAGTGTCGGCTAAATGATTGGTGTATTGTCGAGCGGGCGTATACGGGCGGTCGGATGTCGTTATAACAATTAGATGCTCTAAGGTTCTGTATTCATGTCATTTGTTCAACAGTTAAAGGTCAATCTTGATGAAACTTTACACCAATGTTTCCTGGATGGCCCTGTACCAAATCCGCGCATCTGGTTCGGCTTCCCTGGACAAGATGGCCGCAAGAGCTAATGTAGAAATATTTCTTAATAAAATTTTATTCAAAACTTCCGCGAGAGATACAGTATAACACTTGCTTAAAATAATAATAAAAAACAGTGTCGGAACCTTTGGCTAGTATTTTGATTTTTTTTAATGCTGTCATATCGAGGGTGAAAACCAGAAGGTATTTCTATTGATTGCAATGGCAGTCGATACCTTCTGGTTTTCAACCCTTGAACATTTCTAAGTCGGTATTGGTGAAATTTCATACAAAATTTCTCTGGATAGTCATCTAGCAAACTTGTTCAGACGGTTTTGGTCCACTGCATGAGATGAACGCTAGAGCTAAATATATAAATTTTCCTTTGGTTTTCCTCTAACAATTCAATAGTTCCAGTTCACTGCAATAAATGACCATTGGAACTTAATAGAAAAACAACGCCATCTTCTAAATATGTGACTAGGTCATCCGAAATAAATCCCCACACATCTTTGTTATAATGACATGAATAGGCAACCCGAAACCTGAAATGCATGTATAATTAATTTTGTATTAGTCATATTTCCCGTGTAACCACTCCGCTATTACTGAAGAAACTGTACAGAAATGTTATTCCAAATTTTGAAAGTACAATACCAATACCAACTGCATTCATTTTTAGCTCGACTTTTAAAAGAAAATGCAAGCTATTCTGCTCGCCCCGACGACGGCGTTGGAATAGGCGTCCAGGCTAGGAAAAAGTGTTTCGGTAAGCTAGTTTCTCAGTCCTGAATGGCTTGCGGGATTTCATTCAAACTTAAAGCATTTATTCCCCATATTAAAATGAACATATACTCAAAGTTTGGTAACTCTAGTTTGAAATTTGTCAAAATTATGGCCCTTCTACAGTTAGAAATAAGTTTTTCGGTAAGCTAGTTTCTCAGGAATGGCTTGAGGATTTTTATTCAAACTTAAAGCACTTAATCCCTATGTTAATATGAACCGGCCAAGTTTGATAACTCTGGTTGGAATTTTTTCCAAATTGTAAGCCTTTATTCACTCAGAAATTTTACATAATTATAAGCCATTTGGATAAGTTTTTCGGTAAGCTAGTTTCTCACGAATGGCTTTAGGGATTTCATTCAAACTTAAAACACTTATTAGAATGAAACCATAAGCCAATTTTGACAACTCTTGTTATACATTTGTCAAAATTATGGACCTTTTTCACTTAGAAATTTTACATTCCCGCGGGTTGGGTGCCGGCGTCAACTTTTGATGAACTTTTACATTCCCGCGGGTTGGGTGCCGGCGTCAACTTTTGGTTTCCACTCTCTAACTCGAGAATGAATCTTCATGCATAGATACCCTATTTAATGCTTTAAAGCATTACTTTACTGGAATAACATTTTGGGTGGGTTGCGTGAGATCAAGGTCGCTGTTACTTAAAATAGAAAAAAAGGCAATAACTCGAGAACAAATTGAAATAATTTGCTGAAACTCGATTTATAGTTACTGTGAGAGCGAGACATTTCATTGGATTGCATATGGATTTGGGGTTGGTGTGGTCAAGGTCACTGTTATGAAAATTAAAAAAATGCTTTCCACTCAGTTACTCTATAAAAATATTAACTTCGTTTAATTGGCCCCTACTATCCAAACAGTTTGTTTTAGAAAAAATGACAGTACCTCTGACAAGTACAAGAAAAGTCGAGCGCGCTGTCCTCATCATATACATCGTATACTATTTATCATGAAGATCGGCTTATGCATACCTTCAGCAAAATGAAAATGCGGCTTTAATGCGGTTTACGCATTTTCACCTACTTTTACGATGTCGAGTTATTCACTATATTAATTTTGCCGAAATTCTGTTAATGTTTGCTTGTTTCAGTTTGCGGCATACAGATATACGAGCACGTTCAACAACGTAGGCACCATTCAGCTTATTGCACCTTCAGCAACGTAAGCAACATTCAGCTTATTGCACCTCCAACAACGTAAGCAACATTCAGCTTATTGCACCTCCAACAACGTAAGCAACATTCAGCTTATTGCACCTGCAATATCGTAAGCAACATTTAGCTTAATGCATCTACAACAACATAAGCAACATTCAGAGTATTGCACCTTCAATAACGTTAGCAACATTTAGCTTTAATGCACCTTCAACAACGTAAGCTACAGTCAGCAGATGTACCTTTACTTTGAATCAGTCCCGGCATTCATTGCACGTCCTACATAGGCAGACGAAGGTACGTTTCCTGTGCAGCACTGTGAAGTTGCAGTGCTCCAGGCACACGTATTTATTAGTAAATATTCTTGAAAATGAGAAATACTGGAAAAAGTCATTGTCCCAATCAGCATTGTAAACTTCACAAAAGCGTTAATAACTATTGTTTTTCAAGTAGCACATTTTCAACTATAATATACTTTTATTGAATAGTAATGATTTCTACAACATATACATCTTAATACAAAATTCAATCGCTATAACAGAATATAAGACCATAAGATCTCAGCAGAAGCAACAAATGGGACAGGTCAGGCGACAGACACTGGAGTTATTGCCCCTTGATTGTGATAATAAATGCACAAAATTATGCAAGAAAGTGTCTTCATTTTTCCCCCAATCAGGACCAAACTTTCACAAATTGTCTATGACATAAGATTTAAGGCGAAATCGAATATACGAAGGGTAAATGGCAATACACTCCACTCTTTGGGGGAAAAACCCAGCAAGCATGACATGACCTTTGTACAGCGGTCGCCATTATATATCCGAACTGCAGCATTGACATTATTCCACCAAATCTACCTGCTAAATGTTGGATACCAGGGTAGAGAAAACGTACTAGGGTCCTTACTTGTTTATGACCATGAATGTTTTTGTTAAGCAATGGTAACCAAGGAGCTCAATAAATATAACAGTTTATCGGCTAGACAAATGATTTAAAACAGAGATTTGTTAACATATTTACTGGCGCAGTGCCTAAATCCGCCACATTTGGAGGGTATTTTTACGATATTTTTAAAAGTTGTTTACCGATTGACATACAAATTCACATCAATGAAGTTAGGTTTTATGTGCATTTGCTGGCATATTTTTGTTACATTTCAAATACTTCGCAAATGAAAAATATTTATTGAGATTGAAGGCCTAAACATTGTACAAAAATGGGCGTGGGAGTGCTTAAATCCGCCACCCTTCTTAAAAATATTCAAATTGCTCGAAAATAATTATTGTTTATGAATTCTGTTTTCAAAGCAACTTCTATTAACTTCTTCTGCAAAACTACCACTTTTGTTTATTGTAGGTTCATTTTATAGTGTTAAAAAAAATAACGGTGATCCGAAGTTGCTTGGTGAAAATCGTAGATCAGGAAGCGCGACATGCTTATTCCACATTTGACTATCGTTCTTATTTAATTTGCTATATTAAGCAGCTCGTTGTCTGTTGTCAATACAATGTACCTATTTCTTCAAATACTCATTAGTATTTCTAAAGATAGCTCTGAAACTGAGGGCCTGCGTGCACGTGGGCAAATAATGAGGTTTTTGAGTAGCGAGACATTTGCACTCTTAATATGCAGTTTTTTCCGCATTTTATTGTATGTAATGCCAATAAATAATGGTTTTATGCTGCAAATGCTCACATGGACAAAATATTAAAACACAATAATTTTATGTTATCATGGACACCATGCGGAGCCTCAAAATTGCGCCTGCGCAGTATGAAATAGATTCCCCGCATGCAGTTTGTTTGCATTTAGGGGTTATGTACAAAATGATTGGATTAAATATTCATTAATGCACAACTCAAGATGAAAACTCGTCAGCGTTATTAAGGGAAAGTATCTGATTGATCGAGATCAACAAAATAGAAAACGCCGGTAAAAAACCGCTAAATTGGATGGGGTGGCGGATTTAGGCAAGTGGCGGATTTAGGCACCTCGCCAGTAATAATAGATCTTTGTGTAAAGCCATTATGGCGTACAATTTCGTGACACGTGTTAAAACCTGTCACAACAGTAAGGGTTTCATCTTTGTCAGCACTCAGGTGAGCCATTATGGCCCTCTAGTTTCTTCTGATTTTGAAGGATTTATCGTTGTTTATCGGCCAATAAACAACGATTTGGAGTTGTGATGCGTAGGAATTAAACGACGAGTGCACATCAGAACGACAAAGAGGTGTTTAGGTGTTTATTGGATAATAAACAACGATAATGCAAAAATTATTTCGGTTCTCACATGATTTGACAAATATTGTTGCAGTTGTAATGAGAACTATATTTGACTATGCTCAGAATCGGGACTACTTTTTGCGTTGTTTATTGGGTAGTTTAACAACTATATTTTTGTTCTTTGTCTATAGAAAAATTAGCGAGTATCATGTGCTTGTGTTCAGTATTCGTGTCTTTACTTTGAGTATTACTGCTATCAAGCGAACTTTTCTTGGACATGTTATTTATATTTCAGATTCGTATTTCAGCCAACCAACGAAGGAAACTTCTTCAAATGAAAAAGATAGGGTAACATATTTTTCTACAAAAATATTAAGTATAGCAAGAATCTTCTCTTATTTGATTATTCTATGTGATGTTGATAACCTTGGCTATAATATCTACCACGGTAAAGAACTTAGAAGCAAATATTAAACAAAGTTGCATTCGTCACCTGACACATGAAAAAAGCCTCTCAAAATAATTTAATATGTATCAGATCACACAGTTTTCGTGTTCATGTGTTGCGTTTGATATTTGTTGTCTCTCTGGTGTTTGTAGCATCTGCTGAACATGAAACACTTTATAACAAATTTTAACTAATTGTGCTTTTCTAGCAATGTTTTATACTCAACAAATCTCAATAAGTTTTAGCATTAAACGCTTTTCTAATAGCAAGGGAAGTCTTCCACCGATGCCAAATTTTTGGAAACATTGTTAACGTTTAGGCGATATAGTGTGAATGGCATACCGATTGTGTTGAGAAAAGACGTAAGATGTGAAACATTGATTTGAAAGAAATGTCTTAAAAATATTTGAACGGAATGACGTTATGTTACACTGATTAAGATTTACGCTTATTTATGTCGCAACGTTTTTCTTCTTTATTCGGAGGTTTACATATGAGTGCAAAAATGCTTTGCTGGTTTTAACATCAGTTCGTTCAATTTCAGTGCCATTCATCATGGGTAACAATACGTCAGGTAAATACCTTATTTTAGTTTCATATAAATTTGACGTCCTTATATTTCTAACATGCACATGTCAATTTCCCCAATTTTGCACTTCATGCTCAGGTGATCTATTGGTATAGGGAAACTCTCCTCCGTCGGTCGTCGTCCGTATCCGTCAGCAGCTTGTTCGTTCTGTCGATAGAGACTTCACTTTTTATCCAATCTTTACCAAACTTGACATAAAATCTCGGACGGGATTGATATTGGGCCAGATCGTGCCAGGAACACTATAGTTACTGGCCTTTTTCATGCAAAAAATTCCTTTTCGCCAGATATAGACTTTATTTTCCAGCCAATCTTGACCAAACGTTCACAGTTTGATTTCAGCAGAAGCCAAACATGGGCCAGATCGGGATGCAAGCACCGGAATGATTGCCCCATGTTTGTGAACACAATACAAACGTGGAATTTATTCAGGATAGAGACTTGACTTGTAATCCAATATTCAACAATCTTGCACAGTTGTCTATTACCATAAGATCTCAGATGAAGTCGAATACTTAATGGAGAGTAAGTTGGTTCCTTGTTCCTAGTTCCTGTTTCCTGATTCGAATAAGGAAACAGGAACTGGTTCCTTATTCCTTATTCAAGCTAAACATATTTGATATAAGCTTTTTATGCCCCCCCCCCCTTCGAAGAAGGCGGCATATAGCAGTCGTACTGTCCGTCTGTGCGTCTGTCCGTCTGTCCGAAGCATTCTTGTCTTTGCTATAACTTTGTCATTTATTGATGGATTTTGAAATAACTTGGCACAAATGTCAACCATCATAAGACGACGTGTCGCGTGTAAAACCCGTCTCCCTACCTCAAAGGTCAAGGTCACACTTAGAGGTCAAAGGTCAAAGTGGAGTTTTGAGACAACAATTCTTGTCTTTCCTATAACTTGGCCATTTATTGATGGATTTTGAAATAACTTGGCACAAATGGTAACCATCATAAGACGACGTGTCGTGTGTAACACCCATCTCCCTACCTCAAATCTCAAGGTCACACTTAGAGGTCAAAGGTCAAAGTGGAGTTTTCAGACAAAAGTGGAATGAGGGGGCATCTGTGCCCTATGGACACATGTCTTGTTAAGATAAATAATACATACAATGATTAAGTAAATCAAAACAAAACCAAACGTTATTTAATTCATGAATTAATTCACGAATAAGGAACTAGTTCCTTATTCCTTATTTAAACCGAATAAGCAACTGTTGCTTTGTAACTAAATGACCTAATAGTACCCTATTAATATGAAAGATACATCTAATTGACAAGTTGAATTTTAAAGCAACTCGAATACATTTACTTTATGTATTACGATAAATGTTCATGTTTCTTCTACGCGCTTGAATAGGATTTCTTGTTCAAACCGAACTGGCATATTCTACTTTGAATATTAACTTCACATCAACCAAACTTAAAACCTATAAAATTATGTTTCATGTAATTAAAAAATGACATATAAATGCATTCTAGCACATTTCTACTTATTTGTTTTTATTTATACTCCAGTTCCTTTTTCGCGGCTTAATAAGGAAAAAGGAACCAGTTCCTTATTCCTTATTCAAGCCGAATAAGGAACTGACATTTTCTTACATAAAAATAAATTAAACTGAACCAAATATATAATGAAAACCATTGTATTTGTATGTTGGATATTAAAAATATGTATTGCATTACATTTCTACTCAGTTTTTTTTTAATGATAACCCAGTTCCTTTTTCGAGGCTGAATAAGGAAAAAGGAACCAGTTCCTGTTTCCTTATTCAAGCCGAATAAGGAACTGGCATTTTCTTACTTAAAAAATGAATTAAAATGAACCAAAGAGTACTACATATCAATGAAAATCATTGTATATGTAGGTTGGATATTAAAAATATTAATTGCATTACATTTCTACTTAGTTTTATTTAATGATAACCCAGTTCCTTTTTCGCGGTTGAATAAGGAACTGGCATTTTCTTACATAAAAATAAATTAAAATGAACCAAAGTGTACATCATATAAAGGAAAATCATTGTATATGTAGGTTGGATACTAAAAATATTTATTACATTACATTTTTAATTAGTTTTATTTAATGATAAGCCAGTTCCTTTTTCGAGGCTGAATAAGGAAACAGGAACCAGTTCCTGTTTCCTTATTCAAGCCGAATAAGGAACTGGCATTTTCTTACTTAAAAAATAAATTAAAATGAACCAAAGAGTACTACATATCAATGAAAATCATTGTATATGTAGGTTGGATATTAAAAATATTAATTGCATTACATTTCTACTTAGTTTTATTTAATGGTAACCCAGTTCCTTTTTCGCGGCTGAATAAGGAAACAGGAACCAGTTCCTGTTTCCTTATTCAAGTTGAATAAGGAACTGGCATTTTCTTACATAAAAATAAATTAAAATGAACCAAAGTGTACATCATATAAATGAAAATCATTGTATATGTAGGTTGAATACTAAAAATATTTATTACATTACATTTTTTATTAGTTTTATTTAATGATAACCCAGTTCCTTTTTCGCGGCTGAATAAGGAAACAGGAACCAGTTCCTGTTTCCTTATTCAAGCCGAATAAGGAACTGGCATTTTCTTACATAAAAATAAATTAAAATGAACCAAAGTGTACCACATATAAATGAAAATCATTGTATATGTAGGTTGGATACTAAAAATATTTAATACATTACATTTTTTATTAGTTTTATTTAATGATAACCCAGTTCCTTTTTCGCGGCTGAATAAGGAAACAGGAACCAGTTCCTGTTTCCTTATTCAAGCCGAATAAGGAACTGGCATTTTCTTACTTAAAAAATAAATTAAAATGAACCAAAGAGTACCACATATCAATGAAAATCATTGTATATGTAGGATGGATATTAAAAATATTAATTGCATTACATTTCTACTTAGTTTTATTTAATGGTAACCCAGTTCCTTTTTCGCGGCTGAATAAGGAAACAGGAACCAGTTCCTGTTTCCTTATTCAAGTTGAATAAGGAACTGGCATTTTCTTACATAAAAATAAATTAAAATGAACCAAAGTGTACATCATATAAATGAAAATCATTGTATATGTAGGTTGAATACTAAAAATATTTATTACATTACATTTTTTATTAGTTTTATTTAATGATAACCCAGTTCCTTTTTCGCGGCTGAATAAGGAAACAGGAACCAGTTCCTGTTTCCTTATTCAAGCCGAATAAGGAACTGGCATTTTCTTACATAAAAAATATATTAAAAGGTCGCCGGATGTACCGTTAGCCTGCACGAGCGAGAAAACGCGTTTTCGGACTTAGAAAATCTATGAAGAAAACACGCAATTGCAGCGCGTATGCGCATAGCTTTTTGAATTGAAAAAAATAATAAAATGTTGGGGCATCTCGATGAAACTTTCCAGTCTACTAGAGGCACATCGGCCGCTGCTTCCGGTGCTGTATCGCCGTTATGGTGACATGTTGAAATCGCATTGCATCCTAAATCATATCCCTTCGTAACTGTTTACGTATAAGAACAGAATGAGATATCTAAGACATGTCTAGTATTCAGCTATCGGATAATCTTGAGCAAAAGTTAGGGTCAGATAACAATTTAATACTATATCAGAGATCAAAACATAAAAAACTAACATTGAACATAGCCAATAATAACGAATATAAAGCTGCGCTATGCTATAAGTCCATGATCCGAATTTAATCGTCCGAAATTAAGGCCTCCGAATCAGGAACTGGCCACAGTTCCTTATTCGGAAGCCTTTATTTCGGACCAACACTTTCGGATATTAAATGTTTAGAGGTTGTGTGTGTTATTAAGCTTATCTATGCAATATGGCTGTGTTCTGTCACATTTCTACTATATATTTTATTTAACAAGAAACACTGAAAACAAGTATGATGATGACGATAATAATATTAATTATAATAATTGTGTCATTTAGCTGCAAACATTGCATGCGTAAATGCGTAGATTGTTTCCGAAGATATACCTGAAAGAATAACATTCGGTCTTACTTCAGCTACGCATCTAATAACAAATTACGATCTGAAATCTCCACGTATGTTATACTTAGGCATGATACGCTCAATCGTTAGTCAAAATGTTACTCCAGTCTCATTATCAGGTTGTTAAAAAAAACTTCAATGCATTATTGTGTCCGTTCGTACTAACTTTGTCGTGCACCTTTTTTTTTGGGGGGGGGGGTGGGGGGGTGGAGGGAGGGGGATATCAACTAATACACGCACCCGAAATTGCGTCACAGTTTGGAATATTCAATACCAAATTACATACATATATGCACCCAAACTAGAACATACATACGGACGTATAATTCACTAACTGCAACATGCTATGAACCACCGTTCCTAAGATCACATTATCGTACCGTATAGTACATTGCCGTTAATTGGTAATACTTTTTATACAATGAGAAAAATATTATTGTCGTGTTTCACATTCAGTTCATTGGGAACATTTGAACACTTTTCATGTGTGAATAATCGTATTTAGTTTATGCTTCACTTAGGTTTATTGGGAAAGAGCAGTAATTTAAAAGTGGGCACAGTTATTATCATACAGTACATTGTTGTGAATCTAGATTAACAGTGCGCTAGTTGGTAATATAGGCAAATCAATACATGCTAAGAAAATAAGTTTCGTTTTCAACATAGCTGTCAAGGCTCCAGACCTTGTCAGAGTGAGACTGGTGTGTTCCACGGGCGGTTGTCACTTTGGGTCAGGGGGAATGGGGGGCGAAGCCTCCCTAAAGATTTAATAAATACACAGTTATTTATACCATGAAATTTGAAGCCGTTATAAAATAACACATTTATTCAAGCAACAATAATTAAAACGCGAAAGAGGTCAACTTATTTACATTTTCGCAGATCGCCTTGTTGCATAGTAAAGCTATTTTAATGAAAACTTTGGAAAAAAAGTGAGTGCGTACATGTGTGATTATTATTTGCTTAATAACACTGTCTTATAATACACACACTGTTCGATTTAAAGACGAAGAAGGTTTGACTTTGAAGTCCCAATGGTTTAGCATTTCAGAATAGGTTGCATTTGGTAGATGTTCATGGACCGGATCGGGTCGTTTCATTACAAAAATTGTTTGGCTGTTTTTCCAAACTAGAAGCTAAAATGGTAAGGGATTTCGTCAGACAATACTGTAGCGTCAAATATCAGCGAACTATAAAGAATAATTTTGTAAATGACGACGCCGCCTTATCGGGATATGATGCCGTTTAGGATTTCGGTGTTATACTTAGCAGCCCCCGATAGCTTTTTGGTCGGGTTTTTAGGCGTACTTTCATCCATTTTGCTGACAGAAAGAAATGATGTGACGGTTTAACAAAATATCAATGACATCGTCTATTTGTTTATTTTCCTACCAAACTATTCCGTTTGGATGGGTCAAGATCAATGCCATTTTTACATTAAATAGAAACAAACATTTTTTTGTTAAACTTGCGAACAAATCGAATTTTTTGTGATACGCTATTTACCGTATCGCGAGATATTATATGAAGTTGTTAAAAGCGAGTCAATGTCACAGTTTGGAAAACTAAGAAAAATCATTAATTGCCTCTCTGATACTTGAAAGCTTACATTAGTTGTCTTTGATTGGCCTTCTTAATAAAAAAAAAATGTGTTGTAGAAAGAATCCCAGTAACTCTTACAAGAAATGGAAGCTTCCAGTGCACTGAAATGCGACGTTTCTTGTGTAGCTTTATTGTTGAAATTTTCTAATTAGATTTTGACAAATCGTGCTGTGTATTATTTTGTTTACACTAAAGTAATAAAATAAAGTTTATGTGATTGCAGTATAGTGATTATTTCTTTTAAGTATATAATATCACAAAACCATTATAAAGTATACAATCTGTATTAAACCGTATGCATTTGACATTTTACCGATGTTACTTCATTTCTTAACATTGTATGCTTTTGGGGAAAATTATTGCTGAACCGCATAAGGTAATAGTATTCATCAAATATTTCAAATCTTACAACACTATGTCGGGTTTAATATTTAATAATGAAACACATTAACGGTTAGTTTTAACGTATGCCTAATTTAATGTGTGTATATATTTTATTATCGTCGCATATCGATTACAAAATTACCCTTATTTTCTATATATCTGTGTTGTTATTATTTCTTGCGCCTGTCAATATACGTATACCTGAATGAGCTAGCTTTTGGAAAAACAAACTCATGTACTGGTACAAAAGCTGACTGATTTATAATCCTTTCAAAATCACATACCATATCGACCATTATTATTTGAAGAAACTACCATTGGTGGATAAAATGGGCTAGCGTTATTAGCGGGTTTTTCCAAAGTATAGCGAAATCCGGGATAAGTCTATTTCGACCAGTCGATAAATGTTGACTTTGTTGACCAATTATGGATTTTTATATGTCTAGTGGTAAACAAACGAATGTGGCTGCATTATCCGAAATATTTACTGCAAACCTTTGGCCGAACAACCAAGAGGTGTGGCAATTCTCTATAGACACACGTTTCTTATTTTCAAAAATGAAATGAAATAAGATGAACCATTAAAGAAGAAAATATGTTAAATGTTGTCATGTATTTAAATTACTTATTCTAACTTATATTTTAATAGTTTAAGACATTAATATTGCATTTCCTTTATACGTTGTGGAATAAGTCTACAGTTGCGTATTCCTTTTTTTTCAAATGGAATAAGGAACGGCTTTTTCAAACCTATTAAATGGTTGTTCGCGTACCAAATGTAAACCATTACTATGGCAAACATTTTACATGTATATCGAAAATAATTATAATATATTTCTACTAAGTATTACTCATTATTGTTTTGGTTACTTTTTCGCGGCAGCGTAATAAATAAGGAATCACATGCATATTCCATATTCAAACCGAACGGGTACATGCTAACTTTAACAATAAACATGCATGTTCCGAATGGTAACCTATGTGTATTGGAATTATTTTATTTGCTTTCACTTTGTATTTAAATGATAAATTCTTAACAATTTCTACTTAGTATTATTCTCTTTTTTCACTTTAATTTTCGCGTCTGCATAATAAACAAATCTTATTTATTTATTTCTCAACATGAATAAGGAACTGACATTTCTAAAAAGAAAATGTCCATGACTGTAACCATTTCGACTCTTTATTTATAGCTGCCCTAGGTATCGACCATCCGAATGTGTATTTCTGGAATTATAGAATCTGAATAA
This sequence comes from Congeria kusceri, assembly GCA_027627225.1. NCBI lineage: Eukaryota > Metazoa > Mollusca > Bivalvia > Myida > Dreissenidae > Congeria > Congeria kusceri. Next base: position 42,171,524 of record CM051035.1, read on the forward strand.
AGAACTGGTATCTAATAAGCAAGTAGTATATGGAGTTTAGTTCTGGTTATAAATGCATAGAAGAGACAAGACAAATGCTAGTATCTTTCAAGTTGGTTAATAAATTATTACCCAGTAAATGCCAATTACAGTTAGAAAATAAAACGAAACATATTTTCCTAGCTTCTATTGATATAGAAAATTCAGTATAATTTTTTGGGAATAAATATCTGATATCATAATAACTTGTATAATGGTTTTCATAGTTATGTGGTACAGTTTAGTACGTGAGTAGTTTATTACTTAAGTTTGAAAATGCCAGTTCCTTATTCGGTTTGAATAAGGAAAATGTAACTGGTTCCTTGTTCCTTATTCAGCCATAAAAAAGGAACTGGAATATTAATAAATGAAAATAAGCAGAAATGTTTTAGAACACATATTTCGATATAAAGACACATGAAAATTGATTTTTATTGTCCTGTGGTACATTTCGGTACATGTGAATTTATTCTTATAGTTTGAAAATGCCAGTTCCTTATTCGCTTTGTATAAGGAATCAGGAACTAGTTCCTAGTTCCTTATTCAGCCGCGAAAACGGAAATGGATAAATAATATATAAAATTATGTAGAAATGTGTCGGAACAAACATTTTGATGTAAAAAATACATGAAAATGGCTTTTAGTTTTGTGTTATTGTTTGTTACATGCGAAATTATTTCTATAGTTTGACAAGAATATCAGTGAAACTTATAGATGCTCCCCGATGATGCGCTTTGTCAATGTATGGGTTAATTGAAAGCAGCATGAAACAAAAAATTGAGCCAATAACTCACTGAAAGATCAACATACCGGAACAACGTATTTTTTAAGCAAGTAGTAGCCTATAGTTCTAGTTAAAAGCGTAGAAGAGACAATGCAAATGTTCTTATGTTTCAGTCGGTTTATAAATTTAATAATTATCCAGTAAATGCCCATTACAGTTAGAATTGAACACGAAACTTATTTTCTTAGCATGTATTGATTTGCCTATATTACCAACTACCACACTGTCAATCTACATTCACCACAAAGTACAGTATGATTGAAACTGTGACCAATTTTAAATCACTGTTATATCTCAGTGAAGCATAAACTACATAAGATTATTCACACATGAAAACCTGTTCAAATGTTCCCAATTAGGTGAATATGTAACACGATAATCATATTGTTCTCATTGTATATAAAGTATATCCAATTACCGGCACTGTACTATACGTTACGATAATATGATAATAGCTATGGAGTTTAATGGCATGTGGCAGTTAGTGAATTATACGTTCGTATGTATGTTCTACTTTGGGTGTACATATGCATATAATTTGGGATTTAATAATCCAAACTGTGACGCATTCTAGTACGTACATTCGGGTGCGTGTATTAGTTGATCTCTCCCGCCCCCCCCCCCCCCTCCCTCCCCCAAAGGTGCATGACGAAGTTAGTAAGAACGGACACAATAATGCATTGAAGATCTTTTTAAATCTGATAATTAGACTGGACTAACGTCTTCACTAACGATCATGCATAAGTATATCATACGTGGAGATTTAAGATCTTGAGTTTTTATTAGAGGTGTAGCTAAAGTAAGACCGAATGTTATTCTTTCGGTTGTATCTTCCGAAACAATCTACGCATTTACGCATGCAATGTTTGCAGCTAAATGACACAATTATTATAATTAATATTATTATCGTCATCATCATACTTGTTTTCAGTGTTTCTTGTTAAATAAAATATATAGTAGAAATGTGACAGAACACAGCCATATTGCATAGATAAGCTTAATAACACACACAACCTCTAAACATTTAATATCCGAAAGTGTTGGTCCGAAATAAAGGCTTCCGAATAAGGAACTGTGGCCAGTTCCTGATTCGGAGGCCTTAATTTCGGACGATTAAATTCGGATCATGGACTTATAGCACAGCGCAGCTTTATATTCGTTATTATTGGCTATGTTCAATGTTAGTTTTTTTATGTTTTGATCTCTGATATAGTATTAAATTGTTATCTGACCCTAACTTTTGCTCAAGATTATCCGATAGCTGAATACTAGACATGTCTTAGATATCTCATTCTGTTCTTATACGTAAACAGTTACGAAGGGATATGATTTAGGATGCAATGCGATTTCAACATGTCACCATAACGGCGATACAGCACCGGAAGCAGCGGCCGATGTGCCTCTAGTAGACTGGAAAGTTTCATCGAGATGCCCCAACATTTTATTATTTTTTTCAATTCAAAAAGCTATGCGCATACGCGCTGCAATTGCGTGTTTTCTTCATAGATTTTCTAAGTCCGAAAACGCGTTTTCTCGCTCGTGCAGGCTAACGGTACATCCGGCGACCTTTTAATATATTTTTTATGTAAGAAAATGCCAGTTCCTTATTCGGCTTGAATAAGGAAACAGGAACTGGTTCCTGTTTCCTTATTCAGCCGCGAAAAAGGAACTGGGTTATCATTAAATAAAACTAATAAAAAATGTAATGTAATAAATATTTTTAGTATTCAACCTACATATACAATGATTTTCATTTATATGATGTACACTTTGGTTCATTTTAATTTATTTTTATGTAAGAAAATGCCAGTTCCTTATTCAACTTGAATAAGGAAACAGGAACTGGTTCCTGTTTCCTTATTCAGCCGCGAAAAAGGAACTGGGTTACCATTAAATAAAACTAAGTAGAAATGTAATGCAATTAATATTTTTAATATCCATCCTACATATACAATGATTTTCATTGATATGTGGTACTCTTTGGTTCATTTTAATTTATTTTTTAAGTAAGAAAATGCCAGTTCCTTATTCGGCTTGAATAAGGAAACAGGAACTGGTTCCTGTTTCCTTATTCAGCCGCGAAAAAGGAACTGGGTTATCATTAAATAAAACTAATAAAAAATGTAATGTATTAAATATTTTTAGTATCCAACCTACATATACAATGATTTTCATTTATATGTGGTACACTTTGGTTCATTTTAATTTATTTTTATGTAAGAAAATGCCAGTTCCTTATTCGGCTTGAATAAGGAAACAGGAACTGGTTCCTGTTTCCTTATTCAGCCGCGAAAAAGGAACTGGGTTATCATTAAATAAAACTAATAAAAAATGTAATGTAATAAATATTTTTAGTATTCAACCTACATATACAATGATTTTCATTTATATGATGTACACTTCGGTTCATTTTAATTTATTTTTATGTAAGAAAATGCCAGTTCCTTATTCAACTTGAATAAGGAAACAGGAACTGGTTCCTGTTTCCTTATTCAGCCGCGAAAAAGGAACTGGGTTACCATTAAATAAAACTAAGTAGAAATGTAATGCAATTAATATTTTTAATATCCATCCTACATATACAATGATTTTCATTGATATGTGGTACTCTTCGGTTCATTTTAATCTATTTTTTAAGTAAGAAAATGCCAGTTCCTTATTCGGCTTGAATAAGGAAACAGGAACTGGTTCCTGTTTCCTTATTCAGCCGCGAAAAAGGAACTGGCTTATCATTAAATAAAACTAATAAAAAATGTAATGTAATAAATATTTTTAGTATCCAACCTACATATACAATGATTTTCATTTATATGATGTACACTTTGGTTCATTTTAATTTATTTTTATGTAAGAAAATGCCAGTTCCTTATTCGGCTTGAATAAGGAAACAGGAACTGGTTCCTGTTTCCTTATTCAGCCTCGAAAAAGGAACTGGCTTATCATTAAATAAAACTAATAAAAAATGTAATGTAATAAATATTTTTAGTATCCAACCTACATATACAATGATTTTCATTTATATGATGTACACATTGGTTCATTTTAATTTATTTTTATGTAAGAACATGCCAGTTCCTTATTCAACCGCGAAAAAGGAACTGGGTTATCATTAAATAAAACTAAGTAGAAATGTAATGCAATTAATATTTTTAATATCCAACCTACGTATACAATGATTTTCATTGATATGTAGTACTCTTTGGTTCATTTTAATTTATTTTTTAAGTAAGAAAATGCCAGTTCCTTATTCGGCTTGAATAAGGAAACAGGAACTGGTTCCTTTTTCCTTATTCAGCCTCGAAAAAGGAACTGGGTTATCATTAAAAAAAACTAAGTAGAAATGTAATGCAATACATATTTTTAATATCCAACATACAAATACAATGGTTTTCATTATATATTTGGTTCAGTTTAATTTATTTTTATGTAAGAAAATGTCAGTTCCTTATTCGGCTTGAATAAGGAATAAGGAACTGGTTCCTTTTTCCTTATTAAGCCGCGAAAAAGGAACTGGAGTATAAATAAAAACAAATAAGTAGAAATGTGCTAGAATGCATTTATATGTCATTTTTTAATTACATGAAACATAATTTTATAGGTTTTAAGTTTGGTTGATGTGAAGTTAATATTCAAAGTAGAATATGCCAGTTCGGTTTGAACAAGAAATCCTATTCAAGCGCTTAGAAGAAACATGAACATTTATCGTAATACATAAAGTAAATGTATTCGAGTTACTTTAAAATTCAACTTGTCAATTAGATGTATCTTTCATATTAATAGGGTACTATTAGGTCATTTAGTTACAAAGCAACAGTTGCTTATTCGGTTTAAATAAGGAATAAGGAACTAGTTCCTTATTCGTGAATTAATTCATGAATTAAATAACGTTTGGTTTTGTTTTGATTTACTTAATCATTGTATGTATTATTTATCTTAACAAGACATGTGTCCATAGGGCACAGATGCCCCCTCATTCCACTTTTGTCTGAAAACTCCACTTTGACCTTTGACCTCTAAGTGTGACCTTGAGATTTGAGGTAGGGAGATGGGTGTTACACGCGACACGTCGTCTTATGATGGTTACCATTTGTGCCAAGTTATTTCAAAATCCATCAATAAATTTCCAAGTTATAGGAAAGACAAGAATTTTTGTCTCAAAACTCCACTTTGACCTTTGACCTCTAAGTGTGACCTTGACCTTTGAGGTAGGGAGACGGGTGTTACACGCGACACGTCGTCTTATGATGGTTGACATTTGTGCCAAGTTATTTCAAAATCCATCAATAAATGACAAAGTTATAGCAAAGACAAGAATGCTTCGGACAGACGGACAGACGCACAGACGGACAGTGCGACTGCTATATGCCGCCTTCTTCGAAAGGGGGGTGGGGCATAAAAAGCTTATATCAAATATGTTTAGCTTGAATAAGGAATAAGGAACCAGTTCCTGTTTCCTTATTCGATTCAGGAAACAGGAACTAGGAACAAGGAACCAACTTACTCTCCATGAATACTTACTAATAACAAGATCTGACCAGAAACACCAGAGTTATTTCCCCTTGTGCGTGGAAGAAAGCATCTATATGCCATCGTTTTTTAATCGAATCTTAACCAAACTTCCTCAGTTTGTTTAGATGACCATAATACTTATGATCTGAGCAGAAGCCAAACATTGGTCAGATATGACCGCAAACACCAGAGTTATTGCACAATGTTTGTGCAAGAAAATGCAAAAAATACTTTATGCAGGATAGTGATTTCATTTTTCATCCAACCTTGACAACAAGCCGGTGAGCATGCAGGCACTGTTGCCATTTTGTTCATGCAAAATGAATGACTTTATTGACGTAAAAAAACAAACCTGATTCTATCACAGAGTTTTGCATTTGCATGTCGATCACAGCCAAATAAAGTCTTAAACAATTTGCTTAGTTGGTTGAAACAGATGAAATGGGATTTGCAACAATTGAAACACTTGCATGCAATTATCTGTACATGCAATGATGAATGATAACTTTATCAATCGATTAATATCGTTTATCATTATTGGACAGACAATTATCAAAGAAAGGGCCAAACTTGACCTTAGCACAGCAATCGCAATTATCACATTACAACTAGTTCTCCAGAACTGCCTGTGCAAGGACATCAACGTGTTTTGTTTGTGCATTTGCAAGAACTGTTTATGAAAAAAGGTCAGAAAAGAATGTCGAGAAAAATTATAGGAGAACCTTGAGAGAAACACAGCACCTCCACTGCCCAACCTGTATAGCCTGTTGCACTGCCCGATGCTTGAAATCAAACTGATCCTACCCTCCTCTGAGCATACGTACATACGTATTCTTAAGATACCTTAATTGCCAAAACTGTCACAACAGTGTGGTATTCGTCTTTGCCAGAACTCAGGTGAGCGCTTTGGGCATGGATGGGCCTCTTGTTTATATTTTTGAATGATAACCAGAAAAGACGGTAAAACTGTGTGAAATAAATACATTAATTTTAATAAAGTAAATGCAATCATAAATCCGCATGGACATGATTTTTAATTCAATTGCCTGACTGACTAACCTGATGTGGATTGTTTAAGGATCCCAAAATGCTGGTGGCTTTTTTGGAGGATGGGGTGCATGCGGAGCGGCTGCAGGTAGAGGAGGTGGTGGAGGTGGTGGAGGCGAGGGATATTTAGGTGGATTAACGGGGAATGAAAGGCCGAATAATGCCCGGCCTGATGACAGTACGCCGATGCCCTGGCCTAGACCAAAACCAGGCGAGCTGCCACCGCCTGATCTACCGAGGCTGCAACCAAGACGGCGTTAGTGACGAAAATAGGCATCACACTACGCCTTTCAAAAGTGTGAGCATCTTGTATAACCATAGTTTGCACACATATTCTACCATGCAGAAAAACGCAGTTGTTTATAGTACTTTTATTGTCATTCGTTGTTATGGCTCATACATCGTGTGTTCAAAATCCACTTAGCGTTTTCGGTTTTTAAGCAGTTTTGTGTTATTTGTTTTTATTGACCATCTCAATATGCAGTATTCTTTTTATTCTGCTTTCTTCAGTTACTTCGGTATTGTGAAATACTTTACTATAAGGTCATGTATATATTTTTTTATATGAGATAACTTTTTCGTTTTTGTGGACATAGTTCATGTCAGCTTTTTGTGACGGTGCTGTTTTTATTCAAAGTAAGTGAGTCTAAGCGAATAAAAACTACTTTTTTTTATTGAAATCAACAGAGTACCTTTATAATATGGGTGTTCTGATAGTCCATTCTAGTTTTTGAAATGGGCATTGCTAAACAAATGCTCACTGATGATAATTCGATTATAATATGTATAAGCTTAGTCAAAATTTTGCTTTTTTCTCATTGAAATCGATACAATAATGCGTGTGTTTATCAAAGTTTAAGCACATAAATGATCTTTATAGAAAGCATCTTGAACTGTATTGTAATTTCTAATATAAGTCATTGGTTTGCAATATTTATGGAATCATTTCTAAAGGCTCATTCAAATTTATGTTTTCTTTACGTACTGGATTATTGTAGGTTGTAATTACAATACAAACTGTTAAGTTGTTAATTTATTAACTATTTTAAAGAAAAAAAACTAAGCATGCCCATGAAATTTAGTTTTAAATTGTATTTTCGTAAAACTGAAAGGATATACGCTAGTTTTGAAGAACAAGTTTTTAGTAGCTACACTGGCCGAAGGCCAGCGAGCGTATGAAATGGCAGTTCGTCCGTCGTGCGTGCGTGCGTGCGTGTGTAGACTTTTTCTTTAAACATCTCCACTGAAACAGTTAGGCCGATGAAACTTCACAGAAATGTTCCTTTGGGTAGTTCAGCTAAAGATGCTCAAATGGTTCCTATCCGCGGCACAAGATTGTCGCCATAGCTATAAATAGAAAAATCTTTAAACGACGATTCCTAAACCCTTGCTAAATTTTCAAATAATTTGGGTGGCCCTCTACCAAAAATGGTTCCTCTCCTTTGAAAATAAAGGCCGCCAGGGTGCAAGGCCATTTTTTATACATTGCTATATTAAAAGCTGAATTTTGAAATTATTTCACATAAATGTTCCTTAGATGGTTCAGTACCAAATTTTTAAAAATGGTTCCGCACCGTTGAAAAATATGCCCGTCAGTGGTCAGCGTCATTTTTCCTTATATGGCTGTTTTCGAAAATCTTCTTGTCAGAAACCACTGGCTGAATGTCGAAATTATTTCACAGTAATGATCCCCGTGAGGCTCTCTACCAAAGTTGCCTTAATGGTTCCGGTCAGTTGAAAAACATGGTCACCAGTGGACGGGATCGTTTTTCCTTATATGGCTTTGATAAAGAGTTAGAAAATCTTTTTGTCAGAAACCACTGCTTTGATTTCAAAATAAGTTTACAGAAATGTTCTTTGAGTGGTTCTCTACCGAATTTGCTCAAATAGTTCCGGTCCGTTAAAAAACATGGCCGCCAGGGTGCGGGGCAATTTTTCCTAACATGGATATATTTAAAACTTTAACTATCTTGGATTTCAAAATTATTTCACAGAAATGTTCTTTACCACAATACTTAAAATTATTTTGATTCGTTGAAAAACATGGCCGCCAGAAGTCGGGGCTTTTTTCTTATATGCCATATCAGGTCCTTTCGCTTTTGATACTCCGTACTTAATAAGTCAGTGGAGCGATACAGGCACTCGTGTTCCTTTTGTTTTAAATATTTAAATTACGGTTCTTTTGTGAAAGATTTAATGTATTACTTAATTCATAAGGCGTTTTTTGTTGTAATATAGTATGATTTTAAACTCAATTTGTTGTTTTAGTATAGTCTGTTATTTAGATGTTATATATATATGTAATGTAAAGTGAATCCGGATTAAGAATTCAATATAAAACAAAACTGAAAACACGTCGCATGGATTAAAAGCAATTTTTTTTACACATGCGACGTGTTTTCAGTTTTGTTATATATCTTGAAATGGGCACTCATTAAGTGGTATTTATCATTGTTAACATTTTTTGCGATCAATTGCATTAAAAAAGAAAGATTACATTATATTATTTTATATTATATCATATTATATTATATCATATTATATTATATTATATCATAATATATTATATATTAATGTTCTCAATAACATGTAAAGTTTATTAATGTTCGTGTTAAATGTGTGTTTATGTTGTTATTATGCCCCAAAGCTTGCCCGGGCAATAACTTCAGAACCTCTAGGTCTGGGTTCTTCAGCCTAAGTAGCTATAGGTTGTTTAATGCCACCGCATCCGAGTATGAGAGGCGACGCATCAAGTTTAACCATTTATTCGTGAAAGGGTTTAGAAACTGAAAATACATGGAACAGGATTTCAGCTTTCAATGTACAAATGTATAATAACATTAAAACATGTAGAACACTTAACACTGTGAGTCAAACTTAGAGTGCATGATAGACAACATTCTGCATCAAAGCATCTTGACTTCTTAAGTTATAAGTAAGCAAAACCAATGCAATGGGAAGTCAAAATGCCGCGTAACCTGGAGCGAATATAATAACGAGATCGAACAATACTGAGTACGAAACAGTTCTGATACGAAAACTGGACTTTCCAATAATCTGGTATAAAACTAACTTTACAAATTGTCTACATGAACATGATAAAGAATATTTTTACAGGTAACTTACACTGTGAGGGGCTATAAGACTAAACTTTCCATTGTTTAACCTCGGGTTGCGGAACGCAACCAGACACGACGGAACGTCATAAAAACCAAATATACTAGAGACGACGGAACGTTATAAAACACTAAAGAACTTCTAACGAACATTGACATGCGATAACTTACAAATTCGCACCATGTATTTCTGCATAATAAAGGACAAGCAATAAAGTATTATTTGACTGAATAGTAAATTAATATAAGATAACACTGGTTCCAGTACACTCCCCGTCTGGTGTCCTAATACCAAAAGTTATCAATGTATCAAAGCAACCTCAATATAAATCACACCTATTATATGTTATAGAAAAGGTTTGCGTACAACTTAAAAAATGAAATAATTTAAGTGAAGACCAGAAACAAAACCAGACACCCATATGACTGTAAAACAAAGAACCATTTAAGAAATTCAAAAATGTAATTCAAAATATGTATCTGAAACATTTACTATGAACTGATGAGCAAAAAATAAAAACATTGACCTTATCCCTTGTTTAAAAAGGCACCAGAACAATAACATTAACTTATATCCTGATATAATGACTATACACTTGACTGAAAAAGTACACTTGACTGAGAAAGTACACTTGACTGTATAAGAAACTCCACTATTCCACTAAAGGCACCAACTCAGTGATAGGTCTTACATAGGTAACACATTTTTTGTCTCTAACGATGCGCACTTCCACGGAACGAACGTTTGAATCACTATTACTGCAGAAGACACGCAGAACAACCCCCAGAGGCCAATGGTTTCGATGTTCCTCTACATCCCTGACAAGAACCACGTCTCCTGGTTTCAAATTTTCCTGCACACTTGGCCACTTCTGTCGTATTTGCAAGGTTTGGAGATATCCGTTACGCCACTGTTTCCAGAAGGCATTTGCCAATACCTGAACATACTTCCACTGAGCTTTATATATATCTCTCATATTCAGGTTCGAGTCTAATCCTTCCAAGGGTTCTTTCTTCTGGGTTAGCAGCATCCCTGGAGTCATCATTTCTGGATCCTCCGGGTCTGTAGAGAGTGGAGCAATAGGTCGTGAGTTGATAATCGCACTGACCTCACACATAAAGGTGCACAAAATGTCATGGGTCAACTGTTGCGCATGTGTCTTCAGCAGCATAGAGTCTAGTATTCTGCGTGCAAGCCCGATGATCCTCTCCCAGACTCCTCCCATGTGCGATGAGTGTGGAGGGTTGAAAGTCCATGTTATCTTTGAGTTTTGAAGATAACTCTTTAAAGGTCCATCTTCGACGGAAATGCCTTTGCCTTTAAGATCATCCAGTGCCCCAATGAAATTCGTACCACGGTCAGATCGTACCTCCTTGACTGGTCCCCTTATGGCCACAAACCTTCTGAATGCATTTATGAAGGCTGAACTACTTAGCTCTTCAATCAATTCAATATGTACACTCCTTGTACTCAGACAGGTAAAAAGTAGGGCCCACCTTTTACTTTCTGCAAGCCCTCCTCTAGTCTTGCGGGAAACAATGCTCCATGGACCAAACGTGTCTATTCCAACCACTGTGAAGGGGGCACTTTGAGTTACTCTATCTTTCGGCAAGTCAGACATGTATTGAGTTTGGAATTTACCTCGTTGTCTTCTGCAAATGACACACTTATGAATTGTACTGGAAATAAGTCTCTTTGCACCAATAATCCAGTAGCCATTGTTACGCAGTGTAGTTTCCGTAAGTAATCTGCCTTGGTGTTGAACTTTCTCGTGGAAATACCTCACAAGAAGAAGAGCTACGTGAGACTTCTTAGGGATAATGATAGGTTGTTTGCTGTTAGATGGAATATCTGCCTTTGTTAGTCTACCACTTACACGCAGTACACCCTTCACATCTAAAAAAGGACTCAACTTCGACAGACTGCTACTTTTTGATAAAGCTTTTTTGCTTGACAACATTTGAATTTCTTTCCCATAACTGCGACCTTGAACTGTACGCACAATAAAGTTTTCGGCTTCAATGTAGCTTGCTACGACATCAAGTCTCTCAACTTCCTTGGACTTCTTGCATGACCTTTTCAGAAGTGCGAAAGCTCTCACCAAAGCCTGCCAAGTAGAAAACTTGTCAAATTTGTTATAAATACTGACTTCAAAGCTCTCTGTTTTCTTTGTAACAACTTCAGGTCGAATTTCTGTGTCACTTTCAGGGTTGACCAATTCATAGTTTTCTGGCACTTGATCTTTCAAAAGAGGGGGGCCTTTAATCCAAAGACTGTCTCTAACATCTGGACAGACTGGTCTACATCTGGTTGCACAATCAGCAGGATTACATGTCGTCGGGATGTATTTCCATTGCTCTGGTGTAGATACATTCAAGATTCTCTCAACACGATTGCTAACATAAGTGTAGAATCTCCTTGTTTTGTTACAAATGTACCCTAGCACAACTTTGCTATCTGTGAAGAAAGTCATGGCAGCAATAGGAATATCTAACTGTTTAGATATAATAACAGCCAACTCGGTGGCTAACACTGCACCACACAGTTCCAACCTGGGAATACTATGTCCATGTGTAGGGGCTAATTTAGCTTTTCCCAACAGAAACCCAGAACTGGATTCACCTGTTTGACTGGTAAGTTTCAAAAAGGATACTGCTGCAATTGCTTCTTCAGAAGCATCCGAGAAAATGCAAATTGAAGTCTTCTCTGCTGCACTAAAAGGAATGCTAGCGTATGTCCGAGGAATGGATATTACCTCGGTATTTTGCAGAGATTTCTTCCATTCATGCCATTTGCCCTCATGGTCAGGTGGGAGCGGGTCATCCCAGTCCACACCTGAAGGGGTAGCTGCACGAAGTAGTGCCTTGCCAGTTATTGTTATTGGAGCAATGAACCCCAGTGGGTCATAGATACTGTTCACCATGGAAAGTATACCTCTTCTTGTGAGAGGTTTGTTCTCCAATTCGATATTGAAGATGAAGGCATCCTTCTTCAAATCCCACGCTAATCCTAGACTTCGCTGTGTTGGAAGAGGGTCATTACTAAGATCTAGCTCTTTCAAATTACCGCCTATATCCTCTGGAGAGAAGGCACGCAAAACTTCTGTATTGTTCGAGGTGATTTTATGCAGCCGAATATTTCCACCCTCACGTAATGCTGTTTGAGCTCGCTTCACTATGTCTATTGCTTGATCAGCTGTAGGCTTGGATGTTAAACAGTCATCTACATAACAGTCATTGTTCACTAGAGCTTGTACGTCTTTTTCAGCAGTTTGCACAGCTTTGCGTAGACCATAGGTAGCCACAGATGGGGAAGCACAGTTTCCAAAAACATGGACGCACATTCTATACTCAATGATTTCTTTGTCAGGATCGTTGTCTCGATACCACAGGAATCGAAGGAAATCGCGATGCTCAGGGATGACTCGAAAGCGATAGAACATCTGCTCTACATCAGCGGAAACAGCAACAGGGTCCTTACGAAACCGGAGAAGAATACCTAATAGGCTATTTACCATGTCGGGTCCTGACATAAGAACACTGTTTAAGGAAATGTTCTGATAAACTGCTGATGAATCAAATACACCTCGTATCTGTCCAGGTTTTTTGGCATTGTAGACACCAAACAGGGGAAGATACCAGCACTCTCGTTGAACACCACAGGGAGCAATTTCAGCAGCTCCGCTTTCAATAACCTTGCCCATAAAGGCGACAAAATGCTGTTTCTTGACAGGATTTTTCTTTAAACTGTTGTCTAACATTTTAGCTCTGCGCCACGCCTGTGCTCTGTTGTTGGGTAGCGGAGGTCTGTGATCCTTGAACGGAAGGGGTCCAGTCCAGAAGCCATCCCTATCACGTTTCATTTCTGAGTCCATAAGTTTCAGAAATCTTCTGTCTTCTGAAGATAGACCAGCAGTATCATCATCAACTGTGCGAACAAATAAGGTATCCTCGAGTGACTGGAAGTCTGGGCCCCGGATTTCCTTTGCATTTAGATTTAATTGGCATGGTTTGACGTGGGTACCTCTGCCGTTGGGCATGATGTATGTCTTGTAGACGGAGACATCTTCGCTTAAGTGTACGCGTCCCGAACACACTTCGCCCACTATAACCCAACCGAGTGCTAACTTTTGAGCGAAAGGAGTACCACGGGGTCCAGTGGCTTGGTCCATCACATGGTGGGCTTCTGGTACATCACGGCCAATGAGTAATGATATCTTGCTACCTCCTTGTAGTGGTGGGATGTTGTCGGCAAGGTGATGCAGATGACTGTAGGCTCTTGCTACATCTGGCGTGGGGACTTCAGACATTTCATTCGGAATGTCGTTACACTCGATTATTCGCTGAATCTCGATCTCTACAGAACCATCAATTGATTTTACACAAATGTCATTAGCACGTCTACCTAACTTCGCAGCACGGCCATTACACGATGATAACGTATATGGTCTAACCTGTCCATCAATATCCAATTGATCAAACAGTTCACTCGTTCCCAAGCTACAATTACTCTGATCGTCAATAATAGCGTATGCTTCGATAGCCTTCTGAGATTGTCCCTTCGGATAAATGTTGACAAGAACTGTCTTGCTGCAGGACCTTCCGACTAGTGTATCTCCACACAAAGCTGTACACTTTGATGCCACATCTTGGAGATCATGTGTCTCCCCGCCGTGAAGAGCAGACACATGCCCTTGCCCGCAAATGGTGCACCTGACCGAGGCTACACAGTCTCTAGCATAATGTTTCACAGAATCTAAACACTTGAAGCAAATGTTTTTCTCTCTTATGAATCGTTTTCTTTCTCCCAAGGATCTGTTAAGGAATGTTCGGCATTGTTGCAATGAGTGTTGTGAGTTGTGTATAGGGCAACGTTTCAATGAATCCGAGCTTCCGTCGCTTGTATTTTCCTGATCAGGGAATGAGGATGAGACTTCTTGGGTCTTTTTTGAGATAACTGACTGCGGTTTGACAACTTTAGGCTTTGGTCCATATTGAAATGCTGGGTCGTTTTTTGTTCTACTGATTTCACGCACAAAATTCACAAAGAAGCTAAATGGCGGGAACATAACCTGGTGATTCTGTTTGTATTGGGATGCTCTGTATGTCCACTTCTCTTGCAGGTTATAGGGTAGTTTACAAACTATAGGATTCACTCCTGATGATGAGTCGAAATATGCAAACATCATTTTGTACACTGGATCTGCCTTTAGATATTGGATTTCACATACGATGTCTAACAAATCATATAGCTTGGTGTAGTCATTGGATATTTGTGGGAAATTCTCCAATTTTTTCTTTACTGAATTTTCAACCAGTTCCGGCCTTCCATAGATCTCTTCGAGCCGAATCCAAATTTCATCTCTGGCTAAATTTGGTTCATACGCATTTGCTATTTTTATGCTTAAAGCCGATTTAGACGATTCCACACCAAGATACTTTATGAGTAAGTCTGCCTCTTCTATAGGCGATGCCTCAAGTTCGGACATTACTGATCTAAAGGTTCCCTTCCACGACTGGAATGTCTCGGGACTATCATTGAAATTGGAAAGTCTTGCTACTAATATGTCCTTTTTTAACAGGAATTTTGTAATTTCATTGATGGGGAAGTTATTATTGGTATTAGTACTACAGTCACCGGCTACATGATCACTTTTGAAGTATCGAACCACCTTTTCTTGTGTAGTTTCATCTTGGACTGGAAGCCGTTTATCAATCTCTGGTTCCACCTCACTATCCGAGTCATCAATGCCTACATTCTCCTGCTTGACCTTGAGCAATATTAATTCGCAATCGATTGCTGCCTTTTGTTTAAGCAGCTGTACTTCTTTCTCCGCCAATTCTAACCTTTTTCTGCACACTGCACTTTTCTTAGAACTTTTCTTTGAATCTTTTACAGACATATTTTCACTAAACACAACAATCAATTGGTCGATGTGGTTCATATATTGAGTAACTCCATTTTTGGTTTGTTTCCCAAGTTCATGTAAATCTGTTAATTGCTGTCTACTTTCTTCTGTACTGATTCGTGTCAAAAACTGTTCAAACTCACCAAAAATGGTTTCTTGTTTTGCCACTAATTCTAAAAACCGTTTTTTTCTTTCTGTCAGCACCTTTATATCAGACTCATCAAGTTTTTCTTCAACACAAGAGTTTATATTGTGTGTGACGGACTTGATCTTAGTTCTGAAGGCATCCACCTTCTCCTCATAGTTTGCCATGGCTTTTGGAGTTAGAGTTCTTATTCTTTTCATTTACTTGTAGCACTTGCGAAGACTTGCCATATCACAGGAGGTTGCACACTCTGCCTAGCCGACAGTTTTCTAACTTTAATGCCACCGCATCCGAGTATGAGAGGCGACGCATCAAGTTTAACCATTTATTCGTGAAAGGGTTTAGAAACTGAAAATACATGGAACAGGATTTCAGCTTTCAATGTACAAATGTATAATAACATTAAAACATGTAGAACACTTAACACTGTGAGTCAAACTTAGAGTGCATGATAGACAACATTCTGCATCAAAGCATCTTGACTTCTTAAGTTATAAGTAAGCAAAACCAATGCAATGGGAAGTCAAAATGCCGCGTAACCTGGAGCGAATATAATAACGAGATCGAACAATACTGAGTACGAAACAGTTCTGATACGAAAACTGGACTTTCCAATAATCTGGTATAAAACTAACTTTACAAATTGTCTACATGAACATGATAAAGAATATTTTTACAGGTAACTTACACTGTGAGGGGCTATAAGACTAAACTTTCCATTGTTTAACCTCGGGTTGCGGAACGCAACCAGACACGACGGAACGTCATAAAAACCAAATATACTAGAGACGACGGAACGTTATAAAACACTAAAGAACTTCTAACGAACATTGACATGCGATAACTTACAAATTCGCACCATGTATTTCTGCATAATAAAGGACAAGCAATAAAGTATTATTTGACTGAATAGTAAATTAATATAAGATAACACTGGTTCCAGTACAGGTTGGTTATGACTTGAAAAGGATCCCCATTGATGTTGGGGTCCTTGGGTCAAAGGTCAATGTCGAACCAGACCAAAAGATTATAAAACACCCAATAATTGTAAAAGCTCGTACGGGTAAGAACTTTGCAACCTTTTTACCTAGTTTCTTCAAACTTGGTAGGTAGGTTAATCATGACATGTAAAAGAAGTTAGAACCCAATTGTTTTTTGGGGTCCTTTGTTCAAAAGTCAATGCCCAGCCGACTAGAAAGATGATTTGAAAAGCACCCAATAATTGTAAAACCTTGTCATGAAAATAACTACGCAACTACGCAACCCTAAGGCCTATGTTATTTTACCTTGTAGGTAGATTGGTCATTACAAGCAGAGGATTCTTCGGACTGGTTACATTTGAGCAACTTTAGCAGAGAACCACCCAGTGGTTTCTGACAAGAAGATTTTCAAAGTTTTTAATATATCCATATATAGAAAAATGGCCCTAGCCCTGGCGACACTATTTTTTTCAAAAGACCGGAACCATTTGAGGAACGGTGAATGAAAACCACCCAAAGGAACATTTCTGTGAAACTATTTCGAAATCCTACCAGTGTTTCTGACACAATTTTTTTTAAGTTTTCAATATAGTCATATGTGGATAAATGGCCCCACCCCTGGCAACCAAATTTTTCAACGGACCGGAATCATTTGGGCAACCGTGGTTGAGAACCACCCAAGGAACATTTGTGTGAAATAGTTTCCAAATCCAACCATTGGTTTCTGACAAGAAGATTTTCCATAAAGCCATGACCCCGCCTTCTGGCGGCCATGTTTTTCAATGGACCGGAACCATTTGAGCAACTTTGGTAGAGATCCACCCAAGGAACATTTTGGTGAAATTCTTTCGAAATCCAATCATGGTTTATGACAAGAACAAGTTGAGCTACTTTGACAGAGGACCACCGAAGGAACATTTCTCTGAAGTTTCATCAAAGTCGGCCTAAAGGTTTCAGAAGAGTTATCGTTTAAAGAAAAACTTTACGCACGTACGGAAGGACGGACGCACGCACAACGGACGAACCGACATGGAATAAACTCACGGGCCTTCGGGCAGTGGAGCTAAAAAGCAATACTTTGTGGTAGAAATACCTATTATATGCAATATATCTTTGTTATACATAGGACATTCCAACTCTGGTAATAAATAACAACAGGAATCCAACAACTTAACGCTTCTGTAAAGAATCAATCTTATTGGTTGAGATATAAATAGCTTTTTGAAAAGTTTTCGAGAGGAAGTAATTCAACGGGCCGTCATCCGATTTTCATATAGGAAAATCGTGCACTACTGTCAGATTGCTTTTCAAAGTGAATGCCATTTAATATTACTCTCACAGCTGTCTTGTAATTGTGTTATGCACTGTTTCTTCCGTGGAAACGAACGGACGGACGAACATCTCTTTTAGACAAACTATTGTGAAAGATATGTTTGGTTAGTGAACTAACGTGTCAGCTTCAGTCAAGTGGTGCCGACTTTGTGTCATCCATTTACGTTTCGTTATAAAATTCAGTTTTGCTTACCAGTCGTGCCTGGATAAATATGAAATCGCTGGGATATTGGCAAACCCCTACGCTTTATCACGATATTTAAAAATCTAAAATTTGATGTGATTCCAAATGGAAGATTGAACAAAAAGTAACAAAAAGCATGTCGATTTTGATTTTTTAAAAACAAACCATTTATGACATATCGTTTTATTCAAATTATTCAACTTTAAATTGATACCAGGCTTGCACAATCTGAATAAAGGAAAGGCTAGAAAGGCTAGAAAAATGCTTGGAATGTTTGCCGTTTTATGATGGGGCCCTATGGGAATTGGATTTAACGTTTTCTAACCGTGAAACTGTAAGGTCGGATAATGACAGACATAAAAATACTCCTTGGCGGTGGTAAATATATTGTCATGGCGAATTTAACATGCGTGCCAGTGTGCGTTTTCATCGTGCTTGTATTAGATTTAAAAATAAGCCACTTTAATAAGGACTTCGATCGTCAAATACGCACAAGTGGATATATTGATCACCAAATGCGACATTGCGTCCGATTCTTTACAACCATGTCCTTGTCGGTAAATTCGCTAAATATTTAAATATATTTCATTTCAATTTCCGCTAAAGTACACGTGTAACTTGATTTATATTTTCATAATGTGGCATGTTATAAACAATCATTTCAATGCCAGGCAACTTTGGAAATCACTGAGGCGGCTTATTGGTTGTTGCCGTAGCAGATAATGTGAACATTATTTGATCGTTTGTTTATAAAATATTCAGTTCAAATTCGTATGGTAGAATGAAGTTTGCATAATAATTATGATATTAAATTAAACAACTATGCAGGACTATAATGTGTAAGGACCGGCAGCTAGATTGAGCAAGTCGAACCAGACTGAACTGCTTTGTTGTTGTTAAGTCCACTGGTCCTAAAGGCAAGCGACGAGCTTATGCCATGACGGTTCGTCCGTCGTGCGTGCGTCAGTGCGTCCTAGCGTGTGTAAACTTTTCCGTTAAACGACATCTCCTCCGAAACCAGTAGGCCGATTTTGATGAAACTTCACATAAATGTTCTTAAGGATCACAAGTGTGCCTTACACTGGTTAGGCATGAGATTTTCAGTCACTTTTCGGGTATGTATCTTGTTTGTTTAGCATGGCATTTTTTTGTACGCCCGGGCGTACAGGAGTACGCCTGAATACGCCACTGAGTTCTGCTTTTAGGACAGTTCCGTGATAGAATAGACATATCGATCTTAATCGGAAATAGTACATTTTCTGCATTTCATAAAATGTTTAATTTTCACACGCACACATGTTCACGTTTTTTCAGCATCATTCAATTAAGATTTTTATACAAAAGTAAGGGTATCACAGTTCTCTTCGCTACAAAATTTTATAATTTCTATAAAGCGCAGGCAAAACATCCACGCTTTTCATGCGGATGACATATTGTTGTGCATGTCGGCAAAATTGTCGCGCGCTTTTCTAGCAGATCTGGCTTTTAACATGAAAAACATTGCATCTTAATTGTCAATATATTTGATTACGTCACTTGAACATTAAAATTCAGATACACGATTCGGATTTCGATTTTATAATACGCGTTGTCATACCTGATGTTAATTACAAGCAAATATATATTTAAACTAATTTGGTTTTTAAATGAATAAGTATAGCTTTAATATACTGATAGTAATATATACTCATATATACAAAAATGTTGAATTATCTTTGCTTACTCGTATTGAATACAGGGTAGATGTAAATTACACAATCCGAAGGTCCGGTCGTGTCCATTACCGCGCAATAGTAGGGTTTGAAAAGAACAATGTCTACTTTAACAATTAATACCGGACTCATTCAGTTTGAAACACTTCATAAACTAGATTAACAGTTTAATCTAACTGTAAAAATCATACTATCAAAAATAAGACGCATTTATCGCAAAGCCGACCCACTCGCTAGACCCGCTCCTAAGTCTGATTCTGCGTCATGTGTTGTTTTTTTCTTGAATGTGACGTACGCATGTTAAAATTTCCGTACGTAAAAATTTAAATAAAATGTTACTACAAAATATTATATAATTGCCTGCTTTAGAATGATCCGAGTTGTAAAAAAAACAATACAACAACTTAAATTTATTTATAAAATGCGGGATTGTCGGAAAAGGCTGAATTTTCTAATATTGCAAGTCAATGACTTTTCAACATGCAACAACACAAATTCGTTATTTTTACATGCAATACATATTTATAATCTATATCTCTAAACATGAGTTGAATTTTTGGACGTGTGTTTGTGTGTGTTTGCAATTAGTCGAGCACTGCGGCACGGCAACATCAACGGCACGCCCACAATTACACCACGACGTCAAATCCAAATGAAACGTCAAATTACGTCAGAACGCTTATACAGTAGTCGTGACTGACGTTGTAGCGTAAACATATGTGTGATTGTAAGATTTTTAAAATATTGCATCTTAAAAATGGAAAAAAAATAGCATATTCAGTGAAACAAATTTCGTTAATTTTCAAAATGAGGCCAAAATCGGCCCTTACTCATTTGCTAATAGTTCCAGTCCGCTGCACAAGATGGCCGCCAGAGCTACTTATAAATATTAAATCTTTAAACGACATATACACCTAAACCCCTAGTTGGATTTTCAAATAATTTCACTGAAATAATCCTTGGGTAGTCCTCTACCAAAGTTGCTCAAATGGTTTGCTTCGTTGAAAAACATGGCCGCCAGCGAGCGGGGCCATTGTTTCTTATTTGACTATAATGAAAACTTTGAAAATCTTGTCAGAAAACATTGGTTGGATTTCAAAATAATTTCACGGAAATGTTCCTTGGGTAGTTTTCTACCAAAGTTCCTCAAATGGTTTCGCTCCGTTGAAAAACATGGCCGCATGGGGGCAGTGGCGGGGCCATTTTTCTTTATATGGGTATATTGAAAACTTTGAAAATCCAGGGGGCAGATAGTAAAGTTAACTCTGGCTACCTTTAAGTGAGGCAAATAATAGCTGGTGTCTAAAATGGCTTTTTGCAACAAATGATGGATGTTTTACCTTAGCTAATACAACTTCTTTTCTGTTTTTCATTTAAAGAAGAGGCCCAGGTTGTGGCCCAATACTCCACGTAATCACGTGTTTTTTATCAGGAAAATAGCCTTTCAATTAAAAACGTTATTGAAGGTAAAAAGGGTTCAGGTGTGATGTTGATTTTTTGAACTGACATCATTTATACGCTTTTTTATTTAAGAATCAGTACAAAATCAGACAAAATTTTATTACTACCGATATGCAATATAACCTTACTTTAACTTAATTAACCAAGTTGAACACTTCTGGAGCAAATGTTCGTACTTCCAGGCTGTAAAACCCTACTTTAATCACAAACATATTTCTGGTGATGACTTTAAGTACAAAAAATAACAACTGGTAATCAGGCATTGACTTTTACCAATAAAACTATTGGATTTGCAGATATGCAGCTCAATCAGTTTGTCCCTCCATCCATTTATATAAATTATTAATTGTTTGTATATACGTTGAATTAAACTAGTAGTAGCAAAACTCTTAATTAACTTATATAATAAATAACTAAAATCGCATACTGCTTGTGCCATCGTTTTCAATGATATTGTATATAAACTGTTATAAATTTATTTATTTTTGCAATATAAGGTAATAAATTATGATAAATACATTTAAACGATTCGCATAATATAAATTATAAAGTTTGAATGTTAATTCACGTTTTCAGCAAGCGAGTCTCCAATGGCAATGGTCAGATGACCAACTTCTGTCCCTTTACGGTTGATCCAGAAAGATGTTCACGAGCTGAAGACACAATATAGTGGAACCAACAATGCCCTGCTGGTGTTTGGAATGTATTCTAGTATCAGTTCATAACATTATGCTCATAATACGTTTGTTCAATATTCACTATTCAGTATTGCAGTAGTATCATAATTTTTATGAGCTAATTGTATCAAACATTTGTATGGTGTATTATATAGTTTTAATATATGGTAAAAATATAATCGAACGATTAAATAAAAGCATATGTTTGTTTTTTGTTTTTTTAAGTTTTCATTTGTCATTTGCGATGCTCTTCTTAAATAAACCCCTAGTTGGATTTTCAAATAATTTCACTGAAATAATCCTTGGGTAGTCATCTACCAAAGTTGCTCAAATGGTTTGCTTCGTTGAAAAACATGGCCGCCAGCGAGCGGGGCCATTGTTTCTTATTTGACTATAATGAAAACTTTGAAAATCTTGTCAGAAACCATTGGTTGGATTTCAAAATAATTTCACGGAAATGTTCCTTGGGTAGTTTTCTACCAAAGTTCCTCAAATGGTTTCGCTCCGTTGAAAAACATGGCCGCATGGGGGCAGTGGCGGGGCCATTTTTCTTTATATGGGTATATTGAAAACTTTGAAAATCCAGGGGGAAGATAGTAAAGTTAACTCTGGCTACCTTTAAGTGAGGCAAATAATAGCTGGTGTCTAAAATGGCTTTTTGCAACAAATGATGGATGTTTTACCTTAGCTAATACAACTTCTTTTCTGTTTTTTACTTAAAGAAGAGGCCCAGGTTGTGGCCCAATACTCCACGTAATCACGTGTTTTTTATCAGGAAAATAGCCTTTGAATTAAAAACGTTATTGAAGGTACAAAGGGTTCAGGTGTGATGTTGATTGTTTGAACTGGCATCATTTATACGCTTTTTTATTTAAGAATCAGTACAAAATCAGACAATTTTATTACTACCGATATGCAATATAACCTTACTTTAACTTAATTAACCAAGTTGAACACTTCTGGAGCAAATGTTCGTACTTCCAGGCTGTAAAACCCTACTTTAATCACAAACATATTTCTGGTGATGACTTTAAGTACAAAAAATAACAACTGGTAATCAGGCATTGACTTTTACCAATAAAACTATTGGATTTGCAGATATGCAGCTCAATCAGTTTGTCCCTCCATCCATTTATATAAATTATTAATTGTTTGTATATACGTTGAATTAAACTAGTAGTAGCAAAACTCTTAATTAACTTATATAATAAATAACTAAAATCGCATACTGCTTGTGCCATCGTTTTCAATGATATTGTATATAAACTGTTATAAATTTATTTATTTTTGCAATATAAGGTAATAAATTATGATAAATACATTTAAACGATTCGCATAATATAAATTATAAAGTTTGAATGTTAATTCACGTTTTCAGCAAGCGAGTCTCCAATGGCAATGGTCAGATGACCAACTTCTGTCCCTTTACGGTTGATCCAGAAAGATGTTCACGAGCTGAAGACACAATATAGTGGAACCAACAATGCCCTGCTGGTGTTTGGAATGTATTCTAGTATCAGTTCATAACATTATGCTCATAATACGTTTGTTCAATATTCACTATTCAGTATTGCAGTAGTATCATAATTTTTATGAGCTAATTGTATCAAACATTTGTATGGTGTATTATATAGTTTTAATATATGGTAAAAATATAAACGAACGATTAAATAAAAGCATATGTTTGTTTTTTGTTTTTTTAAGTTTTCATTTGTCATTTGCGATGCTCTTCTTAAATAAACCCCTAGTTGGATTTTCAAATAATTTCACTGAAATAATCCTTGGGTAGTCCTCTACCAAAGTTGCTCAAATGGTTTGCTTCGTTGAAAAACATGGCCGCCAGCGGGCGGGGCCACTGTTTCTTATTTGACTATAATGAAAACTTTGAAAATCTTGTCAGAAACCATTGGTTGGATTTCAAAATAATTTCACGGAAATGTTCCTTGGGTAGTTTTCTACCAAAGTTCCTCAAATGGTTTCGCTCCGTTGAAAAACATGGCCGCATGGGGGCAGTGGCGGGGCCATTTTTCTTTATATGGGTATATTGAAAACTTTGAAAATCCAGGGGGAAGATAGTAAAGTTAACTCTGGCTACCTTTAAGTGAGGCAAATAATAGCTGGTGTCTAAAATGGCTTTTTGCAACAAATGATGGATGTTTTACCTTAGCTAATACAACTTCTATTCTGTTTTTCATTTAAAGAAGAGGCCCAGGTTGTGGCCCAATACTCCACGTAATCACGTGTTTTTTATCAGGAAAATAGCCTTTGAATTAAAAACGTTATTGAAGGTAAAAAGGGTTCAGGTGTGATGTTGATTTTTTTGAACTGACATCATTTATACGCTTTTTTATTTAAGAATCAGTACAAAATCAGACAAAATTTTATTACTACCGATATGCAATATAACCTTACTTTAACTTAATTAACCAAGTTGAACACTTCTGGAGCAAATGTTCGTACTTCCAGGCTGTAAAACCCTACTTTAATCACAAACATATTTCTGGTGATGACTTTAAGTACAAAAAATAACAACTGGTAATCAGGCATTGACTTTTACCAATAAAACTATTGGATTTGCAGATATGCAGCTCAATCAGTTTGTCCCTCCATCCATTTATATAAATTATTAATTGTTTGTATATACGTTGAATTAAACTAGTAGTAGCAAAACTCTTAATTAACTTATATAATAAATAACTAAAATCGCATACTGCTTGTGCCATCGTTTTCAATGATATTGTATATAAACTGTTATAAATTTATTTATTTTTGCAATATTAGGTAATTAAATTATGATAAATACATTTAAACGATTCGCATATAAATTATAAAGTTTGAATGTTAATTCACGTTTTCAGCAAGCGAGTCTCCAATGGCAATGGTCGAATGACCAACTTCTGTCCATTTACGGTTGATCCAGAAAGGTGTTCACGAGCTGAAGACACAATATAGTGGAACCAACAATGCCCTGCTGGTGTTTGGAATGTATTCTAGTATCAGTTCATAACATTATGCTCATAATACGTTTGTTCAATATTCACTATTCAGTATTGCAGTAGTATCATAATTTTTATGAGCTAATTGTATCAAACATTTGTATGGTGTATTATATAGTTTTAATATATGGTAAAAATATAATCGAACGATTAAATAAAAGCATATGTTTGTTTTTTGTTTTTTTAAGTTTTCATTTGTCATTTGCGATGCTCTTCTTAAATAAACCCCTAGTTGGATTTTCAAATAATTTCACTGAAATAATCCTTGGGTAGTCATCTACCAAAGTTGCTCAAATGGTTTGCTTCGTTGAAAAACATGGCCGCCAGCGAGCGGGGCCATTGTTTCTTATTTGACTATAATGAAAACTTTGAAAATCTTGTCAGAAACCATTGGTTGGATTTCAAAATAATTTCACGGAAATGTTCCTTGGGTAGTTTTCTACCAAAGTTCCTCAAATGGTTTCGCTCCGTTGAAAAACATGGCCGCATGGGGGCAGTGGCGGGGCCATTTTTCTTTATATGGGTATATTGAAAACTTTGAAAATCCAGGGGGAAGATAGTAAAGTTAACTCTGGCTACCTTTAAGTGAGGCAAATAATAGCTGGTGTCTAAAATGGCTTTTTGCAACAAATGATGGATGTTTTACCTTAGCTAATACAACTTCTTTTCTGTTTTTTACTTAAAGAAGAGGCCCAGGTTGTGGCCCAATACTCCACGTAATCACGTGTTTTTTATCAGGAAAATAGCCTTTGAATTAAAAACGTTATTGAAGGTACAAAGGGTTCAGGTGTGATGTTGATTGTTTGAACTGGCATCATTTATACGCTTTTTTATTTAAGAATCAGTACAAAATCAGACAATTTTATTACTACCGATATGCAATATAACCTTACTTTAACTTAATTAACCAAGTTGAACACTTCTGGAGCAAATGTTCGTACTTCCAGGCTGTAAAACCCTACTTTAATCACAAACATATTTCTGGTGATGACTTTAAGTACAAAAAATAACAACTGGTAATCAGGCATTGACTTTTACCAATAAAACTATTGGATTTGCAGATATGCAGCTCAATCAGTTTGTCCCTCCATCCATTTATATAAATTATTAATTGTTTGTATATACGTTGAATTAAACTAGTAGTAGCAAAACTCTTAATTAACTTATATAATAAATAACTAAAATCGCATACTGCTTGTGCCATCGTTTTCTCAATGATATTGTATATAAACTGTTATAAATTTATTTAATTTTGCAATATAAGGTCATTAAATTATGATAAATACATTTAAACGATTCGCATAATATAAATTATAAAGTTTGAATGTTAATTCACGTTTTCAGCAAGCGAGTCTCCAATGGCAATGGTCAGATGACCAACTTCTGTCCATTTACGGTTGATCCAGAAAGATGTTCACGAGCTGAAGACACAATATAGTGGAACCAACAATGCCCTGCTGGTGTTTGGAATGTATTCTAGTACCAGTTCATAACATTATGCTCATAATACGTTTGTTCAATATTCACTATTCAGTATTGCAGTAGTATCATAATTTTTATGAGCTAATTGTATCAAACATTTGTATGGTGTATTATATAGTTTTAATATATGGTAAAAATATAAACGAACGATTAAATAAAAGCATATGTTTGTTGTTATTTTTTTAAGTTTTCATTTGTCATTTGCGATGCTCTTCATAAATAAACCCCTAGTTGGATTTTCAAATACTTTCACTGAAATAATGCTTGGGTAGTCCTCTACCAAAGTTGCTCAAATGGTTTGCTTCGTTGAAAAACATGGCCGCCAGCGGGCGGGGCCATTGTTTCTTATTTGACTATAATGAAAACTTTGAAAATCTTGTCAGAAACCATTGGTGGGATTTCAAAATAATTTCACGGAAATGTTCCTTGGGTAGTTTTCTACCAAAGTTCCTCAAATGGTTTCGCTCCGTTGAAAAACATGGCCGCATGGGGGCAGTGGCGGGGCCATTTTTCTTTATATGGGTATATTGAAAACTTTGAAAATCCAGGGGGCAGATAGTAAAGTTAACTCTGGCTACCTTTAAGTGAGGCAAATAATAGCTGGTGTCTAAAATGGCTTTTTGCAACAAATGATGGATGTTTTACCTTAGCTAATACAACTTCTTTTCTGTTTTTCATTTAAAGAAGAGGCCCAGGTTGTGGCCCAATACTCCACGTAATCACGTGTTTTTTATCAGGAAAATAGCCTTTCAATTAAAAACGTTATTGAAGGTAAAAAGGGTTCAGGTGTGATGTTGATTTTTTGAACAGACATCATTTATACGCTTTTTTATTTAAGAATCAGTACAAAATCAGACAATTTTATTACTACCGATATGCAATATAACCTTACTTTAACTTAATTAACCAAGTTGAACACTTCTGGAGCAAATGTTCGTACTTCCAGGCTGTAAAACCCTACTTTAATCACAAACATATTTCTGGTGATGACTTTAAGTACAACAAATAACAACTGGTAATCAGGCATTGACTTTTACCAAAAAAACTATTGGATTTTCAGATATGCAGCTCAATCAGTTTGTCCCTCCATCCATTTATATAAATTATTAATTGTTTGTATATACGTTGAATTAAACTAGTAGTAGCAAAACTCTTAATTAACTTATATAATAAATAACTAAAATCGCATACTGTTTGTGCCATCGTTTTCAATGATATTGTATATAAACTGTTATAAATTTATTTATTTTTGCAATATAAGGTCATTAAATTATGATAAATACATTTAAACGATTCGCATATAAATTATAAAGTTTGAATGTTAATTCACGTTTTCAGCAAGCGAGTCTCCAATGGCAATGGTCAGATGACCAACTTCTGTCCCTTTACGGTTGATCCAGAAAGATGTTCACGAGCTGAAGACACAATATAGTGGAACCAACAATGCCCTGCTGGTGTTTGGAATGTATTCTAGTATCAGTTCATAACATTATGCTCATAATACGTTTGTTCAATATTCACTATTCAGTATTGCAGCAGTATCATAATTTTTATGAGCTAATTGTATCAAACATTTGTATGGTGTATTATATAGTTTTAATATATGGTAAAAATATAAACGAACGATTAAATAAAAGCATATGTTTGTTTTTTGTTTTTTTAAGTTTTCATTTGTCATTTGCGATGCTCTTCTTAAATAAACCCCTAGTTGGATTTTCAAATAATTTCACTAAAATAATCCTTGGGTAGTCCTCTACCAAAGTTGCTCAAATGGTTTGCTTCGTTGAAAAACATGGCCGCCAGCGAGCGGGGCCATTGTTTCTTATTTGACTATAATGAAAACTTTGAAAATCTTGTCAGAAACCATTGGTTGGATTTCAAAATAATTTCACGGAAATGTTCCTTGGGTAGGTTTCCACCAAAGTTCCTCAAATGGTTTCGCTCCGTTGAAAAACATGGGGGCAGTGGCGGGACCGTTTTTCGTTATATGGGTATATTGAAAACTTTTAAAATCCAGGGGGGCAGATAGTAAAGTTAACTCTGGCTACCTTTAAGTGAGGCAAATAATAGCTGGTGTCTAAAATGGCTTTTTGCAACAAATGATGGATGTTTTACCTTAGCTAATACAACTTCTTTTCTGTTTTTAATTTAAAGAAGAGGCCCAGGTTGTGGCCCAATACTCCACGTAATCACGTGTTTTTTATCAGGAAAATAGCCTTTGAATTAAAAACGTTATTGAAGGTAAAAAGGGTTCAGGTGTGATGTTGATTTTTTGAACTGACATCATTTATACGCTTTTTTATTTAAGAATCAGTACAAAATCAGACAATTTTATTACTACCGATATGCAATATAACCTTACTTTAACTTAATTAACCAAGTTGAACACTTCTGGAGCAAATGTTCGTACTTCCAGGCTGTAAAACCCTACTTTAATCACAAACATATTTCTGGTGATGACTTTAAGTACAAAAAATAACAACTGGTAATCAGGCATTGACTTTTACCAAAAAAACTATTGGATTTGCAGATATGCAGCTCAATCAGTTTGTCCCTCCATCCATTTATATAAATTATTAATTGTTTGTATATACGTTGAATTAAACTAGTAGTAGCAAAACTCTTAATTAACTTATATAATAAATAACTAAAATCGCATACTGTTTGTGCCATCGTTTTCAATGATATTGTATATAAACTGTTATAAATTTATTTATTTTTGCAATATAAGGTAATTAAATTATGATAAATACATTTAAACGATTCTCATATAAATTATAAAGTTTGAATGTTAATTCACGTTTTCAGCAAGCGAGTCTCCAATGGCAATGGTCAGATGACCAACTTCTGTCCATTTACGGTTGATCCAGAAAGATGTTCACGAGCTGAAGACACAATATAGTGGAACCAACAATGCCCTGCTGGTGTTTGGAATGTATTCTAGTATCAGTTCATACATTATGCTCATAATACGTTTGTTCATAATTTTTATGAGCTAATTGTATCAAACATTTGTATGGTATATTATATAGTTTTAATATATGGTAAAAATATAAACGAACGATTAAATAAAAGCATATGTTTGTTGTTGTTTTTTTAAGTTTTCATTTGTCATTTGCGATGCTGTTCTTAAATAAACAATTTAACATTCTTATTATCAGTCAGGGAATGCATAACAATTTACATTAAGTTGAATTCGGAACAAACTACGTCCAGATCTTTTCAAGTAACTTTTATAAATCTATTTACAGTGCAAGTGTTACAATCCAAGTGATATATTACGGCCTTTTTTCCATGGCAAACTGATATTTCTTCCAGGATAATAAAACTGGATAACTCTGAAAAAGAAATGATCAACATATGTATATAAAGGAAATTTATATACATGATCCAATTGGTTTTTGTAGTTTGTAAGTCCGAAAGGTTTTAACATCATTAACCAATAATAAAAACAGTGGACAATGTAGATATGTATATGGTGCATTGTACTATGTAAAGTAATGGCTGATTACCAGTTGGACAATGTAGATATGTATATGGTGCATTGTACTATGTAAAGTAATGGCTGATCACCAGTTGGACAATGTAGATATGTATATGGTGCATTGTACTATGTAAAGTAATGGCTGATTACCAGTTGGACAATGTAGATATGTATATGGTGCATTGTACTATGTAAAGTAATGGCTGATTACCAGTTGGACAATGTAGATATGTATATGGTGCATTGTACTATGTAAAGTAATGGCTGATTACCAGTTGGACAATGTAGATATGTATATGGTGCATTGTACTATGTAAAATAATGGCTGATTACCAGTTGTTATTTCCTACTTAAAGTCATCACCAGAAATATTGTTGTGCTTAAAGCATGTTTTTACGGTCTGAAGTACGAATATTTGCTCTAGAAGTGTCAATCTTGGCTATTGTGTAAGAGTATGGTTATACTACATACCGATAGTGATGTTGTCTTCAAACCATTAACAATGCGAAACAAATGATGTGAGATCTAAATGTTAACAACACACCAGCACATATTGTACATTCAATAACTTTTTTTATTTCAAAGGCTATGGTATTGAAATAAAACACGTGATCACATGGAATATTGGGCCACAACATGAGCATATCCATCAGGTGATAAACAGAAACAAAGTTTACTAACCTAGGAAAAACATTCATCATTTTTAGCAAAAGTCAGCCATTTTCTAACCAGCTGTTATTGGCCTCGCTTAAAGGTAGCCAAAGTTCACTTTAAGGTCCCCCCCCCCCACCTAAAACTCTTCTTGTCAGAAACCACTGGTTGGATTTCGAAATAATTTCAAAGAAATATTCCTTGGGTGGTTTCCTACCAAAGTTGCTCAAATGGTTTCGCTCCGTTGAAAAACATTAAACAAGTCCGCCAGTGGGGAAGCATTTTTCCTTATATGATTATAATGAAAACTTTTGATGATCTTCTTGTCAGAAACCACTGTTTGGATTTCGAAATAATTTCACATAAATGTTCCTTGGATGGTTCTCTACCAAGGTTGCTCAAATTGACCCGCTCAGTTGAAAAAAATGGCGGCCAGGAGGGGGGGGGGGCAATGTTTCCTTATATGGGTATATGGAACACTTTGAAAGTCTTCTGGTCAGAAACCACTGCTTGGATTTTAAAACAAATGAACAGAAATGTTGTTTAGGTAGCCATCTACCAAAGTTACTCAAGTGGTTCCACTCCGTTGAAAAAAAACATGGCTGCCTATTTTTCATTATATTGCTAACTTTGGAAATCAGCAACCACTGGTTGGATTTTGAAATAATTTCAGAGAAATGTTCCTTAGGTGGTTCTTTACCAAAATACTTTGAATTATTTGGATTTTTTTAATTATGGCCGCCAGAAAGCGGGGCCTTTTTACTTATATAGCATATTAGGGTCCTTTTGCTTCTGACACTCCTTAATTAATAAGACAATGGAGCGATACATGCAATCGTGTGCCTCTTGTTCTACTTTTAGTTACGTTGACCTTGACCTTGAACCCACCCATCCCATATGCAATCCCAAGCAAGGTCTCAATATAAGGTATCATATAAAGTTTCATGCACTACCATAGCTCAAATCGTTATTGAGTTATTGAGCGGAAACCGTTTTTCTATTTTTAGTATCGGTGACCTTGACCTTGACCACACCCGATGCATATGCAACCCCAAGCGAGGTCTCGATATAAGGTATCTATGCATGAAGTTTCATTACAATATCTCATTTCGTTCTCGATTTATTGAACGGAAACCCCAGTTGGACGCCGCCCAACCGCAGAACCGCCCGACCGACTGACCGCCCGACCGCCAACCCGCCCGACCAACGACATACCACAATCTAATAACCCAAACAATTTGGTTAATTAAATGCATCGAATGCAGCATACGGCGTTTGTATTTTCTTTAGGGCAGCATACCAGGGAGAAAAGCGCGTGTTGGGATTAACCGTCTATGTTTTTGTGCGGGAGGTCACGTTTTTGTGGGCTCTTAAGTTTTCGAGGATTTTCGATTTTTCTAATAATGTGATTCTGGATACAAATGGACATACATACAGATAAGTGTATTTTGAACCTTCTTCCCAAGTATAAAATACAAAATTAATTGAAAATTGACTTTATTTGACATTTTCCCTGATGGCTTTGTATATTTATAGGAATGTGTATGTGATTGTGAATTTCGCTCACCAAATACCAAATAACGATTGAATGACCTGAAGTGAATGATTAGCGACCGGGTGTATGTGTAGGATTAACGGTCAGTGTTTTGGTGATAAAGGATAAATCTTCTCGAACATACTACAGTCAAACTTCAAACAAGCTGACTATGGCCAGTAACATGTATGAACTAGATGATATCGCCAATGAAGGTGCTTGGGAAAAGGCAAAAAGGCGTAAGCGGAATACTGGTGAGCATCCAGCCGTTGTTGTTGATGAAAGTTCGTTGAATAAGTCACTAATGCAAATCTTCGCTGAATTGAATCAATCAAGGCAGATACTAGCCATACTCAAAAGTTACTTGCGTCCCAAATTGAACACATTGGAAAGCTTAATAAAAGAGTAAATGAAGTCACTGTTGTTGTAAACAACCAAAGTCAGCTGATTAGAACGTTATCGTATCGATCGATAGACAGCGAAGCGCGAAATAAGAGAAACAATCTTTTGTTCTTTGGCATACCAGAAGCGCGCTTTGAAAACTGTTTTGATGTTGTGCGCTCTTTAATAAGTGACTTTTTCGCACTCGCTGCAGACGATATGTATCTGGTTCGAGCACACCGAAGCGGGAAATTCAAAAGAGAGAGTTGCGAGACCTATTATTGTTTGCTTTCGAGACTTTCCCGACGTCGAGCTGATAATGGGCAGTGCATACAAATTGAAGGGAACCAGATACTCAGTAGATAGAGATTACCCTCTTGAAATTAGATTGGCACGGAAGCGACTTTGGCATGAATTTCATGAACTTAAAACTAAACATCCAAACACGAAAGTGCAAATATTGTACCCTGCTAGGCTAGTGCATGATAAACGGGTGATTCGTGACGAATTCCCTGACTGGTTTTCGGTGATGGGTAAATGTAGGCTGATTAACTTTGACAACCTTGATCCAGTTTCAAATGTAAACCAGGCAGAATCATCACTTGGCTGGAATCATGATAGTGGTCGTACATCGATGTTTAATTTCTCGATGAACAATGTTATGTCAGACACACTGTCAATAGATACTGAGCAAATTGCACAAAGTTTGCTATTCTACACAACACCCATAAATAGTCAATCTTCACAAGTAGCAAACGTTGATGTAAATGCACCCGATACTTCAATGTCAGAGGCACCCTTCGCTTCCTCAACCACGGTTCCTGAAATGGTTCCATCAACGCGCAAGTCAAGGTCACTATTTCGAAGGGACGGTGCAAGCCAGCGCGTTCAGTCGGCAGTCATTACTAGCCGTGAGCGCCGTGCTACGAAAATATCACTTAATAACTCAAGTTCGACTATAAACCTGTCGCAACCACAAGGTAACCATTCGCAACGTAACAAAAAGTCGGCCAATAGTGTAGCGGCTACACTCGTAAACATTGCCAATGCATCGAAGACGACACCAACCGCGAAAGCGAAATCAAACACTGCAGTTTCGTTGCCTGGTGCACAACATCCGAATAACACGCCGGAACGAGCGCACAAAATAGCGACAGACGTGTCGCTTCGAACCGCTGACTCGCCGGTTGAAGGTTCTGCGTCCTCTGTATAGGGGACACAGGAGTAGATCAAACTTCAAATTTCACTTTTAAACATTCAGGGTTTGATCACAAAACGAAGAAACAAAATTAACAGTAGTGAATTGCAGGAACTTTTTAACAAAAGTGATTTAGTTTTATTAACCGAAACATGGTCGGAAGAGTTCATAGACTATAAGGTGCCAGGCTTCGAATCCTTTGCACTTCACAGAGTAAGACATTCGAGTAGCAAAAGAAGCTCGGGTGGAATAATGATTTATGTTAGAAACAATTTAGTAACGGATGATATAGTTTTTATGAAGGACTCTGATGATCTGTTGTGGCTAAAGATTAGCAAAACTCAGTTAGGTCTAGATGAAGATTTATTTGTTGGTCTATGTTATATAGTTCCAGAATCTAGTTCGAGATATAACTTATATGAAACAAGTCCATTTGATAAAATATTACAATCTATTGTCAAAATTAAAAACGGTTCTAAAAATGCAAAATTAATATTGTGTGGTGACTTTAATAGTCGCACAGCTACAATACCAGATTATGTCCCGTACGATTGTACTAGTGATTTTATACCGTTACCCGATGATTACGAAACAGATATTCCTTTTCCTCGTTTTTCTCAAGATAGCGGTGTTAACACCAATGGTAATCTCTTAATTGATATGTGTAGACAGTCAGGTTTACGAATGTTAAATGGTAGAATAGGGGATGATTACGGAATAGGAAATTATACTTATAGTGGGAGTAGAGGCAGAAGTTTTATCGATTATGTACTAACGATGTCTGATTGTTTTCAACTGTTTAAAGTTTTTACGGTAGACGACCCCAATGTATTATCAGATCATTGTGCAATATATTTTGAATATGAAAATATTTCGAACTCAAATATATGTAACAACACAAAAATTAATATGAAACATATTGGGATTAAATACAAGTTCACTTGGAATAATGAATATAAAAATGACTATATTGACGCACTTAGATGTGAGGAGGTTCAGAATAATATTGCTTCAGTAGTCGATGCGCTTGAACACGGTAATCAAAACGGAGATAGCCTGAAAACCTGTGTAAATGACTTTGTTAAAATTATTGACAGAGTTGCTGCTCCTTTTTTAAAAAAAAACGTATCCGTAAATAATAATAATAATAATAATAATAATAATAATAATAATAATAATAATAAATGGTATGACGAAAAATGCAGAAATAAAAAGTTGAATTTCAACTATATGTTAAACAAGTTCAGACAATGCAAATCAGAAGAGAATAGAATTGATTTAGTTCATGCCAGAAGTGAATACAAGAAAACATTAAGAAGATGCAAATTTGAGTATGATGATAAACAAACAAAACTTTTGATTACTCACCGTTATAAAAATGCAAAAGAATATTGGAAATGCTGAAACAATCTGCAGGAATATCGGAACCGAATATACCAATGTCTGCTTTTGAGCAATATTTTGAGAGTATAAATAACCCAAATGATCACTTTTTTAACCCCAACGAAGACATTTTATATTTTAACGAAAGATTTGTGAACCAAGAATTTCAAATTATGTTTGATTAACTAGAAAGTACAATTAGCCAAGAGGAAATAAATAAAGCAATTAAACAATTAAAATGTGGAAGTAGCGCAGGACCTGATAAAATAATTAATGAATTTTTCATGTATGGTTACCATGAGTTCTCAAACTGTTTGATTTCTATTTTCATTAAGGTTTTCTCACTTGGAATTTTTCCAGAATCATGGTCTGAAGGCTTTATAGTACCTTTACACAAAAAGGGGAGTATCAATAATTGTAACAACTACAGGGGGATTACACTTTTGAGCTCAATGGGAAAACCTTTTACTAGAATTCTCAGTAATCGTATTGACTCATGGGCGGAACATTATTTTGTTTATGTTGAAGCTCAAGCTGGTTTTAGAAAAAATATGAGTACCACGGACAACATTTTTGTTGTACATGGTCTTATTACGCATATGATTAATAATAGAAAACAGTTATATTGTGGTTTTGTAGATTTTAGTAAGGCTTTTGACTATGTGGTTAGGCCAAACTTATGGTCGAAACTTATTCGTCTAGGTGTGCGAGGAAAAATGCTAAACGTCATAAAAAGTATGTATAACTCGATTAAATCTAGAATTAAACTTAACAACACGATTGGCAATGATTTCAGTTGTTTGTTAGGGGTAAGACAAGGGGAATGTTTATCACCACTGTTGTTTTCCCTTTTCCTTAATGATTTAGAAGAAACGCTAATGTTAAATGGGTACGAAGGTGTTGAATCATACATGTTTCAAATATTTATACTATTATATGCTGATGACATTGTATTATTTTCTGACAACCCGCAAAGCCTACAACGTGGTTTTGATATTCTCTATAATTATTGTCAATCGTGGAAATTAAAGGTTAATGTTAATAAAACAAAGGTAATTGTATTTCGAAAATCCGGAACACTGCCAAGAAACATAAAATTTACATATAATAATGAAGTCATTGAAATAGTTAGTAATATGTCTTATTTGGGGATTGTTCTCTCCTCTGGGGTATCTTTTAATCAAACGCAAATAACACTGGCTGTCCAAGCACGAAAAGCTATGTTTAAGCTTAATAAATATTTATATAACTTTACAAACGTAAGTATTAAACACAGATTAGAACTATTTGACAAACTTGTACATCCTATTTTAAATTATGGGTGCGAAGTCTGGGGCTTCCATAATGCTAAAAATATTGAATGTGTTCACACACAATACTGTAAAAACATATTAGGTGTAAAGAAAGCAACTCAAAATGATTTTATTTACGGAGAGTTAGGGCGTCATTCATTACTTGTCGATAGACATTTGAAAATTGTAAAATACTGGTTCAAGATCCTCGAAAGTAAAGAAAATAAATTAATAAAAATTATATACAACATGATGAAACATGACTTTGAATCGACACCTACTAAGAAAAACTGGGTTAGTTTATTGTATCAGTTATTGTCAACTTTAGGCTTTTATGAGGACTGGATAACACAAGGTGTTGGTCAAAAAGAAATCTTTCTATCATTACTAAAGCAAAGAACCAACGATTGTTTTTACCAAGACATGAATGACAGACTAACATTATCCTCTAGAGCTCTCTTATATAGGGAAATTAATATAAATAATGATTTTAAATGTTATCTTAATATTGTTAGAAATGAACAATATCGCATTGCTTTATGTAAACTCAGAGTCTCCTCTCATCGCCTTTTGGTTGAATCTGGCCGATGGCATAAGCCTACTTCTATTCCATATAATGATAGAAAATGCATACACTGTCAAAAAATCGATGACGAATTTCACTTTGTTATGGAATGCTCTATTTTAACAGAACTCAGAAAGAAATATATTAATAGGTATTATTGGATAAGACCTAACATGCCAAAATTCATCACACTTTTGAAATCAGAAAATGTAACTACATTGACAAAATTAGCCTGCTATACATATCTCGGCTTTAAGGCTAAAGAGCAAACATTATAACCGTTTTACAACATTCTTTTAAAATCGATAGTTATACCCACTATGTTGCGGTCTATGTTTTTTATGACCGGGGGATTTGTTTATAAATTGTATTATTGTGTACGGCAATTGTATATATTAAAGGCTTAACTCTATAAAACATTCTTTATATGTGTGTTTCAAACACCTTATGGCTTTATAACTGATTTTAACTGTGTGTTGGCATACTATGCCCTGCATACACTTTTAATGTACTTATTTATTACGTTTGCTATTTTTGTTGACTAATTTTACAATTTATTTCGACTCATAGTACATTTCAGACTAAACAACAAAGTCTAATTAGGTATAATTATAACCGCGAAAGCCCTATATTTCTTTTTGATAGGGTGTATGGTTCGGTAGACTTTGGCCATAAAACACTATGACAAGATAAAACACAATAAGCCACAATAATAAGGGCAAAATCTCTATATTTCGTCTCGATAGGGCGCATATTTCAAGTACTACTTACTATTTGGTACATATATATTATATAAAGGATTATTGTTGTGACTAAACTTCATTTGAGTTTCTTAATTATGAATATACATGTTGTTCAATGACACATATATATATACGCATGAAAAGATACATATTGCGTGTTGCATCTTAAAGTTTGTATTTTAGTGTTTGCCTGATAAAATACATATTTAACATGTTGGTATGTTTTATACTATATATCTTTTTTATACTCGAATATATGTTTAAAATCCTTTTCTCTCATTAAGACTATAAATTATAATTCCTGTTTTTCATGGTTTCATTAGACTATACATCGTAATTAACTTTTGGTGTGAAAGATCAATGTATTTTAAATTATTTTAACACCACAAACTTATAATTATAGGAATGATATTATTATTAATCTACTTAAATAAAACTTTCTAAATAAAGATTCTTCTCCGCAAGAACGTATGCTCATGAATGTTATGTAAATATATGTATATAGTTTACCATGTCAAGTATGTAAATATGTTGTCCTCATGTGCCACATTTGGCGTATTGGATCTGAATAAATGATATCTATCTATCTATCTATCTATCTATCTATCTGTCTATAAAAATGAAGTGTTTGATCGGCGGAAATTAATTTTCAAATGCTTATCGATCCTGGATGCTGAAAATGGGTGCCGCGATCCTATCAGCCAATCAGAATTCAGAAAACAAAGTTAATGGTGCAGGATTTATGTATATCGACGGTATTTTGATGAAGTCAAATTTTGAATAGTGCACTTTATTTTAAAACAAGGGTTTACATAATTATTAAAGAAAATACAGCAACATTTATAAAATTTAAAACAACAAAATCTTAAACATTTTCAATAGCATGTAGTTAAGCTTATATACGTATTATTTTTTAAGCGTACATTTTGAATTCATTCTCTTGCCTGGCATCATTTGAGGGACAAGAGAAGCTTTGAGAACATAAGCAGCAACAACAATAATAATAAATGAACAACAATAGTTAAAATAGCGTATAAAACACATACGTTTACATATAGATTGCAGGGGCACAGCTTGGGTTAACAAAATGTATAGGTACAATAGGCGGGATCTACAAAATGACGCTGTAAGCATCAATTTGGGCCAGGATTGTTTATAATCGTATGTGGCTACAAACAACTAACTTTAGCTAAACCCCGAATGTACAAAATAATTGTAAAATAAGCGTGTGTTTCATCAAAATTTATTTCATATTGACGTAATCGACTCGTTAAAAAATGAAGTATCAACACAGCCAAGAAAGATCCTCTCACCCCCATCCCCCATCTTGTTTTTATTGCATTTTTGGCATATTTAAATTTTTCATCTCTGGAAAACAATGTATAGGCACGTGCCTATAGTGCCTAAAGGAAGCTACGCCCCTGGCTTATACATTTCACACACTGGATGAAAAGGTAATTTAAATTACAAACGCTCTTACAATATCATATGTGTAAGCATTATAACATACATTTTACAACATATACATCGCAATAATGTTTCTAAAAGCATGTGTAGATCATTTTTCGTAAAACAACGTGAAAAACGTTCGACAAAGCATTCCTTCATTATTTGATATACTGTAGGCATGGTGAGAAGATGTTGAGTTAGAGTGGGCGGACATTTCCAGTAAGGCGTAAAAAAATTAGTTTTTTTTTCAGGTAACATGCCCAAAAAAATTAGCGTAGGTATGTCGGGATTTTTTGTGGGGGTAAATGGTCAACTTGAAGATTCTAAAACTGAATGAATATTCAAAACATATCAGTAATATCCTTAAACATTGTTTATAAGTGGATTCTATCAAAACAAAACACTTATTTATCCAAAACACATTTAATTATTGAAAAAGGTAAATAAAACAAAAATCAATCTGACAAACCTAATGAAATGTTCTAGGGTCGGGGCATTTTTTAGGGTAGGTCGGGTTACCTGAAACAAACATATTTTTTACGCCTAACTGAAAAAGGCTGTCAACAAACTGCTTTTTTGGTCTTTTTTACGTGTTGCAATAGATATAGAAGAACTAGGTTGATTTTTACAATAAATTGATAGAAGAACACGTCGTTGGCAACGAACTACATACTTATGTTTTAAGATACTATCAGGTTTAAAAATTCGAATGTTGGACAATTTTAGAGGGGGGGGGGGGCGTAGGCATTTTCCGAACCCCCTCTAAACCCGCCTATGTACTTTTCGACTCTTCGTTAAAGCTATGAGTAGTATAAATCATTTTATACGCTTTATCATTTGGCATTCATAATCATATTAATTCTTACTGTATTCGGAAAGAGCGCTATGAGGGTATGTTAACTATTTCTATTTTTAAAAATAACAACACACAAATAATGGCAATCCCAGAAGCGCAATTTAAGTGCGTTTAAATGACTATATAATAAGAAAAAAGTTTCAGCGGACAGCAAAATATACATGTATATACACGTATTGAATCTTAAACATGTTCAATAACAGCGTATTCAAACATTGCGCTAGAAAGTATTAATAAAGTTCGACTATCACAACGCCGAAGCTGTGGCTTTTCCAGTGTGAATGTCATATTGGTCTTACGATATACAAAGAATCAAATGAACATAATAATGTACGATAACATTTCTGGCACAATTCATGTGGTTTTTAAGAAATGCCATGTCAGATGAAATTTACACGAAAAAATGACGTGTATGTATAAAACAATGTAAATTTAGTCCAAACGTGATATTTTTTATTGAAGTTAGTCTCCGGTCTAACAGTTAAGCTTATATACGTATTATTGTAAGCGTACATTTTGAATTCATTCCCTTGCCTGACATCGTTTGAGGGACAAGAGAAGCTTTGAGAACATTAGTAGCAACAATAATAATAATTAATGAACAACAATAGTTAAAATAGATTATAAAACACATTCGTTTTCATAAAGCTTATACATTTCACACACTGGCTGTAAAGGCAAATTAAATTACAAACGCTCATATGTGTAAGCATTACAACATACATTTTACAACATATACATCGCAATAATGTTTCTAAAAGCACGTCTAGATCATTTTTCGTAAAACAACGTGAAAAAAGTTCGACAAAGCATTTCTTCATTATTTGATATACTGCAGGCATGGTGACAGGGTTCTGAGTTAGAGGGGGCCAAAATGTTGAGTAACTGAAAAAGGCTGCCAACAAACTGCTTTTGGTCTCGTTTAAGTGTTGCAATACATATGAAATGTTCTAGGGTCGGGGCATTTTTTAGGGTAGGTCGGGTTACCTGAAACAAACATATTTTTTACGCCTAACTGAAAAAGGCTGTCAACAAACTGCTTTTTTGGTATTTTTTGCGTGTTGCAATAGATATAGAAGAACTAGGTTGATTTTTACAATAAATTGATAGAAAAACACTTCATTGGCAACGTGCTACATAATTATGTTTGAAGATACTATCAGGTTTAAAAATTCAAATGTTGGACAATTTTAGAGGGGGGGGGGGCGTAGGCAGTTTCCGATTTCCCTCTAAACCCGCCTATGTACTTTTCGACCCTTCGTTAAAGCTATGAGTAGTATAAATCATTTTTATATGCTTTATCATTTGGCATTCACAGTCATATTAATTCTTACTGTATTCGGAAAGAGCGCTATGAGCGTATATTAACTATTTCTATTTTAAAAAACAACAACACACAAATAATGGCAATCCCAGAAATGCAATTTAAGTGCGTTTAAATGACAATATAATCAGAAAAAAAGTTTCAGCGGACAGCAAAATATACATATATATACATGTATGTATACATGGATAAAAACATTCATACGAAACGATATCAAGTAATAAAGCCTATACAATTTAAAACGTTAAAAATAAAGTCAAACGACACGTGTTTACACTGGTAATGCTAACTATAGACTTGACTTTATCATTCTATTACTTGGATTCTAGCATGACACGCGAGTTTTCTATAGACACACAGCACAACATTCCCTTGTTAAATATCAAATAAACAACGCGAAAAAAATAGTTCCGAAACTGTAAAATATAGTTTGCATTGAAATTACAGAATTTAATGGTAGATCATGTTAGAATCGAAATACAAAATGTACTAGTAATTTTTGCATTGTCGTTGTTTATCTGTAAATAAACGACTGTTTGTCGCTCTGATGCGCAGTTATTAAACCACTCGTGATATTTCCTTCGCATAAGATCTCCAAACCATTGTTTATTAGCCGATAAACAACGATAAATCGAAAAATATTTCTTATTGTAACATTACAGCGCAGTTTTCTATAGACAAAGAACAACATCACCGTTGTTAATCTACCAATAAAAAACCCGAAAAATAGTTCCGAAACTGTAAAATATATTTTGCATTGTTATTGCAGAAAATGCTGTAAGGTTATGTTAGAATCGAAATAATGTTCGCAGTGTTGTTGTTTATCGATTAATAACACCGATCTGTCGTTCTGATGCGGTATATTAACGCCCTCGTGGTTTAATTCTGAACTCCAAATCTGTGTTTATTAGCCAATAAACAACTCTAAATCGAAAATTATTTCTTAAATTAATAGAATCTCAAAACTTGTTCAATATGACAATCAAAAAACTTCAACTCGTTCAATATGACCACACCAGGTTGATCGCGTACCGTTCACACGTGACCATCCGGAGATGCCATAAATTATCATACCTCACGTATGCTAAATTTGTCCACTGACTTGAAGTAATGTAACAGGGAAACCTGCTTTGTTATTATGCCTCAAGTGCATGATTACTATCTGACTTTGTCCTTTAACTACAGGTAAGTGTTTTTCTCGTGTTTTTACTCGTGTTATCAACCTGTTAAAATTAGAGACAGAAACAGTGTTTATTAACAGAAATCGGTATCATCATGAGGCTTATAGGAAAAGAACCGTAAATGTAATGTTATCATATTACCGGTACATGTTCAAAATGTTTTGTATTCATGTTGCTTTTTACGAAACCTTGAAAAAAAATACGATTCTATTCGTTCGTGACAATTCATAATTCTTGACCATTGCAATCATTTAGCAAATAACTGAAATATTTTTCTGCACTTTTTTTTTCAATATAATAAAATAAATCCCACATGTCTGAGATGATGATGTTTATACATGATTGAAATACCATCGGCGCCGGTGTGTACCGTTTGCTGTACACTTCTGGTATATTTTCTTATTCTTAGAATCAATGCATTCAATGTAATTAATGTCGCATTTAAAAAACATAACCAACGCCGCGTTTAATCAACGTATTAAATGTCTCATGTAATCAATGGAATAAATGTCGCATTTAATCACTGTATTCAATGTCTCATTTAATGACTTTATTCAATGTCGCATTTAATCAACGTATTCAATATCGGATATAATCAACGTTTTCAAAGTCGCAGTTAAGCATTGTATTTAAATGTCATAAATGTCGCATTTAGTGCACGTATTCAATTTCGCATTTAACTAACTTTTGTACTGCCGAATTTTATCAATGAAATAT
Source organism: Congeria kusceri (assembly GCA_027627225.1). Lineage (NCBI taxonomy): Eukaryota > Metazoa > Mollusca > Bivalvia > Myida > Dreissenidae > Congeria > Congeria kusceri. The sequence continues at coordinate 42,214,634 of CM051035.1, forward strand.
ATGTCGCATTTGATCTCTGTATCAATGTCTCATTTAATCAACGTATTTAATGTCGCATATAATCAACGTATTCAATATCGCATTTAATCAACGTATTTAATGTCGCATTTAAGGAATGTAATAAATGTCGCATTTAACCACTGTATCAATATCATATTTTATACAAGTATCCAAGGTCTAATTTAATCAAAGTATGCGACGTCTCATGTAATCAATGTATTTTTTTAAATGTCCAATTTAATCAACGTATTCAATGTCACATTTAACAAACGTGTTCAATGTCTCATTTAAACAATGTATTCAATGTCGCATGTAATCAAGGTATTCTATTTCGCATTTATCGAATGTATCCAATGTCTCATTTAACCAATATATTCGCATGTAATCAATGTATTCAATGTCGCATTTAGGCAATATATTCAATGACGCATTTAACCAATGTATTCAATGACGCATTTAACCAATGTATTCAGTGCTGCACTTAATCAATGTATTCAATGCCGCATTTCACCAATGTTGCATTTAACCAATGTATTCAATGTCAAACTGACACGCAAAGCCTGTTTCGTAGAATCCTTGACCAGGTCCACATGGTATATCTGCTAATTTGGAAAAGTTCGACATGTTTGAATATGCAATGCAATCTTCTGCTAGACCGCCATTGGGTTCATTTTCCCCCCATACATTTACCATACTACAATTCCCTTCTGAAAGCGGTATGAGGTTATTTCTTGTGTAATTGACTTGTTGATCGTATGTTTCGGAAGGGTCACTTGAATAATTATTAGCTACGAAACATTTATTTTTTAAATCATGTCTCTTCTCCAGGTCTTTCTTTGTGCTGTTTGACATCACATACGTGATTGCTTCTCCAAGCTGTTTCCATACTTTTATTGCAAAGTTCTTTGACATCTCTGCCAGGCGGCCATTTCGTTGTGTACAAATGGACTTCATGTCTGTAAACGAGAATGTGACGCTCAGTTAATCCCGGACATAATCCCTTCCGGACAAAATCCCACCTGCTAACTTTTGCATACCCGGATATAATCCCTCCTGATAATGTAACACAGCGGACAAAATTCCCCTACTAAAAACACAAATGTTTTTAGTATTCATATGTATTTATTTAAATAATAAAATGGAATTAAAAATGCTAAACGTACCCATTTTCGGTTTGTGTCTGTCTTAACACCAATCTTCTAACAACAAATTGTTAATTAAAGTAGCAATTTGAATTATTACCTAATGCAAGACTACGTTGCGTAAATAATTAAAATAAATACGCCTACGTATATCTAAAATAAATTGTGCTTGATTTTTCTACTGGATATGGCATACATATTTATTTGTTCAACAATCATTTTTAAATAACATACAAACACGGTTTTTAAATGTTTCTGGGGGATTATCTCCGGGTTGTAAAAAAAACGGGATGGATTTTGTCCGCGGGAGGGATTGTGTCCCGTGGGAGGGGGTGGATTTTGTCCTTATACCACGCTGAATCGACATATGAAACGCATAAAAAGTTTTGTTACAGATTGACACTAATTGGAACTTAAAATTGTAATACAGTTAGCGTTATACAGAATGTCATTAATTAGGCCTAAATTAAAATTAAGTTTGTTTGCCCTTCACCGACCGACCCACAAAAAAGCCGCCGACTCAAAAGATTTTATTGCAAAATCTGCGGTAATTATTTTTTTATTTAGTTATTTTTTCTTGCTTTACATTTCGTTTTTTTAACTTTCATAGGCTACAATTTTGATCATTAATGCGCTTGAACAAAAGAGTATAAACAGTGTGTGAAAACAAGCGCCTAGTGGCCGGATACTAGTAAACATGGTTTGTTTCACGTTTTGTCGTCTACACGCCGGTCGACGTATGACGTCATCATATGTGCATAGAATTACGTTTTGTTTCAAGGTAAAATACCACTGAATAGTAGGGTGGTCCCCTTGAAAGTTGTTCGTATATGAAATAGTTCGTTTTTTCTACTGTCAAAAGACAGAGACATTTCGCATAACGGACACTGGTTTAAATGGTTATTTCCTGAAACGACATGTCATTTGTGCAATTTTGATGTATCATGACACCAAATTACTTGAAATTTGAATATTCAGCAGTTTATGTATAGGTAGCATGTGCTTTTGTCGAAATCGTGAGTGTTTCTTACGGGCGACTACAACCAAGTGAGATGAATTTTCTTAGAAGTAGGATAACATAACTTTTTTTATTTTAAATTTTGAAAAGCAGAGCGAACCATCTTTCCAAAGAGATCAGACTCGCAATATCTGAATCAAAGAAAAGTGGCGAACGATGCAAGGAGATTTTGCTGTTTTTACAATGGGACAAAATATGGAGATTTGAATTACCTGTTTCTAACATTCAGCGTGTTTGTTGAAATCAATAAATAAATACAAAATTCATACAGTTGAAACAAGTAAAACTTGGAATGAATTGTATAATCTATTGTGCGTGGTAGACGAGAACAATAAAATTACCGACACAGTTTCGATTTCAGTTAGCAAATCAATAAGTGGCAGTGCAGAAAAGTTTCACCCTGATATTAACATTCAAAACGCTTACAGCGTAGAAAGACTGTTGGCGACAAAAAAAATTAAATCATGTGTATTATGAGTGCATTTTTGCTAAAAAGGAAACATTTGTTTGAATGAAGTTCAATTTCCCACCATTAAGCTTTATAATTTGGCTTTTTATTCAATAGTATCACAATAAAACCAATTTGTAAGTAACGAACACATATTTGTTTCGAGCTAATTATCTTTTGCAAACGGAATAATATACATGCCAGTTAACAAGTCAATCTGCAATGGGCCAGAATAGCCGACGAAGCGTAGTAGTTAGGAGCATGGAAGTGCTTCGTAGTCTACTGAGTCAAAAGTAGGTCATACGATGCAAGCTCTCGATTTTCCATACAACAGTTTAAAATTAATACATTGCAGTAATTGTTGTCATAATATTCCGAATTAGATTATGCAGCAAGAAAAATCACTTTCGCAACGAGTCAAAATAACCGATGTAGCGCTTTAATTTAGTGGTCTTATTCCATGACACTCAGGTGAATATTTTGGTTACATACAAGTAAATAGCAACATTAATGGTGTCATTAGTTTAAAATTACGTTTTAAATATATTGACTTTTTGTAGAAACTGTGAGTGTAATCAATCACATGATATACACATTATATATATATTAGTTATCTTAAATAATTACAATGCAAGAAAACAGGTGTGAATTTTTGCTTTTTGAAGAATGATCCTTTCTGGTTTCGATTTACTGACTAATAATAGCCTGCAAAGAAAAGAAGTAGTTTTCCGCGATACCTATTTTGGAAATTACCCTCTCAAAAGACAATTGGCTTTCGCCCACAGCCTAAAAAGAGTATGTCAGTACTGGCTTTGTTACGGAATAATTCTTCTATCAGTACTAGTAACTGTTCTTTGTTAAATTGTCATTTCCAAAAGAACAGTTTATATTTGAGAGGACATAGATATCCGAGTTAACATTATTGTTATTTTCTTCTTCGTGACATTTTCATCAAATTATGTTTAATTTTCAATTCATTGATTTGACATTTTTCTAGTCAAACAGTTTTTATTTGTACTGCATTAATATGATTTGGACTGGATAGTTAGTTCAGCCATTGATAATAATACACATGTTTTCTTTTCAGACAGTATGTATCTATGCTGTATTAAATAATATGTGTGTCTAGTAAATTCAGACATTGGTATTGAATACAATACACGTACTTCACAAATTGTTTTTTTTAAAGCATTGTGTATTCTATTTTATGTTATGTCCCTTATTAAAGGGACTATGACAACGGAAAATTGGCTTCCGACTGCTCTGTAAATTATATTATTTGATTGAAATGCGCTTTACTTAGACATGTGCATTAAATAAATAACAAATAATGTGATACACAATAAGATATTTGATACAAACAAATTAGCAAAAAAGTCTGAAAAAAATATAACCCGTAGCGTGAATCGAACTCACGACTTAGGAGCCATACGAAGAAATGACAGGAGACAGCGCTTGAACCAACTGCGCAATCATGCGTGGTAAGGAGTGGTATGAAAACTATGGTTATACAAAAAGCTCACATTTTAACAAATGACGTCAAATGTTAACAGGAAAAGGGCCAAACAAACAAAACCCTTATTATAAATTGATTTTTATCTCAGAATGCGGACACACTTTTCCCATTATATATACCCTGTTTTAAACGTTGTTATATGCCAGTATTAATATCTAAATTTCAGATTTGTTAAAGAGATTACCCCTTGAGGCCCTTTTCGATGACATAGTCCCTTTAAAGACAGTGTTACCGTGTATAATCTTGGCTGTTTCAATCAAGATCAAGAAAGTAATTGTAAAATTCAAGCAAAGATACAAGTATAATGTATTGCTATTTAAATGACGACATTCATGTATGACAAAGATTAAACTCTCGGAATAAAATAAAATATTTTTCCTACCTACCGATCAACCTCTAAAATTTCGGGTCGGTAAAGGGCAAACAAAAGACTTTTTTAATTTAGGCCTTATTTTCTGACTAAACTACACGATTTCATTGCCGGACCACCAGTAGAAGGACAATTTCTGGCGACCTTTCAGCCAGCTAAACAATGCCTCGCTTTTTTATTGTTTTGAACGCGAAAGTTTGTTACTATATTTACCATTATAAATAAACTGTATTTCGCTGTGATCCCAACGTGCATTATCATTCATATATTTACGTAAAGACAAATTTTTTTTTAGAGTCTGTGTATAGGACGCACGCCAAAACAGCACTTTAGAAATATACACTGTTATTGGCTTAGACAAAAGAGCGGTTTTGAAAATTCCGAGATTTCGAGAAGTATTTCGATGTGTCGTCATCAGACTTTCTGGGAAGGTCATGCACTTCAGTCACATTGCCTCAGATCCAAAGGCATAGTTTATTTTAGGATGATATTTAAGAAATAATTTTCGATTTATCGTTGTTTATCGGCCAATTGACAACGATTTTGAGTTCTGATGGATAGGAATTAAACCACGAGGGCGTTAGCTCGAGTTGTTGAATAGCCACGCACCAGAACGACAAAGAGTTGTTTATTGGCCGATGAACAACGATAATGCGAAAATTATTTCGATTCTAACATGATTTTACATATATTTGTGCAATTGTAATTGGAACTACTTTTTACTATGTCCCGCTCAGAATCTTTACTACTTTTTGTGTTGTTTATTGGTAGTTTAACAACGATAATTTTGTTATTTGTCTGTAGAAAAATTAGCGAGTATCATGTTAGAATAACAAATAATAAAATGTAGTCATTTGTCTTAATAAACACACTCACCTTTAAACGATTCAACCTCGGTTGCTTTATACGGACGGTAGAGTATATCGCCTTTTTTAAAATATATTTGCCCCTCTTCATAGCAAGGTAGATGGTGACTGTACGGTTCCCAAATTCCTGATTCATTATTGCATGTTATATTGAAACTGGTTATTTTGAAACGATAGGCAAGTTTGCATTGGAAGTGAAGCTCCCTTCCGTTTTGACTCCGATCTTTGATAACAGCTGTTCTGTAGGACGTCTTCAGCGGCTTGCACATTTTCAGACAATGGAAATCTGTAAATGTCCAACGTCCATTTGTCAGGCAATCTATTGCCGGATTTCCGTTGCCGATGTAGCCGGTCATGCATTTATATCGGTTCCGGGTGCCTACGGCTCGTGTACTTGATAAAAGCTGGGCATTCGTTATAGCAGGCGGCGGTGGACACTCCGTGATGACACATGGGTAATCTGACTGCTGGTACTTTGGATGGACGCAGGTTTCATGTGCTTCACAATTACTGTTCGCACAAGACCCGCGTTGCGCGGTGGCATCATTGCCTACCGTGGTATACACGCACAATGGACCGGTGTTGTCCAGTGATTGAAAATCCGTCTGCTCGTCGAGCAGGGAACAATATTTCGTCTGCTTGTGGTACCTCACAGCCGTACAGCTCTGTCTACGTCGACACTCGTCCAAACACTCGTCGTACGTACCCCCAAACATCTCCCGTAGAATGGAGACAGGGGCGTCTTTACACGACCGCAGCACGGAATTCCCATTGAGACATATTATGCGTTCAGTATGAAAATACCATATTGTCAGTATCACGACAAACTGGGAAAGGTGAAAGTTATTTCGAATGTAATCCATGTCAATGTGTTAGGGAAAAAACCAATTTGAGTGTATGTGGAGTGCCTATTATCAAAATTTACTTTTCGCCATGCACCAACTTATATTTCATCCTCAGTGGTAAATTTATGACAAATCAAGTTTGATATGAGGTCACTTATTGTAGGAATCCAAATAAATGTATTTCAAACGTTTTGTGACAAAATGTAAAGACATTAAACAGACATTCAAAAGGGTGTGCCTGTTTGTCGCACATATCCTGCACGGCAACTCAATCCACAATAAAAGATTGCTGGAAAGTTCGGTAAATTATATAGTGGACTATATTCAGGCGAACAATGGTCGAGCCTGCTCAGTTTCAACTGAATATTTTATGCCTGTAACTTAAATGTCGGCGGAACAACGTGTATCTCGGGAGGCATCATGTTTGCATTATAAATGTGAACAATTGTCTATTGAGTGCTATGCGTTTTGTTATCAAGTTCGTGGTAATAGAAACCCAAATCAGTATAATTGCACTATTAATAATTGTAATCAATTTGTAACTGATGCATTATCTTGCAACATTGGAACCCGACAGTGTGACAAAACAAGTTCAAACCATGTTTGCATTGTTTATAGACGAGTTATCGTCCCTTTTACGCCAAAACTGTGGTTCTGGTATCTTTATTACAAACGACATCCCAGATATTTTATGTTTAATGTTTGCTGATGATATAGCAAATTGTGCTGAAACAGCTCAAACATTACAAAACAATTACATTATATAGATATATTCTGCCAAAGCACTGGAATGGAGGTTTACTTGGATAAGACAGAAATCATCGTTTTCAGAAATGGCGGCATCTTAAGCAATTACGAACATTGGAGATTTAGAGATACACCGGTCAAAACAACATCCATGTATAAATATATGGGGCTCCTATTTACTCCAACATTATCATGGCACCTAACACACACAAAACGTGCAGCTTCAAGCTCAGAAAGCAATTTTTTCCCATAATAGGTTTCAAAAACCATTTGGCTATTTCCCCCCTCAAGATTTATTTAAGATCTTTGACGCAATGATTACGCCCATCCTATGTTATGGTTCCCAAGTGTGGGGCTACGAATACTCAAAATTAGTAGAATCTGTCCACAATACGTTTTGCAGAAAACTTCTAGGAGTAAGACCAACAACTGATACATGCTTGGCTTTAGGTGAATTTGCTAGACTTCCTTTGTTTGTAACTTACCTTACCAATTGTATAAGATATTGGTGCAATCTTTTGCAAATGTCAGACCATCGTTACCCAAGAAATTGCTATCTTCTATTGAAACGATTAGATGATTCTGGAAGGCAGTGTTGGGCAACTAAGATAAAAACGCATGTTATACTTGTATGGCTTTGGATATGCATGGCTGTCGCAAGATGTTGGTGATACAATTGTTTTTGTAAGATTATTTAAACAGCGTATAGTTGATTGTTATACCCATATTGATATCAAGTCGAGGCTCACATTACAAGGAATACAAAACTTTGCTTAATCCAGAGCGATATTTATCGTTAGATATAACACGGAAATACAAAACAGCCCTTGCTAGATTTCGGTGTTCTAATCATAAACTTCTGATTGAATTAGGTCGCTATTTGAAGATACATAAATCACAAAGAATTTGTCTCTCGTGTTCAACAGGTGAAACTCCGATCTTTGATTGTGAACTCCACGCATTTTTCTATTGCACCAAATTTCAAGATATACGAAAGAATTATTTGTTTTCTTGGTACTCTTCTGGTACAACAGCAAATGATTTTTATCAGTTAATGCGCTCAAACAACGACACAATCATAATACGAATAGCTGTATACCTTTTTCACCTGTCGAATGCTATTAACAACGTAAATTAATGTGCTGACTTGAATAGTATAAATCGATTGCTATCACTTTCTCATCCTAGTATACTCAATAAATATCTGTTTATGTTAGTATTTTTCAATTTATAACAGTACACAATTTTATATGTTTTGTTACACAACTCTATTTATGTATGCTTTCTTATTGTATGCCATGTATTATGGGCCGGAGGCCTATATGTACCAAATAAAAACTTGACCTTGAACTTGAACTTGCTCTTAACTGGCAATAGACTCTTCCACAAATGTCAATCATATTCAAATTAATCTGCAATGTTATCCAATAATCGCATTTTGGATATAACGTGTTTAGCGGTTAAACTATTTCATACAAAAGAACACGTGCATAATGTTTGTGATATTTAATTTAGCACGTGGTAATGTTTGTGATTTTCGATAAATGGAAATACATCCTTTAACGATAGCTGGGGCGGATTTTAAACTATTCGTGGGAAATCCCGGATCAGTGAATTGAATGCTGCGTTTAACGACGGATACCCCTTTCACGGTCTGTAATCACTGGCGCCACCTCTTTTTGGAGATGCATTGGAAAAAGAGCCAATTATACTTCCGAGGTGGCGCTACTGACAGGAAGTAGTAGGACAATGTAATAAATGATAGGAGGTGAGTTGGCTATATATTTTTTATGACAATTTTAGACACTGTTTTAAAAATCGGACAATGTAGTGCGATTAGGAAACAATTTTACCTTCCAACAATGTACGTTTCAAAACGTGAGGACTTTTATAAGTCGTGGCGTGGTAGAAATTGAACCAGCTAATTGATGAATTCGAACATACTAAGACATAATTTACAAACAATTAGAGCATTGATGGCATAAAATAATTCCTTTCGACATGTATTATTTGCTGCGTTATCAAAAATGTTGGTTTGAGGTCTATTAAACTTATTATTTTGCATTTTTTTAGTTAGAGGTGGAGCAAAAGCAATGGAGGTGGCGCTCAGAACAGGAGGTGGAGCCAATGTACGATATTATCGTTCCGACACGTATCCCTTCTTTTTATCGATAAAATGATCCCATTGCATTGAAATGCATATGCAATACTAACTAAATATACGGGTTGTTTCCATTTACTTTGTACTAACAACTCATATACATGTAATTATTAATATATTCGGTATAGCGCAGCAAGTAGTTGTGACATAATTTCTTAATATAAGCTACAAATGTTTCCAAAGCAATGTCGGGACGGGCGGAAGCTATTACACAGACAGGCGGATTGGCGTGTCGATTACTGTATACTGCGACGTCAAGTAAATCGATATCACCCAAATGAGCATATTATTAGTTTGTTCTTGTTTTTATTTGTCATAATATTTTTCTAACAAAGAAGATGTACATTATTTATCATTTAAAAACACCCGTTTTTAGATTAAGTATGCGCTATGATACCCGCCGACGACGAGTCAGGAAAATAATACAAATCAGAAAGGAGTGTCCTAGCTGTTACAGTGGAAACCTTTCTATAAATTGTAATTTTAATTTACTCTTGCTACAAATAATAAAAACAATACTAATATATAACTATTAGATTTCGTATAATATTCAACACAAAGTTTAAAAAATTAGACGACTCTTCGTAGGAATGATGTTTATAAGGTTCAAATGTTTTCGATTTCTATTCATTTACAAATCCTAGGAGTCGTACACTTTACATGAATTTACAGACTTTTTAAGATTAACTGTATACATGTACTACAAAAGATACTGCTTAAGTGATATTTGTGACAATTTAAATGGTCAATATGATTATAATGCTGATCAAGAAACGTAGAATGAAACATTAATCAAAATATGTCAATTCTTCAAACTGTATAATATACATTGGCTCCACCTCCTGTTCTGAGCGCCACCTCCATTGCTTTGGCTCCACCTCTTATGTGAAAATGCCAAATAATATGTTAAATCGACCTCAAACCTACATTTTTGATAACACAGCAAATAATACATTTCGAAAGGAATTAATTTATGGAATTAATGCTCTAATTGTATGTGAATCATGTCTTAACACGTTCAAATTCATCAATTAGCTGGTTCAATTTTCACCATGTCACGACTTATAAAAGTCCTCACGTTTTGAAATGCGTTGTGGCTTCATACTCCTCTACAGTGTTGGACGGTAAATTTGAATCCGAATCGCACTACAGTGTCCGATTTTTTAAAACAGTGTCTCAACTTGTCAAAAAGCATATAAAAATAAATCACCTTTTATCACTGTTTACTTTTCCCTACAACTTCCTGTCATTGGCGCCACCTCGGAAGTATAATTGGCTCATTTTCCAATGCAGCTCCAAAAAGAGGTGGCGCCAGTGATTACAGACCGTGCATTTGCAGCATTTTGTCTCGTGAAACGTTGATTCATCGAGCCTGGTCAGTATCAACTGAATATTTTATGCCTTAAACTTAAATTTCGGTGGAACAATGTTTATCTCGGGAGGCATCATGTTTGCATGTTATAAATGTGACAGTTCGTACATTGAAACTATTATATGAGGCTTGGTTGTAAGTAATTATCATTAAATATGCTGCCAACGTAATGTTTGATCGTGACATGTGCAATAAATTATTCCGTTTACTTTCGCCAGCCTAGCCAGGACCGGTTGGAACAGAACAGACTGCTTGGTCTGATAGAAACCTTTTTTGCTTGGTTTAAAATTATATTGAGGCCCTGTGTAGTTTTGAAAAAAATAAATAAATACATAGTATTATTAAGTATTATCTATTTCATTTTAATAGCATTCAACTCTTGGAAAGTTGTGCTCTCGCTAATTTTGCGTGTTAGAGATTGTGTCTTTTTCCACTTTTCCACGCAGTAACCGCAATTCGACGACACTTTTTGATTAAATGATCATAGTTGCACATGATTTCAGTTGTGGTACCTCTCTTTCAACAGTCAACTTTCATATGTTCTAACTGGCAATTGGGCGAAACCTGTAATGTATGAATTCAAAACGGGTATGCTAAGTACAATTTTTGATGTATCGTTGTAAATTTATAACAAAACACATAAACTAGATAATGTAAATGTTAGAGTATGATTGGATTTATGTTCACATTTTGGCATGTTATGATATAATTTGGTGTTATACTATATTTAAGAGAGTTTCCTTTGTTTTTTGGTTCAATAAGTGTGATATCAGAAAAGTAACTGGTGGGCGGAGCCAAGATGCAAGCTTATCGTGCAATAAGAATCGTGCGGTATATTGAAATTTAGTTGTAATTTATACGCACGCTACTGGTAAGCTTGCAGGTTCGGATCGCATCACGTGACCTTGCGACAAAGCTAAATTTGGAAATGACACAGATGTCAAGCATACCAGACATCACGTGACGTCTAGGAACAGCCCATTTGACTCGGCATTGTAGAAAGTTGCGATGTGATTGGAAAATATGGTATAAAACACGTGTGGCACCGTTTGACCTCAATATGTTAATTATCTAATCTTGCCCTATGGGCTCGTAAAATAACTAACATATTTCGGTCAAAGTATGCTACAACTATTGCAAATTTCAGCCTTGTCATTGTCACTATAAAATAAATATGAGCTGTTGTAACACTAGCTGGTATGTCCTCATTTAAGTCCAGAGCAATCTGTGTACAAAATTGCAAGGATGACAAGTAATATAGTAAATTACACATTTGTTTCGGTTGTATTACTCTAGATCTAATATAGAGCTATATTATTATGCTATAATAGCGACACTACGCCCATTTTGGTCGTTAACGTTCGCAGAGACCCGTAAAAGGCCTAAAAGCCGTCGTGCTACGTAGATATTTTACGCACAATTTTTTACAATTTTTGGGTGTTTGTGTTAAATTATCTTTTCGTTGGGGGGGCAGTCACAACCCCTGTATATGTTGTCTGTGGGTCTGCATTGATCAGCTACAAATCCGTATCAAAGATATTCATGTATAATAAATCTTTGCATATCATCATCACCATCATCACCATCATCATCATCATCAAATGCACTTTGTCTCACTGAATAAATTAATACTTCACCGTATTATGTTTGAAATACATGTTGATTCAGCTATATGTCATGCACCTGTTTTGGCAGTAATTAATTGCCTTTGTTTGATGTGCCTGTCCACTAAATACGTATTTGACGTATATCAGGGACATCTTTAAACATGTAAAATCCGTAGCTGACTAGATTCAATTAACACACATGCGTTGAGAATTAATTTATTTGTATTATTCATTTATCGAAGTGTAATGGTCTCTTTTTGAAGTGAATGTCATTAAATAACTCACACGTTCACAGTCATGCTCACCAATTTTCTTCAAATGTGCTATGCGGTGTGTTTTTGTTTCATCGAAACGAACTAACAGACAAACAGACGAAAAAATGTTTTAACACGAAATATTGTGAAAGAATATGTACTCGAATGGTTGCATTGTGAACTAATAAGGCAAGTGATGCCGACTTTGTGTCAATTTCGCTGACATATGGTGCCAGAAATAATATGAATTCGCAATGAATTGAAGCCAACATTGTGGATACCCCTCTACTTAATCAGCTTATATCTTTCTTATGAACGCATACAACAATATAAAATTTGGGGTGATTGCTAATGGAAGATTGAACAAAAGTTTGTCGATTTTGATTTTTGAAACTAAAATATGTATTGGGACAAAACTGTTAAAACTCGAAGTAGCCATTGATTTGACTTGAATTTCACATGCTATACCTTGTTTTGTAATAGATCTACAGACACATGTGTAAAATAACATTTTGAGCGTTTTCATTGGATACACATTCGTTGACTGACCAATCGCATGGCCTTATTTTGGTGAAATGACGTCGTCAAAATGAAATGACGTCACGGCAATATACCAACTTATTTTGGTACAATTAAAAGGGTTTCATTTCGTTTGAATTATGTGATAAAAAAGATCTGACACTTGTTATCATTTCATACCATATTTTATTAAACTCGTTCAGAAAAGCTCGCCAAAGGCTCGTTTACTTACAAAATTCCTGAACTCGTGTAATGAAATATGGTATAAAAACAAACTCGGGTATGCTTTACTGAAATCGATGTGTATCTTTTTCAAAACTGAGCTAGCGAATCGAGCGAACAAAGACTTTGAATTTTTTTTCCAGTTTTTACCGTTTTATGTATTACCTTATATGTATGGTCCGGTAGTGCAAGGGTTACGAAGTTATTGTCAGAACAGAACAGAACAGAAATTTTATTTTCACTTAAACAATACATGTTTATCGTGATATAAACAAATAATATACATAATTTAAGTATAGAACAAAGGTTTAGCAAGTTTATCAATTTATAATGGATAAATATGGATGGACGTAATGACTAACAACGATGCACAAGTATATTGTATTTAAATATACCTATCATGAAACACATTTAAAGAACCGTTATTCGGAGCATGCTTATCGATGTTTAGACCATAAACCTATATTAATATAAATAATAGTAAATAATAGTACGAAGGAAAAACATCGATGCTTATACCTGCAATTTGAAAGGAAAAATACAGCACTATATGCATTTGTTTGGTAATGATACGAACCGAACGTCAATGTTTCAATGTCTCAGAATATATAACAACATAAATTTTATAAAAATCACTGCTTGCATCTTTGTATTTATATAGATTTACGTTGCTAACATTTTAATTGCAATAAAAGTAGTTATGGCTAAAATGTAGCTAGTTGCCATTTATAATCGAAAATCTTTGTTTGAATGCCTCGCAGATGAATTTGCTTAATAACAATATCTCTTTTTTATTGTTGGTTGAAAGAAGTTGTATAAACTTAAACATGCTGGGGCGGTTTCTATAATACCGCTTAATGTATTTGTTTCGTAAATTTTGATAAGGAGCGCAGACAAAAATAAAATGAAATTCATCCTCGATATCCGAGCTATTACATATTTGACATAGTCTTTGGTTACGCTCAACCTGTTGGCCTCCATATCTGCCTGTATGAATCCTTAAATAATGCGCAGAGATACGAATTTTAGTAATAGAAGTTCTTAATTTTCTACAATTTATTTCATTTAGATATGACTCAAGACCAATATTATCTTTGACATTTCTATATAGCGTCAAAGCACAATTTTTTTCTAACGATGCTCTCCATTCCTGTAAATATTGATCAGTCAAACGTTGTTTAAACATCGAAATAAAATCATTTACATTAATATCATGCAAGTTCAACCAAACATCTAAAAAAAAACATGTTTTTGCAGAAGTTGTTTTACGTTTGCAAACCAGTTTTGTTTTCCGTTTTCAACCTCTATCAGAGACATATTTACGATAGTTTTAATAATAATATTTTCAGAGATACATAGTTTGAATAAATATTTAAGTATCCTAACATATCTATTTATGTACAGGGGATATCTGCCAAGTTCAGAGTAGATGGCTATATTACTTGTAGATTGTCTTACACCTCGTATTGTTTTGCAAAATTTAATATGTATTCTTTCCAATGTATGTGATTTTGAAAAAACCCACACCTCGCAACCATACGACATAATAGGAGAAACAAAAGAATCAAATAATTTTTGTAAAACAGTTTTAGGCTTTGTATCATACTTTTTCAGGTTTGCTATGAGGTTATTCATTGCTTTTAATGCTTTTCCCTGAAGAGTTTGTATATTCAATTCAAACCTGCCAGTATAGTTTAATGTAACACCAAGTTAGTTAAATTCGTTCACGTTATCGACTAATTCGTTCCCGCAGAACCATGTCTCACCCCTTTTTAGTCCGCCCCTTTTTCTGAAAACGACAGTTTTTGTTTTGGCAACGTTTACCTCTAATCCCCATTTGTTGCAATATTCATATAATTTATCAAGAGACAATTGCAACTCCTGTGGCGATGAGCCTAAAACTACCATGTCATCCGCAAATAATAACATTGTCAAACAGATATCTTGTAAGCTTAGGCCACTGTGAATAGTATGCTGTAGATGCATTTCTAAGTCTTCGATGAATAGAGAAAATAGGATCGGTGAGGTTATCTCCCCTTGGCGTAAACCTATAGATAATTCAAAGTAATCGGAGACGGAGTTACAATGTTTTACGCATGATTTAACCGATTGGTACATGTTGCGTATAATGCGAAGTAATTTACCATTTAATCCTACTCCGTGGAGCTTTAGCCAGAGAGCATTTCGATATATTGAGTCAAAACAAGATTTAAGGTCCACGAATGTGCAATATAAGCGCTTAATTTCCTGCTGTACTAACTTTTTGTATCACATATTGAAGTATAAAAACTGCGTCAATGGTTGACCGCCCCTTTCTAACACCGAACTGGGCGTCGGAAATTACATTGTTTTCCTCGCACCATTTAGTGATCCGTTGGTTTAATAAGCAAGTAAATAATTTTCCAATATTGCTGAGCAAAGCAATACCCCTATAGTTGTCGCGTCATTTTTATCTCCCTTTTTAAATATCGGGATAATTATTCCCTTTGTCCACGCATCTGGAAAAATACCAGTATTAAATATAATATTAAAAATTTGTGTAATGTAGCCTACTAATATATCGCTGGCTTCGAGGAAGTATTCGTTTAAGAGTTTATCACCCCTGGGTGATTTATTACGTTTCAGCAATAATATTGCCTTGGTGACGTCGTCTAACGTAATTGGTGTATCTAATTCGGCAAAGACTGGGTTAAAATCATTGAAATTGTGATTAATATTAAAATCTTCCGAATGTTCGTCCATATGTTGGCCATTTGTCGTAAACATTGATTTGAAATGGTTTTCAAAATCGTCTAGGCGTATATTGGCGTAAGCATACTTTTGGTAGTTTTAAAAATAATTCCAAAAGTCTTTGGGTCTTTTTGATCTAAAATTTTCCAATTCTTGTGTCCTTTTTAGCTTGTACGCTCGATGTTTTTTCTTTACTGTGTGTTTGTAATGTTTTCGTTTAGTACATTGCTCCAGGCGATCAGCATCTGTACCTGTCCTATTGTATTGCCTTAGTGCATTTTTATATAACATTTTCGCTTCTTTGCAACTAAAATCAAACCATAGCTTAGAGTCATTTATAAATGTTGAAACAAACTTATTTCTAGACGTAACACGCTTAGAGAACAGTGGATCGGTAACCTCTCTTAAAATGTTTGTAAATGTATTTACAAGGTCATGGATATCCTTGTTATTATCTGACGGATTTGCTAGTAACATATTCAGATCTGGCAATTTGTCAATAACGCCGTTTCTATAAATTTCCTTTTCGCTATTCTTCCATTTTACCAATTCATACTGGTACTCTTCATTTTTGTCTACAGAGAAATTGTTGCAGAGTAATTCGAATGACAGCGGTGCGTGGTCATTTTATTCGTTAAAATCGAATACTTGAAAATTATTAATAATAGAAAAATATTTTTCTTTTAACAACAAATAATCTATTACACTAGCCCCCATTCTATTATAACAAGTTAGTTTCCCAATACCAAAATCATTTCCTAAACGGCCGTTCGCAACCCTAAGCGAGGTAGCTTTATAAAGTTCAATTAGTCTGTTGCCATGTGAATTATGTCCCTTATCTAACGACTGACGTGGCAGCGGATTATCGACCTCGTACTCAAAAGTATCAATATCAGGTATATATTTATCACAAGCAATATAATCCAACTTGCCAGATATCCGTGCATTAAAGTCCCCAGCCACTAGTACAGTGCCCAATGATTCGAAATTAAGGATGTCATTTTCTAAGGAAGCGAACAAATCTTGATCAATAAGATAAGATATAGGCGATCCTTCACCCCACATATATACTGCTGCAAGATAATTATCAGTAGGTTGATTAAAGAAACACTTGTCAAATTTTAACCAATGAATAGTATCATGCACATTTTTTACAGCAGAAATACCATTTGTTATGTAATCGCGTACATACAAAACAATACCACCACTATTTCGTTTAGCATTACGATGTCTAAACTTTCTATAAAAATTAAAGCCTTTAAATCCTTCCAACTGAATTTTACTCGATTTGCAGGTCCAAGATACAGTTAAAATAATAACATCATGATGCGATATGAAAGAAGTAAATTCGGAATCGTTTCTCTTACTGTCACTGAGTCCGTTACAGTTCCATATCAGCACCTTGAGCCCATCCGGCACTCCCTACGTGTCTCGCACCGGCTTCCCGTTCACATACAACGTGTCGTACACCACGTTGCCCTCGTTTCCGGCCGCCTTTTCCTGCCGAGCCTTCCTGAACAGGATTCGTCGTTTCGCTGTTATTTCCGGTGGGAACTGCTCTGCTACATAGAAGTTGGTTCCTGCGAGGTTTCTGCTGCATTTTCGTACCAGCTCCCTGTCCGCAAAAAGATTGAACTTGCACACTATTCCCCTGAAGCTTCTCATGCCGGAAGTCGCGCCCCCAGCCGGATGTGACGCCTCGACGGGGCCACCAATTCGATGTGCTCTTTCAATTGTTATCCCGTCCACTACATTCTGGGCAAGCTTGAGTTTGTTGACCATGAAGGATCTAAGCAGCACTTCCGTTGTGGTTGGGGTTTCACCGGCCTCCTCTGGTATATTTCCAAATATAAGATTGTTGCGCATAGACTGTGGGCGCAAATAGTTCAGATCGTCGGCCATTTTGTTTTTATCTTTTTCCAAGGACTCTATTTTGCGCCGTGCTTCCTCTAGGTCCATTTCCGCCGTGTCCAGTCTGTTGCTGACTTTGTCAATTTTATCGTTGGTAACTTTGCGTCTATGTGTAGCCATAAGTTTTTCAGTTCATTTTCAAAATTATCAACTTTCTTATCAAGCGACCCCAATTTCGCTCCTATTTCCACAAGTGTAATGTTCATTTTACCCAGCAGTGCAACTATGTCCGCATTTGATGGCAATTTCCCTGCCTGTTTTTCGGCCATGTTCGTCTCCGATGTACTACTTGTAGTAGCTAACACGCAGTTTTCTGAGTTGTTGTCAGCGTTCTCATTCAATAATATCTCGAACGGATTAGATGTTGACACGTTTGATTGTTGGTCGTACAAAACTGAGTTCGTCTCACGCAAAAGCTGGCTTATTTCGACCGATGAATTTCCCGGGGGCGAATCTCCCAATCTGAATATTTTGCTTTCGTTCAGTTCGTCATCTGTTTCACTTCGTTTCTTCTTTTTTCTTCCTTTTCCAGCACCCATATTACTCCCGTTTTTATCCATAATCAGGCCTGATAATTCCGAATAAGTGTATCCAAAAATTTTGAAAATCGAACCACAAATACCAAAGTTATGATCAAAAGTAACTCCAATATGAAAAACACGTCCTAACACCTCGGCGTCCCATACCATTTTTAGTTATTGTCAGACATGCCTTTACAATTATTTTGGCGTTTTTTATAATCTTTAGGTCGGTTTGACCTTGTCCTTTGATTCAAGGACCCCAAAATCAATAAGGATCCTCAATAGTCATAACCAACCTAGCTACCAAGTTTGAAAAACCTAGGCCAAAAGGATCCGTAGTTATTGCCCGGACAAGGTTTTACAGTTTTTCAATATTGGTTATTTTGAATAATCTTGGGTGGGTTTGACGTTGACCTTTGATCCAAGGACCCAATAATCACGTTTAAAGAACCTAATAAATGCGTATTTATTGCCCGAAAAAGTTTTTACAATAATTAGTGTTATCATTTTGGTCGGTTCGACCTTCACCTTTGACACAAGGACCCCAAAATAAACAGGGATCCTTACTAGTCACGACCAAAATACCTATCAAGCTTAAGAACCTAGGCCAAAGCAATGCTACGTTATTGCCCGGATAAGGTTTTACAATTATTGGGTGTTCCCTTATTAAACCGTTTGGTCGGTTTGACCTTGACGTTTGACACACGGACCCCAAAATTAAAAGAAATCCTCTGCTAGTAATATTAACCGACCTACCTACCAAGTTTGAAGAACCTAGACTCAAGTGATTTGTAGTTATCGCCCAGGCAAGGTTTGGTCTATCGACGAACATACCGACCGACATTTGTAAAGTAATAAACCCACGCTTCTTCGAAGGTGTGGGGGCCATAATTATTTAGGACCGACAAATGCTCAATAAAATACCAAGTACAATGTATTCCGTTTACCGGTACGTTTGTCTGGCCTAGTGATAAATTAATATAGATGATAACCTGAAACCAATGAACACAGTCCCTAATGGAAATTTCCAAACTTGTCAATAATTTGTAAATTATTTTAGTTTGTTTCCCATCATTGCATTCGAATATCACAAGTTAAATTATTCAACACATTTACAAAAAAGCAGGCGGTAAAGCCTATGAATCGTTTATGAAGTTTGATGAATGGAAAAATTTAAAGGTGCGGTTTCACAGTTTTTGGCTCTGAGAAATATTTTTCTAAAACTGACTTTTTCCTGTTAAATAATACATTTATTGTTCATATTTATGGTTTGAAAAGCACACTGCTTGTGCAAAGTTAAACTTTAACGAATATATGTTATTTGTCGATAAAAAATGATACCAGGCAGCCATACCCTAGTAATTTTTTTACACACAAAAAAGCTTGAAAACAATGCATAATAAATATCAAACTAATTATAGCAAAACAGCATAAAAGACAAAATGTTTTGATGGGTTCTACAAATTCCTGTTTGAAAATTCCATTTCAGAGAAATATTTTTCCCATCGCAAACTGTGAAGCTTCCCTTTAACCATAGCTGGTGAGACTAAGATAGCTAGACAGAACAGGAAGGACCGGCTTGGACTGCTTGTTCTTATTTAACTTTTGTCATGATCGAATTTAAACTCGTTTGAGGCGGTGCGTTTTGTTTGTTTTCTAGGTGCTGATACGTTCCAGTTTGGGAAATAAAATACAGTTTTTCAATAAGGTTACTAAAATGCAAGACGAAATTTAGGTTACATAAAATATAAGTATAGAAACATGTACAAGAAGCATTGATCTAAATATCTACCGTTCAGAATTTTTTTTAAAAGGTTTCATTAATTTTGTTATTCAGACTCAAAGTTGACACTCTCTCTTACAAAACAGCTAAAATACTGATTTCCCGAATTGGAAACAGCATCTACAAATCAGGAAACTTTTGGACTAGTTATACACAAAAGAATACAAACCTTATAAGCGTTCATATATAGTTTATGGACAAGACAAAAGTGTTGACAGTTGATATTCTTGATCACAATTTGAACTTCATGTTAAAAGAGGCTTGAAAAATGGTCTTTTTACACGGTTTCTATCTTGAATATTTTATATAACGAAAGTTTAAGACAAAACTCAGCAGGTTTTTCTTTCGCAATGTCACGGTTTAAAAACAGCTTTTTATTTGTTAGCTTGTCAGAGCTAGTAATAGGGGCCTCCCTAGCTTTGTTAGTCTGTCATCAACCATTTTGATGTTCTCATTTTGATACTTTTTCTGCAAAATCAAACAATTTGTTTACGGCTGTATTAATATCTCAGAAGAGTTCAATGTAATACCGGATCAGATACCAGAGTTATTGCCCATCTTGCGAAGTAAAATGCATGTCCTAAAATCTTTGAGAAAGACTTCAATACATCCTTCCTGTCTTGACCAAACTGGCTAATTAAGCCAGCGTTATGTTCTCGAATGGCTCATGGAATTGGACATATCAGTCAGTTAATTCATTTTGATTGACTTTGATCATCTAATTAATGCATGCGCAAAATAGGGAATATATTTTTGGATTCAGTTGCTGAGATTGTGAATTACTAGAATTACTAGCTGTTCGCAATTAAAGGCCAGTGGTCAGGTTGGTCATCTACACTCGAGTTTTTGCCTCTTTGTTGAAAAATATCAGTTGTATTGAATGTATAATTAGTCAGGCATATATGTTTGATTCATACTTTGCAGTCATGTAAAATTGTAAATGTATAACATGAATATAATTATAGGCAAGATTAGGGTTGTAATTCCAGGGTGATTGTCCTTTTTGACAGGGTGGTACTACAATCAATCTTACTAATCAACCGTTCCAGCTTTAGCTGATTGTTTTAACTGGTTGCTGTTAATAATATGCAAAGTTGTCAATAGCGGTAGATTTAACTATTTCAGTGATTTCTTTTTATAAAAAAAATGTATATAAGTAGCTTGATAATGTAAACAATTTTCTGCAAGCGAGGCTGTGATTTATTTTTTAATTTACCTATATGAAAGCAGTGGCATAATGTAACACAATTTATAACACAATTTATGTTGTCACCTTGTTTTTTGCCTAAAATACCTTGATTTCATTTAATACTAGTCATAAGTAACAGAATGGGTCAAAATTTCAGTGATTTTTCAAAAACAAATTATTTCATAATCTAACATAACATTTGACTGAACATTCTCAATCATGAATATTCTTACTGTTACCTTCCATGGCAAAATAATAGGGATAAAAAAAACAAAATTGGATACTTTTCAATGCATTGCAATAATATAACAACAAAATTGCAGAATAAATAAGAAACACAATTGTGTAGTATGTACTGATTGCATAGTCATTTCTGCATCTTTAAATTTTATTGATATGATTTTCATTTAAAGTAAGCAAGATTCAGTTGACCAATATTGGCAGGTTACCCCCAGAATTGACCACCTGTCCAGTTTATACTCAAGTTTATGTTATTTTGTAATTAAACAACACTAAAACAAGGACACAAAATAATATTGGGAAACACCATTATGACAACTAAACAATGAAAAAAATATCGAATGACAACGGGTATGGTACAAAAGATTTGAAAAGCGATCCAGAACTAATGACTATACAAGATTACTGAACAGTATATTATACAATGTCATACCTAAATAAGTCTTAAAAGATTGCAGTAGTCATTAAACATGTTCATATACTTAAAATAGCACGTATGTGCACTCGCTATTAGATATTAGCATGGAAAGTATCTTCATTCGAAAACGCATGTAGTGATTTCCATTACCTTTTATAGCGTTATGTTTTATATATTGACTGTGCACCAGAAATATTATGGTTCTTTAAGATTAATAGCATTTTCACCCATATCTCGCCACTCAAAACAAAAATGCTAAGAAAAATATTGCACATTCAATAAGAAAATATGTTTTACGATTTCATAGAAATAAAATTTACATTGAAATTAAATTAAATTTGATTTTGTAAGAATATTGACGAAGTAAATCACCGCATAATAGAATGAACATTAGTTTGTAAATACGAATGTTGTTTTTATTATGATCTAACTTTGTTTCTAACAAGAAATACAAACTGGTATAGCCTTATAAAAACTGTCCACAAAAATGAAACGTCTGCTTAATAGAGAAAAATGTTTCTTTAAACTGTATTATTCTCAAATTCCTCCTATTATATAACAGACTGCATAACATACAATGTACCTTTGTGTGTTTTGACGATGTATTTTACTATACATTGCTAGAAACATCGCTCTGGACTCTGGAGTGCTTGTAGTGAGAAATGTCTACTATCTTTCACGAATGGGTACATGAATTTCCAAATCGGGAAACTATTAATTTTGTCTTTTTTTGTGTAAAAAACACAAACTTTGGTAACAGTTTTCTTGAAAAATGGCACAATATGTCCTGAACCTTTTGAGACCAATACATCTACGCCACTTAAAAACATCTTTGCAGCGACCAATTTTACTGAACTCCTTGAAAAACATGATATTATTTCCCAATTGGGAAACAAATTGCTAAAATTAGTAACAAAGTAAGCAGATCAGGGGAACCCCCGGTTTTCCTGTTCGGGAAATTGTCCCCCACTGATAAAGAGTTCACAGAATAACATCGCCTACAAAATGACCAACATCCAACAGATAACTTACTGTTGTTGAACTGGCAATTAACAGGTGCTATACAGATGCATTTACGGTAGTTAACCTGGCAATCGACTGGTACAATACAGATGCATTTACGGTCGAAATTGTTGGGACAAAGACAAACAACAGGCAATCGGCAACATGTTAACCATGCTCAATCACACTTGCAGTACATAGACGTTCATCTAAACTCTGTAATCACATGAGGTTCAAACATCCAGCTGAATTCCATATACTAGTACAGTGTTTTACAGAACAATAATAAAGTGGCAGCTATAAAGACACCTGTCAGCGTCACGTTTATCAACGATAAGAACTAGCCAATCAAACAGACAATCGTACTGGATGCATTTGTGTTATAATTGCGTTTTAGGTCTTATAAATGATATTCAGCTAAAAAGTTAACAGCTAAAATACCCAAAACAATTAACCGGTTACTGAAATACTACTAGTATTTGTTGCCATCCCAAGTGAACAATTTAGTCTCAATCCTGCACATAGTCCATTTTTGCATTTTTTCACCGACAAAAGGCAATAACACTGGCGTTTGTACCCCAAATCTGGGCAACTCTTTGATTAATTCTGAGATCTTATGGTCATACACAATCTGTGCAAGTTCGATAAAGATTAGATTAAAAATAAAGCTTCTATGTTGCACAAAGTCCATGTTTTGCTTTTCTGTCATAAACAAAGGGAAATAACTGGATGATCATTGCACCCAGATGAGATCTTATTGTCATACACAAATTTTGCAAGTTTAGACAACATTGAATGAAAAGTTAATTCTCTATCGAGTATGAAAATTATTTTTTTTTAAGAATTATGGATTTTTTTGTTCACATTGTTTTGCTTTTTTTTCTTACAAACTAGGGACAATAAATCTGGTGTTTGTTTCCTAACCTAGGTTATGCGGAAGCTGTGCAAGTTTCGTCAAGATCAAATATAAAATGAAGTCTGAATGTTGCACAAAGTCCATTTTGCAGTTTGCTCGTGAAAAAGGGGCAATAACTCTGGTATTCCTGATCAGATCTGGCCCATTATCGAATGTTGCCGAGATTTTATGGTCAAACACTTATTGTGCTAGTTTGATAATGGTTGAATGAAACGTACGTGAAGTCTCTATCGCGTCCGCTAGCCTAATTATGCCCAATAAGACCTAGTTTGAGAAATAATGTTCATAGTTAGGCATTGTAAGATATAATTTGATCAATTTAACGAACTAAAAGTTAAAATGTTTTAAATAAATAAAGGACTGCTTGAAACACTTTACAATTTATATTGTAATGTATTAATTCATCTGTATGCTAATTGTTTCGCCTGTCAGTGTTTGAGGTTTTTACGTGCTGGTTTTCAGTTGATTGATTATTGATTAAATTGATCGAGTGCCAAAATATAACATTTCAAGAAAACTTCAAAAACGTTCGCGAAATATTTCGACGTTGTCAAATCACTGCCTTCTACTGCATAAGATCAACTGATATTTTTTGCCAAATATTGGTATTTATCGCAAAAAAAATAAGATTATCATGAAAATTTTAAATATTCCTGTAAGATAGTTATTTTTTTTTCAGATTATACAGATGTTTTGTTTATTATGTTTAGAAATATAATTTGTATTCATACAATATCGCATTTTCTTTTTTCTTCTTTGTATACATAATTATACAATTGCCGCAACTGTATACACTTTGAACAAGTAAACCACTAATAAACAAACACAGTGAAAAAAGCGGCTATGCCGGCAAAATGATAACTTTTGATTGTTATTTTCCTAATTGTATGCTTATAAATATTCATAGAAAACATTCAATTAGCAATTGCATACATATTTTGCTTTGCTACCATTTTCAACTGGTACTGATCAAGCGCATGTCAGTGTCTAGAACTTTTAGCAACGATTAAATAATTTATAAAATTCATATGTATGCAAATGTCCTTTCCTGTGTATAATTTGTTACGCATCATGATTTAGTTGATTGAGTACCATATCAAACTTGACGGACACAAAAGTCACCTATAAAATGTGAATCACGAACACATATTGGCAGAATTGGCCCAGAGATGGAGAAGTTCAGAGGTATGGGTGTATTGATAGCCATAGGACACTTGGTCGCGATCTATTATGTAAATATTCGAGTATTAAGCACAGGACAAGTACTCTCCAGGAATTGCATACTCCGATCGTGTAAAGACGCCCCTGTCTCCATTCTACGGGAGATGTTCGGAGGCACGTACGAGGAGTGTTTCGACAAGTGTCGACGTAGACAGAGCTGTACGGCTGTGAGGTACCACAAGCAGACGAAATATTGTGCCCTGCTCGACGGGCATACGGATTTTCAATCACTGGACAACAACGGTCCATTGTGCGTGTATACCAAGGTAGGCAATGATGCCACCGCGAAACGCGGGTCTAGTGCGAACAGTAATTGTGAAGCACATGAAACCTGCGTCCATCCAAAGTACCAGCAGTCAGATGACCCATGTGTCATCACGGAGTGTCCACCGCCGCCTGCTATAACGAATGCCCAGCTTTTATCAAGTACACGAGCCGTAGGCACCCGGAACCGATACAAATGCATGACCGGCTACATCAGCAACGGAAATCCGGCAATCGATTGTCAACAAGATGGTAGGTGGTCATCTACAGATATCAAGTGTATGAAAATGTGCAAGTCACCAAAGGCGTCCAACAGAACAGCTGTTCTGATAAAAGATCGGAGTCAAAACGGCAGAGAGCTTCACTTCAAATGCAAACCTGCCTACAGGAACCATGTAGCAACGTTCCAATTAACATGTAACGAATCCGGAAGTTGGGTACCATACAGCCATGTAACTTGCTACGGAAATGGGCAAATGTCTTTTGAACGAGGCAACACCAGTGTCCTGTACCGCCCGTATGGAGCAGGAAGCGTTACCTCAGTCACAGGCAAGTCAAAGTATTAAAACATAATAAACAATTGAACGTGCAACTGTGTATTTGACATAATCATCTTGCTTTTTACAATGGCAATGTAAGACTGCAATTTCGCAGAGGTAAATTTAAATACCGGTAATTATGGTCCGTTGTTCGGAAGTCTCGCTATATTCAACCGTATTTAGTTATTCAACACTTACCTAGCTAGTATGCTTGAAGCTTAATTGTAGTGAGGTAGGGGTGGATAGCTGTTCATGTTTTACAGAACAAAGCAGTTTTTATTTCATTTCATGACAATGTTTGAAATAGATCGATAACTGGTATAGAAGTCACTGTTATGAAATGAAAATAAGGAGCAAGTAGATTTGTCAGTACATGAGCAAGATAATATTGTGTTGATTAAATAATATATTATATATTTAAGGAGCGAATACAATCTGTCAGCAACAGAACGGCACCCTTCACCAGGTATGGTCAGATGTGGCCAAAGAAATAGAACAGAAGGTTTCATTCGACGCAGTTCTTACCAGCCTAACCAAGAAAAATATGAAGTTTCGCGATCTTGTCAAAAACTGCTTTGAAAAAATATTTGATAGTAATGAAACATATTTATTTTCATCCATGTCGTACGACCAACAGGTACATAAAATAAAAAATGACACTAACAAGTACGAGAACAACACGGTTTGTACAACAGCAAAATGGTGGGCAGTCGGGGAACCGGATGAGGAGATGCAGAAAACTGTATTGTTCTGAACAAAACAGATGACTACCGTTAATTGTACGATGTTCCGTGCACTTGGGAAGGACATGACCTTAATATTGGTTTCGTGTGCAAGTTCGAACTAGAATATGTTTAATCTGTTGAATAGTTTCCAGCTGTTGCAATATGATGTTGCAATATGATGTCACAATATGATGTCGCATTATGATGTTTCTACTACTTTTTTTTAACTTGTAATATTATTTTCACAAATAAAGAAGCATGTCTTCTTACAAAGGCTCTCAGTTTGTTCAACCAATTAGTTTGGTGGAACAAATTGAACATTGATGTTACAATGGCATGCGTTTAATGTACAGTCAACAGAGAGGGATGCGGAATGGGTTGCAATCAACTATAGAGGGTACTTGAAAATAAGGATATATGATATATCCTTATTTTCAAGAACCAGTTATACAATGTTTGTATGTAAATGCACACGAGAGCCAGTTATACTATGTTTGTATGTAAATGCACGCATGAACCAGTTATACTATGTATGTAAATGCACAAGGTAGCCAGTTATACTATGTACTATATATGAACCAGTTATACTATGTTTGTATGTATGTACACATGAACCAGTTATACTATGTTTGTATGTAAATCACGCATGAGCCAGTTATATTGTTTGTATGTAAATGCATGCATGAGCCAGTTATACTATGCATGTAAATGCACACGTGAGCCAGTTATACTGTTCTATGCATGATCCAGTTATACTATGTTTGTATGTATGTACACATGAACCAGTTATACTATGTTTGTATGTAAATGCATGCATGAGCCAGTTATATTGTTTTTATGTAAATGCACGGATGAGCCAGTTATATTATGTTTGTATGTGAATGCACACATGAACCAGTTATATTATGTTTGTATGTAAATGCACGCATGAGCCAGTTATACTGTTTGTATGCAAATGCACGCATGAACCAGTTATACTATGTTTGTATGTGAATGCACACATGAACCAGTTATACTATGTTTGTATGTAAATGCACTCATGAACCAGTTATACAATGTTTGTATGTAAATGCACGCATGAACCAGTTATACTATGTTTGTATGTAAATGCACACATGAACCAGTTATACTATGTATGTGAATGCACACATGAACCAGTTATACTATGTTTGTATGTAAATGCATGCATGAGCCAGTTATACTATGTTTGTATGTAAATGCACGCATGAGCCAGTTATACTATGTTTGTATGTAAATGCACGCATGAGCCAGTTATACAATGTTTGTATGTAAATGCACTCATGAACCAGTTATACAATGTTTGTATGTAAATGCACGCATGAACCAGTTATACTATGTTTGTATGTCAATGCACACATGAACCAGTTATACTATGTATGTGAATGCACACATGAACCAGTTATACTATGTTTGTATGTAAATGCATGCATGAGCCAGTTATATTGTTTGTATGTAAATGCACGCATGAGCCAGTTATACTATGTTTGTATGTAAATGCACACATAAACCTGTTATACTATGTTTCTAGGTAATTGCACGCATGAACCAGTTATTTTATGAATGTGTATAAAGGACATATTGTTAGTATTTCTATGTAAAGGCACACGTGACCATGTATGTTGTAAACGTAAGTAACACAAACTATTTATTCCAATATGTATCAATTGCTAATCCAGGTACTTTTTGCATAAATGTGTAATTCCTTCAAGTATTCAAGACATTCATTATGCAGAAGGAGAACAAATACAACAAGAAAATAAGATGTGTTAGTATTCTGTATTCATATTATTTTGTTCCACATTTGAACAGACGATAAAATCAACTATTTACAAATTCAAAATCTATCTCAACAGCATGTTCTGAATATAAATCTAGAGTAGCCGTCAGATTCGCTGACAGTTGAGTTATATGTTTATATATTCTATCTCTACAAATTCATATGATTAATTAAACATTTCCCACACAAATACCATACCATACTCTAAAGCCCTATGATGACATAATTTTACAAAATGTTTTTGCATCTACTTGTATTTCTTTAAGTTCTACAGATGTACTTCTTTAATATCTGAACATATGTGCATAAAGTTCTGTGATGTTTCTTTAACACTGAAACATGCATTTCTTTAACAGGTAAACATGTATTGATTTAATTTACTTACATAATGATTTCTTTAGTTATTGAACATGTATTTCTTTATTCCTTTTCATATTGCCTTTTGCATACCAGTAATTATTTCTATAGCCTCAGAATGTGTATTACTTGCACTTATGAACATATATTATTTTCTTAACATCTGAACATTTTTTATTACTTTAACATCGGAACATTTTATGTTGATTTAACATGTGAACATGCATTAGCTAGAAAGCAAATTTGAAAATGTATATAACCTATCAAAATGTATTTCTTTAACACATATTATTTCATTAACTTCTTCATATCAACATGTATTTCATTAATACCTGATCCCATATGTCTTTAACCTGTGAACATGTTTGTATTTTGTATGTGAAAATGGCTATCCCTAACATTGAATCATGTATTTTTAACATGCAAACATGTATTTCTAAATGCGAACTTGTATTTCTAACATGTGAATTAGTTTTTCTATAATATGTGATCATGTACTTCTTTAACATTTTATCTCTACATGTACCAAACATGTTTTTCATTAATAAATTTATGTTCTTTCATGTCGATAGTATTACTTTTTTTCAAACCCAATTCTAACCAGGAATTTGAATATTAACAAATATACACATGTGAGCTCATAATACATGTACGTAGTGAAAAACATATACTGGCACAATATGCTATTGCAATAACATTGAATATGAATATGAGTCACTCATACATTCGTTGCAATAAAAGACTGAAGATAAATACAGACAATTACATACAGTACTAAGAACAAAAATATATTATGACCACAGTGCAGATCTGCCTGACTTCATGTACGTTAACAAAAAACAATATGTTACAAAGGTATATATCTAAATATCACACCGTGGAGCATTATTAAACAGTTTCAACATAACACAAAATGCTTAACAGGTGAAATGTTCAGCTTAACATAATTAGTACCAGTTAATAGGAATTGTTGCAAAAATAAACATGTATTTGCAATAAAAAGTCCTCTACATCATACTATTTTCCCCATTATTTATACATTAGTTTCACCATTTTGTTAAAAGCAGCCAAGTCTGGACCGATATAAGCCAGGTTACAACTGTTTGCGCACCAATGAAACATGAGCATGCATGAAGCATGTTCTGTATTGCAAGTCTTGAGATTTTCCACAGATTTTCGTAAATCTGAAAACTTAAGCAGTTGGACTAACCAAAAACAAACATGCCGGGACTCAAACCTATGATCGCCGGAATCAAAAATATGTTGCGCTAACCTCTTAGCCATTCTGACTTACACATGGTAGTAAATTTTTAACACTCGGTGATACACGTTTTCCAAAATACCTATGAAAAGTGTTACATACGCTTTATAATTTTATCCATTTCAATTCATGATTTTTTTCATAAATAATAACATGCTATACAGATGTACCTATATTTAACAATACACTTATCAAGACATTAACTACAAAAGGCCTGGCCGGCTAGCTCAGTTGGTAGAGCGCTGGACTACAAATCCGAGGCTCGCGGGTTAGATTCCCAGCCCGGCCACATAACTTGTGTGGGGATTGGTCCTGAAATTATTTCTACGTCCATTGTCCCCCTACCTCTGATTCAAGTAGGGCAGTTGTCAGTTACTAACATAAGTATGTGCACTCAGTACTGGTAAACCAGCTTACCCAGGAAAGTGTGAGTAGGTTAACTGACCGCCGTTATATGACTGAAATACTGTTGAATACGGCGAAAAATCAAAATAAACAAAATAAACATAACTACAAAAGGAATCCTGTTTCCATAGCTTATTATTAAAAATTTGTAATAAATACAATATGAATTAAGATAAAGACTAAATTAATTCACTGTATATTTTTAACAGCTTTTCTTCTGTGAGCTGAAAGAATGACTTTAAGACCTTAGTATACTGTAGACTGTTACAAGATCCGGGCTTTAAATATAAAACAGACCTTGACCTATCACCTTGTTTTGGACCAGAAATGATCAATAATCCATATTGGCATAGATTTCATTCAGGCAATTTATATGACCAAGTTTGATGACGATCTGATGAGAAATAGATGTTCTAGTTTACTAACAAACTTTCAGGGATGTGCTACTCATACTTGTACTCGTACTTACCTGAGTACCGATTTTCCAGTACTCATCAGTACACAGTACTCATCTTAAATTAAAAGTACAAGTATTTGTATTTACTCGAGTACTGCTGCTAAATCGTCAGTTCTGAGTATTTTATGAGGACTTTACCAGTACTTTTACACTTTAATGTTCAATGTGAAATTAATTCAAATAATATAAAATTCAACCCAGTTATTTTATTTCCAGTATTGATAAGTGTACACAGAATTGTGACACTTTAAGAATTAATAAAATAAATAAAGTACTGGAACTAAATTGAGTACTCAGTACTTACTCAAGTTCTTTGGAGTTATCAAGTACTGAGTACTTACTTGAGTACTGATCTCCAGTACTCGACCAATCCCTGCAAACGTTTTTAAACCCACATCTCATATATTAATAGCATACATTTCAATGGGGCTTTGAATGAATCTCTCGATAATTTTTATTAACAGAATCCTTTTTTTATTTGTATTCTTAATAACTTTTCATGGTACAAGAGTGTACATGTACATAGGTTGGAGTATAAGAATTTATATATGCATAATAATCTTACTTTCAAATAAATCTGCTGTTTCTACTATGTATGACGTTTATTAAACATTAAAAGCATTTTATATATTTACAAATGCAATCTCGGCATGTGTTAATTCAGAAACAAATTTGTTGATTTCATAATTATGTACTCATATTGCACAGTGCAAATTCTTAAACTCATAACATATGGGGGCAATATTAGTGAGATACCCATTTACCATTTGAGAAAATGAATAGGTTGTCTTAATAATTTAAGTGTTTTGATGTACGACAATTTTTTATGTAAATATTATCTCTGAAATAAAGATTTAAGCAGGATAAACATTATGGTGGGCAAACTTTTTATGGTATGCTATAAAAATTAACATATATCAATGTATTTTACAATAAAATCTTATAATTATAAACAGACAAACCTTTTATGTATAAAATGATATGATATCGTACACATACTCATTAACCTTGCGGAACAATACATAAAACTATAAAGGAGGCGTGGTGTGGGAATCCCGGGCCTTATGCATACGCAAAAAGTGTCGTCCCGGATAAGTCTGTGCAGTCCACACAGGCTAATCTGGGACGACACTTTCTGCCTACATTGACTACTGAACATCCATTCAAAGGTGAAATTGACAGCATAATCAAGAAATCAGTAATATTGTAAAATGATACAACAATGCTGTTGTTTGTGGTCCATCAATATATGAATTTACAGGCAAGACATAGTTAAAATAAATACAACAACAATAAATATTCTTGCTATATTAAATAACGGTTTCAGCTCCTATCAGGATTGTCATAATTTGAAATGGCCTACAAATAACATGGAACAATAACATGTCAAATATACTACAGTAGTTGCTAATACAAAAAAATTTAATATAATTTTATTATATTTATTATGACACATACAATTTCGGCAAGTAGAAAAACTGTGAAACATTGAGTAAAATATTAAAAACATACAGTCTATTATTGCACAACATAAGGTACGTGTATAAAAAGATGAATCACATTGGCTTGATCACAACCTTTGAATCCTGTAACCCTGGTGACCTGACATTGACACAGTAAGATAACCTTGACCCAGTGAACTGACCTTGACCTGGTGACTTGACCTTGATCCAGTGACCTGACCTTGATCAGGTGACATAACCTTGTTTCGGTGACCTGACCCTGACCTGGTGACCTAACCTTGACCTGGTTATCTGATACTTACCCTGAACACATGTCACTATCACCTTTGACCCAGTTTTTCCAGGCACCAAAGTGCATGAATATGGTGTTTGTAATCTCCATATAATTTTGGTCCAAGGACATGTTCAAAGTGCACCTGTAATAAAAGAACCAGAGATGATTTTAATACCATTACTGATAATTGGTATGACAAGAAGATTCATGAAAGACATGGTGACATTTTAAGCTTAAAAGTTTAGTTTTCAATTTCAGCCAATTAAATCAAAGGCAGATATGTAACAATCACTCTCATTAGACAAAATGTTAATATTTGATAATATTAGAATTATCAAGCTAAGTCAAGTTATTATGGTCACAAACATTTTCATGAAGTTTCGTGAGAGTAGGATGAAAACTGTTGGACTTAGAGAGTGGAAATGAAAGTGGTCTACAGACCGTTCGACAGACCGATGGACAGACCAACCAACCAATGGACCGACCGACATAAGCAAACAAATATACTACGCCATCTTTGATGGGGGGCATAATAACCAACTATTACTCTTAAAACAAGAACCAATGAAATACCCAAATGGGCTAACTTTTTAATATCCTTTCTGAGAAGGCATAGTATTGAATTGACTACTCAAATGTTTTGCCCTGCTAAATGAACATTTAACTAATTAAAGATCAGGCAATGTCAATATATATAAAGAAGTAACATACATTGTATTACTGTAAGCATAATTCATCCAATTAACTATTGCCCACCTGCAAGTCCATGGAATCAGAGACCAGACTCATGATGTCAAGAACAAGTTTCAAGTTTGCAAAGCCAATTCCTTCAGAAAGCTCACTGTCAACAGAAAATCATCTGAAAATTTATTACACCAACTTGATTTTCATACAGTATGTAAGTGAAACAAATGAAGCGTGTTGTAGGAAACCCGGGCTTAATGCTTGTGCATAATGTGTTGTCCCGCATTAGTCTGTGCAGTCCGCACAGGCTAATCCAGGACAGCACTTTCCGCCTACAGGGGATTTATGTTTAGAAGATACTTTTTTGAAACAGAAAATACCATAAAAGCGGAAAGTGCCATCCCGGATCAGCCTGTGCTGACTGCACAGGCTGATCCGGGTCGACACTTTATGCACTTGTATTAAGCCCGGTTTTCCACGTATTTTGCAATTCACTAAGTTTTGGTTTATTTTAAAACTATGTGTTTTTGCTCGATTGTGTCAAAAGCCAGAGGCTTACTGAGACACTCTCGAGTCCATTTCCTGGGTAGAACCAGTACTTGGTGTCTTTTGAGATAGATCATTTGAATGCTCCCCGATAGGGACTGAATTCACGACCTTCTAATTGCATGGCAGACACCATATCCACTACACCACTGTGACCTCTAAATTTGGTTCTAATGATAAAGTCAGAGGTTTGCACTAAGTAAAAATTGAGCAGAATAATTACTCCTCGACATTATAATAATAATTGAAAGCACCATTTTCAATTCCACTTTTGTTTACACTTCACCATATCATTTTAAATATTGGATACTGTCATTCCTAGTTGCAATACTTGGATCCCATTGGAGCCCAATTACATGACATTACTTCTGCTTGGATCCCATTGGAGCCCAATTACATGACATTACTTTTGTGGTAGGACTTTCCTTAGCTGGACTTTATGAAATGTTTCAATCCAAACTCATTCAAGTACAACATCTTAGTCTGACTCATTTTTTTCTAAACATCAACTATCCTTATACACCAAAAATAACTTTCTATAATTCCAGGGCTCACTCTGCCATTTTCTAAATAAGCCAATGGCTACAATCTTAAACATTTGGCTAATAAAATTCCTATATGGTTATAATGTTTTCTTAATAAAATCTTTATTAACCATTTTTCAACATACCATGTTAAAGAAAATACTTAGCCAGGGGGAGATCTGAATAATACTGTTCAAAACTGAACCCATTCCTGTTACTTACTGTTGTACAAATAATACATGTTCAGTTTTCAATGTTTCACAGCTGCCGGTTTGTATCTCATCTGAAATCAAAAGCAACAGCATGTACAATAATGTCAACGTGAAGTATCATTCACATACAGTTTGAGTTAACATATTAGTCTAAATTGTTTGATAAGAAAAATGCATTGCATAAATGCGGTTAGAATTCTTTGTATTTCTATATATCAAATGAAGTTTGCATTGCATGTGTGTTAATTTGTATGCAGCAAGTGTATGCACATTTACAATAACCAAGACTTCACATAAGCAGAACAACGGACATAATATTTAGTAGAGATTTCATTTATTTCAAACAAACAAGTAGTTATATAATATGAGGGGCGTCGTGAGAAAACCGGTCTTAATGCATGTGCGTAGTGTTGTCCCGGATTAGCCTGTGCAGACTGCACTTTCCGCTTTTATGTTTTTTTCTGTTTCAAGGAAGTCTCTTCTAAACATAAATCCACTGTAGGCGGAAAATGCCATCCTGGATTAGCCTGTGCCGACTGCACAGGCTAATCCAGGACGACACTTTATGCACATGCATTAAGACCGGTTTTCCTATGACACGCCTCATATATGATTCATCATCCACCTCACTCAGTTAGTCATAGTTTCTCCATTGATTGCCAAATGGGCCAATCAGCATATGTGCTCAGAAGGCTGATAGGCCCTTTGGGCTTTCAATGGAATAAATTTTGTTGAAAAAAAGCTGTTTAATTAAGTAGAAAATAATTCATAAACTTAAGGCCTTTGCACTAAAAACAATACTTTAAAAATAAAGTACATAGGTGAAGGAGCACTATGTGGGTTAGTTTAACAGCAAAATGAAGCTGGTGTTGCATGTGTATTAAGGTAGGAATGTGGACTTATGTGCAATATATTGTAACATAAACATTAGTGCTTGATATGGGTGGAAATGAAGCTGCTGTTGCATGTGTATTAAGGTAGGAATGTGGACTTATGTGCAATATATTGTAGCATAAAAATTAGTGCTTGATATGGGTGGAAATGAAGCTGGTGTTGCATGTGTATTAAGGTAGGAATGTGGACTTATGTGCAATATATTGTAACATAAACATTAGTGCTTGATATGGGTGGAAATGAAGCTGGTGTTGCATGTGTATTAAGGTAGGAATGTGGACTTATGTGCAATATATTGTAACATAAACATTAGTGCTTGATATGGGTGGAAATGAAGCTGGTGTTGCGTGTGTATTAAGGTAGGAATGTGGACTTATGTGCAATATATTGTAACATAAACATTAGTGCTTGATATGGGTGGAAATGAAGCTGGTGTTGCATATGTATTAAAGTAGGAATGTGGACTTATGTGCAATATATTGTAACATAAACGTTAGTGCTTGATATGGGTGGAAATGAAGCTGGTGTTGCATGTGTATTAAGGTAGGAATGTGGACTTATGTGCAATATATTGTAGCATAAACATTAGTGCTTGATATGGGTGGAAATGAAGCTGGCGTTGCATGTGTATTAAGGTAGGAATGTGGACTTATGACCAATATATTGTAACATAAACATTAGTGCTTGATATGGGTGGAAATGAAGCTGGTGTTGCATGTGCATTAAGGTAGGAATGTGGACTTATGTGCAATATATTATAACATAAACATTAGTGCTTGATATGGGTGGAAATAAAGCTGGTGTTGCATGTGTATTAAGGTAGGAATGCGGACTTATGTGCAATATATTGTACCATAAACATTAGTGCTTGATATGGATGGAAATGAAGCTGGTGTTGCATGTGTATTAAGGTAGGAATGTGGACTTATGTGCAATATATTGTAGCATAATCATTAGTGCTTGATATGGATGGAAATGAAGCTGGTGTTGCATGTGTATTAAGGTAGGAATGTGGACTTATGTGCAATATATTGTAACATAACCATTAGTGCCTGATATGGGTGGAAATGAAGTTGGTGTTGCATGTGTATTAAGGTAGGAATGTGGACTTACGTGCAATATATTGTAGCATAATCATTAGTGCTTGATATGGGTGGAAATGAAGCTGGTGTTGCATGTGTATTAAGGTAGGAATGTGGACTTACGTGCAATATCTTGTAGCATAATCATTAGTGCTTGATATGGGTGGAAATGAAGCTGGTGTTGCATGTGTATTAAGGTAGGAATGTGGACTTATGTGCAATATATTGTAACATAAACATTAGTGCTTGATATGGGTGGAAATGAAGCTGGTGTTGCATGTGTATTAAGGTAGGAATGTGGACTTATGTGCAATATATTGTAACATAAACATTAGTGCTTGATATGGGTGGAAATGAAGCTGGTGTTGCATGTGTATTAAGGTAGGAATGTGGACTTATGTGCAATATATTGTAACATAAACATTTGTGCTTGATATGGGTGGAAATGAAGCTGGTGTTGCATGTGTATTAAGGTAGGAATGTGGACTTCTGTGCAATATATTGTAACATAAACATTAGTGCTTGATATGGGTGGAAATGAAGCTGGTGTTGCATGTGTATTAAGGTAGGAATGTGGACTTATGTGCAATATATTGTAACATAAACATTAGTGCTTGATATGGGTGGAAATGAAGCTGGTGTTGCATGTGTATTAAGGTAGGAATGTGGACTTATGTGCAATATATTGCAACATAAACATTAGTGCTTGATATGGGTGGAAATGAAGCTGGTGTTGCATGTGTATTAAGGTAGGAATGTGGACTTATGTGCAATATATTGTAACATAAATATTAGTGCTTGATATGGGTGGAAATGAAGCTGGTGTTGCATGTGTATTAAGGTAGGAATGTGGACTTATGTGCAATATATTGTAACATAAACATTAGTGCTTGATATGGGTGGAAATGAAGCTGGTGTTGCATGTGTATTAAGGTAGGAATGCAGACTTATGTGCAATATATTGTACCATAAACATTAGTGCTTGATATGGATGGAAATTAAGCTGGTGTTGCATGTGTATTAAGGTAGGAATGTGGACTTATGTGCAATATATTGTAGCATAATCATTAGTGCTTGATATGGATGGAAATTAAGCTGGTGTTGCATGTGTAGTAAGGTAGGAATGTGGACTTATGTGCAATATATTGTAGCATAAACATTAGTGCTTGATATGGGTGGAAATGAAGCTGGTGTTGCATGTGTATTAAGGTAGGAATGTGGACTTATGAGCAATATATTGTAACATAAACGTTAGTGCTTGATATGGGTGGAAATGAAGCTGGTGTTGCATGTGCATTAAGGTAGGAATGTGGACTTATGTGCAATATATTATAACATAAACATTAGTGCTTGATATGGGTGGAAATAAAGCTGGTGTTGCATGTGTATTAAGGTAGGAATGCGGACTTATGTGCAATATATTGTACCATAAACATTAGTGCTTGATATGGATGGAAATAAAGCTGGTGTTGCATGTGTATTAAGGTAGGAATGTGGACTTATGTGCAATATATTGTAGCATAATCATTAGTGCTTGATATGGATGGAAATGAAGCTGGTGTTTCATGTGTATTAAGGTAGGAATGTGGACTTATGTGCAATATATTGTAACATAACCATTAGTGCCTGATATGGGTGGAAATGAAGTTGGTGTTGCATGTGTATTAAGGTAGGAATGTGGACTTACGTGCAATATATTGTAGCATAATCATTAGTGCTTGATATGGGTGGAAATGAAGCTGGTGTTGCATGTGTATTAAGGTAGGAATGTGGACTTACGTGCAATATCTTGTAGCATAATCATTAGTGCTTGATATGGGTGGAAATGAAGCTGGTGTTGCATGTGTATTAAGGTAGGAATGTGGACTTATGTGCAATATATTGTAACATAAACATTAGTGCTTGATATGGGTGGAAATGAAGCTGGTGTTGCATGTGTATTAAGGTAGGAATGTGGACTTATGTGCAATATATTGTAACATAAACATTAGTGCTTGATATGGGTGGAAATGAAGCTGGTGTTGCATGTGTATTAAGGTAGGAATGTGGACTTATGTGCAATATATTGTAACATAAACATTTGTGCTTGATATGGGTGGAAATGAAGCTGGTGTTGCATGTGTATTAAGGTAGGAATGTGGACTTCTGTGCAATATATTGTAACATAAACATTAGTGCTTGATATGGGTGGAAATGAAGCTGGTGTTGCATGTGTATTAAGGTAGCAATGTGGACTTATGTGCAATATATTGTAACATAAACATTAGTGCTTGATATGGGTGGAAATGAAGCTGGTGTTGCATGTGTATTAAGGTAGGAATGTGGACTTATGTGCAATATATTGCAACATAAACATTAGTGCTTGATATGGGTGGAAATGAAGCTGGTGTTGCATGTGTATTAAGGTAGGAATGTGGACTTATGTGCAATATATTGTAACATAAATATTAGTGCTTGATATGGGTGGAAATGAAGCTGGTGTTGCATGTGTATTAAGGTAGGAATGTGGACTTATGTGCAATATATTGTAACATAAACATTAGTGCTTGATATGGGTGGAAATGAAGCTGGTGTTGCATGTGTATTAAGGTAGGAATGTGGACTTATGTGCAATATATTGTAACATAAACATTAGTGCTTGATATCGGTGGAAATGAAGCTGGTGTTGCATGTGTATTAAGGTAGGAATGCAGACTTATGTGCAATATATTGTACCATAAACATTAGTGCTTGATATGGATGGAAATTAAGCTGGTGTTGCATGTGTATTAAGGTAGGAATGTGGACTTATGTGCAATATATTGTAGCATAATCATTAGTGCTTGATATGGATGGAAATTAAGCTGGTGTTGCATGTGTAGTAAGGTAGGAATGTGGACTTACGTGCAATATATTGTAGCATAATCATTAGTGCTCGATATGGGTGGAAATGAAGCTGGTGTTGCATGTGTATTAAGGTAGGAATGTGGATTTATGTGCAATATATTGTAACATAAACATTAGTGCTTGATATGGGTGGAAATGAAGCTGGTGTTGCATGTGTATTAAGGTAGGAATGTGGACTTATATGCAATATATTGTAACATAAACATTAGTGCTTGATATGGGTGGAAATGAAGCTGGTGTTGCATGTGTATTAAGGTAGGAATGTGGACTTATGTGCAATATATTGTAAAATAAACATTAGTGCTTGATATGGGTGGAAATGAAGCTGGTGTTGAATGTGTATTAAGGTAGGAATGTGGACTTATGTGCAATATATTGTAAAAACATTAGTGCTTGATATGGGTGGAAATGAAGCTGGTGTTGCATGTGTACTAAGGTAGGAATGTGGACTTATGTGCAATATATTGTAACATAAACATTAGTGCTTGATATGGGTGGAAATGAAGCTGGTGTTGCATGTGTATTAAGGTAGGAATGTGGACTTATGTGCAATATATTGTAACATAAACATTAGTGCTTGATATAGGTGGAAATGAAGCTGGTGTTGCGTGTGTATTAAGGTAGGAATGTGGACTTATGTGCAATATATTGTAACATAAACATTAGTGCTTGATATGGGTGGAAATGAAGCTGGTGTTGCATGTGTATTAAGGTAGGAATGTGGACTTATGTGCAATATATTGTAACATAAACATTAGTGCTTGATATGGGTGGAAATGAAGCTGGTGTTGCATGTGTATTAAGGTAGGAATGTGGACTTATGTGCAATATATTGTAACATAAACATTAGTGCTTGATATGGGTGGAAATGAAGCTGGTGTTGCATGTGTATTAAGGTAGGAATGTGGACTTATGTGCAATATATTGTAACATAAACATTAGTGCTTGATATGGGTGGAAATGAAGCTGGTGTTGCATGTGTATTAAGGTAGGAATGTGGACTTATGTGCAATATATTGCAACATAAACATTAGTGCTTGATATGGGTGGAAATGAAGCTGGTGTTGCATGTGTATTAAGGTAGAAATGTGGACTTATGTGCAATATATTGTAACATAAACATTAGTGCTTGATATGGGTGGAAATGAAGCTGGTGTTGCATGTGCATTAAGGTAGGAATGTGGACTTATGTGCAATATATTGTAACATAAACATTAGTGCTTGATATGGGTGGAAATGAAGCTGGTGTTGCATGTGTATTAAGGTAGGAATGTGGACTTATGTGCAATATATTGTAACATAAACATTAGTGCTTGATATGGGTGGAAATGAAGCTGGTGTTGCATGTGTATTAAGGTAGGAATGTGGACTTATGTGCAATATATTGTATCATAAACATTAGTGCTTGATATGGGTGGAAATGAAGCTGGTGTTACATGTGTATTAAGGTAGGAATGTGGACTTATGTGCAATATATTGTAACATAAACATTAGTGCTTGATATGGGTGGAAATGAAGCTGGTGTTGCATGTGTATTAAGGTAGGAATGTGGACTTATGTGCAATATATTGTAACATAAACATTTGTGCTTGATATGGGTGGAAATGAAGCTGGTGTTGCATGTGTATTAAGGTAGGAATGTGGACTTATGTGCAATATATTGTAACATAAACATTAGTGCTTGATATGGGTGGAAATGAAGCTGGTGTTGCATGTGTATTAAGGTAGGAATGTGGACTTATGTGCAATATATTGTAACATTAACATTAGTGCTTGATATGGGTGGAAATGAAGCTGGTGTTGCATGTGTATTAAGGTAGGAATGTGGACTTATGTGCAATATATTGTAACATAAACATTAGTGCTTGATATGGGTGGAAATGAAGCTGGTGTTGCATGTGTATTAAGGTAGGAATGTGGACTTATGTGCAATATATTGCAACATAAACATTAGTGCTTGATATGGGTGGAAATGAAGCTGGTGTTGCATGTGTATTAAGGTAGGAATGTGGACTTATGTGCAATATATTGTAACATACACATTAGTGCTTGGTATGGGTGGAAATGAAGCTGGTGTTGCATGTGTATTAAGGTAGGAATGTGGACTTATGTGCAATATATTGTAACATAAACATTAGTGCTTGATATGGGTGGAAATGAAGCTGGTGTTGCATGTGTATTAAGGTAGGAATGTGGACTTATGTGCAATATATTGTAACATAAACATAAGTGCTTGATATGGGTGGAAATGAAGCTGGTGTTGCATGTGTATTAAGGTAGGAATGTGGACTTATGTGCAATATATTGTAACATAAACATTAGTGCTTGATATGGGTGGAAATGAAGCTGGTGTTGCATGTGTATTAAGGTAGGAATGTGGACTTATGTGCAATATATTGCAACATAAACATTAGTGCTTGATATGGGTGGAAATGAAGCTGGTGTTGCATGTGTATTAAGGTAGGAATGTGGACTTATGTGCATTATATTGTAACATAAACATTAGTGCTTGATATGGGTGGAAATGAAGCTGGTGTTGCATGTGTATTAAGGTAGGAATGTGGACTTATGTGCAATATATTGTAACATAAACATTAGTGCTTGATATGGGTGGAAATGAAGCTGGTGTTGCATGTGTATTAAGGTAGGAATGTGGACTTATGTGCAATATATTGTAACATAAACATTAGTACTTGATATGGGTGGAAATGAAGCTGGTGTTGCATGTGTATTAAGGTAGGAATGTGGACTTATGTGCAATATATTGTAACATAAACATTAGTGCTTGATATGGGTGGAAATGAAGCTGGTGTTGCATGTGTATTAAGGTAGGAATGTGGACTTATGTGCAATATATTGTAACATAAACATTAGTGCTTGATATGGGTGGAAATGAAGCTGGTGTTGCATGTGTATTAAGGTAGGAATGTGGACTTATGTGCAATATATTGTAAAAACATTAGTGCTTGATATGGGTGGAAATGAAGCTGGTGTTGCATGTGTATTAAGGTAGGAATGTGGACTTATGTGCAATATATTGTAACATAAACATTAGTGCTTGATATGGGTGGAAATGAAGCTGGTGTTGCATGTGTATTAAGGTAGGAATGTGGACTTATGTGCAATATATTGTAACATAAACATTAGTGCTTGATATAGGTGGAAATGAAGCTGGTGTTGCGTGTGTATTAAGGTAGGAATGTGGACTTATGTGCAATATATTGTAACATAAACATTAGTGCTTGATATGGGTGGAAATGAAGCTGGTGTTGCATGTGTATTAAGGTAGGAATGTGGACTTATGTGCAATATATTGTAACATAAACATTAGTGCTTGATATGGGTGGAAATGAAGCTGGTGTTGCATGTGTATTAAGGTAGGAATGTGGACTTATGTGCAATATATTGTAACAAACATTAGTGCTTGATATGGGTGGAAATGAAGCTGGTGTTGCATGTGTATTAAGGTAGGAATGTGGACTTATGTGCAATATATTGTAACATAAACATTAGTGCTTGATATGGGTGGAAATGAAGCTGGTGTTGCATGTGTATTAAGGTAGGAATGTGGACTTATGTGCAATATATTGTAACATAAACATTAGTGCTTGATATGGGTGGAAATGAAGCTGGTGTTGCATGTGTATTAAGGTAGGAATGTGGACTTATGTGCAATATATTGTAGCATAAACATTAGTGCTTGATATGGGTGGAAATGAAGCTGGTGTTGCATGTGTATTAAGGTAGGAATGTGGACTTATGTGCAATATATTGTAACATAAACATTAGTGCTTGATATGGGTGGAAATGAAGCTGGTGTTGCATGTGTATTAAGGTAGGAATGTGGACTTATGTGCAATATATTGTAACATAAACATAAGTGCTTGATATGGGTGGAAATGAAGCTGGTGTTGCGTGTGTATTAAGGTAGGAATGTGGACTTATGTGCAATATATTGTAACATAAACATTAGTGCTTGATATGGGTGGAAATGAAGCTGGTGTTGCATGTGTATTAAGGTAGGAATGTGGACTTATGTGCAATATATTGTAACATAAACATTAGTGCTTGATATGGGTGGAAATGAAGCTGGTGTTGCATGTGTATTAAGGTAGGAATGTGGACTTATGTGCAATATATTGTAACATAAACATTAGTGCTTGATATGGGTGGAAATGAAGCTGGTGTTGCATGTGTATTAAGGTAGGAATGTGGACTTATGTGCAATATATTGTAACATAAACATTAGTGCTTGATATGGGTGGAAA
Organism: Congeria kusceri; assembly: GCA_027627225.1. Lineage (NCBI taxonomy): Eukaryota > Metazoa > Mollusca > Bivalvia > Myida > Dreissenidae > Congeria > Congeria kusceri. Next base: position 42,258,291 of record CM051035.1, read on the forward strand.
TGAAGCTGGTGTTGCATGTGTATTAAGGTAGGAATGTGGACTTATGTGCAATATATTGTAACATAAACATTAGTGCTTGATATGGGTGGAAATGAAGCTGGTGTTGCATGTGTATTAAGGTAGGAATGTGGACTTATGAGCAATATATTGTAACATAAACATTAGTGCTTGATATGGGTGGAAATGAAGCTGGTGTTGCATGTGTATTAAGGTAGGAATGTGGACTTATGTGCAATATATTGTAACATAAACATTAGTGCTTGATATGGGTGGAAATGAAGCTGGTGTTGCATGTGTATTAAGGTAGGAATGTGGACTTATGTGCAATATATTGTAACATAAACATTAGTGCTTGATATGGGTGGAAATGAAGCTGGTGTTGCATGTGTATTAAGGTAGGAATGTGGACTTATGTGCAATATATTGTAACATAAACATTAGTGCTTGATATGGGTGGAAATGAAGCTGGTGTTGCATGTGTATTAAGGTAGGAATGTGGACTTATGTGCAATATATTGTAACATAAACATTAGTGCTTGATATGGGTGGAAATGAAGCTGGTGTTGCATGTGTATTAAGGTAGGAATGTGGACTTATGTGCAATATATTGTAACATAAACATAAGTGCTTGATATGGGTGGAAATGAAGCTGGTGTTGCGTGTGTATTAAGGTAGGAATGTGGACTTATGTGCAATATATTGTAACATAAACATTAGTGCTTGATATGGGTGGAAATGAAGCTGGTGTTGCATGTGTATTAAGGTAGGAATGTGGACTTATGTGCAATATATTGTAACATAAACATTAGTGCTTGATATGGGTGGAAATGAAGCTGGTGTTGCATGTGTATTAAGGTAGGAATGTGGACTTATGTGCAATATATTGTAACATAAACATTAGTGCTTGATATGGGTGGAAATGAAGCTGGTGTTGCATGTGTATTAAGGTAGGAATGTGGACTTATGTGCAATATATTGTAACATAAACATTAGTGCTTGATATGGGTGGAAATGAAGCTGGTGTTGCATGTGTATTAAGGTAGGAATGTGGACTTATGTGCAATATATTGTAACATAAACATTAGTGCTTGATATGGGTGGAAATGAAGCTGGTGTTGCATGTGTATTAAGGTAGGAATGTGGACTTATGTGCAATATATTGTAAAAACATTAGTGCTTGATATGGGTGGAAATGAAGCTGGTGTTGCATGTGTATTAAGGTAGGAATGTGGACTTATGTGCAATATATTGTAACATAAACATTAGTGCTTGATATGGGTGGCAATGAAGCTGGTGTTGCATGTGTATTAAGGTAGGAATGTGGACTTATGTGCAATATATTGTAACATAAACATTAGTGCTTGATATAGGTGGAAATGAAGCTGGTGTTGCATGTGTATTAAGGTAGGAATGTGGACTTATGAGCAATATATTGTAACATAAACATTAGTGCTTGATATGGGTGGAAATGAAGCTGGTGTTGCATGTGTATTAAGGTAGGAATGTGGACTTATGTGCAATATATTGTAACATAAACATTAGTGCTTGATATGGGTGGAAATGAAGCTGGTGTTGCATGTGTATTAAGGTAGGAATGTGGACTTATGTGCAATATATTGTAAAAACATTAGTGCTTGATATGGGTGGAAATGAAGCTGGTGTTGCATGTGTATTAAGGTAGGAATGTGGACTTATGTGCAATATATTGTAACATAAACATTAGTGCTTGATATGGGTGGAAATGAAGCTGGTGTTGCATGTGTATTAAGGTAGGAATGTGGACTTATGTGCAATATATTGTAACATAAACATTAGTGCTTGATATAGCTGGAAATGAAGCTGGTGTTGCGTGTGTATTAAGGTAGGAATGTGGACTTATGAGCAATATATTGTAACATAAACATTAGTGCTTGATATGGGTGGAAATGAAGCTGGTGTTGCATGTGTATTAAGGTAGGAATGTGGACTTATGTGCAATATATTGTAACATAAACATTAGTGCTTGATATGGGTGGAAATGAAGCTGGTGTTGCATGTGTATTAAGGTAGGAATGTGGACTTATGTGCAATATATTGTAACATAAACATTAGTGCTTGATATGGGTGGAAATGAAGCTGGTGTTGCATGTGTATTAAGGTAGGAATGTGGACTTATGTGCAATATATTGTAACATAAACATTAGTGCTTGATATGGGTGGAAATGAAGCTGGTGTTGCATGTGTATTAAGGTAGGAATGTGGACTTATGTGCAATATATTGTAACATAAACATTAGTGCTTGATATGGGTGGAAATGAAGCTGGTGTTGCATGTGTATTAAGGTAGGAATGTGGACTTATGTGCAATATATTGCAACATAAACATTAGTGCTTGATATGGGTGGAAATGAAGCTGGTGTTGCATGTGTATTAAGGTAGGAATGTGGACTTATGTGCAATATATTGTAACATAAACATTAGTGCTTGATATGGGTGGAAATGAAGCTGGTGTTGCATGTGTATTAAGGTAGGAATGCGGACTTATGTGCAATATATTGTACCATAAACATTAGTGCTTGATATGGATGGAAATTAAGCTGGTGTTGCATGTGTATTAAGGTAGGAATGTGGACTTATGTGCAATATATTGTAGCATAATCATTAGTGCTTGATATGGATGGAAATTAAGCTGGTGTTGCATGTGTATTAAGGTAGGAATGTGGACTTATGTGCAATATATTGTAACATAATCATTAGTGCTTGATATGGGTGGAAATGAAGTTGGTGTTGCATGTGTATTAAGGTAGGAATGTGGACTTACGTGCAATATATTGTAGCATAATCATTAGTGCTTGATATGGGTGGAAATGAAGCTGGTGTTGCGTGTGTATTAAGGTAGGAATGTGGACTTATGTGCAATATCTTGTAGCATAATCATTAGTGCTTGATATGGGTGGAAATGAAGCTGGTGTTGCATGTGTATTAAGGTAGGAATGTGGACTTATGTGCAATATATTGTAACATAAACATTAGTGCTTGATATGGGTGGAAATGAAGCTGGTGTTGCATGTGTATTAAGGTAGGAATGTGGACTTATGTGCAATATATTGTAACATAAACATTAGTGCTTGATATGGGTGGAAATGAAGCTGGTGTTGCATGTGTATTAAGGTAGGAATGTGGACTTATGTGCAATATATTGTAACATAAACATTAGTGCTTGATATGGGTGGAAATGAAGCTGGTGTTGCATGTGTATTAAGGTAGGAATGTGGACTTATGTGCAATATATTGTAACATAAACATTAGTGCTTGATATGGGTGGAAATGAAGCTGGTGTTGCCATGTGTATTAAGGTAGGAATGTGGACTTATGTGCAATATATTGTAACATAAACATTAGTGCTTGATATGGGTTGAAGCTGGTGTTGCATGTGTATTAAGGTAGGAATGTGGACTTATGTGCAATATATTGTAACATAAACATTAGTGCTTGATATGGGTGGAAATGAAGCTGGTGTTGCATGTGTATTAAGGTAGGAATGTGGATTTATGTGCAATATATTGTAACATAAACATTAGTGCTTGATATGGGTGGAAATGAAGCTGGTGTTGCATGTGTATTAAGGTAGGAATGTGGACTTATGTGCAATATATTGTAACATAAACATTAGTGCTTGATATGGGTGGAAATGAAGCTGGTGTTGCATGTGTATTAAGGTAGGAATGTGGACTTATGTGCAATATATTGTAACATAAACATTAGTGCTTGATATGGGTGGAAATGAAGCTGGTGTTGCATGTGTATTAAGGTAGGAATGTGGACTTATGTGCAATATATTGTAACATAAACATTAGTGCTTGATATGGGTGGAAATGAAGCTGGTGTTGCATGTGTATTAAGGTAGGAATGTGGACTTATGTGCAATATATTGTAACATAAACATTAGTGCTTGATATAGGTGGAAATGAAGCTGTTGTTGCGTGTGTATTAAGGTAGGAATGAGGACTTATGAGCAATATATTGTAACATAAACATTAGTGCTTGATATGGGTGGAAATGAAGCTGGTGTTGCATGTGTATTAAGGTAGGAATGTGGACTTATGTGCAATATATTGTAACATAAACATTAGTGCTTGATATAGGTGGAAATGAAGCTGTTGTTGCGTGTGTATTAAGGTAGGAATGAGGACTTATGAGCAATATATTGTAACATAAACATTAGTGCTTGATATGGGTGGAAATGAAGCTGGTGTTGCATGTGTATTAAGGTAGGAATGTGGACTTATGTGCAATATATTGTAACATAAACATTAGTGCTTGATATGGGTGGAAATGAAGCTGGTGTTGCATGTGTATTAAGGTAGGAATGTGGACTTATGTGCAATATATTGTAACATAAACATTAGTGCTTGATATGGGTGGAAATGAAGCTGGTGTTGCATGTGTATTAAGGTAGGAATGTGGACTTATGTGCAATATATTGTAACATAAACATTAGTGCTTGATATGGGTGGAAATGAAGCTGGTGTTGCATGTGTATTAAGGTAGGAATGTGGACTTATGTGCAATATATTGTAACATAAACATTAGTGCTTGATATGGGTGGAAATGAAGCTGGTGTTGCATGTGTATTAAGGTAGGAATGTGGACTTATGTGCAATATATTGTAACATAAACATTAGTGCTTGATATGGGTGGAAATGAAGCTGGTGTTGCCATGTGTATTAAGGTAGGAATGTGGACTTATGTGCAATATATTGTAACATAAACATTAGTGCTTGATATGGGTTGAAGCTGGTGTTGCATGTGTATTAAGGTAGGAATGTGGACTTATGTGCAATATATTGTAACATAAACATTAGTGCTTGATATGGGTGGAAATGAAGCTGGTGTTGCATGTGTATTAAGGTAGGAATGTGGATTTATGTGCAATATATTGTAACATAAACATTAGTGCTTGATATGGGTGGAAATGAAGCTGGTGTTGCATGTGTATTAAGGTAGGAATGTGGACTTATGTGCAATATATTGTAACATAAACATTAGTGCTTGATATGGGTGGAAATGAAGCTGGTGTTGCATGTGTATTAAGGTAGGAATGTGGACTTATGTGCAATATATTGTAACATAAACATTAGTGCTTGATATGGGTGGAAATGAAGCTGGTGTTGCATGTGTATTAAGGTAGGAATGTGGACTTATGTGCAATATATTGTAACATAAACATTAGTGCTTGATATGGGTGGAAATGAAGCTGGTGTTGCATGTGTATTAAGGTAGGAATGTGGACTTATGTGCAATATATTGTAACATAAACATTAGTGCTTGATATAGGTGGAAATGAAGCTGTTGTTGCGTGTGTATTAAGGTAGGAATGAGGACTTATGAGCAATATATTGTAACATAAACATTAGTGCTTGATATGGGTGGAAATGAAGCTGGTGTTGCATGTGTATTAAGGTAGGAATGTGGACTTATGTGCAATATATTGTAACATAAACATTAGTGCTTGATATGGGTGGAAATGAAGCTGGTGTTGCATGTGTATTAAGGTAGGAATGTGGACTTATGTGCAATATATTGTAACATAAACATTAGTGCTTGATATGGGTGGAAATGAAGCTGGTGTTGCATGTGTATTAAGGTAGGAATGTGGACTTATGTGCAATATATTGTAACATAAACATTAGTGCTTGATATGGGTGGAAATGAAGCTGGTGTTGCATGTGTATTAAGGTAGGAATGTGGACTTATGTGCAATATATTGTAACATAAACATTAGTGCTTGATATGGGTGGAAATGAAGCTGGTGTTGCATGTGTATTAAGGTAGGAATGTGGACTTATGTGCAATATATTGTAACATAATCATTAGTGCTGTGTCATAAAGCCAAGTTCATGAACAGTGTCATAACTGACAATGCTTGTAAACAATCACTTTTAAATGCCTATCAACCAGTGTGAATAAAAGAACATTCGAAATGCAAAAAAAAAACAAAAAAACAAGACTCTTGTGTTTGATAAAACACACATGCCCCCGGTTAGTGCTGGACAGACCATTTGAATTGTTCCAAGTCCAAATTAGGTCAAGGTCAAAGTGAGGTTGGGTGATATGGGTGGATTGGGAATGGTCATCAGCAACAACTGTGTAAGTATCCAAGTGCTGTAGTAAGCGGTGGTGATGCTAGACGAAACAGGAATATCTAGTTAACCAAGAAACAGCCCATTTTAATTATAGTCCAAATTAGGTCAAGGTCAAGGTGAGGTTGTGTGATATGGATGGATTGGGAACGGTCATAAGTAACAACTGTGTAAATATCCGAGTGTTGTAGTAAGACTGACTGACTGATGGACGGATGGGCGGACAGGACAATCACTACACATGTATATGCCTCCCGCATCAAGATGACGGGGGCATAAAAATTGCAAACTACACTTCTGAAGCAATGTAAACAAAACTCAACAAGAAGTTAGATTACCATACTATCAAAATGAAATTCAGATTCCTTCTTCAATACAGATCTTTCAACACTGAAGCTTTAATTAAAATACATCATCTGCCAAGTATTTTATAAATCTAATCTTGAAAAGAAGCACATGTCATTGGACTTTTTCCCTCCCACCAAAAAGTAAATACAAATGAGGCGTGTCGTGGGAAAACCGGGCTTAACGCATGTGTGTAAAGGGTTGTCCCGGATAAGCCTATGCAGTCAGCACAGGCTAATCCAGGATGGCACTTTCCGCCTACAATGGATTTTTATGTTTAGAAGAGACTTCCTTGAAACAGGAAATACCATAAAAGCAGAAAGTGCCATCCTGGATTAGCCTGAGCGGACTGCATAGGCTAATCCGGGATGACACTTTACTCACATGCATTAAGCCTGGGTTTCCCACGACATGCCTCAAATCTTTAGCAATATTGGAACACACCACGTGTCAACATTTTACCGCAGGTCAGGTGGCATAAAAAGCCATGTTCTGCTGGGGAAAATGTAAGTGTGCATGAAACTTACGGATAATATCTTGTATGGAATATTTCCCATTCTCAACTGAGACTTGGCTAGAGAAAGACAGAAAAGATACATGTATCTAACAACGGAAGCACGCAAGCACAACTAAAACAGGGCTGGCAGAATATTAAAAGTATTTAATTTGTCAATTAAAGACATGTTCGTTATTTGCAGGTAAAACTAGAAAACATGTATCACAAACACAGATGCCCCCACAACACATGCTTGGACACAGACAAAGGGCACTAATTGTCGTATCCACAAATTAATTTTCATATATATTTTATATTGAAAAAATATATTCCTTTATGATCAACTATACATTAAGGTCCTTCAGCTATGAAAGTTTGAGCGAAGTCCACCAAACAGTTCACGAGGAGTTGAGTCTACAAAATTTTGGCAAGTATATATTGTACAGTAGAACAAATTACAAAAGGCCATACTTCTGCTAAAATTAGGTTGCAGCCAAATTTCTGTCCTTTACGATCACCAACATGTTAAGGTTCCTCAGCTGTGAAAGTATGAGCGAAATTTGCCAAGTAGTTAAAGAGGAGTTGAGTCCACAAAATTTCGGGACGTACGTAGGTACGTATGGAGAAGTGTAATGCTTAATGGCTCCCACTTAGTGGGGGCATAAAAAGATGCTACATTTTAATGAAATTAGACCATAACACTGACCATCCTGTTACAATTGATAATAACTTAAGTTAGAGACCAACATGGTGAATGTAAATAGCTTTACATCATATTACAATTGATAAGAAAACCAACAATATGACTATTATTAGTACTTACTTGCTATTGAAGTACATAATCTGCATGCCAATATGGGAAACTTAACAAACACCAATAAC